>CM061540.1:5205000-6405000 GCA_030864215.1 Capsicum pubescens | reverse complement strand
CCTTATAATCAATCAATGCTTGAATCATTCCCTCTTTTAGCTGTGGCAAAACATGTTCACTAATTTTAGTTTCCCTAACATCTTCTTGATCCCCTAGATTTATTGGCTCAGTTTCATTCAAATTAAAATTTGGTTTGTCTTCAAACTGTTCCAACTCTTTGCTTATTTCTTCTAGTGCTTGTTCTTCATCATATTCCCTATCCTGCTTCATTATATCTTGATTAGTTTGGATTTTAAAATCAGGCTGAAAATTCCGCATCCATGTCATGTTATTAGAATCAGCATAAAGAGAACTGTGTAAGAAAAGAAAAACAAAATATATTAGACACAAAACAAAAGGGACATTGCATTTCATTAAATAAAAGATAGAAGGGTTTAAACACAGACGCCAACATAACATAAACAAACTAAAGTCCGAATTACAACCCTGAAATAACTCGGATAAACAGAAAGAAAAAACAAAATAGACTATCAAAACTCCCTCCTGACGGGGAGAGGAGTGACTTCCCAATTATTGAGCTGGACAGCTGGACCTATGAATTGCATGTCTGTCATACTGGTACCTTCTCCTGCTTCGACCATATCAACTTCGATACAAAGGTTCTGGAAGTCATCAACCAATTCAAATTCAAATTCTACATGCTTCGTGACACCGCTCTTAACAAACGATTCACTAAGTAGTGGCATTGGGCGAGGGAGTGACCATATTTCCTTTTTCCTTCCCTTGGCTTTTTTCAGATCTTCAGCTGTAGGCTCAAATCCCAGACCAAACGTGCCCACATTCTCACTCGGACATATGGGATGAACTATACCGTGCAGAGACGCTCCCAAACCCTCTCCTGGCTCAAATCCGTATTTCCAAAGTTCACTCACCATCATAATAGAAGCAAAAGACAATTGCGGTCCCGGTATAGCCTGCCATTCAAAGATACGATTCACTGGCACTGTATCAAAAATTTGATAGACGAATGTCTCCTCTACGTTATTTGCTTCAATAAGAGACAAGGGAGAATCTTCGTAGGCTGACAAATCTCCTTCACCATGAATAGCCACTTCTTGCCTGTCATGCTCAAACTTAATCATCTGGTGCAGCGTAGATGCAACCGTCTTGGCCTTGTGGATCCACGGCCTTCCCAACAACAGATTATAAGAGGATTCTACATTCAATACTTGAAACTCTATGGCGAACTCAACAGGCCCTATGGTCAACATTAGTTCTATTTCGCCAATGGAATTTGATTTTGTACCATCGAACGCCCTGACACATACATTGTTGGGCCTGATCCTCTCAGCACCAATATTCAGCTTTTGCAAAGTAGAAATAGGGCAAATATTTGCACCTGAACCTCCATCAATCATAACATGAGTGACATAGAAATCTTCACACTTCACAGTAATGTAAAGGCCCCGGTTATGCCCTGTACCTTCAATAGGAAATTCATCATCCGAAAAGCTGATCCGATTGACCTCAAAGATTTTTCCAACCATTTTCTCAAGCTGGTTGATTGTAATCTCCCTTGAAACATATGCTTCATTTAATACCTTCTGTAAAATATCACGATGCTCCTTGGAGTGCAACAGCAAAGATAAAAGGGAAATTTGAGCAGGGGTTTTCTTCAGCTGGTCTAATATTGAATACTCTGGCAATTTCATCTTTTTCAAAAATTCTTCGGCTTCTTCTTCGGTGATAGGCTTTTTGATAGATGACGGTCCACTCACCGTTGGCTTGGACTTTCTTAAGCTTTCAGGCACGAAACATCTTCCTGACCTAGTCAAACCCCCTACCTCATCTACATCTTCCACTACTTCTTTCCCATGATAGGTCATCACGGTCCGTCCATAATTCCAGGGAATCCTTTTCGTATCAACTACCGGAGGTTGGGTCACCGGTTTGAGGACAATAGGCGCTGCCAGTGCTCCTTTCACCGTCAAAATGGGCTGACTCAGAGCTCCCACCACCGTCAACTTAGGTTTATCCTGACTTGAATCAACATACCTTCTGGCTCCTTGTACTGTGATCAGGGGCTTCTTTGTGCTTTCTTGGGCTTTATCTTCTCTCATTCCTTCCTGGCTCAATGACATTGCTTTCAAAGACTCTGCTACATTCACCGATTTCTCCTCAATGGTTTGTATCTTGACAATAGGCTTATAACCCCTCGAAGACTCTTTCCCATCATATATCAATTCTAATATATTGGCTTCAGCATGGGTTGGCAGCGGATTCTGGTTAATGTTTGGACCCTCCGGGGCCTGGACCAGCATCTGATTTGTGTCAATTAAATCTTGGAAAGCTCTCTTTAAATGCCAGCATTTCTCAATATCATGGCCTGGCATATCAGAACAGTACGCACACCTTAAAGAATAATCGAGATTCCTTGGTGGTGGATTTGAAAGCCTTCCTTAAATTGGGCTTAAAATCTTCAACTTCCTCAACCTATCAAACAAGCTAGCATATGACTCCCCAAGAGGTGTGAATTGATTTTTGACCATCTTCTCCTTCTTATACTCGGGTCTAGGCTGAAAACTGGGTCTGGAGGGGTTTTGGTAATTTGGTGGAGCGAATGGACAATTTTGAGGAGCTTGCGCGCGCCACTGCGGGTAAGAAGGGATTTGGGCATATGGCTGCGCGCTATATACTGGGTATGGTGGTGGTGGAATGGAATATAAAGGGTTTTGTGGAGGGTAGTAATGGTGGGGAGGAATATATGGAGCTTGGGTGTAGACTTGGGCTTGGGATTGGGGATAGGGGCGAGGTGGTCTTTTGGGATAGGAATGGGTTCCAGCTGCAACAGTCGCCACGTCCTCTTTCTTCTTTTTACCTCCAAATGCGCTAGATCCACCTTGAATCGCTTGTGTGGTAGCTTTTAATGCAGCAAAACTCACTATTCGACCGGTCTTAATCCCGTCCTCTATCATCTCCCCCATTTTGAGGACTTCCATAAAAGACTTTCCCATTGCCGGAAGTAAATGTTGAAAATAGGTCTCATCCTGCGCCTGAATGAAAACTTCTACCAACTTACTTTCTTTCATTGGAGGCTTTACCCTAGCGGCCTGTTCACGCCACTTTATCGCGTATTCCCTAAAACCTTCAGTGCTCTTTTTCTTCATGTTGACCAAAGATTTTTCGTCCGAAATCAAGTCGATGTTGTACTGAAAATGTTGAACAAATTCAGAAGCCAAATCATCCCAACTGTTCCATTTATCGATATCCCGATCGATGAACCATTCTGAAGCAAGATCTGAAAGACTCTCCGAATTCTTTAGTGGAGTGTATCGACTATTTTGGCATTATGAAATGTATAAACCACACAAAAGAGCACAAAATAATCAAACAATAAACAAAACAAAACAAAACAGTCCAAAAATGTAAAAGTCCCAGATCTGGGGTCCTCTTATACAAGATTCCCCTACTTAAGAAAAATCCACTAGCCAAACGCCTAATAGTCCTCTTTTGATCGTTGGTGGCATATGCTGGGTATTCTCCTGACTGAATGTACCGCTTGATATCCAAAAACCAAGGTTCTCCATCGAGCTCTTCTTCAACCGCGTTACAGTAAGCATGTTGATCACGACTCTGTATATGCACTGGATCGATATAGACATTGTCAGGATGTTGGAACATTGACGACAGAGTGGCTAAAGCATCAGCAATTTCATTAAGAATCCTTGGAATATGCCTAAATTTTACTAACACAAATCGTCGACATAGCTCCTGCAAGCATTGTCGATACGGGATGAGTTTCAAATCTCGTGTCTCCCAATCGCCTTGAATTTGATGGACGAGCAAATCCGAATCTCCCAACACCAATAATTCTTGGACTCCCATATCAACAGCTAACCTCAAACCAAGGATGCAGGCTTCATACTCTGCCATATTGTTAGTACAGTAGAATCGAAGTTGTGCTGTTACCGGGAAATGTTGTCCCGATCCAGAGATAAGAACCGCACCTATTCCGACTCCTTTCATATTGACAGCTCCATCGAAGAATAACCTCCAAACTGGATCAACATCTATTACGACTTCATCGACACACGACACTTCTTCGTCAGGAAAATATGTCTTTAACGGCTCGTACTCTTCATCGATGGTATTCTCAGCAAGATGTTCAACCAAGGCTTGGGCTTTCATGGCGGTCGAGTCACATATACAATGTCGAACTCGGTAAGCAATATTTTCCACTTTGCCAATTGACCCGTCGGCATAGGCTTCTGAAAAATATACTTCAAAGGATCCATGCGGGAAATGAGATAAGTAGTATAGGATGAGAGATAGTGATTCAACTTCTGTGCTATCCAAGTTAGGGCACAACCCGTCTTTTCAAGAAGAGTATACCTGGCCTCATATGCGGTGAACATCTTGCTAAGATAATAAATAGCCTGCTCCTTTTTGCCTGTGACATCATGTTGACCCAGGACACAACCGAAAGAATTGTCCATGACTGATAAATATAAGATCAAAGGCCTACCAGGCTCCGGGGGTACCAGCACGGGCGGATTTGATAAATATCTTTTGATTCGATCGAACGCTTCCTGACATTCTTCAGTCCATTTTACCGCAGCACTCTTTTTCAGCAACTTGAATATGGGCTCACAAGTGGTTGTGAGTTGAGCAATAAACTTCCTAATGTAGTTCAGTCTACCAAGCAAACTCATCACCTCCGTTCTATTCTTGGGCGGGGGTAAATCCTGAATGGCTTTGATTTTTGAGGGATCCAGTTCAATTCCCCGACGGCTGACTACAAACCCCAACAGCTTTCCAGATGGAACTCCAAATACATATTTTGCCGGGTTGAGTTTGAGATTATACCTGCGAAGCCTCTCAAAGAACTTTCTTAAATCTTTAACATGGTCGGCCAGACTTTTTGACTTAATAATCACATCATCCACGTAGACCTCTGAGAGAAGAATAAAAAATCGGGATAATGTTAAAATGACTTCGCTACCCATGAAAGCTGGTAGAAATGAACATGAACTTAGGGCAGTTTTACCAATGTGATTCCCATGCTTTTGGTATACCCTAATCCTAACGGATGTCGTCTTTGATGAGCATGTTCTTTCAGATAGCAGTGGTAGGTTTGCAGCACTCTGGCTAGTCACCCATACATCACTAGATCCAAAGCAAAGCTCGCCATGGCTAGCAGGGAGATTGAAAATTCGCTCATTGACCCGGATCAGGATCACAGGGAAGAAAGTTCAGAACACAATGATGAAGTAGTAAGGCTCAGGCAACAATTGATAGATTTGCACCGGGCATGGGCCAGCGGAATGCCTCCTCCTCCGCTCTCTGAAGGTCTTGGGAATATCTCTAATTGCCCACCGCTCTCTCAGGCACAATTCTCTTCTCCTACTGAGTCACCTGAGCACGCGCCAGGATTCACTCTGCGACATTATTATCCTGGCAATTCTGGTGTGCCCTTGGCAGCTCCCCAATCAAGACCAGCTGCTCAACCAGCGCCACCGATCACACCGGTATTCGTGGCCCCGCCACCACATGAAACTCCCATATATGTTGTGCGTCCCACAATGAGGCTTCCTCGGTCTTCCAGTGAGCCAGTACTGAAGGTTTTAGATGGTCAGTATTATGCTACGGAGCCTACTCTGCAATTGAATGAACCGTATGGGTACACTCATCCGCCTGCATTTCCATTTAATACGGAGAAACCTGTCGCAACGGAGGAACAGGATGTCATAGCCTGGAAACTGAAGAGTTTAGAGCAAGCTATGAGGAATTTGCAAGGAATCGGAGATCATAGAAGTGTTTCCTATAAAGACCTGTGCATGTTCCCAGACATCAACCTGCCCCCCGGTTTTAAGATGCCTAAGTTCGAGAAGTACGCAGGGAACGGTGATCCTGTTGCACACTTGAGACGTTATTGCAACCATTTGAGGGCTGCAGGAGGAAAGGAAGAACTACTCATGGCCTTCTTTGGCGAGAGTCTTTCAGATCTGGCTTCAGAATGGTTCATCGATCGGGATATCGATAAATGGAACAGTTGGGATGATTTGGCTTCTGAATTTGTTCAACATTTTCAGTACAACATCGACTTGACTCCGGACGAAAAATCTTTGGTCAACATGAAGAAAAAGAGCACTGAAGGTTTTAGGGAATATGCGATAAGGTGGCGTGAACAGGCCGCTAGGGTAAAGCCTCCAATGAAAGAAATTAAGTTGGTAGAAGTTTTCATTCAGGCGCAGGATGAGACCTATTTTCAACATTTACTTCCGACAATGGGAAAGTCTTTTATGGAAGTCCTCAAAATGGGGGAGATGATAGAGGACGGGATTAAGACCGGTCGAATAGTGAGTTTTGCTGCATTAAAAGCTACCACACAAGCGATTCAAGGTGGATCTGGCGCATTTGGAGGTAAAAAGAAGAAAGACGACGTGGCGACTGTTGTAGCTGGAACCCATTCTTATCCTAAAAGACCACCTTGCCCCTATCCCCAATCCCAAGCCCAAGTTTTTTCCCAAGCTCCATATATTCCTCCCCACCATTACTACCCTCCACAAAACCCTTTATATTCCATTCCACCACCACCATACCCAGTATATAGCGCGCAGCCATATGCCCAAACCCCTTCTTACCCGCAGTGGCGCGCGCAAGCTCCACAAAATCGCCCATTCGCTCCACCAAATTACCAAAACCCCTCCAGACCCAGTTTTCAGCCTAGGCCCGAGTATAAGAAGGAGAAGACGGTCAAAAATCAATTCACACCTCTTGGGGAGTCATATGCTAGCTTGTTTGATAGGTTGAGGAAGTTGAAGGTTTTAAGCCCAATTCAAGGAAGGCTTTCAAATCCACCACCAAGGAATCTCGATTATTCTTTAAGGTGTGCGTACTGTTCTGATATGACAGTCCATGATATTGAGAAATGTTGGCATTTAAAAAGAGCTGTCCAAGATTTAATTGACACAAATCAGATGCTGGTCCAGGCCCCGGAGGGTCCAAACATTAACCAGAATCCGCTGCCAACCCATGCTGAAGCCAATATGTTAGAATTGATATATGATGGGAAAGAGTCTTCGAGGGGTTATAAGCCTATTGTCAAGATACATACCATTGAGAAGAAATCAGTGAATGTAGCGAAGTCTTTGAAAGTAATGTCATTGAGCCAGGAAGGAATAAGAGAAGATAAATCCCAAGAAAGCACAAAGAAGCCCTTGATCACAGTACAAGGCGCCAGAAGGTATGTTGATTCAAGTCAGGATAAACCTAAGTTGACGGTGGTGGGAGCTCTAAGTCAGCCCATTTGACGGTGAAAGGAGCATTGGCAGCGCCTATTGTCCTCAAACCGATGACCCAACCTCCGGTAGTTGATACGAAAAGAATTCCTTGAAATTATGGACGGACCGTGATGACCTATCATGGGAAAGAAGTAGTGGAAGATGTAGATGAGGTAGGGGGTTTGACTAGGTCAGGAAGATGTTTCGTTCCTGAAAGCTTAAGAAAGTCCAAGCCAACGGTGAGTGAACCGTCATCTATCAAAAAGCCTATCACCGAAGAAGAAGCCGAAGAATTTTTGAAAAAGATGAAATTGCCAGAGTATTCAATATTAGACCAGCTGAAGAAAACCCCTGCTCAAATTTCCCTTTTATCTTTGTTGTTACACTCCAAGGAGCATCGTGATGTTTTACTGAAGGTATTAAATGAAGCATATGTTCCAAGGGAGATTACAATCAACCAGTTTGAGAAAATGGTTGGAAAAATCTTTGAGGTCAATCGGATCAGCTTTTCGGATGATGAATTGCCTATTGAAGGTACAGGGCATAACCGGGGCCTTTACATTACAGTGAAGTGTTAAGATTTCTATGTCACTCATGTTATGATTGATGGAGGTTCAGGTGCAAATATTTGCCCTATTTCTACTTTGCAAAAGCTGAATATTGGTGCTGAGAGGATCAGGCCTAACAATGTATGTGTCAGGGCTTTCGATGGTGCAAAATCAAATTCCATTGGCGAAATAGAACTAATGTTGACCATAGGGCCTGTTGAGTTTGCCATAGAGTTTCAAGTATTGAATGTAGAATCCTCTTATAATCTGTTGTTGGGAAGGCCGTGGATCCACAAGGCCAAGGCGGTTGCATCTACGCTGCACCAGATGATTAAGTTTGAGCATGACAGGCAAGAAGTAGCTATTCATGGTGAAGGAGATTTGTCAGCCTACGAAGATTCTCCCTTGTCTCTTATTGAAGTAAATAACGTAGAGGAGACATTCGTCTATCAAATTTTTGATACAGTGCCAGTGAATCGTATCTTTGAATGGCAGGCTATACCAGGACCGCAATTGTCTTCTGCTTCTATCATGATGGTGAGTGAACTTTGGAAATATGGATTTGAGCCAGGAAAGGGTTTGGGAGCATCTCTGCACGGTATAGTTCATCCCATATGTCCGAGTGAGAACGTGGGCACGTTTGGTCTGGGATTTGAGCCTACAGCTGAAGATCTGAAAAAAGCCAAGGGAAGGAAAAAGGAAATATGGTCACTCCCTCGCCCAATGCCACTACTCAGTGAATCGTTTGTTAACAGCAGTGTCACGAAGCATGTAGAATTTGAGTTTGAATTGGTTGATGACTTCCAGAACCTTTGTATCGAAATTGATATGGTCAAAGCAGGAGAAGGTACCAGTATGGTAGACGTGCAATTCATAGGTCCAGCTGTCCAGCTCAATAATTGGGAAGTCACTCTTCTCCCCGTCAGGAGGGAGTTTTGGTAGTCTATTTTGTTTTTTCTTTCTGTTTATCCGAGTTATTTCAGGGTTGTAATTCGGACTTTAGTTTGTTTATGTTATGTTGGCGTCTGTGTTTAAACCCTTCTATCTTTTATTTAATGAAATGCAATGTCCCTTTTGTTTTGTGTCTAATATATTTTGTTTTTCTTTTCTTAAACAGTTCTCTTTATGCTGATTCTAATGACATGACATGCATACGGAATTTTCAGCCTGATTTTAAAATCCAAACTAATCAAGATATAATGAAGTAGGATGGGGAATATGATGAAGAACAAGCACTAGAAGAAATAAGCAAAGAGTTGGAACAGTTTGAAGACAAACCGAATCTTAATTTGAATGAAATTGAGCCAATAAATCTAGGGGATCAAGAAGATGTTAGGGAAACTAAAATCAGTGTACATGCTTTGCCACAGCTAAAAGAGGAAATGATTCAAGCATTGATTGATTATAAGGACGTTTTTGCATGGTCTTATGATGATATGCCCGGTTTAAGCACTGAATTAGTGTCTCACAAGTTGCCAACTGATCCCGCGTTCCCCCCTGTCAAACAGAAGTTGAGGAAGTTTAAAACCGATGTGAGTATTAAAATCAAAGAGGAAATCATGAAACAACTTGAAGCCAAAGTAATTCGAGTGTCTCGTTATCCCATGTGGTCCAATGTTGTTCCCGTACCAAAGAAAGATGGCAAAATTCGAGTGTGTGTTGATTACCACGATTTGAACAGAGCAAGTTTGAAAGATGATTTTCCATTGCCCAACATCCACATTTTGTTAGACAACTGTGCTAAACACGGGGTTGCCTCTTTTGTGGATTGCTATGCCGGGTATCACCAGATCATTATGGATGATGACGACGCAGAGAAGACATCTTTTATCACACCATGGGGAACTTATTGTTATCGAATGATGCCGTTCGATTTTAAGAATGCTGGAGCAACATACATGAGAGCCATGACCACTATGTTTCATAACATGATGCATAAGGAGATTGAGGTCTACGTGGATGATGTGATTATTAAGTCAAAAAGTCAGGCCGACCATGTTAAAGATTTAAGAAAGTTCTTTGAGAAGCTTCGCAGGTATAATCTCAAACTCAACCCGGCAAAATGTGTATTTGGAGTTCCATCTGGAAAGCTGTTGGGGTTTGTAGTTAGCCGTCGGGGAATTGAACTGGATCCCTCAAAAATCAAAGCCATTCAGGATTTACCCCCGCCCAAGAATAGAACGGAGGTGATGAGTTTGCTTGGTAGACTGAACTACATTAGCAGGTTTATTGCTCAACTCACAACCACTTGTGAGCCCATATTCAAGTTGCTGAAAAAGAGTATTGCGGTAAAATGGACTGAAGAATGTCAGGAAGCGTTCGATCGAATCAAAAGATATTTGTCAAATCCGCCCATGCTGGTACCCCCGGAGCCTGGTAGGCCTTTGATCTTATATTTATCAGTCATGGACAATTCTTTCGGTTGTGTCCTGGGTCAACATGATGTCACAGGCAAAAAGGTACAGGCTATTTATTATCTTAGCAAGAAGTTCACCGCATATGAGGCCAGGTATACTCTTCTTGAAAGGACGTGTTGTGTCCTAACTTGGATAGCACAGAAGTTGAAGCACTATCTCTCATCCTATACTACTTATCTCATTTCCCGCATGGATCCTTTGAAGTATATCTTTCAGAAGCCTATGCCGACGGGTCGATTGGCAAAGTGGCAAATATTTCTTACCGAGTTCGACATTGTATATGTGACTCGAACCGCCATGAAAGCCCAAGCCTTGGCAGATCATCTTGCTGAGAATCCCATCGATGAAGAGTACGAGCCGTTAAAGACATATTTTCCTGACGAAGAAGTGTCGTGTGTCGATGAAGTCGTTATAGATACTGATCCAGTTTAGAGGTTATTCTTCGATGGAGCTGTCAATATGAAAGGATTCGGAATAGGTGCGGTTCTTATCTCTGGATCGGGACAACATTTCCCGGTAACAGCACAACTTCGATTCTACTGTACCAACAATATGGCAGAGTATGAAGTCTGCATCCTTGGTTTGAGGTTAGCTGTTGATATGGGAGTCCAAGAATTATTGGTGTTGGGAGATTCGGATTTGCTCGTCCATCAAATTCAAGGCGATTGGGAGACGCGAGATTTGAAACTCATCCCGTATCGACAATGCTTGCAGGAGCTATGTCGACGATTTGTGTTAGTAAAATTTAGGCATATTCCAAGGATTCATAATGAAATTGCTGATGCTTTAGCCACTCTGTCTTCAATGCTCCAACATCCTGACAAAGCCTATATCGATCCAGTGCATATACAGAGTCGTGATCAACATGCTTACTGTAATGCGGTTGAAGAAGAGCTCGATGGAGAACCTTGGTTTTTGAATATCAAGCGGTACATTCAGTCTGGAGAATACCCAACATATGCCACCAACGATCAAAAGAGGACTATTAGGCGTTTGGCTAGTGGATTTTTCTTAAGTGGGGGAATCTTGTATAAGAGGACCCCAAATCTGGGACTTTTACATTTTTGGACTGTTTTGTTTTGTTTATTGTTTGATTATTTTGTGCTCTTTTGTGTGGTTTATACATTTCATAATGCCAAAATAGTCGATACACTCCACCAAGCGACCGTGGTCGAACCACGGGATCGAGGGGTGCCTAACACCTTCCCCTCGGTCAACAGAATTTCTTAGTCGGAATCTTTGTTCGCAAATCGGTTTAAGAGTCAAATGGTTTCGAAAAGGATTTTTCAAAGGTGACTTGGCACACCGGATTATGCCAAGTGGCGACTCTGAATAAAAAATGCAAATAATTCTTTTTCCGAAACAAATTTTCATTTCTTGTCACTTAAATAATAAAACCCTTTCGCGCTAAAACATAATATTTTGGAGTACGTTAAAAAGGGGTGTGACATGAGCTAGACAACAAAATCGATCTTATTAAGGTATATGACATGATGATCTAAATTAAGCTAGCTTTAAGCGATCCTCTGAGAAGAAACATGATAATTTTAATTTCTTTTATCAATGTAAATTACTATAATTCCTTAATAAATGATGTTTTGCAACTTGCAAACATATTTTTTTATTCACAGTATTAGTTTAAAATTGAGACATAGCTCCTTTCTACTATCTGTTTTTTTTAATTGTATATAAGTCAAAGTTGGAGTCTTCTAACAAAATTATTTATTTTAAAATTAATGACACTTTCTAATGATTTTATTATTTGCATATATTTATTTATGACACTGTATTTTTGAGAATTTATGTCCTCTAGGTTTTGTGTTTGTAATATTAATTTTTTAATATGTAAGTCATTTAACTAAAGCATAGTAAATTTTATGTTTGTTTTTATTATAATTTTCTTCATAATCTTATTTGTGAATGTTTGTAATGTAAACTTTGCATAACGTCATATTATTCAATTTCAACTTTAATTATTTTCTAGGTTCACAAATATATTTTTTAGTGTAGAAATTTATGAGTTAAAGTTGTAATTTTTGTTAATGGATCTTCGTGATTTTCAAATTTATTTTTTTATGAATAAAAATATTTTATATTTATTTGTGCTTGATTAATAGAATGATTTAAATTTTGTGGGTGTGGACATGTATTACATTATAAGGTATGTTAATACCTCATGAAAATGATTATGAGGCCAATTTTTGAATTTTTTTTCTTTTAGCAGGTTAGGAAAAATTTTCTGTTAATTTGAATTTAAATTATTGAGTTGTTACCCAATTAATCATATTCATCATTTACATGAATTTGCAATCTATGTTAAAGCACACATCAAAAACCTAATTTAAATAATAATAAAAATCTAATTATATTAATTGATTATAAAGGTCCTAGATTAAATGACATGAAGGACACTCTGATTAAATAATGCATTAAATTAAGTGTATGTTTGAAAATACCTTAGATCAAAGGATGAGAGATTGGATTAAAATAAATCTAAAAAATAAAACGAGTTTTAACTTCAACTATTTTCATAAACTAAAAAATATAATTTTGTTTTAAAAGTATTTTTGAGAAAAATACATTTAAAAGCACTTTTAAAGGCTTTGTCAACTATTTATAGTTAGTCAAATACTAATAGTTGTTCTGTTTCTAAATTTATTAGTCAAACACAAATTGATTCTCGTCGAAAAATAGACATCAAAGTAATTTTATAAAATTGAACTCATTGAAGCAAATTACACGCGTGGAACGCATATGCTAAGACTAGTATGTATGTATATATATATATATATATATATATCTTCTTTGTTTTCATTCAAAATAATTCTTTAGGGTCAAAATTTTTGCTCAGACAAGAATTAGTTGGATCAAAATCGAAGCTTTGTGATCACTATTATATTATTATTTTTATAGTTTACAGGTCGTAGATGAATGGCATTTGGCTTTGAAGAATTTCTTATGTAAAGGTTAGATTTAATTGTATTATTTTAATATCCTTATTATCTTATTATTTTATTTTAATTTACAGATTGGTACAAGTACAATCGTGATTGTGGACCAATACGTAAAGGCTCGAGCTCGGGTGGCTGGCCAACTAATAGAACAAGCTTTGAAGTGTAGAGAACAAGTCTCACACTCCAAAGCCGTCCAATATGCACACTCCAAGGCCGCCCCTTTGTCTTGGTTCATTAAGGACATTATAGTCATTTTGTAATAAGTTATAACCTAAACTATAAATAGAACATATTAGGTCTTTTGTTCATAACTTGGATGATATATTTGACAACACTAGAGAGAGAGTCTTGCAAGGTGGATTCCTTGTAAACAAGTGTTGAATCACTTGTGTTGATAGCTAGTTTGAGACGTTGATTGCTTGGGGATCCCGTTCCCTCGAGGTCATGTAAGAGATAGGTTTATGTTGTGTGTGATATTAAAGGTCCAAGAGTGGAATAAGCTCTTGGGTTGTTAATATTATACAATCCATTTATCTATCTTCCTATCTTTATCTTGTTGTAATCTTCTTTTAATAGATTCTATGTTGTTATTGTGAAGCCGTGTATGAAGTGTTGTTCCTCACATTGTTATTGTTTATTTTTCTCTTCATAAATTATTGTTAACATTAGTTTGGGTTGTTGTTTTGGTGCCAAAGACACCACTAATTCTTATATTCTTGTTGTTGATAGCGAATCCGAAAGAGGTCTCCATCTTGGTCCTCGGATCCTTAAGATTGTGGACTGATTTGGTGTATGTTTTTGTGTCTTCCTTGTCGATCTTGTATCATTTGGTATCAGAGCATGACTTGATTTTGTTCCCACAAGATCAATCTTGGGCTAGCTTGCTTGAAAATACAAAAAAAAAGTGTTCTTGAGTTTGGATCTTGTCCGAAAGTTTGTTCTAGGAGTCATTTTGTTTGTCTTGTTGTTTCAAGTGTTAGTTTTCTTCATCACTTAGTTTTTTTCATCACTAACACTCTTGAGTCAAGATCTAAATTTGAGCTTGCATTTGTTGAAGTGTTGTTATGAACTTAAAGCCTTAGCTGATTGTGTTGTCATCTTGGTGGACTTGGCCGTGATTTGTTGGCCTTGTTGTTGTTGGAATTGATTGTTGGGATTGTTGTGTTCTTGGTAATTGTTGAAGTTGTTCTTGATGTTCTTCATCCATTTCAAGACTTGTTAAAATAATGTGAATACTAGATTTATAAAGTTGATGAGAAAAAGGTGAAAGCTTGTTAGTCTTGAAAGACTTTCCATCACCCATCAACTAGTCAATCACTTTCCAACAAATTTTCTTGTTTTAAGGGGGATGGTACAAAAAAGTCAAGTCTTCCACTTTTGAATTTGACAATAGGATTTCAAGACTTGTTTCCCTCCTAAATCAATTTCCACCAATTCCAAATCACAAATTGTTCAAGACTTCCAATTTTGGAAAATAAAATTTGTTAAGACCGTGACCAATTACGTGACTGCCACATCATCACGTTTTACTGTTCACGCAACATAATTAAGCTTAATTTTTTGATTTCTTAGTTTCTAATCTTTGTCTCTTAGTTGCCTTTTGTTGATTCTATTACTAATCAACAAACGAGTAATTGTCTACTAGCGTGTAAGTTAGTTTTGGGTCCGTTTATTCGTGTCTACGTTTCTCTGTGTGCTTTTATGTTTTTGAAATTCGTTGTAGTTTCATGATTCAAGTCTATACGTATTTTTTTTGAGTTGTTTTAAAAGAGAATCTATTCCGATCTCGAGCTCCAATTGGTACCAAGCAATCTCCTTGGAGTATAAACGAGTTACCAACACTTGTGAGGCCAATTGAGAGACATTTCAAAGTGTGAGAGCTTGTGAGGATGTTTTCTTTTCTAACATTAACTATTTTGCTGTTTTTTGTGTTTTTGTTTTAGAATTTCTCTTGTTAGGTACTATGGCATTAAAAAGGTGACCATGAATGATTTGATGGATGCCATAATGGGTATAAAACATAACCTTAGTACTCGAATGGAGAGAATGAAAAGAATAATGGACCGAGTGAAAGGAAAAATGAAAGGGGTGGAAAACTCTCTTTGCAAGGAGTTGGCTAACTTGATAGAGCATCCAACCCTTCCTAATCAAGTTCCCGTGAGTGGACATGCTCCACATAAGCTACAAGGTAATCAAACTAACTGTTGCACTCTAGTGAATACGGCTAGCAGCCAACTAAGTGTGAATGATAATTTGTCTTTAGGTGAGCCGAATGTGCCTCCATTTGGTGATGATAATGTACAACTTGAGATTGTGAAAACACTAGTTGATCCATCTAGTGTTGAAGCCATTGTGGCAAGTAATAGTACATTATCTTATGGAAGTCATAAAGACCAACTTGTGTGTGAAAATGGTGATGTTGAACGTGTTGGCCGATTGACTATGGATGACCCTCTAGTTGTTTTTGTTGTAGACCATGCTAGTATAGAGGGGATATATGATTGTACTAGTGGTAGTATTGGGAAAATAAAATGCATCCTAAACCCGAGACCATAACACTCCACCCATTTGATTCCGGTGATCATTTGAAGCATGGTGATGAGGATGTCTTTTGGAATAGCTTGAATGTGCAAGAAATGTATGGATTTCCTATCTCGGCTTTCAGGACTATTTGTTGTTCCAAGAAGAGTCTATGTTTTCCACTTGATGAGCAACTCTTGATACTTGTTTCTTGTCACACTTATGTGGATAGACTAGTTAACTCTTTCTTGGGAGGGTATTCGGGTAAGAGGGATGTTTGGGTGTATGTGAAGTTTGAGCCACCTTGGCAAGATGCTATGTTTGATTACATTTTTTTTGTCTTGTTTCTTATCACACTTTGATGGATAGACAAGTACTTCTTTTGGTTCTTAGAAGGGTATCCTATTCCCTAAGGTCCCACGGCATGTGTAGAATGTACACTCGTGGTTTGATAGTTTTTTTTATTGATTGTGCTAACGTTAACCCTCATGTCATGAGGAATATGTGTTTTTTTGTCTCCTCTATTGTTTTGCAAGGTTCGGATTCAAGGTCGGATCCTTTTTCAAGAAGAGAAGGATGATACAAGTACAATCGTAATTGTGGGCCAATACGTAAAGGATCGAGCTCGGGAGGCTGGCCAACCAATAGAACAAGCTTTGAAGTGTAGAGAACAAGTCTCACACTCCAAAGCCGTCCAATATACACACTCCAAGGCTGCCCCTTTATCTTGGTTCATTAAGGGCATTATAGTCATTTTGTAATAAGTTATAACCTAGACTATAAATAGAACATATTAGGTCCTTTGTTCATAACTTGGATGATATATTTGAGAACTCTAGAGAGAGAGTCTTGCAAGGTGGATTCCTTGTAAACAAGTATGGAATCACTTGTGTTGATAGCTAGTTTGAGACGTTGATTGCTTGGGGATCCCGTTCCCTCGAGGTAACACAAGAGATAGGTTTATATTGTGTATGGTATTAAAGGTCCAAGAGTGGAATAAGCTATTTGTCTTGTTGTAATCTTCTTTTAACCGATTCTATGTTGTTATTGTGAAGCCGTATATGCGTTGTTGTTCTTCACATTGTTATTGTTCATTTTGCTCTTCATAAATTGTTGTTAACATTAGTTTGGGTTGTTGTTTTGGTGCCAAAGACACCACTAATTCTTGTTGTTAGTAGCGAATCCGAGAGGGGTCTCCATCTTGGTCCTCGGATCCTTAAGATTGTGGATTGATTTGGTGTATGTTTTTGTGTCTTCCTTGTCGATCTTGTATCACAGATGCTAGATGAATGTGGGTCGGCTTTGAATTTTTTTTAAGGTAAATGTTAGGTTTAATTGTATTATCGTAATATCTCTATTAGTTTGTTATTTTGTGGTAGTTTACAGTTCGTAGATGAATCTCGATCGGTTTTGGGAAATTTTTGTGTGTAAAATTTAAGTTTAATTATATTGTTTTGATATCACTTTTATCGTATTATTTTGTTGCAGTTTACATGTGATAGGTAAATGTTGGTCGGCTTTGAGGAATTTTTTTATGTAAAAGTTATAGACACCTAATTTTGTCCCTTCCGAACACCCATTTTATCCATTTTTAGCTCACCTCACCACGTGCCCTCACCCACGTGATTACATCCCACAAAAATACAAAAATAACAATCCCTAACTAATTTTATCTTATCCTAACAACCTACTCAATCAAAATAAACCACATCACACCCACCTCACTACCCCACCTCACTACCCCAATACCCACCCACGTGACCCCTCACACTATCACCTACCATATATACATATCCCATTCTCACGCACAGGGGGACCGGATCCAAAAAAGAGGAAAGAAAAAAAAATCATCATCATCTTCACCAAATTGACACCTCCATTGAAGCTCACACACACACACTGATACACCAATATTCACACACACGCAGGACACTCAGGAGTGAGAGGGAAAGATTGAGAGAGCTGCGAGAGAGGGAGAGGTTGAGACAAGAGAGAGAGAACTGAGTGGAGCGAGAAAGGGGGAATTACCTCGGAGTTGAGGTCTTTTCCGGCGAGTTCTCACCGGAAACATCACTGTTGTCTGCATCTCTTTGTTCTTTGTCACTGTCGGAGCTCGCTGGAGTTTTGTCGCGATAGGAACCGCAACCCCAGCTCTAACCCGACCGGACTGGACCAATTTTCGTCCGATTCCGGTGGTCTGTTGGTGAACGGTCAAAACGGAAACGTCACTGTTGTCTGCGTCTCTTTGTTCTTCGTCAATGTCGGAGCTCGTCGGAGTTCCGTCGCGATAGGAACCGCGACTCCAGCTCTAACCCGACCGGACTGGACTAATTTCCGTCTGATTCCGGTGGTCTGTCGGTGAACGGTCAAAACGGAAACGAGCATATATTGAGTTCGCGATTGAGGTTCGATTTGAGGCTTTCGAACCCGGTTCTATTTTCTAATTGCATTATTTGGCACAAATAAAAGCTTCGATTGAGGTCCATTTCTCATCCCTTTTCTCAAATAATTTTAAAAATCATATTTTTTTATTTTGTGATGTTTGAATCATGAATGTTGGTTGGCGCTGAATTCGGATTATGAAGATTAAATTGATAGTCTAAAGATTAGTTAATCGTTGATTGAGAATTAAAGTTGTTGTTTGGGGTCGGGATCGAAAAATCGATAAAAATGAATAAGATTAGTCTTGATTTATTGTTGTCGGTTTATTTTGAAATAAATATTGATGTTAAGTGTAATTGTATCATGTCTTAGGTCGGTCATTGATAGGTAAGTTCTAGGTTCTGGAGGGTAGGCAACTCGTAAGATTTTAATCATCGAATGTGTAAATATTTGTGTTGAGTGCTTTTCTTCATTTTCATCACATTTCATTAAATGTATTCATTTGGTCGGAGAATGCCCCGAAGATTGATGTATTTATTCACCGGGGAATGCCCCGACGTATCATGTTGGCGAAAGCGGATCGTGATCAAGGCCCGAGGCATCGGGTAAAGTCGTGGAGCGTAGTTAGGATTAGTATAGGTTAGATAGGATTTATTTTCGCATTTTTATTTATTTTTCGGGTTGTAATAATTGGACTGGACACTATATTTTTGGATTGTTTTGTTTTATTTGTTGGTTTGATTGTTTTACGTGCTTTTGTGTGGTTTATAAATTCATAATGTCAAATTAGCCGATACGCTCCACCAAGCGACCGTGGTCGAACCACGGGACCGAGGGATGCCTAACACCTTCCCCTCGATCAACAGAATTTCTTAGCTGGAATCTTTGTTCACAAACCAGTTTAAAGAGTTAAATGGTTTTGAAAAGGATTTTCCAATGGTGACTTGGCACACCAGATTATGCCAAGTGGCAACTCTGATATCAAATGTAAAAACAATCCTTCTTTGAAACAAATCGTTTTCTTTTGTCACTTAATAATAAAAACCCTTTCGAACGCAAAACGAATCTTTTGGATGTTGAAAAAGGGGTGTGACAGCTCTGGCGACTCTGCTGGGGATTTTTCAGAATTCGAGCTTATTTTGGAGTCGTATCGGCTTTGTTTGGCATTACGAGTGTATAAGCATTATTTGTGATTTTTGTTTGTGTTATTGTTATCACTTTTGTGCGATTTCGTGCTCTTTGTTTACAGTATCTATCTTATGTGTTACCGCTTTATATCTGGCATCATGAGTCTACCCCAGGCCTTCTTTCTGCAACAAGTTCGTAGTACGCGTGTTGTACACGACCTCTAGTTGAGTCACCCTTATTTTAGGGGGGGAGCCGTCGGTGTTATGGAGTAGGTGGAAAGCTGTCGCAGCCACTATCGACTATACGCTCCCCCGAACAGCCTTGTTAGTGAACTCCAACGTAGGTCAGCCTTTAGGTCATGCTTATGTGCATCATATTGAGACCTAGCGGGGCCCACTTGGTCCTTTGTAGGAGACTCACCTCTAACGCATCCCTACGTGCTAAATGTTGCATCTTTGAGGGTAATGGGGTCATTTGATGGACTGATTTGGTGAAAACATGTGTTAGAAGTAAGGTGCGTAGGCAAGAACTGTTGAAAAAATAGAGAAAAAAAGTGAAGTGGGTCGAAAAGAAGAAAAAAAGAGGGTGTCGTAGCTTTTAGTGTTCTTTATGGCTTTTGTTCTTCACAATCCAAAAAAAAAAAAGATTTTTACCTTTTGCACTCATTTCTCAAAAACGAAAATACCAAAAGATTTTTTCTTCGTAGTTGTTGGTGTCATTTTTAGCTGAAGTGTCTAATTAAAAAAAAAAACCAAAAAGATTTTATTTGTTTGTCTTTGTTTGTGTCCCTTAAGTTAGAGTCAATCTGTTAGTTAATCGATAATTGTCCAATCTGGACGAACTACGCACCCCTGATTCTCCTCTTTCGGGAGTGAGATACGTAGGCAACCTATTGTGGGTTCGGGGATCTTATTTTAAAAATCCAAAAATATTTTTCTTCACTCTTCATTTAGAGTAGGTGTCATATACATCAATAAAAGAAAACTACAAAAGATTTTCCTTTAATAGGTTCAAGTTTCATTTTCGTATGAAAAGCAAAATTGAAAACCCAAAAAAGATTTTTCTTTGGTAATCATAGATTTCATTTTGTATAGGGGTGTTTAAACTTGAAAAATATCAAAAGATTTTCGACAAATTGTTATTTTCTTTTCTTCTTAAACTTTCAAGAAAAAGATAAGAAAAGAGTTTAATTTGGCCATTTTGGAAAGACTTCACGAACTACGCACACCTGATTCTCCTCTTTCGGGAGTGAGATACGTAGGCTCCCTTCTTGGGTTTGGTGATCTTTTCAAGAAAAAAAAAGAGGTTTTGAAAAACTGTTGAACTCTAACCATTTGCTATCTTTTGTCCAGTTAGTTTAAGGTGGTTGGTTTGTGGCATTTCGGCTGGTCTTCCATATTGCTCCAAGTCACAGAGGAAGTTATGGCCAACAAGGATACCGAGTTAGTTGTCACTAATCAGATAGGGAGTTCGGGAATGAGAACGTAGGAGATAATGAAGAGATTCGAAAATTAAGGCGGCAAATAATAAAAATAAATCGAGATTGGGCTAATGGGTTGCCGCCTCCTCCAGTTCCCACTGATAATCCGGAATATCTTTCTAGCTTGCCTCCCGTGTCACATGCACAATTTTCCATTTTTGTTGATATGCCACAACATGCATCAGGATCGACTCCGGGGAAACAATATCCAACCACTTCCAATGTTCATTTCCTCACTCCCCAATCCAAGACTACCACATACTCGGCTCCAGTTGTTGTTCATGCTTTTGCGGCGCCACCCCCACCTGAAGCTTCTACTTTTGATGTTCATCCATAAGTTGTGCCTCCCTACTCTACAAGAGAGCCTGCATTGAATATTTTTAGTGATCAACATTATGCTCTCGATCCCATATTTAAGTCAACTGGTCCTTACGATTTCCCTCAACCTCCTGAATTTCCTCCTAACACCGAGAAGCCTGTTATGACAGAAGAACAAGAGGAAATAGCCAGAAAATTGAGAAGTTTAGAACTGACTATGAAAAACTTGCAAGGACTTGGGGGGGTACAAAAGTGTCTCATATAAAGATCTGTGCATGTTTCCTGGTGTACATCTTTCTCTTGGTTTTAAAATGCCGAAGCTTGAGAAGTATGATGGACATGGCGATCCTGTAGCACATTTGAGACGCTATTGCAACCAGCTAAGGGCCGCTGGAGGGAAGGAAGAATTACTCATGACATATTTTGGTGAGAGTCTTTCAGGTCTAGCTTCAGAATGGTTTGTTGACCAAGACATCGATAAGTGGAACAACTGGGATAACCTTGCTAATGAATTCGTGCAACAATTTTAATACAATATGGAGTTGATTCCTGACGAAAAATCCCTGACTAATATGAAGAAAAAGAGTACTGAAACTTTCAGAGAGCATGCAATTAGATGGCCTGAACAAGCTGCTCGGGTGAAACCGCCAATGAAAGAAAGTAAGATAGTAGAGGGGTTTATTCAAGCGCAGGATGAAACATATTATCAACACTTGATACCTGCATTAGGCAAGCCATTTATTGAGGTCCTCAAAATGGGGGAGATTATAGAGGATAGAATTAAGACCAGTCGCATTGTGAGTTTTGCAACATTGAAAGCGACTACTCAAGCAATTCAAAAAGGTTCGGGAAGTGTTGGAGGAAAGAAGAATGAAGAAGATGCATCAGTCATTATAGTTGGACAACAGGAACGGGTAAGAGGACCATACCATCGTTACCCACGGGCTCAAACCCAAGTTTATGGCCAAGTTCCACAAAATCTTTCCCAAAATCCATTATATTCCATTCCCCCATCTCCATATCAAGTGTATAATGCGCAACCATATGTCCAAACCCCATCTTACCTACACTGGCGTGCGTGAACTCTGTCGAGTTATCCTCCAGCTCCACATGCATACCGAAGCCCTTCTAGGTCTGGTTTTCAATTTAAGCCAAATAATGAAATGAGACAGAAGTTGAGGGATAACTTCACACCGATTGGAGAGTCGTATGCAAGTTTATTCCAGAGATTGGTACAGTAGGACATGATCACTTCTTTCCTTGGGTATACTCCTGACCCACATTCAAGAAGTTTTGATCCTAATGTACGATGTGCATATCATTCTGATATTCAGGGTCACAGTATTGAAGATTGTCGTGCGTTGAAAAGAGAAATTGAAAAGATGATTCAAGATAAATCAATCATGATACAGAACATTGACAGTGAAGAAAGCTCTAGTCATGTTGATATGCAAACCAGTGGCTAAGATGTCAGGCTGAGCAATTGAGAAGTCACCTCTATCCTTACTAGGAAGGGGTCTGGTAGCTTATTTTGTTTTATTTTCTGTTGTCCGAATTATTTCAGGGTTGTAGTTCGGGATCTATCTTGTTTTGTCCTTTTGTTGTTTATGTTCAAACCCTTCTATCTTTTGTTTCAACTAAATGAAGTGTCCCATTTTTCTTTGTTTTAATTATGTGTTATTTGTTTGTTTTCTTTATACAATACATTTTATGTTGACTCTAGTGATATGACATGCTTGCGGAATTTTCAGCCAAATCTTAAAGTCCAATTTAACCATGAAATATTAAATCAGAGGGTTAAGGTGAGAAAAAGCAGCTGAGAAAATTGATAGTGTTGACATATTTGGTGACCATGTTGAAGCCTTCTTTCAAAATTAAAGCAATTATTTTGAGAATCACAAGAATAACTTGGTCATCAATTGAAAAACAAAGCTCAATTAGGTCAAATAGTGGATGTGTGCTCCCGAGGAACAGAACAAAAATCAACTCCACGAAAGCATGAGTCATTCAATGTGAGGGATGTACAACAAAGGTGGAGTTGTATGTTCGACAAGTGTAAAAGAAGAGGTGGCACATATTCTCGGGGCAAGTTAGTGTTGTAAAATATGTCATAAGTGATATTGATTGTGTACTTTCACATTGCATGCTATGTACTAGCATCTTCAAGGATTGATATGACGAAGGCATTTCATTCTGCTATCCATATATTATGTCATCCTTTATGTACCCCGTTTGAGCCTTAGTTTTATTTTCTTTCATACCCCTCTTTTGGAATCAAGATACAGTCAACAAAGCTCAAAAGATAAGTGTCGAGCAAAAGAATAGAGTCAAAAGTTTCAAAAAAAAGGGTGCCAATAAGAAGGAAAAGAAAAATATCAGATAAGATAGAATAAAAAAAAATCAGAATCAAGCAACAGAACAAGCTGCCAGAACTACGCATGACCTGATTCTTATCTCTCAGGGGTGAGATACGTAGGCTACCCTACTAAGGATTCGGTCCAACCAAATAAACAATTTAGAGTTACCCAGTCAAAAGAAACTAGGGCATGAGTTAATCCTATTGTTTGAGTCGATTCCAAAAGTTGTAAGTCCTACCCCACTTCAAGTATCGTTTGGGCCCCATGCCATCCTTTCTTTCTAACCTTATCCAAAAGCCAAGTTACAACCAAAAAAAGACCTTCAGATCAATCTTTGAGAATCTTAAGGCTAAGCATGCAATGCATATGATAACGCATTTTGGGAACTGCTCCTCTTCCTTAGCATAGGGAATCAAGAGAGAAATAAAAATGAGAGAGTCTTATTGGTGAAAACCCTTACGGACACCATAAGGTGATGGTAAGTTGAGAAAATAAAAAATTGAGAGTCTTATTGGTGAAAACCCTTACGGGCACCATAAGACGATAGTGAGCCGAGATAAAATGAAAGAAGCTTGTTGGCAAAAACCCTTCAAGGCGCCACTAGCCGAACGAGGTCTTAAATGTAATTGACCTAAGGAAACAACTCATTTTCAAGGCCATTAACTCAACAACAATTGGTAGAAAGTTTGGATGGAAAGATCAGGCAGCCTGACCCAAAATGCATGGTATAATCTTTGGAGTTGACTGTCATTTTTAGATAAATTTTTATTTCTTTGTTTCAATGGGGACATTCATTATCTTTTCTTTATTCTCTTTATTTTGTTTATCTTTCTTGAGTCAGTTATCCAAATAAAAGTCATTGTCATTTTTCTCTTGTTGTTAAGTCAAGTCTATGTCGAAACAAGTGAGAAAAAATTTCAAAACTGGCTATCAGCTTCTTCAATTGCAGAAAGCAAGACAAAAGGCCAGCACATGAAAGAGACATGATTGTGAGCCGAAATAAGGCATGCAGAAAGTTGTATCAACAGAAAATTTTGGGAATTCATGAAAATACCAAGGGTCAAAGAGTTTATCTGAGAAGCATGGCAAAGCAGAGATGCTGTGTTTATTTCAGAGTCACTCTTAATAATCCGAGTTTGGGTCAATGAAACGACAAAGCAGGGGCAAGTGCCAATAATCTGAAATAAAATAAAGGGAATGAACACTGGATCAGGTGCCGGGACAGCCAAGTGCAGCAAGCCGTCACTAAGTTTTTAACTGACAAATTTTCTTTGATGAAACAGGGCAAATTCGTTCACTTAATTCAGCTACCATTGGAAATGCACATCCGTGGAAATTTACTTTCTATTCAGGACCCTCCTGAAGAATGGAAATTTACTTTCAGTTCAGGACCCTCCTGAAAAATAGGATTTTACTTTATGTTCAGGACCCTCCTGAAAAATGGGATTTTACTTTCTGTTCAGGACCCTCCTGAAGAATGGAACTTTACTTTCAGTTCAGGGCCCTCCTGAAAAATGGGATTTTACTTTCTATTCAGGACCCTCCTGAAAAATGAGATTTTACTTTCTGTTCAGGACCCTCCTGAAAAAAGGGATTTTACTTTTTGTTCAGTACCCTCCTGAAAAAAAGGATTTTACTTTTTGTTCAGGACCTTCTTGAAAAAATGGGATTTTACTTTCTGTTCAGGACCCTCCTGAAAAATGGGATTTTACTTTATGTTCGGGACCCTCCTGAAAAATGGGATTTTACTTTCAGTTCAGGGACCTCCTGAAAAATGAGAATTTACTTTCAGTTCAGGGACCTCCTGAAAAATGGGAATTTACTTTCTGTTCAAGACCCTCCTGAAAAATGGGATTTTACTTTATGTTCAGGACCCTCCTGAAAAATGGGATTTTACTTTTTGTTCGGGACCCTCCTGAAAAATGGGATTTTACTTTCTGTTCAGTACCCTCCTGAAAAATGGAACTTTACTTTATGTTCAGGACCCTCCTGAAAAATGGGAGTTTACTTTATATTCAGGACCCTCCTGAAAAAATGGGATTTTGCTTTCTGTTCAGGACCCTCCTGAAAAATGAGACTTTACTTTATGTTCAGGACCCTCCTGAAAAATGGGATTTTACTTTCTGTTTAGGACCCTCCTGAAAAATGGGATTTTACTTTCTGTTCGGGACCCTCCTGAAAAATGGCATTTTACTTTCTTTTCAGGACCCTCCTGAAAAATGAGATTTTACTTTCTGTTCAGGACCCCCTGAAAAATAGGACTTTACTTTATGTCCAGGACCCTCTTGAAAAAATGGGATTTTACTTTCTGTTCAGGACCCTCCTGAAAAATGGGACTTTACTTTATGTTCAGGACCCTCCTGAAAATGGGAGTTTACTTTATGTTCAGGACCCTCCTGAAAAATAGGACTTTACTTTATGTTCAGGACCCTCCTGAAAAACGGGATTTACTTTATGTTCAGGACCCTCCTGAGAAATGGGATTTTACTTTCTGTTCAGGACCCTCCTGAAAAATGGGAGTTACTTTCTGTTCAGGACCGTCCTGAAAAATGAGATTTTACTTTTTATTCAGGATCCTTTTGAAAAATGAGATTTTACTTTCTGTTCGGGTTCCTCCTGAAAAATGGGACCACGATTTCAAAAATAAAATATTGCCTTATGATAATCCTTGTGTGGGAAATTCAAGCAACATTTGTAAGGAGACGCACTTCCTTATTTGGTAAATCCAGCAACATTTGTGAGGAAACACACTTTCTTGTTTGGTAATTCAAGCGGTATTTGTAAGGAGATGCACTTCTTTGTGTGGGAAATTCAAGCAAACATTTGTAAGGAGATGGACTTCCTTGTTTGATAATTCAAGCAACATTTGTAAGGAGACGCACTTTCTTGTTTGGTAATTCGATTGGCACTCGTAAGGAGACGCACTTCCTTGTTCGGGTAATTTCAACAACATTTATAAGGGGACGCACTTCCTTGTTTTGACAATTCAAGCAATAATTTGTAATGAGGCACACTTTCTTATTTTGGTAATTCAAGCAACATTTGTAAGGAGACGCACTTCCTTGTTGGGTAATTCAAGTGACATTTGTAAGGAGATACACTTCCTTGTTTGGGTAATTCAAACGACATTTGATAAGGAGACTCACTTCCTTGTTTGGGGTAATTCAAGCAACATTTGTAAGGAGACACACTTCCTTGTTTGGGAAATTCAAGAAACATTTGTAAGGAGACGCACTTCCTTGTTCGAGTAATTCAAGAGGCATTGGTAAGGAAATGCACTTCCTTATTTTGATAATTCAAGAAACATTGGTGATGCACTTTCTAACTTAAGTCTTGATTCCTAGAAGAAGCACTTTCTAGTCGAGTTATTGCACTTAATCCTTAGGAGACGCACTTCCTTGCTAGTTTTCATTTTTTAGGTGCCACACTTTTAACTTAAACTTGTATATCTAGAAGACGCACTTTCTAGTTAGAATCCCTCACTTTAATTCTTAGGAGACACACTTCCTAGTCTTGGTTATTCAATTTTACTCTCAAGAGATGCATTTCTTGGACAGAGTCTTGATTTATTAGTGCAACATGCAAATAGGTATGATGTGACTTTTCCAAAAGTCTTCTGATGATAAACTGGGGCAAAAAATTCAATTTCTGTTTTTGAAACTTTACTTTTCCGGCAAATGAAACTTCTTTATAATAATATTTGTTTGGGATAATTTTCTTTTTAGTTTTGATGTGATTTCAGGAGCCTGCCCGAAGCACAGGGTGAATAAATGAAAAACCAAGCAACAAGATGAAGAAATTGAAAGTTAAACAGGTTGATGAAATAGCAAGTCAGGAACCCGCCTGGAGAATAGGGTGAAGAAATTGAAAGTCAGGCAACAAGTCAAAGAAATTGCAAGTCAGGAGCCCACCTGAAGAATTGGGTGATGAAACTCAAGTCAAGAGTCCAAAAGAAGTTGCGTAGATAGGATTTTGTAATTTCATTTATGTTTTAACTTGTAATTTTCATTATTGATGTAATGACAGAGCCGCGGACCGGAACCTCGATGGAACCTCACTCGACTTTCTAACTCGGTATTGTCCTTCTCTTTCAAGTCTTTTGAAATACCCATCACTTGATTCCTTCATAACTTGGGTAGGTAGGATTTCCTAAGTCAGAACTCGGTTGTCCTTTTTTCTTTTGTTTCTTCCTTTGAATAATGGTCGGGTCAAAATTCTGTCTCGTTGTCTACTTCTTTGTCTGAAAATACTTCGTGTTTACATTCAAAGGGGGCATGATGTAGACACCTAATTTTGTCCCTTTCGAACACCCATTTTATCCATTTTTAGTTCACCTCACCACGTGCCCTCACCCACGTGATTACATCCCACAAAAATACAAAAATAACAATCCCTAACTAATTTTATCTTATCCTAACAACCTACCCAATCAAAATAAACCACGTCACACCCACCTCACTACCCCACCTCACTACCCCAATACCCACCCACATGACCCCTCACACTATCACCTACCATATATACATATCCCATTCTCACGCACAGGGGGACCAGATCCAAAAAAGAGGAAAGAAAAAAAATCATCATCATCTTTACCAAATTGACACCTCCATTGAAGCTCACACACACACACTGATACACCAATATTCACACACACGCAGGACACTCAGGAGTGAGAAGGAAAGATCGAGAGAGAGAGCTGCGAGAGAGGGAGAGGTTGAGACAAGAGAGAGAAAGAACTGAGTGGAGCCGATCAAAAGAGCGAGAAAAGGGGAATTACCTCGGAGTTGAGGTCTTTTCCGGCGAGTTCTCGCCGGAAACGTCACTGTTGTCTGCGTCTCTTTGTTCTTCGTCACTGTCGGAGCTCGCCGGAGTTCCGTCGCGATAGGAACCGCAACCCCAGCTCTAACCCGACCGGACTGGACCAATTTCCGTCCGATTCCGGTGGTCTGTCGGTGAACGGTCAAAACGGAAATGTCACTGTTGTCTGCGTCTCTTTGTTCTTCGTCACTGTCGGAGCTCGCCGGAGTTCCATCGCGATAGGAACCGCGACCCCAGCTCTAACCCGACCGGACTGGACCAATTTCCGTCCGATTCCGGTGGTCTGTCGGTGAACGGTCAAAACGGAAACGAGCATATATTGAGTTCACGATTGAGGTTCGATTTGAGGCTTTCGGACCCGATTTTATTTTCTAATCGCATTATTTGGCACAAATAAAAGCTTCGATTGAGGTCCATTTCTCATCCTTTTTCTTGAATAATTTTAAAAATCATATTTTTTGATTTTGTGATGTTTGAATCATGAATGTTGGTTGGCGCTGAATTCGGATTATGAAGATTAAATTGATAGTCTAAAGATTAGTTAATCGTTGATTGAGAATTAAAGTTGTTGTTTGGGGTCGGGATCGAAAAATCGATAAAAATGAATAAGATTAGTCTTGATTTATTGTTGTCGGTTTATTTTGAAATAAATATTGATGTTAAGTGTAATTGTATCATGTCTTAGGTCGGGCATTGATAGGCAAGTTCTAGGTTCTGGAGGGTAGGCAACTCGTAGGATTTTAATCATCGAATGTGTAAATATTTGTGTTGAGTGCTTTTCTTCATTTTCATCACATTTCATTAAATGTATTCATTTGGTCGGGGAATGCCCCGAAGATTGATGTATTTATTCACCGGAGAATGCCCCGACATATCATGTTGGCGAAAGCGGATCGTGACCAAGGCCCGAGGCATCGGGTGAAGTCGTGGAGCGTAGTTAGGATTAGTATAGGTTAGATAGGATTTATTTTCGTATTTTTATTTATTTTTCGGGTTGTAATAATTGGACTGGACACTATATTTTTGGATTGTTTTGTTTTATTTGTTGGTTTGATTGTTTTACGTGCTTTTGTGTGGTTTATAAATTCATAATGTCAAATTAGCCGATACGCTCCACCAAGCGACCGTGGTTGAACCACGGAACCGAGGGATGCCTAAGACCTTCCCCTCGATCAACAGAATTCCTTAGCTGGAATCTTTGTTCGCAAACCAGTTTAAAGAGTCAAATGGTTTTGAAAAGGATTTTTCAATGGTGACTTGGCACACCAGATTATGTCAAGTGGCGACTCTGATTTCAAATGTAAAAACAATCCTTCTTCGAAACAAATCGTTTTCTTTTGTCACTTAATAATAAAAACCCTTTCGAACCCAAAACGAATCTTTTGGATGTTGAAAAAGGGGTGTGACAAAAGTTGGATTTAGTTGTATTATTTTGATATCTCTATTATCGTATTATTTTGTTATTGTTTACAGATGGTAGATGAGTGTCAAACGACTTTGAGAATTTTTTTGTGTGTAAAGATTATATATAATTGTATTATTTTGATGTCTCTATCATTGTATTGTTTTGTTGCAATTTACAAATGGTAGATGAATGTCGATCGACTTTTAAAAATATTTTTGATAAATGTTAGGTTTAATAAATAAATTTTCCATCTTTTACATACTCAAAAGATATTAAATTTAATTATTGTATTCATCTTTATTATTTAAATAAATATACTATTTAATGTAATTTTTGAACTCATTAAAGTGAGGTACACGCGCAAGGCGTGTACACCTAAACTAGTAATTTAAATAAATAGGTAATCATATCTAATTACTTTTGTTAACTAATTATATCAAGTTTAAATAAAAATTGTGCTAAACCTCAGTAAAATATGAAGATGGCTACAAATTTATCCATCGTGAGAAAAGAATAAAATCGTTTGTTTTAAAAATTAATTGTTTAATATTTTACCATTTATATTTTAATTGAAAATATTGTATTGTAGGATTCAAGTTCAATTAAAACACAAGCATTTGTAAAACTTTTCCCCCTTCTTCATTTTACATCTATTGATCATTTTAAATTATTATTTTTCTTTACCTTATACTCATTTCCTTACATAAGTAATTATCATGTTTTACTTTTTCGAAAGTATGTTCAAAGCTAAATTAATTAGATCAACTCAATGCTTTGTTGGGTTCGAAATCGAAAGGGCGTCACGCGGAAGTTTTTAGTTGTAAACTATGAGACGATAAATCAGACAACAAAGAAAACTAAACTAAAAACATAATATTATTGATATGTTTTGGTCAAGAGACCTACATATTGAAAATCTAATATCCAAAGGTATTAAACCTATTGGGAAAAATCTCCCCTTAAACAAAAACTCTTTAATGACTACATTGTGGATGCTATTGTGTTATGGCAGGAGAATGAGAGTCTTAAGATGTCCGAAACCTTTCCTCCTAGTATCTCTCCCCCAAAAAGTATGTTTTTTTTTACCGACGCACAAAGAAAATATTTTATTGCGAATGAACAAGATATTGAGGAATTGTCCATACGTAAAATCAGAATTATTGATACAGGACTTGTTCACAGAAAAGGAGAATCTTGTGTTCCAATAGAAGCAGAAGTGCTGGGGATTATTCAAGAATCGAAGTCGATTTGCTTTATAAAAAGAAGATATCAATGAACTTCTATGAAATGGTTTCACAGGATTCAACCAATTGTCTTGATCGTGGAATATCATTGAGAAATAGGAATCCGGGTTATCAAAGGATTTCCTGCGATTATTTCTAGTATGGAATGAGTCAATCATCCACTTTGGTATCTTATTGAACAAAAATGGCAGAAAGAGGTTTGTCAAATATGGAAAAGTTTTATATTTTTTTTCAGGAAAAGAATTATATATTTTTTTTTAGAAAAAATAAAAGTAATTATGGTTACTTTTATTTTCCTTCCAAGAAAAAGTAAAAACTTAATTTTGGTAAGAAAATCAAGACAAAAATCCTAACAAATCTCCCCATTTTGGCTTGATTTTCTGCAAAATATTTTTGATTCTCCTTCTTCTTGTGCATAATCTTCGTTATTCACATATTCTTCATATATCATTGTTGTTTGACATGTTTTAAAAATTGAGCCTTTGTGGGTTAAAATATATTAGCCCTTTTCAGGTTAAAAATATTGGAGCCCTTTTGCAGGGTTAAAAGTGAGCTTTAATTTCAAATATGTGGCAGCAGGATTATTGAAATATGATTGCCAATTGTTTCCACATGTAGTTAGACAAAATTATCGTCATTATCATCCAAATTGTTGCAGCTTGATTTTGAAAACGCTTTGAACCTGTTTAATCTCGTCTCACCACATCATTGGACCATTGAACTGTAAACTCTGATACCACTTGTTGAGTTTGAAGTCGAGAGGGCGTCATGTAGATGCTTTTAGTTGCAAATTATGAGACGATAAATCAGACAACAAAGAAAACTAAACTAAAAACATAATATTATTGATATGTTTTGGTCAAGAGACCTACATATTGAAAATCTAATATCCGACAACATTACATTGTGGATGCTATTGTGTTATGACGTGAGAAGGGAAGTCATTTATAGATGTCCGAAACCTTTCCTCCAAGAAAGAGGTTTGCCAAATATGGAAATTTTTTATATTTTTCTTTCAGGAAAAGAATTATATTTTTCTTTTACGAAAAATAAAAGTAATTACGGTTACTTTTATTTTCCTTCCAAGAAAAAGTAAAAACTTAATTTTAGTAAGAAAATCAGGGCAAAAACCCTAACATGCTTTACAATTAAAATTTGCATATTCAAAAACTATATGAAAAGTAATGCAACTTTTCTCATATCATTTCGATAAAAAATATATATATTAAATTGTTGATTTTAAAAAGAAAAGCATTTATTTTTGTGTATGCATTTGATATATACATTCAAATCTATCTTGTGAATTAACAAATAGAAATTCAGTTATACACATTTTACGTAGAAACATATATACATTCAGATTTACAATAAACTGTGAAGGACTAGCTAGACAAACTTTCACTTATACATACTGTGAAAAATTGGTATAAATATCATCTTCGAATATGTATTCATCCGATAAGAATGTATACAATGTAATAATAGATTTCTGTTACCAATTTCTTTTATTAATTTCGCTAAACGAGTGTTGATTTATGTATGTAAAAATACATTGAAATCATACAATGTATATATATCACACCATATATACATTTATTAGTATTGCATATCAAAAAGTGAACTGATTATAATTCGGATTTTGATCCCTATTATAATACATTACTATATGTAGCATGATTTTAGAGAAAGAAACTATTTTGTTTAATATGATTTTAGTGGAAAACAATGTTCTACTAATGTGGCTAATTTAGAAACTAAATACTACAAAATTAGGTAGAGCATGCCATTATTTTTAGTAAAAGTTACGTAAATCCAACTCTTTTTGGGCTTATTTTCCTTATCTCAATTCATTTCAATATTACAATTTTTTTAAAAAATTTAGTCTCTGCACATACAATACATTTTTTCAAATACATCGTTTAATTTTATACGTATATATCATATACTTTCGAGACTCGGGTACATCATTTGATTTTACTTAAATGCGATGTATTCATTTAAGTAGTTTACTTTCGGAAACAACCTCTCTACTTCTTCGGGAGGTAGCGGTATGGACTGCGTACATTCTACCCTCCCCAGACTTCACTATGTGAGAATATACTGAATTTTTTGTTGTTGTTGTTGTTGTTGCGATGTATTGGTGAGTTCTAGAGAGGAAAGAAAATATAAGATGAAATATAATAAAATAAAAAGATAAATAATTTAAATACATATAATAAATTAAGTAGTGTTATTACGTAATTTTTTTCCTTTTTTTAAAGCTCAAGTAGTTAGATGCCAAATTGGCTGATTCGAAAGAGAGGAAAAATGATAAGGTTATGAGTTGCTCCACTTGAGTTGGCATATGAGTATTCAAAAGACACGTGATTTTCATTACGTGGATTACAAGGTAAATAAATACTATGTTTTCCCATAACACCACTTTTTACTGTGTGCCACTATTGCTTTCTCAAATTTAGACCTCATTAGTCACTAATTTATTTTTAAAATAGAATAAAAGTAATACTATTATAATTTTGGAATAATTAATTTTAAAATGAGTTATTTCTTATATTTTGTCTCAATCAAAATATGAATAAATTTATTTTTAAAATTAATTACGAAACTAGTTATTTCTTATACCAAACAAGTCCTGATACAATTTTTTTTTTTTTTTTTATGTATTACTCATAAATACATATGCACAACTGAATAATACATATTCTTCTATTACTATGAAGTGGGTAAAATATTGTTACTTTTGCTATAAGTTGTAATTTTGAAAAAGTGTTTCTATTTATTGTAATTATAGTCTTAAGGATGCTAGTTTCTGTAATTTTTCCTTTTTTAAATTTATCTAGAATTTAAAAGAAAATATCCTCTCTATCTCATATTTGAGATAGCAATATAGATCGCATATACTTATCCTCCTCAGACCTTATATGATAGAAATATATTTGATATGTTGTTATTATCTACAATTTAGCAAATCATATTTTCTTTTTAATTATCTAATTTTACTTTATACTCCGTTAATCTTTGATATGTAATCCATTTTTAAATCCTATAACAGAATTTTTATTCTTATAATTTGAAGTTTAAGATTTTCACATTAAGGGTATAAAAATTCATTCTAAATCTTATTTATGAAATTACATTCAATATTATTATTGTTGGGTGGAGATCTATTTGTATAACCTGACTCATAAAGTAAATATTATCAGATGTGGCATAATTATAAATCTATATTTGGAGGGAGTAATTTATAACCGGAAATTCCCTAGCATTATGATTTTAAAGTACTGAAATACCCCCCCAATTTATAAGGAGTTGAGAGCCTTGAGACGGTTAGAAGCAAGGGCAATCTGGTCCTCAAAAGTGTAATATATAACTGCGGTAATCAGTGGCCTCTGATATCTGTTTCCTTTTATCACATTTTTTTTTTTTGAGAGTTGAAATCAAGAGAATCCACTAAAGCTTTGTAATGGGAACTTCTTGTTTTCCCCATTTTACTCATTCTCCATTTTCTAATTCATCATCTTCATTGTGTTCTTCCCAATTTACACCTTTGCTTTCTTGTTCAAGAAATGCACAAAGATGTAAGAAGAAGAGGCCTGTTATGTTGTGTATGCACTCAGAAAATCAAAAGGAAGGTGATTTATGCAGAAGAAGAACGATTCTTTTTGTGGGGTTCTCAGTTCTTCCACTTCTTAACTTGAGGGCTAAAGCTTTTGAAGAGTGGCCAGTAGGTAAATCATTTCTCTTGATTCTTGAACCCCTTTTTAATGATTCGATATCGCTTTGCTATGAGTTGAAAATAATCATATGGTTCTTTGTAGCTTTAAGTCAAAATGTGTTCTTTAGTTAGTAGAATTGATGAATATGATAAACTTTTTCAGTGGTTTAAGTGTAACCGTTACGAATTTCTTGAAGTATTGCATTGCTCTGAATTGAAACAAAATCATATGGTTTTATGGAGGTCTAAGTCATAAAATGTGTTCTTTAGTTAGTAGAATCGATGAATATGATAAACCATTTTAGTGGTTTAAGTGTAACAAGTACGAATTTCTTGAAGTGTTGCATTGCTCTGAGTTGAAAAAAAATCATATGGTTCTTTGTTAGCTTTAAGTCAAAATGTGTTCCTTAGTTAGTAGAATTGATGAATATGATAAACCATTTTGGTGGTTTAAGTGTAACCAGTATGAATTTCTTGAAGTATTTGCATTGCTATGAGTTGAAAAAAATCATATGGTTCTTTGGAGGTTTAAGTCATAAAATGTGTTCTTTAGTTAGTAGAATTGATGAATATGATAAACCATTTTAGTGGTTTTAGTGTAACCATTACGAATTTCTTGAAGTATTGCATTGCTTTGAGTTGAAACAAAATCATATGGTTCTTTGTAGCTTTAAGTCAAAATGTGTTCCTTAGTTAGTAGAATTGATGAATATGATAAAACATTTTACGGTTTAAGTGTAACAAGTACGAATTCTTGAAGTACTGCATTGCTCTGTGTTGAAAATAATCACATGGTTCTTTGTTAGCTTTAAGTCAAAATGTGTTCCTTAGTTAGTAGAATTGATGAAGATGATGAGCCATTTTAGTGGTCTAAGTGTGTAACCATTACGAATTTCTTGAAGTGTTGCATTTCTCTGAGTTGAAAAAAATCATATGGTTCTTTGTAGGTTTAAGTCATAATTTGTTATTTAGTTAGTGGAATTGATGAATATGATAAACCATTTTAGCGGTTTAAGTGTAACAAGTATGAATTTCTTGAAGTATTGTGCTGTAGCTAGCAATAGATCCTTATTTTAGGGATTTACCTTCATTACTATTTAGTCTTTCTCTCTATTAGTTGATGCTTTGACTTAATGAAAACAAGATTCAGCAATAGATTTCTTGAAGTGCTTAAGTGTAACCCGTATGAATTTCTTGAAGTATTGCATTGTAGTTAGCAATAGATTCTGATTTATAGGGATTTACCTTCATTGCCATTTAGGATTCTTCTATCAGTTGGCAGTTCTAATTCATAACACAATGATTTAGCAAAGGGCTCTCTGTTTATTTAAGTAGCAATGTGTTTAGTTTATGGAACCGATGAATATGGTAAATTAGGTCCATTTTAGTGGCTTAAATGTAACCAGCACGAATTTCTTGAAGTATTGCACTATAGTTAGCGATAGATTCTTATTTTAGGGATTTACCCTCATTGCTATTTAGTCTCTTTCTATCAATTGATGCTTCGTATTAATGACAACAAGATTTGGCTATTCGGCTGAAAAACAGCAGTGTTCAGTTAGAGGAATGTGAGGTTTTGAACTTATTACCAGTGAAACTAATGTATGTTAACATTTGGCTGATTTCAGAGTTGTGCCCAATATATTATATTGCCTCTGAAAGTATATGGGAAGAATGTTGTTTAAGATATTCTGGAATTGACAATGGTTTCCTTAGTGTCCAGGTTTAGGCATTCTAAATAGTATCTAGTTATTATACTTGTTTCCTAATGAAATTTTTTCTTCAGATTTGGATTAGATTTCTGCCTTGTTTCCCTTTATAAATAAGATTGCCTCTGGGAGGCATAAGCGCTTACCGTTCAAAAATAGCCATTAATAATTGCTTCTAGTTAAATCTAAGAGTAATGAGATAAGTGATGATGTCCTTGCCAATAAATTCTGTTTCCAAAGTTTTCTGTTTGTTGGTTAATTGTTGTATAGCATTTTAAACTTTCAGAATCTGCTTATTTTAAAGTTCTTTCGTCAACTGATTTTTTTTAGTAAAGTAGTTTGGGATAGTATTTCTGTTTGGCCAAATCATTAAAACATTGATGGGTTTTGCCACAAAAAATGAGTTACGAGATGTCTTGACTTGTGTAGATTCTCATGTTTTTCGATGGAGAATCCAAATTATGCTGACTCCCTCAAATAGAACGGTTTGTGCAAACAAAATATAAGTTACAAAAGGTTACTCTTTCAGCTGAATTTTTAACTTTACGTGTAATGAAATGACAAAAGCACAAGCTTTTAAGGCTAGAGTGCTCCTGCTCCCATAGAAGCTTTTCTTGGCTTATGAATTTATGAGTCTATTCCATCATTCCTTTGTCAGTCTTCTTCTTGTGGCTTCACTGATCCTGATTGCTAGTTCATGAGAGAGAGAGAGAGAGAGAGAGAGAGAGAGAGAGATCCAAAGGGAAAAAGGAAGGATGAGTTGCAAGTTATCTGCATCTGGATAGGGTGATAAGAGTGGGGTCTCCTGTGTGTGTTAACTTTGTTCACCTTGTTGGTCATGGTGGAAGTACCCACTTCTAAATGTTGCGGTGCGGAGATGGAAATGAAATGTGGCATAAGAAAACACTTCTAAATGTTGCGGTGAGGAGATGGAAATGTAGCATAATATCTGCACCTGGATAGGGTAATAAGAGTGGGGTCTCCTGTGTGTGTTAACTTTGTTCACCTTGTTGGTCACGGTGGAGGCACCCACTTCTAAATATCGCGGTGAGGAGATGGAAATGTGGCATAAGAAAACACTTCTAAATGTTGCAGTGAGGAGATGGAAACGTAGCATAAGAAAACACTTCTAAATGTTGCAGTGAGGAGATGGAAATGTAGCATAAGAAAATACTTTTAAATGTTGTGGTGAGGAGATGGAAACGTAGTATAAGAAAACACTTCTAAATGTTGCGGTGAGGAGATGGAAATGTAGCATAAGAAAGCACTTCTAAATATTGCGGTGAGGACTGAGGAGATGGAAACGTAGAATAAGGAAGTACATATTCATATCAAAGACAGAGATATCATTGCGTCTTTCCATAGTTATTCATTACTGGACATTTATCAGAAAGAGTGCATTTGATCTCCTTTGAATTGCTTACATTTGTTATTTGTGATGATTGTGGTCAATAATGGTTTCTCCAGATACTGCGAACCTGTACTTAGATTTGTGAAGAGTTTATATACCCCATAACTCTGAAGCCTTTTCTAGTGTGACTAACTCTGCTCTCATACTAATGCAGATTCTCAAGGGCAGCCGCAGAAAGAGGAAACAGAGGTCTGTATTTCCTTGAAAAATGATTGAGAGAATGGATTCTGCTATACTTGCATTTCTACATTATCCTCAGCTTTATATGCTCTCAGTCAATACTTTCTTTTAACCAGCAAACAATCCAAGGAAGTGCAGGGAATCCCTTCCTTTCTCTACTTAATGGACTTGGAGTTGTTGGTTCAGGCGTGCTTGGTTCTCTTTATGCCTTGGGTCGAAATGAGAAGGCAGTTTCAGATGCAACCATTGAATCTGTAAGCTGGATATCTCTCCGTTATCTTTTGTCAGTTGTAATCTTACCGACATTGTTTGTCTATTGCATGATGCAATTGTTGCTTCTAGAGGTACAATGTTTATTACCAACATTTCTAAGCTGAGACTGCAGAATATAATTATTTAAGGGTGGGGGAGGGGGTGGTGGGAGTGCAAGCTTGTATTTGGCCTGAACTTGTTTCAAACAGTGTAGACTATTAGCTTAAAGTTTATTTTAAATTGTAAGATTGTAGGCAGAAAGAGTGAGTTTTTGTTTCTTGGGTAGCTTTTACTAATTAGGATCTGTTTTCATGTACTCAGATGAAAAATAAGCTGAAGGACAAAGAAGATGCATTGGTTTCAATGGAGAAGAAATTAGAGTCTGAACTGCTGAACGAAAGGGAAATTCGAAAGAATCAACTTAAACGAGCAGGTGAAGAGCAGCAAGCTGTTCTTAACGAATTGAATTCAGCAAAGGATGCATTATCTATCCTTGGTAAGGAGCTGCAAAACGAAAAAAGATCTGCTGAGGAGCTCAAATTTAAGATCAAGGGCCTTCAAAATGACCTCATGAGGATGAAGGAGGATAAGAAGAAATTGCAGGAAGAGCTTAAAGGGAAGCTTGATTTGATACAACTTCTGCAAGAAAAGATTACTTTGCTTACAACAGAGATCAAAGATAAAGAGGCGAGTCTTCAGAGTAGCACCTCTAAATTAGCTGAGAAAGAGTTGGAGGTAGATAGATTGAGCTCTATGTATCAGCAATCCCAGGATCAGCTGAGGAATTTGACTTCAGAAATCAAAGAACTTAAAGATGAAGTCCAGAAAAGAGAGAGAGAACTGGAGTTGAAGCGTGTATCAGAAGACAGCCTTAACGTGCAAATAAATTCTTTGCTCCTTGAGAGAGATGAATCTAGAAAAGAGCTTCATGCTATTCAAAAGGAATACAGCGAGTTCAAGTCCAATACTGAAGAAAAAGTGGCTTCAGATGCAGAGCTGTTGGGGGAACAAGAAAAGAGACTACACCAGCTTGAGGAACAACTTGGCACTGCATTAGGTGAAGCGAGCAAAAATAAAGTGTTAATTGCTGATCTGACTCGAGAAAAAGAAAACCTTAGGAGAATTGTAGATGCTGAGCTGGACAATGTAAACAAGTTGAAGCAAGAAATTGAAGTCACTCGCGAAAGTCTTGAGAAATCAAGACGTGAAGCTTCTGATATAACAGTACAGCTAGAGCAGTCCAGGCATCTCTGCTCCAAACTTGAAGCGGAGGTTTCTAAACTTCAAATGGAATTGGAGGAAACAAGAACATCATTACAGAGGAACATTGATGAGACGAAACATGATGCGGAGCTCTTAGCTGCCGAGCTGACCACTACTAAGGAGCTTCTAAAGAAAACAAAGGAAGAAATGCACACTACGTCAAATGATCTAGCAGCTGTTTCTGAAAATCGTGATAGCTTACAGACAGAGCTAGTTGATGTCTATAAGAAAGCAGAACGTGCTGCTAAAGAACTGAAAGACGAAAAGACCCTTGTTGACACACTGGACAAAGAGTTAAAGTTTTTGGAGACTCAAATTACAAAAGAGAAAGAGTTACGAAACAATCTGGAAGAAGAGTTGGAAAAGGCTACAGAATCACTTGATGATATGAACAAAAATGTGGTTGCATTTGCAAAGGAGCTGGAGTTTGCTAATTCTCATATATCTAGCCTTGATGACGAGAGAGAAGTGCTCCAAAAGTCTGTTTCTGAGCAGAAGCAAATTTCACAAGAAGCAAGAGAAAATCTGGAAGATGCCCATAGCCTGGTGATGAAACTTGGCAAGGAACGCGAGAGTCTTGAGAAGAGATCAAAGAAATTGGAAGATGAAATGGCAGCAGCAAAAGGTGAGATTTTGAGACTGCGGAGCCAAATAAACTCAGCAAAAGCTCCAGTGAACAATGAGGAAAAAGTTGAAGATGGGGAAAAGGCAAAGGCAACTGTACCAGTGAAGAGAACGAGGAGGAGGAAGACTGCTGTTAAGCCCGAAGGATCATAGTAGACTGTTTCTGAATGGCTTTATCGTCTTTTTTTTTTTGTCCTCGACTCATTTGTTTGCGATATTATTAGTGTATAATAGAGATGGAATGGTGGAATTAGGACATTGCCATTGCAAGAAACTTCAAATTGTATTCTCAGTGAGTTGTAGAAGTTGCAGAAGCAAATGGGATATCATATTATCTTTCTAGTACATTTTTAGCCTGTATGGCTCATCTCTAGATGTTCAGTCGAAGTTGCAGCTTGCAAGTACGAAATTTAGAATGAATTTTATGTGAAGGTTATGTACTTCATTAATCATCTTTCCATGTGAATCATCAGTAATAAAAGTGAATATATGCAGCTGATACCAGTTTTCCTTAAAAAGTGTAAAAATCTGTCACAATCATATATGAAGGAGAGTCAGTCGACCACAGTGGGAGTCGAACCCACGACCTTTTGATCCGAAGTCAAACGCGCTAATCCACTGCGCTATGCGGTCACATGCTTGTATGTATCTGGTACTTCATTACATCTTTGGCAAATCGAGTAGCACAATGAAAAATTGCAAACAATATATAGAATAATTTTACTATATTATCTTTTGAATATAATAAATTTAATATTTTGAAAAATATTTAATAGCAAGGATAAATGGAGTATAAAGAATAAATTATCCATTAATTTTTTAAAACTGAATAAATATTATTGAACATTTATATTTAATATAATGCACCAATATTATTGGACGTAAAATTTACAACTCTTTTGATAGGTCTTGACAAGTTAAATAATATCTCAAACTACACAACGTAAATATTATAATGATATATTATAAAATTAATTTGATCTTTACTAGATAATTTAAAAATTCACATAATTAATACGCTTTCCTTCTTATTTTATATGGTACTGAGAAATATATTGAACAACTAATAGTAGGTGAATAACTAATCTAAAAGTGACTTATTTTGAAAATCAAATCAAATATATTAAGCTTGAAAAAAAGAAAAAGAAAATGTTATGTGGATTATGACATTGCTTTAGAAAGAGTTTAGACATAATTGCCACAAAAAGTCATCGTGGTCAGATTCAGAATTTAGGTTAGGTTCCCCTTTCCTTTCTTTTTCCATCAGCTCAATTTTAGTAGTAGCTCTATTGCCCCCATTTTTTCTTCTCAATTAGGGTTTCTCTGCCTCTGTTTCTGATCCCAAAATTTCCAATTACTCATCCGAGTTTCGCGCCATTAAATTCTTCTTTCCTTTGAATTTACTTCAATTCTTCTTTTTTACAATTCGTTGGTGAAAGAGGATTGGAACAGTCATGTTCTATGGAACGGCAGTGTGGGATCCATGGCTTATTGTTGCACAGATTGTGTGTTTTCAATGTCTGTATTATTTGACGCTGGGTATATTCACGGCAATTCTCGTTGGAACGCGTGTTTCTCGAATGAGTCTTGTTTATTTCTTTGATTATGCTACTGTTACTGCTTCCACTGTTACGGGGTGGTGCGTTATTGCCTCCTTTATTCTCACTTCATTTGCAGGGTGAGATTTCTGTTTCTTTTCTTCTTCATGTAGTTGAAGCTTTTGTTTTATTGATCTCTTCAATCTCTTTGCTATTTTATTAGTGTTTTGACACTATTTTTAATTATAGTTTTTGGGCATAGATTCCATGACCCAAACTATAAAAAAGAAGAATAACCGAGGTGTCCAGGCCAGCTTGCACACACCTCGACTAATACCACAGGATGCATGCCTGTTTACCTGGTAACTCTGTCCATCAAGGCTAGGACAAATGGGAAGTAAAGAAGAATCTGTTATGTTTTTAACGACCCTGGTGTCCGGGCCAACTTGCACACACTTCGGCTAATTTCATGGGATATTTGCCACCTCCCAAGGTACCAAGAAAATCTGTCCAGGCTAGGACACAGATGGGAAAAAAGAGTAATTTGAATTGGGAAGATTTCCCTGCTGAAATATCAGATATTATCATCTTTGAATGTGTCTTCGATTACTGATTGAAAGCAGTCTAATTTTTCTGTGCATTGATATGTTTGGTGAGCTTGTCCAACATAATAAGGGTAGCAATGGGAGTTTAAAGAGAATGTCTGTATATGATAATGATTTCAGCAATTTGAGTTTTAGGAGATTGGAGTTTTATAGCATGTTAGTTTGATCTTTGACATGTTTGGTGAACTTAGAGCTGGGGGAAAAGGTAAAAGGGAGGCTGAGGAACTTACACTTGATAAGTAAAGAAGATGCAACTGTAAATAAGCCCAAAAAAGGAGTGGACAATGATATAGCATGATACTCTTCATCTCTAATTTGTACTTTTGGTTGACTTCTTATGTGGATTTTCTTACGCAAGCTGGTCTCGGATGAGAAAATTTGTATTCTGTGAACGGATACCTAACTTTCCATAAAATGTGGTTCAGCATGCATGATTGAATATATTTCTTGTTGCAATATGCAGAGCTGGCTATTTACTTTATTTGATTGAGAGGTCTAAGAAGTGCTTGGATTTTTCAGCAACACTCTACATCATCCATCTTTTAATATGTATTATCTATGGAGGTTGGCCTTCGTCAATAACATGGTGGGTTGTGAATGTTACCGGGCTTGCGGTGATGGCGTTGTTAAGTGAATACTTGTGCATAAGACGTGAATTACACGAAATTCCAATTTCAAGATTCCGATCAAGTAAGCTCCTTCTCCATTTTGAATCATTTCTCTCTGAGAATGCCTCTTTCCATTATTTCATTTCTCCATATCATTGGCCCGAACACTATCACTTTGATCTGGCACCTTTCAACTCTACACACTATTTTAGGACCCTGATTATGCTGCTTCTTTGAGTATAATGCTAACTACTGCTATTTCTCTTCTATTTTTGTATCATTTATCTATATTCTAAAGTTGAAGTGTTTCAGATTTCTATGCTTTAGCTGTTGGATTTCACTGGAGGTTATTAACACCTCATTTTTCTTTGCCCTTGCATAGAGTATGAAGGTCTTCGTCAATCTCCTCTACTATATTAGTAAACTTTGTGAAATTTCCTCTTTCATGGATGCTTATGCTGCTGCTTGCCTGGCTAAAAATGAGATAGCATGTATGGTTCATGAGCATCTTGGTACTTGAGAATATGTGATGCACTACGGTTGTCAACAAATTAGAGCAGTAGTTGCAGTAATAAATTTGTTAAATGACAATAAGGTAGAAAGGATGAAGGGGAGGTGAGGCAAAGTAGAAGAAAGTGGTGGAGTTGATGGATACTGCAATTAACAGACAACACTGGAGGATTCTGTTTTCAGCTTGAATAGGGTCAGGTTGGGTTTGATTGCACTTCCTAATAGCAGTGTATATATATTAGCATTTCTCATAATGGTGCAACAGTGAGCTTCAGTAAACAAAATAGGAATATTAGCCGCCATTTGTTGTACTTCTCCTTACGACTTCTTTTTAGGTAATTGTTGGGCTTGTTGATAGAAAATCTCAATTTGTACTGAGAGAATCTAAATTATGATTGGCAGGGTCAATCAGTGAGGAGAAGGCAAACGAAGACCTGAATGAACAAATCCCTTTGTATCGTTTGGACAATATGGTTTGAAAGATCTTTGAGGGTAGGGAGGAAACATTGCTTTTGTAAAAAATAGATTTATCCAGTAATATGTCTTTTTTGGTTTTGTCGCTGATGCTGTGCTGGAACTCTCCTACAGATATAAGGGATCTAATTTCAGCAAGTAATTTTTTGTACTAAGAGGGTGTTTGGATTGACTTATTTTTAAGTGTTTTTGGCTTTTAATCATTGTTTTAGTTTTGGAGGTGTTTGACAAAGAAAAAGAGTGGTTTTAAGCACTTCACTTAGGCTTAAAAAGTAACCAAAAAAAGCCAAAAAGTTTAGCTTTTAGCCTATAAGTCACTTATGAAAAGACAATCCAAACTCCCCCTAATCTGCAGTATTATCTTGGTATTGTTGTTTTATGAATTAGAATTATCTTTACTTTTCAAACTAAATAGGTTCCTAATTCTACGAGTGTGACTATTTTTTCGAAATACATTAAAATGTGTAGATGCTTGACTCAATTGAAGTGCAACAACAAGAACTGTCGTATGATTCTGTGATGGTGCTTCCTGGTTTCCATGGAGATGATCTTGGATAAGCTAGTCAGCTTACATGTCCATCTTCTGTTTCGACATCTAAAGCTTTCATGGATGAGGATTTTTCCTTTGCGGGCAGCAATGTCATGTCAAATGTCTTTGGAGATCGAAGCACAGAACATGATCAAGCTAAGTAGAGCTATGCTTAGACATTTTATGTACAACTTGTGGAGATTTAGAATGATGTGGCAAATTCTAATGAGACAGACTGTGTTTTGGCAAGTTATATGTCGATTTTAAGCACACTCAGAAAGCATTTCGTCATTCATTCGAAGATTTATTAATGTGAAATTGCATCATAGGTGTCGCATTCGCTGTTGTTTTATAATTCTTCTGATGGTGTTATTGAGAGTTGTTTGATGTTTCTTGTTCCTGGTTTCCTGTTCTTCTTTGTCAACACTGGACAAAGACTGATGTGAATAGCCAAAGATCGGTTTTCCAGTACATTACACAATTTTTTTTTAGTTATATCTCCAATCTCCATGGAGATTTTTATTTTTATATATAAGAGAACTGAATAATAGTAGTACAAAATTTTTGTAGGATTAATCCTTCTAGACGCAAGCCTTCGACCCTGGACCCTGCCCCTCCAATTTTTATGTCTATTTTAACTTGGTTACATTAGAGGTCGAGGAAAATATACTAAATGATGATTGAAGAATGTTTGATAGAAAAACGTTACATCAAAGTTTAAAATTGAATGCCTGTACTTTCTTTTCATGATTTTATTTAGTTGACTTGTTGTTAGTTTGTTTGTTTGATAGTTCAAGAAGCTATAAAAGAGCCTGCTTAAATAGGAAAACTAAGAAGCGAACAAGTTTGAGTTGATCTATATTTTATCAGAGTCCCAACACTGATTCTGGATCTAACTCCTAACTAGTATTTATTTTTTAAAAAATATTTTCCATTCATATCAAACACAACCCAAAAAGCGGATAAAGAAGAAGAAATGATGATAATTTGGGAGTTTCTTATTTCTTTTTATATAAATATACTAATATGAACTCATTATCCAATGGTTTAACTATTTTATACTCCCCCGTCCCATCACATTTTATGTGTCAGTCATTTCCTTTTAAGTTCGTCCCAAAAAGAATGTCACATTTTCTTAATTGGTAACTACTCCCTTCGTCCCATTTTATCCGTTCCAAATTTCCTAATTTGGTGTCCCATTTTACTTGTCTTTTTTTACTTATCAAGACAAGACAAATTTTTTTCTTCATATTTTACCCTTTGCATTAATTACTTTTTCTTTAAATTAAAATGTAAACATCATTTAATAGGGGTACTATGGTAAACTAGCTATAACCATTCCAATTTGGGACGAGTAAAATAGGACGGAGGAAGTATTTAATAGCAATGTCCCAATTTTATCTTTACCGAGCCCCACCCCACTTAATAAGAAAAGACAACTAAAAAGTAAACTTTAGGAGGGACAATTTTGTAAACTTTACAAAGTCATCATTCATTTCTTAAACTCCATGCCTGGTCAAAAGGCAATACATAAAATGAGATGAAGGGAGTATATGGACGGGTCGTATATTTTATCCGTTTTCATCTGACCTATTTTCAACCCAACCCATTCATATCCGAGCACTAGAAATGTAGCCCAAGACGTTAATATTTGGCCTTGTAACATACCATTGGATTTTGGAAGCTGAAACACTAACCTGCAGCCAGTATTTTCATGAATAAAAATTAGTAAATATGCATTAGATAGGAGAAGTAGAATGTCGGATTGAGATTTATGAGTAGCTGTTTATCGTATTTGTTAGGCCGATAGGCACTGAGATGAAAAGAACGCCAAAAAAAAAGAAGGAAGACAAGCATGCCACAACAACAACATTGTTAGAGTATGGGCCCTACTGATTTCTCGATTCTACTGTTTGCCTATCTGTGGAACAGGTAAGTAAACGCAGTTCGCAGAAGAGAAAGCTGAACACAGTATTTTTACGTGGAAAACACCCGGCTCAAGAAAGGTGTAAAAACCCACGACCTATACCTCTACAGATTTAACCCCAACTTCACTAAAACTCTTGAGCCTCAACAATCAAACAATTACAAGGCTTCTTGTAACTTAGGAATTAAAACTTCTAATTCCTATCACTACAAAAACACAAATCTCACCCAAGATAAGTGTTCCCAAATCCTCGAGTTCCCCAACTTGAAGACAAATACTTCTATCTCAGTTTATAGATCACTGAGTACAAGAACTATGACACGTTACAATTAAAAGAACCTACCTATTACAACTGATCTACGACTTAAGAAGTATAGATTAGGTTCTCCTTCAACTGGACGAACTTGTTTGCTTGATTGTTGACTGTCTCTTTTTGTGCACACCGTTCTTTGATCTTTTCCCTTGTACTTATAGCAACCCTGATTGAAACCTTCAGTTGATCTCCTTTCCTTACTTGAATTGGATTGCCTTTTCCGTCTTTTAATTTCTGCCGCCTTTACTTGTTTTCTAGTTTGAATTGGACTGCCTTGATGTCCTTCCTATCTTGACTTGGATTGCCTTCACTTTTTTGGACTGACTTCATGCTAATCAGTCGACAGTAGCAGATTCACTTGTGTGGAACATGTTGTGGAACCTGTTTCATTCACTGTGTTCATCATCAAAACTTCATTTTTCTTTTCCTAACAAATTCTCCCTTTTTTATGATGACAAATTCAACACCTCAGCATCCTTTATTCAATCCTGACATACTCAGTAAAGAACTATGACTAGAAGATCACAGAGAATGAAACATGGTTAGTCATTGAGTTATAAGTGTTGCATAATCTATTCTCCCCCTTTTGACATCATCGAAAAGTTGATTCAACAAGTGAAAAATCGTTTAATAATTCATGGACATTGAGGCAATCACTAAGGCAATCAAAATTCAGAATAATAGAACATGAATACAGCAAGATAAAGTAGAGCAGAACATGTGAAAACAACTAAGACCATTTCATTCATGATGTGACTTATATTAACCAGCAGCACCCTAATAGAAAACAAGTCATTTAAGAAAAGGAATAAAAAGTTGGTCTTGGATATCAGAAACCAGGGCTAAAGGGATGAAGAGGAGGGAATTAGAGAGGTGAGTTTCCTAATCATATCAGCATTTTCAACTCTTTCTCTTTCCAGTAGTGAGGTTAGGGAAGCAATTTGAGCTTGAAGAATCCCTCTTTCCGCTTCATGAGCAGCTTGTGCTGCCTCCAATGCAACTTGTGCAGCTTCGACCTCACCCTGTTTATCAGCCAGTGCATTCCTTAGTCTCTGCATGGGATTATCCACATTCCTCATGGAACCAGGTAGCATCATATGATTCACACTTCCTATGATGTCTTTCACAGTCTGTGAAGACCATACTTGAACAGGTACCCTAAACTCCTCAAGGATAGGAGTAAGCCAGAATTCATAAGAAAGTGCATGCCCATTTTTCTCCTTGATGAGCACCCTTTGCATGTGCTTCAGAATAAGTCTAGGTAGATCAATTCTCACTTCAGTATCCAATAATTCCATGAGAGTGAGATCTAAAAAACTAGCCACTTTCCTTCTCTCCTTCCTAGGAATGATCATCTTGTGTACTATATCAAAATAGAGCTGATGGAAGGGGGACATCTCTCTCTTAAAAAACCTTCAATGATGAATCAGATGAGGATTCCCAGAGAACTTTCTACAAATTTCAAGAGAAGAAGTAAGGTTGTCCAGGGGTGGCTAATTTTCCTTGATATAGTGACCCCAACCCCCAGAAGGAATATGTAGAATCCTAGCAATATCGGCAATGTAAAGGTTCACAGTAACCTTTCTCACAGTAGTAGAAAACAACTCACCTATGCCCATCCCATTTGTATAGAACTCATAGACTTCAGGTTTGCCAAATTTCCTCTGAATATCTCCCTGAAGAAACAACAGAGACCATCCTTGGAACTCCAGTTTTCTCATCAGAGTGTGCATGTCAGCTCCTCCCAACCCACTGATAACTCTCCCTCTAGTTAATTGGCATTTTTAGAAGTGAAGATTATGAGCCTCAGGAGTATCTTGCTAAGAAAATGGTACAGGACCCTCATAGTCAGAGTCCAACTCAGCAGTGGTGTCTGGATGGTACTCAGAGTCAGAGGATTCAAAGGGAATAGGTTTCCTGACATGTTTCTTTGATCTGGAAGAGGCCTTAGAAGGTGAAACTTTTGAGGATGTGGGAGCCTTGACCTTTGGAGTGGACTTAGAGGTGAATTTCTTGGGTGCAGATTTTGGAGAGGTTTTGTGAGATGGAAAGACTTTGTTAGTTTTAGCCATGTTAGTCTTAGTTTTCTTGACTGGACGAAGAAGAATATCAGGGGATGATGCACGAGGAGGTGAGGGATCAGAAATGGTGACCCGTTTCTTTTTGCTTGCTTGAAGTGCTTCAGTCAAGGAAGCATCTTCACGCTTCTTCTTTCCTCTAGTGTGAGGAGTTCGAAGTGCAGAGACAGTTGGAGAGGGTTTCCAAGAAACTACGTTATCAACAAAAATAGACGAGGGTTTTCTCTGTGGTTGAGATCTGAATTTTCAGGGAATCAAGTCGGCTATGGGAAGATCATTTCTGTCACTGGGGTTTTCATCAATTTCAACAATGTTGAGTGGGATGAGTGAAGGAAGGAGAAGGGGTTTCATGAAGACTGAAGAAGGTGAAGGAATTTTGAAGAAAGGATTTTGGAGATGACGGAATGCAGCGAAGTTGGTCAATTTGTGGGAGATTTGCGGAGGGATGATGGAAGGTAAAGTGATGTTTGGGTGAAGGATAATGGATTTTATGAGGTTCTTGGTAGGGTTTTTGGATGATGAAGATGAAGAGGATGAAGGAGAGGCCATAATGGAACAAGATATTTTTCTTAATTTGGAGAATGGAGTTAAGATAGACTCAAGAAGCTTATTTATTTAAAGGAAAACTTTAGAGTAAGTCGAAGAGGCGGATAACTATATGTGGCAGAGGAGTAATGATTGAGAAGTCTGAACTGATGGGAAAGGAAATAACAACTTTTAAAATGGAGCAGATCCCTTAATTTTTTGCGGTTTAAATGGAATTGAAGGGACCATGTAAACAATTTGTTTCTTAGTAAGGTACTGTAAGATAAATTTAATCATACCTGAAAGAAATGGTTACAATTGCCTTAGTGTTCCAGCTTTTCTGCAAAATCAACATAATCATGAGTCAACATATTCTAATTTTTGGACTTAGGATACATTTTTAATGTGTGAGACTGAATTAATCAACATTCACTTATAAAACAACCTATTCTAATAAAGCATTAAGGGAGACTTATGCAAGTTTAATCATCCCCAAGGCTAACCTATTTTTTTCAAAATATTCTCTACTCAAAGCCTTAGTGAAAATGTCAGCAATTTGTTTCTCAGTAGAACAAAACATGATTGATATAAGACCTTTTTCAACATTGTTTCTAAGAAAGTGATGTCTAATATCAATATGCTTAGTTCTTTTATGTTGAACAGGATTTTTGGCTATGTTTATGGCACTTGTGTTATCAAAAAAAATGGGGACACACCCTACATCAATACCAAAGTCCTTAAGTTGTTGCTTAATCCATATCAACTAAGCACAACAGGAACCTGCAGCAACATATTCGGCTTCAACAGTTGACAAGGTTACTAAATTTTGCTTCTTAGTGGACCATGTAATCAAACATGTTCCAAAAAAGTGTGCCATGCCAGTAGTACTTTTTCTGTCCACCAAGTAACCTGCATAATCAACATCTGAGTATCCCACCAAACTAAAGTTACCACCTTTAGGGTACCACAATCCAAGATCAGTGGTTCCTTTCAAGTATCTGAGAATTCTTTTCACAGATTTTAAATGAGACTCTTTTGGTTTTGCTTGGAATCTAGCACACAGTCTTACACTGAACACAATATCAGGCCTGCTTGCTGTGAGATATAATAATGAGCCAATCATTCCTCTATATAATTTTTGCTCAACATCTGATCCTGCTTCATCCAAGTCTAATTTTGTGGCAGTGGCAATAGGAGTGCTGATCTCTTTTGCTTCCTCCGTGGAGAACCTTTTAAGAAGCTCTTTAGCATACTTCTGTTGGTGAATCATTGTCCCAGAGGCTGACTGCTTTATTTGCAAGCCCAAGAAGTAATTCAGCTCTCCCATCATGCTCATCTCAAATTCACTACTCATGAGTTTGGCAAATTTATGGGTCATACTCATATTTGTTGAGCCAAAAATAATATCATCCACATATATCTGTACAATCAACAAGTCCTTCCGATTTGATTTCAAGAAAAGAGTGTTGTCAATTTTACCTCTGGTATGACCATGTTCCAACAGGAATTTTGATAGTCTTTCATACCAAGCTCTTGGAGCTTGTTTCAATGCATACAAGGCTTTGTCCAATCTGTATACATAATCAGGAAACTCCTTGCTTTCAAATCCTGGAGGTTGTTTAACATACACCTCCTCCTTGAGAATGCCATTTAGGAATGCTCTCTTCACATCCATCTGATAAAGGATAAACTCCATGTAGGCAGCAAAAACAACAAGTAGTCTTATAGCTTCAAGTCTAGCTACAGGTGAAAAAGTCTCATCAAAGTCAATTCCTTCTTCCTGATTGTATCCCTGGACCACCAATCTTGCTTTGTTTATTGTGACTGTTCCATGCTCATCAACTTTGTTTCTGTAGACCCACTTAGTCCCAATTACTGATCTGTCTTTTGGGAGAGGAACTAAGTGCCATACTTTGCTTCTCTCAAACTGATTCAACTCTTCCTGCATGGCTATGATCCAGTCAGCATCAAACAATGCTTCAGTTACTTTATTAGGTTCAATTTCTGATAGAAATGCCTTGAAGGCACACATATTTCTCAATCCATACCTTGTGGTAATCCCAGATATAATATCAGTAAGTACATTCTCAATAGGGTGTGATCTTTGATACTTGTATCCTTTTGGGATCAACCCTAGTGAGCTTCTAGGATTACTGTTGATGTTCTGAATGGGGCTATTTTGAGGCTCAGTTCCCCCTGTCATTGTGACTTCAGCTTCAGTTCCCCCTGTCATGGTGTCTCCATGTTTGATAGCTCCAGTGGATGAACCGGGTGACATTTCATGTTCCTCAGTGTCACATCCTTCCTGCAGGTTAGTCTTAACACAAGATTCATCACAGATTACATGCATGCTTTCTTCAACACAGTTAGTTCGTTTGTTTAAAACCCTATAAGCTTTACTATTAAGTGAGTATCCTAGAAAGATTCCCTCATCACTTTTAGCATCAAATTTTCCCAAATTATCTTTTCCATTATTGTGAATAAAATATTTACAATCAAAAGTTCTAAAGTGAGAAATATTTGGCTTTCTTCCTCTTAGTAATTCATAGGGAGTTTTATCTAACATAGGCCTGATCATGCATCTATTTATGATGTATGCAGCAGTACTCATTGCCTCAGCCCATAGGTTTTGAGCAATGTCAGCTGCAAGCATCATTGTTCTAGCCATGTCTTCCAGGGTTCTATTTTTCCTTTCCACCACTCCATTTTGTTGTGGAGTTCTGGGAGCTGAGAAGTTATGATCTACACCATTTGCTGAACAAAATTCTAAGAATTTTACATTCTCAAATTTTGTACCATGGTCAGACCTTATGGAAACTAAAGAAGAGCCCAGTTTCTTTTTATTTTTCTTAATGAAGATTTCAAAAACACCAAAGGCATCTTCCTTAGAGGCTAGAAACAATGTCCATGTGAATATGAAATAATCATCAATAATAACAAAAACATACCTTTTTCCACTTCTGCTTTGAACTCTCATGGGTCCACATAAGTCCATATGAACCAGGTCAAGACACTTGGTAGTGCTAACATAGTTCTTTGACTTAAACGAAGATCTTACCTGCTTCCTCCTTACACATGCACTGCATAACTTTTTCTTTTTAAACTTGGTTTTGGGTAATCCCAATACCATGTCTTTGGAAGAAAGTATGTTTAATTATTTTAGACTTGCATGACCAAGTCTTCTGTGCCAAAGGAGGGGATCATTTTCTATAGCACTTAGACAGGTCATCTCAGATCCTGGTAATGCCATAATATTGGCTTTGTATACATTTTTGTATCTCTTTGCAGTGAGCACCACTTCTTTGGTGTCCATCCTTTTGACTTTGACCCCTGCAGCAATAAAAATAACTTTATTACCTTTGTCACACAACTGTGAAATACTCAGCAGGTTGTGCTTTAGTCCCTCAACAAGATAGACATCTTCCAATGCTTTTGATTCAGATGAGCCAGTCTTCCCTACTCCAATAATGATTCCCTTTTTTTCATTACCAAACGATCTCCTCCATCTATTTTGGAGAGTGAAAGGAACTTTCTCATAACACCAGTCATGTGTCTTGAACAAGCACTATCTAAGTACCAGTGCTTTTTGCTTCCTTTTACTTTCTCCTGCAATAGAAATCAATGGTTAGACTTAGGAACCCAGACTAACTTGGGTCCTGTTTTATGAGTGAAAAGATGAATCAAATTTCTTTTAGTCCATGCGGGCAACATGCAACTCAAACTATTTCTCTGACTAGAACTGGATTTGTTCCTTTTGGTCTGAGAAAATTTCCATGCCAGGTTTTGACTATTTGATCTTCTTTTTGCAGCTACTGGGCATTCAGTAGTGGGATGTCCAAGGTTACCACAGATATAACACAAATCTTGGGGTACATCAAAATTTTTGTGGAATCCCAATCTAGCCGTTTCATTGTACATTCTTTCACCCATATTATGAACAATTCTTAAGGAATTTGTCCACTTATTTGCCCTTTCAAGATCAGGTTTTAGTGTTGAAACTTCTTGATTCAGCTTGTTCATTTTTTCAGTTAAATCATAGCATTCTTGTTTGTATCTAATTACCTCAAGTTCAGAATTTTCTTGATCTTTACTCATAGGCCTTTTTCCATTATCAGTTAAAGTTAGTTTGAGGACTTCAGATTTAAGACCATTGTTTAAAGTTTCTAGTTCTGCAATTTGTTTCTTAAGTGAGTTGTTTTCTTTGTCAATAGTTCCCGTGTAAGCCTTCAAATCAATGAGATCAAATTTTTGGCTTGCAAAACTGTTGAACAATTCATTCCTATCAGAGGTTAACTCTTGGAAATCATCAATCAGGGCACTCATTAGGGAAACAAGTTTTGATTTTGAAAACAGTTGCAGTTTTTCTTTAAGATCAAGTATACTTACCTCAGAATCATTTTCTTCTTCATCTAAGTCTGAATCTCCAAAAGCCATAAATGCAGTTTCATCAACTTCATCTTCATCTGAATCAGATCCCCAAGCTGCTATTATTGCATGTTGTTCTTTCTTTTTTGCCTTTTATTTTAATTCTTTCTCTGCCCTTTCCATCTTCCATTCTATTTTCCAGATTGGACAGTCTCTGATCTGATGATCATTGTTGCCACACTTGTAACAGCCATTTGGATTGTCATTGGATCATCTCTTAACACATGTTCCTTTTTTTTTCTTGAAGAATTTGCTGAAGTTTTTGGTTATGAAGGCAACTTGCTCCTTATCAAGCTCAATTTCTTCATCACTATCAGAAGCCTTTAATGCCAAGACTTTCTCAGGAGTTGCTTGTTCTTTGGTTCCATCAACTACCATCTCATAAGTTCTAAGGTTTCCAACTAATTCATCCAAGGTCATTCCAGCAAGATCCTTGTTTGCTTCCCTGATTGCTGCTACCTTAACATTCCATTTTGACTTAGGTAATACTTTAATACCTTCTCAACTTGTTCTTCCTCAGAAATTACTTTTCCCAAGGAAGTAAGTTCATTGATTAAGGTGGTAAGCTTTGTCATCATCTCATGCAGGGATTCTTTCTCCTTCATCTTGAAGGCCTCATACTCAGTAAAAAGAAGAGAAATCCAGAATTTTCTTACCTGAGAAGTGCCTTCATGAGCATTCACCAGTGCATCCCATATCTGTTTAGCAGTAGTGCAGGTTGATATCCTGTTGTATTCAGCTGGTCCTAAGCCACAAACTAGGATATTTTTTGCCTTTGCATTTTTCTTCAAGGCCAACAAGTCATTAGGGGTAAACTCACTTCTCACCTTTTTTACCTGTTCTCCATCAACTAACTTCATTGGAATAGTAGGACCTTCAGTGATCCTGTCCCATAACTCATAGTCTTCTCCTTGAATGAACATCTCCATCCTTACTTTCCACCAGATAAAGTGAGTGCCATCAAAGAGTGGAGGTCTAGTAGTTGACTGTCCTTCACTGTGACCAGTAAGAGGTGCGGAATTCATCATGTTGATTTTTTCTTAGGTGTTAGCCTTATATAAGAGAACCCTGCTCTGATACCACTTGTTAGAGTATGGGGCCTACTGATTTCTCGATTCTACTATTTACCTATCTGTGGAACAAGTAAGTAAACGCAGTTCACAGAAGAGAAAGTTGAACACAATGTTTTTACGTAGAAAACATCCGGCTCAAGAAAGGTGTAAAAAACCACGACCTATACCTCTACAGGATTTAACCCCAACTTCACTAAAACTCTTGAGCCTCAACAATCAAACAATTACAAGGCTTCTTGTAACTTAGAAATTAAAACTTCTAATTTCTATCACTACAAAAACACAAATCTCACCCAAGATAAGTGTTCCCAAATCTTCGAGTTCCCCAACTTGAAGACAAATACTTCTATCTCAGTTTATAGATCACTGAGTACAAGAACTATGACACGTTACAATTAAAAGAACCTACCTATTACAACTGATCTACGACTTAAGAAGTATAGATTAGGTTCTCCTTCAACTGGACGAACTTGGTTGCTTGATTGTTGACTGTCTCTTTTTGTGCACACCGTGCTTTGATCTTTTCCCTTGTATTTATAGCAACCCTGATTGAAACCTTCAGTTGATCTCCTTTCCTTACTTGAATTGGATTGCCTTTTCCGTCTTTTAATTTCTGCCGCCTTTACTTGTTTCCTAGTTTGAATTGGACTGTCTTGATGTCCTTCCTATCTTGACTTGGATTGCCTTCACTTTTTTGGACTAACTTCATGCTAATCAGTCGACAGTAGCAGATTCACTTGTGTGGAACATGTTGCATGGAACATGTTGTGGAACCTGTTTCATTCACTGTGTTCATCATCAAAACTTCATTTTTCTTTTCCTAACAAACATATCCAGTAAAATCCAACAAGTGAGGTCTGGAAAAGGTAAAATGTACGCACATTTTACCACTACCTCGAGAGGCATCAAAATCTCAAGTTTTTTTTTTTTTTTAAGAAAAAACGAATATCCTTGGTCTATATAGGACTATATATAGGTCAATCACAAATCTCTCTTTTTCTCTAAGGAAATAGAAGGCTAGTACTAATAGTTAGTAATCACTTTTACTGTGAGCGTTAAGACCCCATTTATAATGCCAACCTTGAGTACACTAAAATATAACTTGTTACCCCATTTTACTAGACATACTTTATAACTCTATATTAAACAATTCAAATTTCATATAAATGCATAGTGTTTTTACAACAACACCTAAGTTGATTTAGCAAAAAATTAACTAAAATTAATCCTTACTTTATAAATACTAGTAATATTATTACATGAAGTTAAAAGGAATTGTATTTTTTAAAAATACTTTTTTCTTAATCCGTTTTCAACCTGCTTATATCCAAACTGACATGTCTGACTGTTTGCCCTTGATGAAGATAATGAAGAGTTAATCTGCTGATTGTTAGTAATTTTAAGTTTGTTCTTGATTTCCAGCTAGAGAGATGGCAACACAATAAAGAAAATTTGTTTCTTTGTTATTCTTAAAACAGAAAAAAGAAAGTGGCTTCCTAAATTATTACGTACAAACAAGGATAGTTCAACTTACCCTCGTACATATGCATTCTATTCTATCATTCTAGTTCTAGTTCTAGTTCTAGTTCTAGTTCTAGTTCAAGTTAAAAATCTACATCAAAATTCTCTTCTTAGAAGAGCTTAGAGCAAAAATTATGAATCCTTGTTTTCGACAGGATATATAGTACAAATCTCATGGTAGTTCCTCCGAGGGCTTTTCAGGCTTCCAAGAAGATGTAATATCGTCCACAGCTTCAGAAACTGTTAGATATAATCCATCTAATCCGAAGGCCTCAAGAGCATTCGATTTAAACAACTTTTCCATAACGTTTCCAACTGGATTTGCCAGCACAAGCTGCAATAGTAGACATCAAAAGCATAAATAACAATCGATCAAGAAAATAGAAGCTTGACAAATGAAAGATTTTTACCACCTTAAGTGATCTTTTCTCAAGTAACCTTCTGAGTTCACATATTGTATCAATGCCACTAGTGTCTATCGCTGTCACAGCTACAAAAGGGAACTCTCAAAATTTCAACACCAGACATGCATGTAGATTACTCGTTAGAGAAAATATATATATAAGTAGTCGTCTGATCAGTTTTACAACCAACCTGTCATGTCAATAACTACGCATTTGATTGCAGGTTGTTGATTGGCTTTGATCCTGTCTTCCTCTTCTCGAATCCATCTCAACGTCCTGTAGTTACAGTTGCTAACGTGAGACTCTGATGTATGTAACAAAAACCTTAACGACAAGGTTAACTTTAACTTTACCTTTCTTGTAGGTAGGTAGAATTTGCAAAGTAAAAAGGAGCCTCAACAGCTATGATAAGGAAAGAAGGAATCCTAACAGCTGTGTCGTATCTGCTTAGGCTTTGAAATGATCGAGTACTCGCAATGTAGCCCAACACATGAGTATTTGGCCTTGTAACATTTAATAGGATTTTGAAAACCGAAACACCGACCTGAGGAAAAAAAATTGTACTTAGTACATTAGCTATGAGAAGTAGAAATGTTGGATTGAGACTCATGAGAAGTGGCTTACCGCGATTGCTAGGCCAATGGGCACTGAGATAAAAAGAACACCAAAAAAGGAAGATAAGCACGCCACACAATCTAGTTTGTCAACTTTCCATAAACGGAATGCGCCTTGATAATCAATTAACCCAACCACTGCTGTTATAATAATTGCTGCCAAGATGAGGTTGGGGGTGTAATGGAACAACGGCATGAGAAACAACAGGGTGATAAGCACAGTTATTGCCATTACTATATTTGAAACAACAGTCTTTCCTCCGGCATTGTAACTTACAGCAGACCGAGAAAATGACCCTGCAACATTGAATTTTATTACTTGAATTAAGAGAAAGAAGAGGAAACTAAACGTGACAACTAAAACCCCTAATTATGTGAAAGCAAAATCTGAAAAGAAGATTGTCGTTTAGTTTGGCTTGTACCCGTGGTTACAAAGCAGGAAGCACAAGAGCCAACAATGTTCATGAGTCCAAGAGCAATCATTTCCTTGTTACCATCAACTTGGTAATTCTCCATAGCAGCAAATGTCCTTCCAATTGCAATCCCTTCCTGCAGGGCCATATACATCAATCACAAATCTCCGCGCTTTCTTTCATTGAGGAAATAAAACGCTAGTAGTAGTAGTAGTAGTTAGTGTTCACTTACTGTTAGCGCTAAAACCCCAGTTATAATGCCAACCTTGAGAGCAAGAGCCAGATGAGGGCCACCAAAATGTAACTTGTTCACTGAAGGTGGATTTACACCCTTCGGCAGATGTCCAATCTGTGCAACAAAAGAATCTCTAGGCTCATGCGTCTAAATTTAAAAATGGATGAAAGTAGAAATTATGCACGGTACTCACAGTTTGGATTGTGTGAGTCTCATTTCTAATTAGGTAACTTATGATAGTTGAGATAATAACTGATACCAACGGAGCTGCTGCTGAAATCCAGAAAAGTTTTGGGTTCCTTGCACTCTGTTGTGTGGAAGAACATTCAGATCATTATGCAGAAAATGATCAATAAGGATATATGCACATCAAAGAGGCAACTTTCTCATCCACATAAACCCAAAAAAAAGCTTACAATTTGCCTTGCAGTCAGCAGGAAGATGAGGAAACAAGCACCCATAACAATAGTTTGCCAAGTCCACTGCAAACAAATTATAATAATTTATACGTTCAATATTATTTTGGTCCTCGATCAGTGATATATATATGACATAACACATTCCACCTTCAATTAATTAAAATGTGTGTTTGCTTAATGGATCAAATGTGTATATTTTAGTTAATTGAAGGTTAAAAATGCTTAGTCAGACATTACAACGGTTAAAATTAAAATTTTATCAATAACTAAAGACTAAAATTGCTACGTATTAATTCTTTCTGCGACAAGAGGAGTTCATTATTGGGGGGAACTTGTAACCTCATTTTTGTGTTCGAAAACCGAGATCAAAACTGGAATTATTTGCATCTTGTTTGTGAAATGGACTATCCCTAGCAGTCCTTTCAGTTGTTGCAAAGAGACAATGACTGCTGCACCAGCCATGAACCCTAGTAGAGTCGCCTTCGAGAGAAAATCAATGATGAATCCTAACCTGCACGTTATCAAATGTTTACATTAAAATCGTAAAAGAAAAAGTTCATGAACAGATCGAGTATTATTATACCTACCTGAAGAAACCCATGGCAGCTTGTAACAATCCTGAAAAAAGGGTAGCTGTGAAAGCAACTTGTAGATATACAGTTGGTTCTTTGGCGTATGAAATTGCTTGTCCGATCATTGTTCCCATCACAAGTGAGCATATGGATACTGGACCTACTGCTAAGTGTCTTGAACTTCCCAAAATCGAATATATTAGTGGGGGGACAAAGCTTGAATCTGTGTCACCAAAATCCAGTTTCATCTTATATTATTTCACTACACACTACAATAAATGAGAATTTTACGTGACGTGACAATTGCTTTAGTCGGTCGTCACAAAACAAGGGCATTCAAAAATTAATTGCATAAAATATACTATTGACGAACGTATATATAGTAAGTGATTAGTTTTAGAAGAAATGGGATTTTTTACGTGACAATTGCTTTAGTCGTCACAAAGAATGAAGGTTTCGCAGAACAAGGGAATTTCACTAAGGGTATACAAAATTCAATTTGTATAAAAAGTAATATTGACATATATATATACATAATAAGTGGTAGTTTTAGTGGCGACCATGTTTTAGGATTTGGAAGAAATTAATGAGAATGTTTCATGGCAGACTTTACGTGACAATTGTCCTATTCGTCACAAAAAGTAAAGGAACTTCCCTGACGGCATTTCAAAATTTGTTTTTTATATGAAAAATAACATTCGACATATGTACGTCGGAAGTGATTGTTTTAGCTAGAGCTAATCAGAAGAAATAGGATTACTTTACATGACAATTGTACTTGTCGTCTCAAAAAGGGTTCCACAAAATGAAGGAATTTCACAAGATATTTTTGAATCTGTATAAAAAGTGACGCTCAACATATGTATCTGCTATATAATAAGTGATAGTTTTAACGACAACCGTGTGTTTATAAGAAATAAAAAAAAAAAAAAAAAATCATGGCGACTTTACGTGACCATTACCTTATTCGCCACAAAAAGTAAGGTCCATTTCTAATACATAAGTATACAAAAAGTAAATTTGACATATATGCGCAATATAATTTTCCAACCTAAGCTTTTTAAAGGCCGTAACAAAAAAATAGTTTTAGTGACGACAAACTAAGAAAATAAAAAATAAAAAGAGTGGTTATAGTGGCACTTACATAACCCAAGAATGGGAGGCAAATTTGCGAGTTTAGCATAACTGATTCCTTGAGGGATAGAGAGACTAGCAATTGTAATGCCAGCAATAATATCAGATCTTAATAACGTAAGATTGTACTTAGGTCCCCATTCGAAAATAGGGAAGAAAAACTGAAGACCCAAAACAAACTTCCTCAACCCCGTTTGATTCTTGAACCTGTGAAGTGGATCATCTGGGAAAAATATCTCAGACAACCTATGTCCTAGTTTCTGAAATGTCGTACGATGAGGTGGCAAACACACCTTATGTACTCCTGCATTTTCCGATGGCGATGACGATGCCTCTGCTCCATCGCCTGCATTATTATTCCGGCCTGATGCATCTTCCACTTTAATTGAATGCATTTCTTTTTTTTGTTTTAATATTTTTTTATATGATAGATTTGGTTCAAGAACAAGAAGTTGGGACTTGGGAGGATGTTTAATGGGTTAAATTAGTTTTTCAGATATGGATGAGAGAAAAAGGAATCAGTTATTTACAGGGGAAGTTCGAATGGAAATGAACACACTTCCCTATTTATAGAGGGAAAAGTTTAATGTCACCCAAACATTTATTTGTTTTAAAATAGAAGAAAAAAAATACTGTTTAAGTGAAAATGGATTAAATGTAAAGTGGTGCTAGTATGTAGTATAACAACTTTGAGAGGACAAGAATTTGTTTTTTTTAAAAAGTATTTTCCCTTTTTAATAATTTGGAAGAACCACTAATTGAAATTCGATGGATAATGAATTTACAGTAGAAAAGATAATAATAATAATGGTCACAGTACTCCTCTATCCTTCTTTTACTAAGATATTATAGTTTGTTTTTTTTTTGCGGTAGAGCATGAACATAAGACGTTTTATTTAATAATTTTGAAATTTTGACAAGACGAATAACTAATGGCGCGCCTTTTAGAATTTAATGGATAATGAGTTTAAAATGAACACTCCTCTATTCCTAATTATTAACGAAAATATAGTAATATTTTTATCTGTCACAAAGTGCTAACACATGGCATTTTTTTTAATAATCTAGAAATTTTGGAAGAACATAACTAATGACGCATTATTTGAAAGATGATGGATAATTAGTCTAAAACAGAAAAGAAAAAAGATAATGGGCCTACTCTTCTATTCGGTAGAACTCGAATGTACACGTGACATTCTGTTTAATAATCTTACGTTAATATGATTTAATGAGATTCTACCACTTAAATTTCTTAAATGAGATTATTTTTCGTTTTTTTCTTCAAAGTGGAAAGTACATGAGAGAAAATGCATGTGGTTCAGGAATATATTAGTACAGGAGTAATTAACATGGAAAATGGTTAATTGACTAATGAGTGGCTGAGAATTTTGATTAAGAAATTTAAAGTTATTAGTACAGCAGTTATAATTAACCTGGAAAATGGTTAATTGACTAATGAGTGGCTGGGAATTTTGATTAAAATATTTCAGGTAAATATTTTGTCCTGAGGAAAGCGTAGCTAATCCCAAACCTAAATAAAAGGTGACTTTTTATTGTAGTAGCTAGGTTAACACTTTTCTACGATGAACTTTTTTGAAAAAATAACGTGGACACATAACAAAAGCGATAGGGTTGATTTGTACAGCCAATGTTAACTACGTACGTTAATTAGAATGGAGACATTTTTAATAGTTTGAGCCGATATAGCAGAATTTTCATTAAGGGAGTTCAAAATTGAAAAAAGTAGGCACACGAACTAGGCGAAAGGGGTTCAACATCAATTATATATACATAAAAAATAATTTTCATAATGTTCGTGACGATATCATAATGTTCACTAAGATGACTCAAAATATGAAGAAGTAGAAATACAAAGAAGCGAAGGGGTTTAACATTATATTATATCTACGTAAAAAATAATTTTAATCGTTAGTATAATAGTGACATTTTCACTACTAAAAAATAAAAATTGGCGACAAACAAATTTTGTAGCCTTACATGCAAGATCCGTCGCTAATCCTGTTTAGTGACATATTAAGTATTAAAAAACAAAAAATCTTTGTTGGTTATGAGCAATTGAACGATGAATTTACAACGAAGTTTGTAGCTAAGTTTTTTTCTTTTTTCTTTTTAGTGTTTCCATGAAGGGATTATGTTGAGATCAGTGTTTCCGAAAGTGTTCTCGAGGCGAGTTTTGAGGTGGGGCATACTAAAAACGCTCCCCTCCGGTGGGAGTATATGTCATGCGTTTGAACAACGTTAAAAGCAAAGAGAAAAGAAAGATAAAGAATAGGGGGATATGAGATAATCATAACAGATGCGTCGGACATTGTTGTGTGATCCCTTTCGAGCGGTTTCTCGCATCTGACATTGTTGTGTGGTTTCTTTCGAGCAGTTCCTTCTTTTCTTTTTTCGATGATTTAAAAGCGACAGCTCTTTTCACCAAGGAATTGGGGATTTAAGGCATTCTTTCTTCTTGCGTATGTTATAGCTCATAGCTCTAATCCCCAATTCCTTGGTGAAAAGAGCTATGAGCTATAACATACGCAAGAAGAAAGAATGCCTTAATGACAAATATAGAATTAGGTGATGCTGTGAACATGTTCCTTTATTTTGTGCATTCAATTGTAAATGATATATTAAAAGTCTAGCCAAAAAGGAAGAGAAAAGATACATGAAGATTTAAGGTACGCTTTAACACATGATCAAAATAGTTATCTGTACTATAAAGTATAACTGACATATCAATGACCGGAAAGGGGAAACGTTGAGTGAATTGACATTGAGCCAAATCAAACATCACAGATTTAGTTTTCCGTCCATTTTAATTTATTTATCTTTAGTTAGTCTGTTTAAAAAATGTCACTATATGTCATATTAAAAATCGTAAGATTCAAAAAATATTTTGGCGCATTATTCACATTTTGAATTTAAACTTTGCGTCGAGTCAAGATAGGACAAATAAATTATAACGAGAAGAGAAATGATCTCATTCTCGCACACCTAAGACTAGGGGTGTCTAACGGGCCGGGCCGGGCCAACCCGGAACCGGCCCTCCCATTTTACCCGGGTTTCGGGCCGGGTTTGGCGTTAACCGGGCCGGGCCAAACAGTAAAAAAATTAAAACCCACCCGGACCCGGCCCACTAAACCTAATCCGGTCAAACCCACCAAGACCCGGTCAAACCCGGTTAAAAATCGGTCAAACCCGTTTAAAAAATAAATAAAAAATCCAATATACACTATATACACTCCAATATACAATATATATTTTTAAAAAAATATATAAAGTATAAACAATTACACATATATACGTACCATTCAATATATAATTATATATGACTATACGTACTACTTTAAATAAAACATTTGCTATAATAGTATAATATATATATATATACACTACAATATATATATATACTAATTTATAAAACATATACACATGTATACGTTAAATATATACTACTTTAGAAGATATATACACATATATATGCACCATTCAATATATATGTACTACTTTAAATAAAATATATACTACAATATAGTGATATACATATATATATATACAATAATATGTATATATATATAGTTACATACTAATTTATAAAACATATACACTTGTATACTTTAAAGATATACGTCTATAGAAGATATATACACATATATACGCACCATTCAATATATATGTACTACTTTAAAAAAAGTATATACTACAATATATATACTAATTTATAAAACATAAAGTAATGTATACGTTAAATATACACGTCTATAGAAGATCTATTCACATATATACACTCTATTCTATGTATATATAATACTTTAAATGAGATATATGCAATATATATATACATTACAATATATATTTGTATAGTTATATACTAATTTATAAAATATATACACATGTATACGTTAAATATACACGTCTATAGAAGATCCATTCACATATATACACTCTATTCTATGTATATGTAATACTTTAAATGAAATATACTATAATGTATATACATTACAATATATATTTGTATAGTTATATACTAATTTATAAAACATATACACATGTATACATTAAATATACACTTCTATAGAAGATATATACACGTGTATACGCACCATTAAATGTATATATACTACTACTTATAAAATATACTACATTATATATACATTACAATATGTATAGATATACTTATATACTAATTTATAAAACATATACACATGTATACGTTAAATATACACTTCTATAGAAGATATATGCACAAATATTCAAAAATTATTCAAAAAAAAATAAAAAACAACGACTAAGGACTGAATGAATTTGGGGAATTTTATTGATTGCAAAATGATCCAAAATTTATAATTTACATGAATGAAAAATCTATAAATTATGCATCATTTTTTCCAACTCATTCATGTTAATATTAATGGGAACTTGCATAGGATAATCAAAGTCAACGGGGGCAAAACCATGCATTGGACTTGATTCTGCTGAGTTCTCCCGTGAAGTCATAATTTTTTCTAGTTTCAGCTCGTCGCTCGGCTCCGGTTCCATTCCTTGGTTTCTTCTTTCCGCTCTAATCCAATCTCTGAGGCAAACTAGAACATTCATTGCATTGCTTCCCAATGAGTGTCGGTTGTCTCCAAGCTGCTGTCGTCCCTGACTGAAGGCGCTCTCTGATGCAACGGTTGACATTGGAACATTCAAGATATCTCTAGCTAATCTTGAAAGCACAGGATATTGTGATTCATTATTCCTCCACCAATCCAGCGTATTGATCCGTCGTCTGCGATCCTCTGGTGCCGTCCGAAGATAATATTTCAGCTCTTCCCGATAAGTTGATGTGTAAGTTCTCTCATCAACACTGTTCCAACAATTTAAATCATAAAACGAATCAGAAAAACCACTATGTGCCGGCCTTTTAGAAGATGATGGCTCCTCGGGAGGATGAGGAGCGACAGTTGGAGTGATATTTGTAGGTACGGCTGAATCAAATAAATCAGCATAGTGATTATATAATTTTTCTATATAATCTTTTGCATCAGCCGTAGCCGTCCACAAATCAGGCTGTACTTGTTCAGAATCATGGTTAGTATTTATTTCTAAGTTAGTATAAATAAGAGTACTAAAGTGACACATATTATTATATTTCATGCACGGATTTAGCATAGCACCAACCAAGTAAATAGGGGGAATCGGGAAAAAATATTTTTTAAATTTTGTAAACATGGCGCCAACAGCTTCTTTATAACCTTCTTTATTTTTATATTGTTGGAGCAAACCAGAAATATCGGCTATATATGCCAAAATATTACAAACAGTAGGATAGTAAGCACCGAAAAATTCAACCGTAGCTACATAAAATTTTTCTAAAAAATTAACAAGATCATTAATTACAACCCAATCAGAATTATGTAGCATGCAATCAGCAGAATCAGCAAATGAACCGCAATGTTGGTTAAAAGCTAGTGTAATAGGAATTCTATATTTATAACAAGTTTTTAAAAATTCATACGTAGAATTCCATCTAGTATCAATTTCCTCAGGCATCAAAATCGGTGTAAGTCCATTTTCTTGACATTTAACTTTAAATTCTCTAATTCTCGATCTACGATTATTTCCTTGAATAAAACCAACGGCAAGACGAATTTTTTCAATATAAAGCTCAAAAAACTCAAGACCATCTTTTACAATTAAATTATATATATGACATGCACACTTAATATGAAAAATTTCAGGCAAGGACGGAGATAGCGTAGATTTTATTTTTGTTATAGCAGTCGTGTTGTTAGAAGCATTATCAAAAGCAATACATAAAATTTTATTTTCTATACCATAGTATCCGGCAATTTTAACAATAGAATCAGCAATAAATTGTCCAGTATGTTTACGATCTTCATCATATAAAAAAGCAAGAATACGTTTTTGCATCACGAAATTACTATCCATCCAATGACAAGTAACGGTTAAATAATCATTTTTATTTACAGCACAACCAAGATCAGAAGTTAGGGACAATCTACATTGAATATTTTTTAACAATGTTGATAAATAAAAATAATATTGTGAATGGAGTCTAAAAATATCAGACCGACAAGTAGTTCTAGGAATACCATTAAACATAGGATTATAAATTGCTTGTATATAACGAATAAAAGCATCAGAAGAAGGAAAACTAAAAGGCAAACAACCCACAGCTACCATTTTAGCTATTTCTTCCCTGTCCCTCAATTTATTATACTTTTTCGCTACTTGACCGGTTGTTGGGTCCATTCTAGTTTGCGTTGACCCACCAACATCCCCACCACCTTTTGCAATATTTAACTCTCTTTTGTGATCTTCATCTATATGTCTCATTAACGTACCCGTACCCCCTTGCTTGCCTCCACTTCTATGCTTATATATTTGTTGACAAATATTGCACTGCACCTCAATATCTGATATACGTTCAAAAAATTGCCATGCAATACTAGTTCTTTTACGAGGTTTTGGGGCACTGGGAGGACGGGAAGGGAGATTAACTGATTCAGATCTAACGTTAGCATCTCCTACTGCGGGTGTTTCAGCAATATTTTTATTATCTTCGTCTAAATTAACTGCATCTACTTCATTTTCTTCTTCTATACCATAATTTTCCTGAGCTTCTACATAATGCATATCGTGAGCACCTACACCTATTTCTTCCTCAAAAGGTGTACCAAGCGGTACCGGAGGCGAAGGCACACGGGTATATCTATTACTTGAACTACCTCTACCGCTAGTAATTCGCTTTTTACTACCACTACCGCTTCCGGGACAAAAAAATTTAACACCTTTAGCAGCGAGATTTTTTAATTTATCCATAATATAAATTAAATTAAACTAAAAATATTCAAAATACACAAATATAATAAAATTAAATATTAAACAATTAATACAATAAATAAAAATTAAACGTAAGAGATGGAACGACAATATCAAATTTTGGAAGTATCCGAAGATTGCGACTTTAGAAACTTCCGCTCGTACTTTGTAAATGAAAATTAAAAAATTAAAGTGAACACTTTAAGAAATTAAATATATTGAATATTAGAGAATTGAGAATTGAGATTTGAGAGAGTGAAAAATTGTGTGAAAAATGATTTGAAGTTGTAGGGTATTTATAGATTTTTTTTGGGGATTAAAAAATATTTTTTAAAGTTTTTTTTTTTTTTTTATTAAATGGGCCCAAACTAGCCGTTTGGACCCAAAAACGGCTATATAGCCGTTGGGCCAACGGCTAGTTGGCCCAAAATCCATTTTTTTTTAATATTGCGGGCCGGGCCGGGCCGGCCTGGACCGAGCTTGATCCGGGCCGGGTTAACCGGGCCCATTTTAACAAAAAAAACCGGCCCGGGACCCGGAACCCTTAAGCCCTAGGGCTTACTGGGCCGGGTCAAACCGAGCCGGGTTACATAATAGGGCCGGGACGGGTCGGGATGGGTCGGGCCGGATCGGCCCGGCCCGTTTGACACCCTTACCTAAGACTGAAGTAATAGGAATGGCTTTGGAGTTTGGACTTTGGGGTAAAAGTTTACGTGCACTCTAGGCATATGTCAAAAAGTACAATTTAACTTTAGTAATTGAAAATTAAAGTGAGAAATGCATATGTATAAAAGACAGAGTTTGCATTTATTGGTTTGGTGTGATATCATCTATCTATATTATATAATAGAAGAGGCAAAAGTGACAAGTGCCAATATTATAAAAATTCAATTTAAAAAAAGAATAATTAAACATCTATCTATATTTTATATAATAGAAGAGGCAAAAGTGACAAGTGTCAACACTATAAAAATCCAATTTTAAAAAAGATTAATTGGATATATTGTTGCGATTTATTGTATGATCATTGAACCCTCACAGAAGTACATTCATTTATTATATTAAGATCAATATAGATAAATCGTACGTGGAAGGGGCCTACTCTATGTTTTAAATTACTTGCTTGAATTATAAATTGAAGCAAAATTTAGGAGAAAAATTAAGATACATACTAAACACTGATAAGTTTGGAAAAACAAAGAAAACAGTGAAAGTAGCATGTGGATATCTTCAGAATGATCTTCTGCCCAAATTGTTAGGTTTATTCATATGAAATCTAAATAAATCATTCTCAATACACCTTTGCATATCATGGGTGAAGTACCATAGTGAATTCCGAAGTCCATTACTTCACTCGTTGAATGGGTTCTGCAAAACACATTGTAAGCAAAAGAAGATAATATTTGAAAGGATATCCATGATACAATGTAGTTATAGACTTATAGCAGAAGTTAAATGATCACTTCCTTCTAATGTGATGTGGTATAAGTTTTATTTTTGTCAAATGCTTTTTATTATATTTTTACTTTTAGCTAGAAAATAAATTATTTTGTTCATTTAGATTAGTTAACTTACCCACTGCACATTTTTTGTCTATCGTATAAGAATGTTATTACAAATTCATGGTCATTTGAATGGATTAATTATTTTAGCGGGATAAATACTTTTAAGTTTCAACACATTATAGATATTATTTGATCAAATATTTATATTTAAAAAGGAGAAATGATCCGTTGAAAGATATGTTATTTTTAATGATATTATTTTATCGATGTTTGTGCATCGTGCAAGTAATGCACTAAGAGATGATATATTTCTTTTCTTTTTTTTGGTGAAGAGATGATATATTTCAATAGGTTTAAATTCTAGGCTCTTTACGCTTATAACAGTATTTCATGCTTCTTTACAAGTGACTTAGTTAATCAACTATTATGGTGTCTATGTACAGGCCAATCAGTTAAAAAATGTAAAAGTCCTATGAAGCTGGTGATTGGTAATCAACTATATGATGGGACGTGTAATTTTCCTCCTTTCAACAACATCAAACTAAAATTATTTTGACTGATATCAAATTGCAACAAGTGACGTCCTTGGAATTAAAAGATTGATACCTCAGAAGTGATGGGAACTGGAATATAATTCTTTGACAATATTTACTAACTGGTTGGAGTATCGGTTGTTGCCATACAACTAATGGATGGGTTTCAAAGTTGCAGGACTGAGCATTCAAATTGATACATTAGTGGATTAGAATCAATTATTTTTCTCAATATGAATATGTTATTGTTATTGTTGAATTCGCAAAGGAAATGATTCATGAAGGAATAGTCGGATAGGGAACAATTCAAAAGTATATTTATTTTATAACCTCATTTTATATTTTTGATGTATCTCCCGAAAAATTATCGAGTGTATGATTTATTTCCTTTAATTGTATATAGTTTTTTTTAATCATAAGGTGTATTTACTAAGTTTATCTTTGTTAAGAGTTGATACAATGCATGTTAAATTTATATTACTATATTTGGTTATTAGCTTATTTTTTAAAAACAATGATTCTATCTCTTACTCAAGAAAGTTCAATTCAACTAGAAATACTTCTAACAACAAAAATATCATACCCAATAATATCACTCATTAATATACTCATTTGATTTATTTATTTTTCAAATATACAAGTGTATAATATAAGTTTCACATAATGTATAACGTAATTACATTCTTTAATATTGCCCGCGCATCGCGTGGATACGCCTATATATTTCATATTTAATTCAACCTTAAAAGTCAAAATAAAATAAGAAAGAAAAAGTCAATTCATGAGGTGAAAAGGTTCAAGATGGAGACAACCACTCAATATATATGAGTCACTAAATTAATACCTTCTCTTGCACGCATATGACTAGATATCTGGTACCTGAATAATATGCTGGTATGCTTCAACATCGAGTAAACCAACAATACGTACAGAGGCCATATTTAAATTTGGTGTGGATTTTTGAAACACTGCTTATGATTCAAAATTGTATCACCTTCTTTAAAAAATTACGTACAAACATTGAGAACATCCACCACCATGTTTTTCCCTCATATATCAGTAATAATATTATTACTTCTAGTTATATTGTTCCCGTTATTTATGGTACTTTGCAACCATAAAGAGATATTCAAGTATAACATATATATAGTATATAATTCAAGTGTACATAGAATAATTGGGGAAAAAGACTTTCACCTAATTGATACATAGTTGCATGGGATGGGATCTATTTTACTGTCCTAACTAAAGTTAGGAATGATTAATTTGATCGATTGTGATATCTCACTAATTATTAGTTAAGAATTGGTTATTCCATTCGCAAGTGGCAAATTAAAAAGTTTTTGTACAAGGTAAAAGTTACGTCACGTAGACTGAATCAGTAGTTATTGAATAATAATTGTGTGATCTCTCTTTTCAAATTAAAGTTAAATTAATATAAAACGCATGAACAACCTATTTTACACGTACATTTTGATGTGATCAAACTACCCGTTTAAAATTAGTAAGTTACATATATAGTTGTCGAATAATAATTAAGATTAGTTATGTTTGATGGGGAAGTTTGTTGCTCATTGATAGAAAACAGGCAGTGGCGTTTCTAAACACTTCTCGTCTTATTTGGTTTTAAGACATTGATAAATTTTGGAGAGAAACTAAAGTACGGTTATATTATTAAATAATGAGTGACATCTAAATTATTTCAATTTTTCGAGTTGCATATTTAAATTATAAGGTGTACACGTTTCTTAATTACCTGAACTGTCAAGTGTCACCAAGTGTTTTTATCGAGAGACACCACGACTAATATATGATGGTGCGGTGCTATTTTTTTTTAAAGTAAAAATTGTGTCAAGCCACTTCACATAGATAAATACTTCCATCATGGCAACTCAATTTTTCAAGTTTTATATCTGAACTATCGGATGTACGACAACACAAGAAAATGATCCGTACGGAGATGGAAGAATACAAAACGCAGTATGCATGGCTAGGAATTGAGCAATTACGTGAAGCAACCTAATACTAGCTTTTTGGCACTTACCCCAAATTTGAACAACTACAAATGCTGTCTGCAGCATTATTAACCAACTTGTTCAATTCTATATGTTTCTAACTACAAAGTGTATACCAAAGTCTCTGAATTCTGATGAGAGTCAAAACACTGTAAGTGATCTGAGGTATATGCCTCTATGGAGATCTTTGGTATTGGCCGGCCACCATGAATAAGGAGTACCATAAGCAGTGACATTATTCAACTCGTTTGAGCTCGCTAGTTATGAGCTCGGCAGAATTTACTAATTTTGGTCAAAGCTTTGCAATGTACTAAGAAATCCACTTAATGTGCAACTAATTTATCTAAAATCAGCAATTTTTACTGTTTTTTAAAAAAATTGAAAACTTATATTAACTCAAAATTCTGAATTCGCTTGTGCTAATCAACCTAATAAGGAAAAATGAAAGAAGAGAATGTGCACAATATCTTCTAAGCTCTTGGTTTTTTTTTTGGAACCTAATAAACTACTATTTTTTAAAAAAATTCAACACTACTCAAAATTTTGAATGTGCCTCTGTTAAATTATAACCAAAGGACAGAAAACGGAAATGAAATTTGCAAGTGCGCTTTTTCTTTATAGCACCCTGACTTTGTTTAGAACCAATAAATCAGAATTAATAAACTTCAAATTTTGTGTTAATTAATTATAACAAAAAGACCAGAAAAGAAATGGACCGTGTGCGCTTTTATCTTTAATAAATTAAAGTGCTCCTTTAGGAGTTTGTTTATTTGGGACTTAATGAAGAATAAAAAAAGAGGTCCTTTTTGAAGCCTAATTACCCTAGTGAATAAGTTGGATGATCAGTTGAAGAAACAAAGACCTAACAAATTAGAAAGAGCACCCCACAGCTCCTTCATCGTGAGGTCGTTGGGATAAAAAGTCTAATGGTGGTTGTTACTTGTAAGCAGCCTATCCTATATAGTGGACAAGTTTATTCCCAGAATATACCAATTTTCATTTTACCTTTTTGATGATTGCAACATTGATTCATTAGTTTATATATACACTTTTTCCAAGGATAGGTATTTCACACTCAAACTAGCTAGCTCAAGAAAGTCAACTTTTGCTTAGAAATGGCTCGATCGTCATCAATTAGTCTACACGTTCGTTCTCCACTCTTGATAGACTTGTGGTAAATGAGTGTCTTTGTGATAATAATCCTATAGACCTAGCTATGAAGTATGAGCCAAGACGAAAGATAAAACGAAGTTTGTTAAAGTGTACAGTAGGATCATCTCTTAATAAAAATAGTAGAAATTGGTTACGAACTTAATTCGTTGTTAATCGATCGCTAAATTGGTCGTGACTCGTGACTAATAAATTAAGTACTATTTTATAATTGGTTGCTAAATAGGATGAGCAATAGATTTTGCTACATGATTTGTTCATCGCTATATAATTTTAGTTTCTTTAGTAGTGTATTAGGAATCATATGCGGTAATATATACATAGGTTCTTTTTATCAATAAGAGGTGATGAGATTTCATCACGCAAATTCAAAACCTATATGTCTAGCTACTTTAATATCATATTGAAGTAATGTGACTGGACAAGAGCAGTAGGACTGATTGTAATAATCACAAAGTCCAAATGAGCTAAATTTATTTCAAGCGACATTAGAGCTATGCTAACTTGCATACAAGATTTATATATGAACTTGATAGTCCTCTCTTTCAAGCTATTCAAGGTCTATTTGCTACCTTTCTTGATTCTGCAGTACTTCGAAGATTAAGTCTTGATTATCCACAATTAAGTTTCTAAGAATGGCTTAGCTAGTAGTCTACCTGCAACATCAATGGCACATTTTTCATGCAACAATTTGGTCAAGAAAGAAATCGTGAACGTTTGAGAATTAACAGAGCTTAGACTGATTATAACGGTGCCCGAAATCATCACCATAAATCAACAAGATTAATATTTAAAATGATGAAAGTGATAGGAGGCTTAGTAAAAAGAGAGTTTAGTGTATTTCATCAAGAATTATAATGATTAATGGAATCTTTTTTGTCTTTTGGGGGTATTATTAGCTCTGGAGTGGGAAAAGTGACTTGTTTGGATATGTCTCTACTCTCCACTTTTGGAAGGGTGTTAATAAGTTCTCTGAAATTTTAAGTTTGTATTTGGCTAGGCAATTTTTTTTTCTTTTGCTTTTTTTGCACTTTTAAACAAACAAATTGGAAAAACATGAGTGGACTTGTTGTCTCTTTTTGGATAATTCGGTTGCTTTTGTAGACCATAATTGTGATTAAAAAATTCCTCATTAAGTGGTTAGATTTTATTAGTTGATTGTCCCATGTGCAGGGAAATAAATAATTTTTTGAAGTTGGAGTTAGAGTTGAAAATGGTGTTGTGTTTGATCATGAATGTAAATTGAAGTTATTTTTAAGATATTGTTATGGAGAAACTATTACTCCTTGAGGATGCAAGAGGTTTAAGATAAAGAGATCCTATCTCCCCTGACCTCTTTGCAATAGCCATGAAATATCTAAGAGAAATGAGATTATTTAAGAAGGCGTCTGACCACGAGAATTTTTTTAGTTTTTTCCGAAAAATCATTTCAATTTAGTGAAATAAGTCATGTTTAGCCATAAGAATTATTTCACTTTAGTATCGAAATGTCATAACATTCACATGTTAGTTGAGCAACTTCTTTCTTGGGCATGTTAACACCAATCGAAGCAATTATAGCTAGGGGTGTACATAGGTCGGGTTGATTCGATTTTTATTAAAAAAACAAACAAATCAATCATGTCGGTTTATTAAACTATAAACCAAATCAAACCAACATAAAATTAGTTTTTTCGATTTAGGTTTTAGTCGGTTTTTTCGATTTTTTTAATAATATTTAGTTTTTACAATTATATAGTGATCGGAGACTAGATCAAATATGTTATCACTCATGTGCTAATGAAAAAACCATAATTATGAAAAAATGAGGAGTGAAAAACTCTCTTGAAACAAAAAAGTGAGATGAAGAGTGAAAAGTTTAGGTTTTAAATTTATATTGGATTTTGGATCATTTAATTAGCAATTAATGGACAAATATTACAACTTAAAGGCCCAAATCTAAATATATATCTACTTTCAAATTATTGAAAATTACTAAAACTAGTTGAAAAAGTATTTAAAAAGTAGATTATAATTAATATTTTATGTATAAAAAAGTTCGAATATTATATCTATACTCTATTAAAAGTGTGAAGGGCCTTAAAAATGACGTTTGAACTTTTTGCCCTTCATTAGAAGCCTCTGCAATAGATAAAAATGTCTTTTTACTAGTTTCCTCAATTTATTATTTAATTAGATTAAAGACTCCTAAAATATATGAAAAGAATTTAATAACTCCTAAAATATATAGAAAGAATCTTGATAAACTAAAAACTTCTAGTACTTCATCATTTAAAATTATAAAGAAGAATAAGTAGAATATTATGAATAAAATTGTACGACAAGTCAAAGTTAAAAAAGGGAAGAAATCGTTGTGCACGTAAAAAAAAGGAGGCGAAAAAATTTATATTTAATTATATGATTTATAAAAGGAAAACTTGATAAATAGAATAAATTTAATTTATTGTTCCTACGCATGATTTTTAGGATTTAATAACATATATTTGTTGATTTTGATTATTTAATCTAGGTAATATTTAGTACTTCTAAAAATAGAATTTGTCTAATATAAAAAATATTCTTTATAATTCTATTTAAGTAATATTTTGGATCAAAATTTATACGAAACAAATTCTTATATTGTACTTTTGCTTTTTATTTTAGTTTTGATTCACGTGTTTTTTTACTATCATTGTCATCATCCCTTTTGCCTTTATTTATTTCTTTTAAATCATACTTTTAAAGATTATATATGAAGAATAATAATTAACAATTGAAAGTGATTCTCTCTTTTGATAATTTCTTGTGTTTCTCTTTTAGTTGAAAGTTTCTGATCGAAAAATTGGATAAGTATGTTGCCGCCGAATGAAGTTGTCAAAAATTAAAGGTTTATTGCTCTTTTTTTCTTTTACTCTCTTTGCATAATCATGACATAATTTTGATTATCGTGACATAAAAAGGGCTCCAATCCCATTTTTCTTTAAAAAAAAAAAAACATATCAAGGTCACGAATTAGGATAGGAGGTTAAATTCTTTTTTATTTATGAGTCATTTTTTGTAATATCGTAACTTTTATGTACAATTCAACCACTATAGAAATTCATATTATTTGTAAGTGAGACATATTAATTGTTATTTATGTTAAAGAAAATCGTAATACTAATTTATGAGAATAACATAAAAAAGGCGGCTATGAAATTTCAAAGAACAAAACAAAATCGAAGCAAAAAAGTTGTTTGTAGTATAGTCATTTTCACCAATATCACATTATGCATAGTACCCTCATCTATCGAAGGTTGGGTTTGAATGAGTTGGTTTTAGTTAATATGTGAATGTCATGGTTGCTTGTAATCACATGTGGATATTTGATCTTCATAATCTAAATTTAAAGATTTGATGATATGGAGCCACATACAAATGTAGATGTAGGAATTCGGCTAAATATAATTCAAATATCTACTTAAAATATCTGACTACATAGATTTGACATATGAACACGAAAATTCGACTGATATTTATGTAAGGAGGAGGATCTGAACGCTTATATATAAAAGGCCATTATTCAACATTCTTCATCACAAATTTTTAAGGTATTGTTCCCTCAATTATTTTTGCCTTCGACAATATTGCATTTTTTCTCTAGGAATATTTCTTTTATCATTTTTTGTGCATATAATTGATAAGATTTTAATTTTACTATTGTGTCTAATTTTAGTCTTTTTTTGGCATAAGATTTGTAGGCAAGCAATGTTATTATAATTATCTTTGTAAAAATTTATAATCCACTCTATTTGAGTATATTACTATTTAACTTTTTATAATAAAGTTATATATAAATATCTATATAAGCTTTCGCATTAGACAAAATCGTCTAATTTTAAATAATCAAAGGTTACACGTGCGAGACACGTGCGGTTAAACTATATATATATTATGTCGGTTTGGTTCGGGTTTGGTTTGACTTTTTTTGGGTCAACACCTAACCAAATCAAGAATGGTTGATTTTTTTTTTCTAACGCCAAACCAATCAAACCAAACCATAAGTTGTTGTTTTTTCTCAGTTTGATTTGGTTCGTCGGTTCGATTTGACTTGACGGTTTGGTCTGTACACCCCTAATTATAGCAATAGTCGAATAGCAAAAAAATGTTGTAGATCCTGTTGGAACTGTACCATCAATAGACAACAATAACATCAAGTCCAACAGGTTCACCAACATCTACATATAATTGTTGGGTTTAATTGGTGTGAGTGGAAAATGGAAGGACACAACTTTTGAGCAAAAGACATATTGTTTTGAAAAAGGTGTGACTGTTCAGATAGTTGTGTCTGTTCAGAAAAAGACACAATGTTTCGAATGAGCAAACATGACTCTTCCAAAGGATACACCTTTTAAGTGAACCATTGCCACCTTTCAGAAGAGGCATCTGATGGCTATATAAACCTGCTTTTATCCACAGGTTTAGAAATGAATGAAAAATTTTCTGAAATAAAAACTCTTCTTGTCTTCAAAACATTCTTTGTGATCAATCAAATCGTTGAGTGAGTTCGACGAATCCAATTATTTTAGGTACCACTATAGTTGGATTGAAAGTCGTTTTATCCTGGGAGGAAGATTCCAAAACCTCGGGTACTGATACGGGACAAATGGTTATCTTATTTTTTGATGACATTTTTAGAGGCCAACACATCGAGGCTCAAGACTTGGTCACCTCGAGGATACGAGAACATGCATGGAGGACCCGTTTTGAGCATGCCATTAAGCAAACTCGTGTGTGAAAGATTGCGTGGGGGCTTACATTTGATGCCAATTCGAGACTACAAGTTTTGAAGTGTGACCCCATGGTTTTGGAGCATTGAAGAAGCACCCTTTATTAAGGGTATTTTGGGGATTGCACATGTTAAAGAAACAACCCATGACCTCCCCTTTCATTAAGGGTATTTTGGTCTATTATACTATGTAATAAACTAGGCTATATGTAGTCTCTTATTAGGTCTTTTCTCTTTAGTTGTTTAATGATGAAAATATGAGCTATTGAAAATCCTCTCTTGAGAGTAGACCACCTTAGTGTAGTTCTTAGTTAGGGCTTGGACTGGCCATTGTAGCTTAGGGCTTGGAAAAGCCAATATTGTTCTTTGCTTGGAAACGGTGGATTTTGAGGTGAGTTGATTCCTTGGTGGTCACCGTAAGAACTTGGTTCTTGTTAACGTATTTTGTAGAGGTTTTAGAGTTTAATTTACTCTTTAGTTGCTACATTATGTGTTCTCTTTGTGTCAAGTTACCTATCTTTTTTTTCGTTAAGTTTGTGTTTGTTGTTTCCGTTTGGTGTCTTGTCGTGTGGACTATTTTGCGAAGATTGTGGACTGTTTTGTGCTCATTTAGATTTTAGATACCGTTTGGTATCATTTGGTATCAAAGTCATCATTGATTTCGTTCTCACGAGATCAATCTTGGGTTTGTTCACTCAAAAAAAAGTGTTGAAAAACTGAAAAACTCAAAAATAGTAATCTATCCACGTTTTTGTGTTTAGGCCAAAATTTGAAGCCTAGTTTTCTTGTGATTTTTGTATGTTTTGTGTGTTCTAGTGTTAAATCTTTGTTTCCTAACATTAGAAGAGGTATCCAAGGTCGAAAATCTCACAAAAAAAAGTTATTCTACGGGTTTGGTGTCTTGGCCGAAGTGTTGTTGTTGTTTGGCCGAATTTGTGTCTATATTTGGGTGTTGTTTTGATTGTCTTTGTTGTTTCTTGTGTTGGTTTTCTTTCTCTCTAACACTACTTGAGTCTAACCCAAGTTCTTGAGGAAAAAAAATTGCAAGTTGTTGTGGGAAGAGTGGACGGTTATGTTGTTGTTGTTGTTGAAGTTCTTGTGTTGTGTTGAAGAAGTCTTGTAAAAGGTTGTTGTTTGATCCAAATTCAAAGGGAAGAGAGTGTGGGTTCTTGTTAGTCTTGAAAAAACTTTCAAGACATTACCAAAGGGGAAAAAAATAAAAGACCTCTCAAAAGTCTTCATACCAAAAGGGAGTAAGTTCATTTTTCTAGACAAGCCAAAAGAGGAAAGGGGGACAAGACCTCTAAAAGGTTGTCTTGCCAAAAAGGTGAAAGTTGGTCAAGGTTTGAATTTTGAAAAAAAGGGCTTAAAGACTTTTTTGTTAACCTACCAAAACCGAAATTCCCCCGATCTTTGTGAAATTTGAACAACTAAAATTGTGGAACAAAATTTTTCAATTTCAACAATATTTTTTTGTCCATCGACTAGTAGTCGAGTGCTACGTCATAAATAGCTCAAGAACGTTGGAATTTCTAGTTTCACTTTTTTGATTCTATTGGTTTCCATTTTGTTGGTTCTCATACTAATTAGCAAACTAGTAAATACCTACTAGATTATAGATTAGTTTTTGAGTACGTTTTCTTTCGTGTTAAGCGTTGTATTTTGTGCTTTTCTCGTTTATAAGTCGTAGTATTTTCTTTGTTTTAAGTTCGTAAGTAAATTTTGTTTTTGTGTCTTGAGTCATCAAACAAGAATCCATTCTGGCCGCCAAGTAGAATTGACATCCTATTGACTACCAGAGTATAAGCAACTTTCAATATTCGCCGCTCCAATTGTGAGAATCACAAAGGTGGGTGTATACGAGTGTTGGTGAGGAGTTTTTACTACTAATCTTGTTTGTTCATTGTGTAGGTACAAAGGTGATATAAGGGGAACATGTCTTCGATAGCCGGAGATTATTGTGACTACAACATGGGAGATTATGATTGTAGTGAGGAGTTTTATGGCTACGAAGTTGCGGGAGATTGTGGAGGCTATGAAAATAGCCATGATCAAAACATGGGCAGATTTGAGAGTTATGGTTTTGAGGGGGGAAATGAGGTGAATGGAGTGCCTAGTGCTTATGGTGAATTTGGAGACGATGTAGGACCTCGTGATGGATCTTATGATGACGTTGGGGCATGTGAGGAGTCTTACACTTCTCACTCTGAACCTAGATTTGGTGTTAGGTATAACCCTTTCGTTCGCAAAGTTTATGAGAGTTATGATGAGAGTACACATGAGGAGTGTGAAGATTCATATTCTCTACCTTGTAGTACTTCTTATCAAGGTTGATATAGTGTGAATGGTTATACTAGCTCTAGTGGAGGTTGTCCAACGAGAAGAAGAGGGTATGCATCTCCAAAACCGAGGGTACTCATGTACTTTACAATGTTGATCCGAGAAGGAGTGTACACTCCGGAAAGGTGACCATTTGTGGGATATCGGGCTGCCTCATTGTGTTAAATGATAGGTACTATAGAAACTACATCGTTCCATCCATGGTTGACTACTTGGGTTTGTTTTGCGAGCCTTTACTTGTTCCATACTTCTTGGACGGGTTTTAGGTTACCGAGAGGGTCAAAGTTGTCTTCTCCCAATTTGAATACCATGAGGAGGTGTGGTGCGATATTCTTTCATTGACATACGGTCATGTATGCTTAGGTGCCGATTGGTTTGCACAACATAGAGTTCCAAATGTGCAAAATTGGCCAAATATTGTAAGAGACCGGTGGGGAAATCACCTCGTGACATACATGCTACCCGAGCCACAAAGAGAAGTGAATACTTACTCCAATCCGAATGCTTATGAGAGACAAAATATTGAGAGGAGTAAAGGTATGCAAGGTGGTAATCCGAGAGTGAAAAAAGAAGAGTTTGTGTGGAGCGAAGTGAGGGGATTTCTACCAAACCAAGCTAACATTGTTTGTCCTTCTATTTCTAAGGATATTTGTGTAGGTAACGACATGGAAAGTGAAGGAGAGCAATGCCGAAGTGAAGTTGCTTCCCAAGCTTGTGGAGGTCCTTCACAACACGGCAAAGGAGACTCTACTTAAGAACTTCAAGGTAAAATAGCTAACTCTTACACTTTTGTGCATGTGAATGATACTTGTGCGGCTAGTAGCCCATTGAGTGTGAGTAGTAGCTTACTTACTTATGAGTCTAATGATTCTTTGCCTTTTATTGATGATGTACATGTTGTGAGTGTGGATACACTAGTTGATCCTATTGATGACCAAATTTACTTTTCCTTTAAGATCAATTTATGTCCACCTAGTGTTGAAGCCTATATGTTGAACGGAAGTACATTGTCTTGTGTAATTGGTGTTGATCAACCTATTTGTGAAAATTATCCACCACTTGAGTATATGTGTGATGTGATTAATCAAACTTAAGTGAGTGAAGTATTTAAAAAAGTTGGTCAACAAAGGGGAGTGAACCCGAGAGCTATTCTTGGGATAATCTTGTGCTTGAAACCTCTTTGAAACTTGATATTGATCTCTTAGAGAGTGAGGAACTTGCTTGTTCCAAAGCTGCCCATGGATTGGATCATGCACTCTTTAGGTATAATGTCTTGTTTGAAAATGATATAAGCACTCCTAATGAGCCTAGTGGTGAAAAAAATGGTATAGCTTACCTTGGAGGCTATAGCCTATATGTCAACCCACTATGGTCTGACAACATTCCTTCTAAAGATGAAAATCTCTTCATGGAAGATGAGAGTACTCTTAAGGGTAAGGAATGTGAAGTCTTGAAAGTTACTCCTTCTTCTACTTTGTGTGATTTTATTGTTGAGAGTACTCATGGTGATGATTGGGAAACTAGTAGTGAGTACACACATGAGGGCACCTTAGTAGAAGTCGACTTGAGTGATACTTTTCTCTGCTCTCTATTTTCTTTCGATGATATGTACGTTATTGTAGAGAGTATGTCATTTAGTTTGGGTGGAGACCACGAGAAAGGGGATTGTTTTTTAGACCCGTGTCTATGGCCACTCTTCCCGTTTGACCCCGGTGCCAAATATGGAAAAGGTGATGTTGGTGTACCCAACTTGTTGCTTGGTCTACATGACAAACAAAGTGTCACTCTTGGTGAATCCCATAACCAAATCCTTCGTACATTTTTCATTGAGTTTTTAATATTTCACTCAAAGGATCCTTGGTTATATTGCAAATATGTTCAACCTTGGCATGTTGAGATGATTTGTTGTGCTAACCCTAACCCTCATGCCATGGGGAGTTTGTATTTGTTTGTTCTTTCTTTGGTTTTGCAAGGTTTAGATTCGAGGTCGAATCCTTTCAAGAAGGGGAGTACGATACGGGACAAATGGTCATCTTATCTTTTGATGACATCTTTAGAGGACAGCACATCGAGGCTCAAGACTTGGTCACCTCGAGGATACGAGAACATGCATGGAGGACCCATTTTGAGCATGTCATTAAACAAACCCGTGTGTGGAAGATTGTGTGGGGTCTTACATTTGATGCCAATTCGAGACTACAAGTTTTGAAGTGTGACCCAATGGTTTTGAAGCATTGAAGAAGCACCCTTCATTAAGGGTATTTTGGGGATTGCACATGTTAAAGAAACAACCCATGACCTCCCCTTTCATTAAGGGTGTTTTGGTCCATTATACTATGTAATAAGCTGGGCTATTTATAGTCTCTTATTAGGTCTTTTCTCTTTAGTTGTTTAATGATGAAAATATGAGATATTGAAAATGCTCTTTCTTGAGGGTAGACCACCTTAGTGTAGTTCTTAGTAAGGGCTTGGACTAGCCATTGTAGCTTAGGGCTTGGAAAAACAAATATTGTTCTTTGCTTGGAAACGGTGGATCTTGAGGTGAGTTGATTCCCTTGGCGGTCACCGTAAGAACTTGGTGCTTGTTAACGTATTTTGTAGAGGTTTTAGAGTTTAATTTACTCTTTAGTTGCTACATTATGTGTTCTCTTTGTGTCAAGTTACCTATCTTTTTTTCGTTTAAGTTTGTGTTTGTTGTTTCCGTTTGGTGTCTTGTCGGGTGGACTGTTTTGCGAAGATTATGGACTGTTTTGTGCTCATTTAGATACCGTTTGGTATCAGGTACAGTGAGGGGAATTATTCCTTAAGGACACTCCGTGAAGTCAGGGGACTTGGCTTTATATTTTTGTTTCATCTTAGTTTCTGAAAAAATAAAACACACTTCTTAGAAAGATCACTTTGATCTTGTGTTGAAGGTGTTTTTGTAATTCATAGTGTTCTTATTTTAAACTTGAACTAGTGTTGAAGTTATTGTGCCTAAATACAGGTTCTTGTACCCGAAACACCATAAAATAACAATATTAAGGAATAATCTTTTGCAGAATCTGTATTGCTTGTTTTTGGAGATTAAAGCTTTAAGGTTTCTACTCCGTTTGAATTTAACTAGTAATTCGAAGACATAAAATCTTCATCACAAGTTAAATATCTCTCGGTTGACGATTGGAAGTCATTAAAACTTCATCGTTAACTAGAAACAAGAAGAAGAGTTTAAAGTTGCTTAGCTTTATAAATAGTATTCTGAAAATACAAAATTTTATTGTCTTGTGGTGATAGGAAAAATGACTAACAAAAGTCAAATGCAAGATGCGGCTACAACTGTGGGGGAAACTAGTATTGCCTCAACAAGTCGAGCAAATGCTCCGCAACCATTGGCACCTGTGAAGAAGCCCAAAAAATTTGCGGGCATTGACTTTAAGCGATGGCAGCAAAAGATGTTCTTTTACCGCACCACTCCATGGCTTCAGAGGTTCACTAGTGAGGATGCTCCTGAGGTGCCCGAGGGAACCTCGGACAAAGAGCATTTTATGATTGTAGAGGCTTGGAAACACTCGAACTTTCTTTGCAGGAATTATATCTTGAGTGGTCTCCAAGACGACCTCTATAATATTTACGGTGGAACTAAGACATCAAAGAAATTGTGGGGGGCACTAGAACGAAAATACAAGACAGAGGATGCAGAAATTAAGAAATTTTTTGTTGCAAGGTTCCTGGACTTTATAATGATAGATAGCAAATCGGTTGTATCTCAAGTGTAGGAATTGCAAGTAATTATCCACGGTCTCCTAGCGGAAGGTTTATCTTTGAAAAATACCTTAGTTGAACAAATTAAAAATGTTCTTAGTACTCACATAAATTGTTTTGTAGGTTTGATTGTGAATGATGCATTTCAAGTAGCAGCGATCATTGAGAAGCTACCACCTATGTGGAAAGACTTTAAAAACTATGTGAAGCACAAACGTAAGGAGATGACTGTCGAAGATCTTATTGTCCGACTGCGTATTGAAGAGGATAATAAGGCTGCCGAGAGAAGGTCAAAAGGGAATTCTACAATTAATGGAGCACATATTGTAGAAGATGATCAAAACAATTCTAAGAAAAAAGAAGAAAGTTGAACAAGGAAGCAATCAACCCAAGAAGAAATTCAAGGGAAAATTCTTCAATTGTGGCAAGATTGTCCACAACTCCACGGAATGTCATGCCCCGAAGAAAGGCAAGAAAAAGGACCAAGCTAATATGGTTGAGTCCAATAAGGAAAGTGATGATCTGTGTGCTATGTTCTCAGATTACAACTTGGTGGGGAATCTTCGCGAATGGTGGATGGATTCTGGTGCCACCCGCCATGTTTGTGCCAACAAAGAGTTGTTTTTGTCATTCGCTCTGGCTCAAGTAGAAGAAATGATCTATATGGCTAACTCCGCTACGGCTAAAGTAGAAGGAACAGGAAAAGTGGGCTTGAAAATGACTTCAGGAAAGGTCGTGACACTTAACAATGTCTTGTATGTTCCGGAGTTACGTAGGAACTTAATTTCTGTTTCACTTCTAGACAAGAACGGATTCAAATGTGTAACCGTTTCTGGAAAAATTATAATTAGCAAAGGAGAAGTGTATGTAGGAAAAGGCCATCTCATCGAGGGCCTTTATAAGATGAATGTAATGAATGTTGAAATCAATAAAAGTTCAAATTCTTCTTACTTGCTTGAGTCTTATAATTTGTGGCATGAACGTTTAGGCCATGTTAATTACAAAACGTTATGAAAACTGATTAATGTAGAGGTTTTGCCAAACTTTGAGTGCAATAAATCAAAGTGTCAAACGTGTGTGGAATCAAAGTATGCAAAGCATCCTTATAAGTCCGTTGAAAGCAATTCCAATCCTTTAGACTTAGTACACACTGACATTTGTGATATGAAGTCAATACCATCACGTGGTGGGAAAAAATATTTCATAACTTTTATTGACGATTGCACTAGATATTATTATGCCTACTTGCTAAATAGTAAGGATGAAGCAATAGATGTGTTTAGGCAAAACAAAACTGAAGTAGAAAATCAGTTAGAGAAAAATATAAAAATAATAAGAAGTGATAGAGGCGGAGAATATGAATCTCCTTTCGCCGAAGTATGTGTAGAGAATGGAATTATCCATCAAACTACGGATCTGTATTCACCTCAATCTAATGAAATTGTGGAAAGGAAAAACCGAACTTTGAAGGAAATGATGAATGTCTTACTTATAAGTTCGAGTTTACCGCAAAACTTGTGGGGGGGGGGGGGGCTATCCTTACAGCCAACCGTATACTCAATAGAGTTCCCTATAGTAAGACACAATTAATTCCTTATGAGAAATGGAAAGAAAGGAAACCCAACTTGAAATATTTCAAAGTGTGGGGGTGTCTAGCAAAAGTCCAAGTTCCTATGCCTAAAAGGGTTAAGATAGGACCTAAGACTGTGGACTGCGTGTTCATAGGATCTGCTAAAAGCAGTAAAGCATGTCAATTTTTGGTTCATAAATTTGAACATCCGGATATAAATAAAAATACGGTAATTGAATCAGATAATGCTGAATTCTTTGAAAATATTTACCCGTATAAAACTAGACATGAACAGTCTAATGGGGGATCTAAATGAGCTCGAGATGAACCAAGTGAGAATGTGCATAATGAAGAGAATCCAAGACGTAGTACACGTCAATGAATTTCTACTACGTTAGGATCAGATTTTGTAACATTTCTCTTAGAAAATGAGCCTCAAACATTTAAAGAAGCGATGTCGTCTTCGGACTCATCCATTTGGAAAGAGGCAGTCAGTAGTGAGATTGATTCAATCTTAAACAACCATACGTGGGAATTGGTTAATCTTCCTCCAGGAAATAAACCTTTAGGTTCTAAATGGATCTTCAAAAGGAAAATGAAAGTGGATGATACTATTGACAAATACAAGGAAAGACTTGTAGTAAAAGGCTTCAAGCAAAAAGAAGGCCTTGATTACTTTAATACATACTCTCTAGTAACAAGGATAACATCGATTCGAATGTTAATTGTCTTGGCGGTAGTATATGGTCTTGAAATCCATCAAATGGATGTGAAAACCGCATTTCTAAATGGAGAATTGGAGGAGGAAATTTACATGGAACAACCTGAGGGTTTTATGGTTCCAGGAAAGGAGAATAAGGTGTGTAAACTTATTAAGTCGTTGTATGGACTAAAGCAAGCACCTAAACAATGGCATGCGAAGTTTGACCAAACCATGTTGGCAAACCGGTTCAAGATAAATGAATGTGATAAATGTGTTTACATTAAAGACACTCCGAATCACCAAGTCATTATTTGTTTATATGTGGATGATATGTTGATCATCAGTAGAGACATAAATGCAATAATGAATGCTCGAGAGAAAGTTTGATATGAAAGACCTTGGAGTTACGGATGTGATCTTAGGTATAAGAATCCATAGAACTTCACAAGGGTTGGCATTGTGTCACGACCCGAACCGGTACCCTGTCTGTGACGAGCATTCCGATCCATGAAGGCCTGAAACACCCCTATCTATCTGGTAATCATGCGCATAATTCATATGATAAAAGAAATGCGGAACATTCACAATACTACGGAAACATGGTCATGAGTCAAATAAAATCAATAATGGGAAATAATGTCCCACAACATCTATCGACATTTGAAAACCGTCTGCGAAATCTCTACTACATGACTAAAACAAACAACTGTTTGAAAACTGGGACAAGGCCCCCAGTAGACCCAAAACTATTAAATGATAAATAAACTGTCAGACATCAGCCCTTCCGGAATATAGAAGGCTCACCACTTATCTCTGCAAAACTATCTGAAGAATCTACTGATTTTCTGAACCCCTAGATTGTGCCTCCGAACCTGGAAGGGAGGGGGTCATACAAAGTACTGGTATGCAGAGTAATCCAAAACAAAGTAGAGATTTTTAAATAAAATAAATGAGAGCAGATATAAAGCACATTATTGCAAAATGATTTCGAAAATACATGGGCATAGTATAATGATTTTTCAACAAAAATGCAACACATTTGAGATAGGTGGTACACCCTACAATTTTACATTTACACCAACTGTCAAATCCCGGTTGTCGCCGAGATTAGAGTATAAGTGAGGGAAAGACACACAGGATCACACAGCAGGGTGTCTCGACCCAATCGATTATGGCAGTGCACAAGATCACAAAGCAGGGCTCCTAACCATAGTCCCAATTTGGGATGACATAATATCAGGTACATAAGATCACACAGTAGGGTACTAAGTTCCCGAGTCGACAAACACGATTTCCAGCGTAGAGTCATTTGACTCATACTTTCTTTGGGTAACCACCTATCTCACAAAATCAATGCTTTAAACTCATTTTAATCAATCACATGTCATATTCTGCAGGGTATCGTCATACCCGACTTGCAAGTCATCAATATCACATCAATTTTCCAGCTTTTCATACCATTTGCAACATGCACATATGTATGACTTTCACACCATTAAACACATACACCATGGTTCTCAACATGCAACCCTTCAAGAAGTTAAATCATTTATGAGTAATGTCATATCAATTGCAAAGCTCATGCTCTCAATGGTTCAACACAAGTGTAATGTGGGGTATAAACATTATCATGGGGAATTTAGAAAATTCACAACTCGTGTATATCGTACCCTTTTGAAATTTCAGGTCACGGGATCACAATTCAACCATCTAAATACATTCAAACAAACAACCCCATGATATCTCAATATTTCTTTCAAAATCATATATCAAAATATGTTATTTGTATCAATTGAAAACCCCCATTTGTAAAAACATATATATACTTGTATAAATTTAAAGTCTTGCATAAGTTCCTTTTTGAAAACATGCCCATAAACTTTAGGATAACCCCACGTACCTCTATTTACGAAATTAGCGGGTGCTTCTTGAAGCCTATGATCTGGGGATTTCGAATCTTCAATCGATTTTGAAAACCCACGGTTGAATCTTGGATTTCTTAAAGTTCTTATTTGAAACCCTAGAGAGGATTCTTGATGATTTTAATAAAAATAGGGTTAAGTTGCTCAAACATACCCTAAATCCTTTGTTTGAACGTTTTTAAAGGCTAGGGAAAAGTCAAAATTACCTTTAATGACTCCTAAACGGAACTGGAAATTTGAACTTAAAAACCCAATTTCGGGTACCACCGCGACGCGCCACAATCGCGGTGGTCCACTGGAATTCGATAAGTGGGAAATTGAGTGCCTCCGCGATGCGCCACCATCATGAAGCCCCACTGGAATTTGACGATTGTCAATTTGACCCTCTCTGCGACGCGCTAGACCCTAAAATGACGATGTTTACGACTGAAACTTTAAATTATTCATAACTTCTTCATCGAGGGTCCGTTTTGGACGAATATTATATCGTTGGAAAGCTAATTCAGTCATCTACGTAATGAAAGGTTGAAATCTAGAAAATTCCACATGAAAAATAATTTAGATCATTCTAGAAGCTAATGCTTAGACTTTCCATGGACGGAACTTAGCTAAGAAGACGTCGGGGTGTTACAATATCCCCCTCTTGGGATCATTCGTCCCTAAATGATGATGCGGAACACAGACAAGCACGATTCCAAGCATACTAAAGCATAGAAAGATTTAGGTAAGGGTTGTACCTTCAACTCCGCCATCTACTGGGTCAAAAAGGTGTGAGTATCTTGTTCTTATGTCGTCTTCTGATTCCCAAGTGGCTTCTTCAACCTTTTGATTTCTCCATAACACCTTAATTAAAACTATTTCTTTACTTCTCAACTTCCGGACCTAACGATCTAGGATTGCAATAGGTTCCTCTTCATATGATAAGGAGGTTGTCACCTTGATCTTTTCTACAGGCAACACCAAAGAATGGCCTCCAATGCATTTCTTCAACATGGATATGTGAAATACCGGATGGACAGAACCCAAACTGGCAGGCAATTCTAACTCATACGCAACACCACCTATTCTTCTCAAAATCTGATATGGTCCTATATAGCGAGGACTCAATTTACCTTTCTTTCCGAATCGCATAACTCCCTTCATGGGAGAAACCTTCAAAAATATCGAATCTCCGACCTCAAACTTTAACTCTCTCCTCCTAACGTCGGCGTAGGATTTCTGACGACTCTGAGCTGTCTTAAGTCATTCTCTAATAAGCTTCACATCTTCCATTGCCTGATGAACAAGATCAGGACCAAACATCTGCATCTCACCCACTTCATACCACCCTATTGGTGACCTACATCTTCTCCCATACAATGCCTCAAATGATGTCATCTTAATACTAGAATGGAAACTGTTATTATATGCGAACTCAATCAATGGCAAGTGATCCACCCAACTACCTTTAAAATCAATCACACAAGCCCTCAACATATCCTCAAGGGTCTGGATAGTGCGTTCCGCTTGCCTATCCGTTTGGGGGTGAAAAGCAGTACTTCTTGGGTACCTAAACCTCTCTGAAAAGATCTCCAAAATTGAGAATAAAACTGCGTACCTCGGTCAGATATAATGGACACAAGTTCCCCATGTAAACAAACTATTTTTGCGATGAATAGCTTAGCATAATCCTCTCCTAAATAGTTAGTCCTGACAGGCAAAAAGTGTCCTGACTTGGTCAGCCTATCTACAATTACCCATATAGAATCATACTGATTTCAGGACTTTAAAAGTTCTGTAATGAAGTCCATATTTATCATCTCCCACTTTCATAAAGGCAGAGCTATCTCTTGGGAAGTACCTCCTGGCCTCAAATGTTCTACCTTCACTTGTTGACAGTTCAAACACTTGGAAACAAAATGAGCTACATCACGTTTCATGTTATTCCACTAATACAAAGTTTTCAGATTATGGTACATCTTAGTAGAGCTCGGGTGAACAACATACCTCGAAGTGTGTGCTTCATCAAGGATTCTTTCCCGCAGTCCATCAACATTCGGGACGTACAACCTACCCTGATATCTCAGAATACCATAACCACCAATTTCAAACGACATTACCTTTTGTTGACCTACATCTTTCTTGATTTGCATCAAGATGGGATCTTCAACCTGCTTCTTTTTAACTTCAGCACAAAGGGATGACTTAGCTATCTCATGAACAATCACCCCTCCATCTTCAGAATCTAAGAGTCGCACTTCCAGATTTGTAAGGCGGTGAATATCCTTCACCATTTCTCTCTTCCCCTCTTCAACATGAGAAAAGTTGCCCATAGACAACCTGATGAGAGCGTCGACTACAATATTTGCCATTCCCGGATGGTAATGCAGGCTCATATCATAGTCTTTCAAAAGCTCCATCCAACGCCTCTGCCTGAGGTTCAATTCTTTCTGCGAGAAAACATACTGCAAACTTTTGTGGTTGGTATAAATATCAACATGCACTCCATAGAGATAATGCCTCCAGATCCCAAGTGCAAATGCCACGACTGCTAACTCCAAGTCATGAGTGGGATAATTTCGCTCATGCACCTTTAACTGCCTAGATACATAAACTACCACCTTACCATGTTGCATCAATACAAAACCAAGTCCCACATGGGATGCATCACAGTATACCATAAAACCATCTACACCCTCGGGAAAAGTCAAAACAGGAGCAGTAGTCAGCTTGTCTTTCAACTTCTCAAAACTATTTTCACACAAGTCAGACCACACAAACTTTACCTTTTTCTGAGTCAATTTAGTGAGCGGAGAAGCTATGGAAGAAAAACTCTCTACGAACCTTCTGTAATAACCCGCCAAACCCAAGAAGCTCCGAATATCAGTTGGAGTAGTGGGTCTGGGCCAATTTCTCACTGTCTCAATCTTTTTGGGATCCACTCTAATCCCATCACTAGATACAATATTCCCTAAGAAAGCAATAGCATTCAGCCATAATTCACATTTGGAGAACTTAGCATATAACTGATGATCCTTAAGGGTCTGAAGGATAATTCGGAGGTGATTGGCGTGGTCTTCCTCACTTTTGGAATAGATCAAAATATTGTCAATGAACACTATGATGAACAAATCTAGAAACTGACGGAACACCCTATTCATTAGATCCATGAAGGCTTGTAACACCCCGCATTTCGGGCTAGAATAAAAAAATATGACTCTGAAGCGTTGATAATCCCAAAGCCTTAAATCCTATACCAATTTGGCATGTTAATCAATTTTGTAGTATGTGAATCCATTTGAGCATGAATTTAGACCATATAAGTCTTTCAACTCAAGGACGAGTTAAAACCATTTCGATCGATTAAGTTTTAGTGGATGTTGTAATTTGTGTCAAATTCTATTGACCATAACTCATTGTATATGATGAAATGGGTGGCCTACTATATACCAAATTGTATATAATTTAATAATCTTTCCAACGATACCAAATTCGCCTAAAACGGACACCCGGTGAAGAAGTTATGGCCTTTCAAAGTTGAATGTGTCGCCTATGCACATATAGGCGATGCATAGGGCGGCGCCTATGCAAATATAGGCGATGCATAGGGCGGCGCCTATGTAAATTTAGGCAATGCAAAGGGCGGCGCATAGTTATGGTTTCAGGTGACGAAAACACTCCGTTTTGAGTTACTTTAAGTGCAAGTTAGTCCTTACAAAACCCAAAATCGTCCTTACCCACTCCTAAATGGATTTGGGCCTATTAACAAAATTGAAGCCTCCTATAAAATCCCAAAATCTAATCCTTCAAGAACTTAAGAGAAGGAGCAACTAGGGTTTGAGAAAATAAGCTTGAAGGACCGATCATTCCGAAACTTCTTCGTGAAACAAATTACAGATTCGGAATTCTCTCGACGTAGGCTTCGATAGACACCTAAAATTCGAGGAGAATAAGGTACGTGGGGTTTTCCTAAAATCTCATGGGCATAGAAATCATGTTTTAAGAATTGGGTTTTCGAATTCATGTACATACTCATGTTTCAGAAGCTTTAATGATATTGTTTTGGCCTTTTGGCTTTCCCCCAAAGTGATTTGAAAGTTATATGTATATATATATATGCGTGTGTCCTGAAATATGAATTTAGAGCATGATTTTCATGAAACCTCTCTCTTAATGTAAATTTTTTCATGTTTCATGTAATATACAATGTTTTGAACACGAAAGAGAGGGTTGTGAATGTTGAATATGCATGTAATGAAAGAATGCATGGTTTTGCCAAAAATGCACATGACCACCATATGTTTGATGAAAGTTTTGTATGGATTTGACTTGAGTTTCGGAACATGACATCTTTAATGCAATTTACATGTTTTGGTGGTCTAAACTATGTTTTGAATGAAAGATCTTGCTTAATACATTATGGCTCAGAAATAGGACTTGCAAGTCTTGGTATGACGATACCAACTCAGACAAATGCCATAACAGATACAGACTAGTTCAGAAATCAGATTTTTATCAGACTCTCATGATTTAGAAATTTCAGAATGATACATGTTCAGAAAAGGCTAAAATAGGGCATAAAGAGAGCTTAGGTGGTTCCCTGAAGAAGGCGGGAGTTTCAGACAACTCTTTGCCTAAAACCGTGGTTTGCCGACCCGGGTATATTATTATGCGCTGACTTAAATGTCCTGTGGCGTATCAGACTCAGACACTCCAACCCTTGCGGCACACTTGGGTTGGGGGCTTCCCCGCCGAGTCAATGGCGGATTCCATACAGCCCGTGGAATATTCAGACTTGAACGGGAATACCACCTAACTCAGAAGTAAAACACAGATCATGATTTGAAATGAACAGACAGGTTGCATGTTTTCAGAAAGTGCCCATGTATTTTTCAGAAACAGTTTTATACATGATGTCTAGATGAAAAATTGCTTTCCCTAAATATATATATATATATATGTATGTTCCATTATACTACTTTTGGATTGCTTCGCGTGCCAGTACTTTTGTGCTGACCCCCCCTGTAACACCCCGTAAATTTTTTCGTACACTTATCGCGATTATATGGAGTCCTAAAGGCTTGCGTATGGGTTAAATTAAGTTTATGGTGTTCGGAAGTATCCCGTCAATAGTTGTATGTGTAGGTATTGGAATAAGCTTTCCAACGATATAAAGTTTGCCCAAAACAGAGGAGTATTTCATATAAGCAGCACATTCGAAATTTCAAAACGGTGGTCGGGAAGCCTGTGAACAGTAAATCTGCAGGAAAATTACTGCAGCTAGAAAAAAAAAAAATTGGATCAACTTTAGACGAGCATAACTCCTTGTACAAAATGAACTGTGTGAGATGCTATATATCGACGAAAATCTCCGAGAGTCTTCTTTCCGATGAAATTGGTTTCATCCAAATCCAATGTCTGAGTAAGGAGCTATACCCGTTTTACTACAGCCTACCAAAAAAAACAGAATTTTGGGACAGATTTTTGGGTCAACTTTAAACGACCATAACTCCTTGTACAGGAAGAACTGGGTGGTATACTTTATATTAAAATGAAATCCCTTTGAATTATATTTCCAATGCAATTGGTTTCACCCAAATCCGATACCGGAGCAAAGAGTTATGATCGATTTACTTCAGCCTGTCAAAACTGTCCACTGGGGACAGATTCGGATTTATTTAAATTTTTTGGGCAAAATGGTCATTTTCTATTACCTCTTGGACGAAAAATTGGTCTTTATAAACATACACTTAGCCTCATATATATCATATATCATCCAATTATTAAGAGAAGGTGAAACACTAGCCTAATTTCAACTTCAAATATTTTGTGATTCAACAGTAGAAAAATTCGAATTGGTTCCGTAGTTGTGTTCACCATCTCGAAAGCTTCGAGAAGCACCCCATGGTTATGTAAGGAAGATTCTAAATACAAGAGTTTATTGTTAAGGTATGAATATTGTTTATTCTTGATTCTTATCCATGAATAAGTATTGATAAAGGATTATGAGTATTGTCTTGATGTTGGAAGATAACTAGAAACATAGTTATGAATTGTTTTGTATAAATTGTTAGTAGTAAATTATGGAAGTTGTTGTATTGGATTATGGAGGATGAATTGTGGTGATATATCATTATATTAGTGGTTATGTATGCCTAGTGATCATGTTGGTATTGGATGGTGATTAAGAGTGGAAATAAAGGCTAAGAGTGATGTTGAGGGATATTGCATGAAAATGCATGATATGTGAATGTAATAAGAGTATAAGAGGATGTATGTAGCACTCTTATTGATGAGTTAAAGGATTAATTCCTAGACATTATTTGGTGAAGTTAATACCTAAATGGTAAGGTTTGGTTGCTAATACTAGTTTGCCACAAATGACTTATTGTAGATAAGTGTTCGAAGAGTACGGGAAGTCAAGTTGGACTTGTATTGAAGTGGTTATATCAAGGTATGTAAGACATACTCTATCTAATCTTTGGCATGAATAATGACCCATGGCACTCTCAAGTAAGCTTCCAACATTGTCCTACGACACATGACACATAATAACATCATATGATCTTCGACACTACCAATTGAACTTGTTTTCACTTTTAAGGTGTCCGGCTAGTCAAAAAAATGTTCATATACTATTGTTGACTCCGAAATGGTTTAATGAGGTATCCATGATTCTCTACTTCATTTTCATGATATTGATTACCTATTTACATGTTTTTCCTATTGAGGTATCATGGTTTCAAGTTCCATAAGGTGTGACCACAAAGTAACCAATCTCAAAGATTAATTGAATTAAGAAATGGAATGTCTTTATTTTAAATTGATGATATGATGTATTGTATTAGTACCACTGATCAGTTGGCCATTGTATTATAAAGATTATGTATATATGCTATTCCAGGGGTGGTCCCTGATGTATTGTATTAGTACCACTGATCAGTTGGCCATTGTATGACATATGTTATGTATTGATAAGAAATACGGGAAGTAATGATATGAAAGTAATGTGCAGGTATCCCATCAGCTCTTTTAAGTGTGGTCTACTCATACTGTTTATTCACCGGTATCTGGGTTCTGTTGATCTTTTGTATCTCATCTTGATACTCAATGCCTTACATACTCAGTACATATTTCCGTACTGACGTCCCTCACGGGGGACCTGTATTCATGCCTGCAGGAACAGGTACTTCAGGTCGTACACCTCCGCAGTAAGAGCCAGGACATTCTGTTGATAGTGGTGAGCTCCAGTTGTTTCGGGGCATCCCAAGTCGTTTCTATATGTATTTTTGGTATTTGTATAAAAGTCTTTTGTGGGCGGGAATTTGTCCCGACCCTAACTCAGTTGTGTATCTATGTAGAGGCTTTTGTAGACATATTGTACAGCCATAGGAGTGTTTGGTTGATAGACGTGATGGCTCTGACGGCCAATTACGGTTTATATATATATGTGTGTCTGCTGGGCTGATACAGGTACTGTTTTCTTCTATTTACAACGAAGTGCTGCCCAAATTTCTAATTTTCATAAGTAATGTAAATGTGAAAGTATAGGTTATGAACGGGTTCTCCCGGGCCTCCTCGGCTACGGGTGCCAGTCCGCTCCAATGGGATTTGGGGCGTGACACCCCCCCTCCTTCCAGGTCCTGAGGCACAGTCTAGGGGTCCAGCTACTCAGTAGACATTCTCGGGTTTGCAGACTTGATCTCACAGTGGTGAGCCTTCTATTATTCGGAAGGCCTAATTATGTCAGACACTATCTTATTTATTATGTTCTTGGTTTACTGGGGGCCTTGTCCCAGCTTCTTTTCAGACAAATGTTTATGTTCCTAGTAGAGATTTCGCAGACTGATGTCAGATAGTATTATTCAAAAATATTGCAGGACTTGACCATATTTTTTGTACTCAGTTTCAATTACGCATTTTATTATGATTATGAATGTTGTGCATGATAACCAGATAGAGAATAGGTGTTCCGGGCCTTCATGGTTCGGGATGCTCGTCATGGATAGGGCCTAGGCTCGGGTCGTGACAAGGCTACAGGGGTGTTAGTCAACCCGAAGGACATGACTAAGAACTCATAGTGACCATATCGAGTTTGGAAGGCTGTTTTGAGAATGTCTGACTCCCTAACCTTCAACTGATGATAGCCCGAATGAAGGTCTATTTTCGAAAAACACTTAGCACCCTGAAGCTAGTCAAAAAGATCATCAATCCTAGGAAGAGGATATTTGTTTTTAATAGTGACCTTATTCAAATGGCAGTAGTCTATGCACATACGAAGGGACCCATCCTTCTTTCGCACGAAAAGTATGGGTGCACCCCATGGGGAAACACTAGGACGAATAAAGCCTTTGTCTGGGAGTTCTGCGAGCTGTTCTTTTAACTCTTTCAGTTCCGTGGGAGCCATTCTATATGGCGGAATAGAAATAGGACGAGTGTCTGGCAATACATCAATACCAAAATCTATCTCCCTATCAGGTGGTATCCCTGGGAGATCTTTGAGAAAGACTTCTGGAAATTCATTCACTACAGGGACTTACTGAAGAGGAAGACTTTTAACCCTGGAATCTTTTACTCAGATTAGATGGTACATACAACCTTTGGAGATGAACTTTCGGGCTCTAAGATAAGAGATAAAGTGACCTCTAGGTGCTACAGAATTTCCTGCCCACTCAATTGGTGACTCATTCGGGAAAGAAAAAGTAACCTTTCGGCTTCTGCAATCAAGTATGGCATAACACGAATGGAGCCAGTCCATCCCAAGGATAGCATCAAAGTCTACCATATCAAGTTCTATAAGGTCTTCCATAGTATCCCGGCTAAGAATAGACACAACACAATTTATATACACCCTTCTAGCAATAATAGAATCACCTACAGGAGTGGAAACAGTGAAGGGTTCTACAATAACTTCAGGATCAAACCCAAAACCAACAGCCACATAAGGGGTCACATAAGATAAGGTAGACCCAGGATCAAGTAAAACATAAACATTACGGGAAAAGATTCGTAACATACCGGTGACAACATCTGGTGAAGCTTCCGCCTTCTGGCGGTTAGTCAAAGCATATAATCAGTTATGACCGCTCTTGGTAGCTAAAGGGGCACCCTTAGGAGGAGGAGTCATGGAGGCGGCTTGGGACTTAGCCCCCCCTCCCCCCGCATTTTTGATGATAGGCGAATTTACGCGCCTATATCAATATATTTTGCCCATATTTTAGCCTAGTTTTGAGAGCAAATTATATATTTCATGCACTTTTAGTCCCTTTTCCTGTAAATGAGCTAACGAACATGATTAGTAAAGTTTCAGGTATAAATGATGCATAATTCAGCATTTTATGGCTTACTTGACGCTAAAGAAAGCTCACGAAGGAAGGAAAGGGAGTTTGGACGCCTAAAGGACCAAAAGTGATGCATGGAAAATCTGTCCCGGGCTAAAACAGCAATTCTGAAGACTTTGGGGACTTACAGACACAAAGCTGGATTTTGACAATGATACATTAACCTAGTACAATTAGGTTATGTATTTCATTATTTTATGAGGATTATGATAATGTTACCTTAACCTAGTACATTTGGGTTAAGGATTTCATTAGTCTAGTAGGATTTGGTTATTTATTTCATTAGCTTAGTAGGATTAGGATACGGGTATTATAAATACCCTATCATGCTAGAGATTTTAAAAGACATCTTCTATCATCTTTATACACCTTTTTACCTGCTAATCATCTTTCTACAACTCTTCTAATCTTTCCATCAATTCTATTTTCGTCTATTCTTCTATTCTTAAATTCCGCAACAAGAGAAACGTTACTCTGCAAGAAATCACACCTAACGCCTACCACTCTTGTGCTACACGAAATTGATCATTATTGTGGTATATTAACAATGTCAATTGTGGTTTTCTTCGCATTCATGGGTAACTAAACTTCTCTGTTGGGGTTATGGAAGCCGAATGAGTTACTATCTATTGCTGTGAGTTTGTGAGTTCGAGACACGTATATTGCTTATATCATTATTCTCTTCATCTTAATCTACATTTTTTGCGGTTGCAAACGCAAGAATACGCCAGTCTAACATTTAACTTGTTCGAGAGAAAAGTTATTTGTCTGGAAAAGAGATAATGTCAAGGTAGTAGGACACCCTTTCCTATTAAAAAGCTAGTGCCGTAACTGGACTAACCTCTTGGAGAATTCGTACCGTTAGACACGCTTTAAGCTCGAGAGAGTTAAAGTGAAATAGTCCTTGTTTAGGTCGAGAGATGCTTGGATTTACCATCGACTACAATCCTCTATAAGCAATTGCATGTCAGAATTCTACACACTCATAGCCAATAGAGACGTATACCTCAGAAGGTGGACATAACCCCAACGCCTCAATTCTCATTGTTTACAACTTACGTAACAATCTTTCTCTTTTACTTTGCTATTTTCAGCTTTTATTTAATTGTTTTGGTGACACATTACAATCCCCCTTTTTTACGAGACTTGCACCAAAAGTTTAGTAATCTTGCTTACTTGTTGGCCAAGCTATTCCCTGTGGGATCGACACCCAACCCAGGTTGGGTTCTATATTTGCTAACGACCGCTTTACACTCAAACGAGAGCTGTAGATTGAGCGTTATCAAAAATTGGCGCCGTTGCCGGGGAATACAAGTGTCAATTAAGTTCGTGAAAATTACTAGACCCTTTGGTCAAAGATTCTCGTACTTTTACTTTTAGTTTTTGTTTCTGTCTACTGCAGGTTTTTATTTTAGTGCATGCCCCATACTCGAAGTTCTGGTCAACCGTTATTACCAATCAATCCTGAACCACAATGCATTGGTAGAATGGAAGCACAAGCTGAAATCGCAAGGATGGCTGCTCAACAGGAACAAGCAAGATTGGTTGCCCTTGCCGCAGCCCAGGTTCAACAGCAGAACATTGATAACCCTGCACGAGCACCAAATCCTGACGATGAGGATCTAGGTGATGACGAGCTACTAAACCCTAGGCATGCCGCTGAGATCGCAACACCTGCCAACAGAAGTGATCGTCAAGCTAGGTTTAGGCCTGAACGCTAAGCTATGCAGCCAGCTTTCGACGATGATGATGATGATCTTGATGGTGCCGGAGCCACTGGAGCTATAATTCCACCACCATTAGCGCCCGGAGCCAAGTTCAACATCACAAGCACCATGATTCAGTTATTGCAACTCAAGGGATTGTTTGGTAGACTAGCAGGCGATGATCCGAATATGCATCTCATCAACTTTATTTCTACATGCAAGTCTTTTGACAATCCTGGTGTTGGTCAGAATGCAATTCGATTACGTCTATTTTCATTGTCTCTGTCTGGGGAGGCAACACTATGGTTGAATGGGCTGACTCCTGACTCTATTACAAATTGGAGGCAATTGAGAGACGCTTTCCTAGAAAGATTCTTTCCGCCATCCAAAAGAGCACAATTGAGAGATGAAATCAGCAACTTTCGTCAGCTTCCCACTGAAGCTCTTCATGAAACATGGGAGAGGTTCAAGACAAAGCTAGCGAGGTGTCCAAACCATCATATGACTAATGTTCACCTAATGGAGATACTATACAGAGCCTTGAATTCAATAACTAAACCAGTGGTGGATAATGCGGCTGGAGGATCATTTATGGACCTCACCTTTGGTCAAGCAAGCAATATGCTAGATCGCATGACGAAACAAAGTAGAGCTTGGCATACCAGGGATTCTGAGGTAGCAAGCCCCACTTTATCTATAGGCATGACTGCAGACCAAAGAAGAAGACAAGAAGAACGTGATCAAGATTTAGCGCACATGAAAATGCAAGTGGATCTTCTGACAAAGCATTTATTATCAGGGAAGACCGAAAAAGTGAAAGCTGTGGCGCTAAAAGGAAGAGACGAATCTGATTCAGAAGAGGAGGCCAACTACTTGAACAATCAAGGGGGTTTCCGTGGGAATACCCAAGGAAACCAAGGTCGGAACTATTATGATAATTCTGGAAACAAGGACCAAGGTAGTTGGAGAAAAAACAATGAAAAGAGTGGTGTATATGTTCCCCCTGGTAGACGTGATACCACCACATCTAATTCTGGAAGTATGGAAGACATGATGGCTAAATTATTGAAAGGAGTGGAAACAACGAGCGCGGGAGTTACTGAGGTAATTAATGATTTGTCCTCCATGAAACAACTAGTTGATTCTCATTCCACTTCAATGAAGCAAATAGAGCAGCAACTGAGCCAACTTTCAGCAGCACTCAATCAAAGAAAGGCTGGCACTTTACCTAGCGATACTGTGCAAAACCCAAAGAATGATGGGTCATGCATGGCCATCACTACCAGAAGTGGTAAGGTGTTGGAACCTTCAGAAAAAGGCAAGCAAGTGGTTGATGAAGTTGCGGACATGGATGTAACGTAAAAGGAGAAGATGCCGCGACAACCAATCCTGACGTCAAGGATGTCACGCCCAGTGACGTGCAGCCTGAAAAAATGGAAAAACGGAAGCAAGAGGAGAAGAAAGCCATGGAGAGAACACTTGCATACCCACCACCACCTTTTCCCCAAAGATTGAAGAAGGTGGCGGATGACACTAAGTTCAGCAAATTTATGACTATGTTGAAGCAGCTGACCATTAATGTTCCATTGGTAGAGGCACTTGAACAAATGTCTGGGTATGCAAAGTTTATGAAAGATCTTTTGACTAAGAAGAGGGCAGAAAGTTATGAGCTGAAGGATGATGTACATCATTGTAGTGCAATTGCTACCCGATCGATAGTTCAAAAGAAGGCCGACCCCGGTGCTTTCACTATTCCTTGCACCGTCGGATCTTTGAACTTTGCCAAAGCATTATGTGACCTAGGAGCCAGCATCAACTTGATGCCATTATCGATCTACAAGAAGTTGGGGTTAGGAGATCCTACACCAACTAACATGAGGCTTGTTATGGCGGATAGGTCGGTAAAACGACCGGTTGGTATTCTATGTGATGTCTTGGTAAAGGTTTCTTCATTTATCTTTCCAGCAGACTTTGTCATCTTGGATTGTGAAGCAGATTCAGAGGTTCCCATAATCTTGGGACGCCCTTTCCTTGCTACAGGAAGTGTGCTCATTGATTTGAGAGCTAATGAACTTTCATTCCGAATAAATGACGAAGTGGTTCGATTTGATGTTTGCAAATCAATGAAGCAACCCAAAGATCTGAGTGTATTTTCTGTGGCTGATGTTGTCTTTGATGATGAGAAAGAACGACTTGAAGAAGAGCAAATTCTTGATGATCCTTTGGAGGCTTTGCTCATGAAAGGAGAGAATGAGGATGCTGAAATTTCTGAAGAAGCTATTTGTGCTTTATCGGGATTAGGGACATATCGCTATATTCCCAAGAAGCTGGATCTTGATCTCAAGAATCGACCCACACCACCAGCCAAGCCATCTATTGAAGAACCACCCACACTAGAATTAAAGGAGTTGCCAAGTCATTTGAAGTACGCATTCTTAGGAAGCGGAAACACACTTCCAGTCATAGTGGCAGCCGATTTGGGTGAGCAACAAGTTGCAGCTCTTATTGCGATCTTACGCAAGTATATTAGAGCCATTGGATGGACCATTGCGGATATTATTGGTATTCCACATGGGATTTGCACACATAAAATTCAGCTTCAAGAAAAGTGCACACCCACCATTGAACATCAAAGACGTTTAAACCCACCTATGCAAGAAGTGGTGAAGAAGGAGATTATCAAGTGGTTAGACGCAGGAGTTGTATATCCTATCTCTGATAGTACATGGGTAAGTCCTGTACAATGTGTTCCCAAGAAAGAAGGAATGACGGTGGTCGCGAATGCAAAGAATGAGCTTATTCCACTAAGGCCCGTTACTGGATGGAGAGTATGCATGGACTACCGCAAGCTGAATTCTTAGACACTCAAGGATCACTTCCCCATGCCATTTATGGACCAAATGCTAGATCGATTAGCAGGGAAAGGATGGTTTTGCTTCCTGGATGGTTATTCAGGTTATAATCAGATTTGTATTGCTCCAGAAGACCAAGAGAAGACAACGTTTACATGCCCATATGGTACTTTTGCCTTCAAACGCATGCCATTCGGGTTGTGTAATGCACCAGCCACCTTTCAACATTGTATGATGTCTATTTTCTCTGATATGGTTGAAGACACTTTGGAGGTATTTATGGACGACTTTTCAATTGTCGGTGAGTCTTTTGAAGCATGTTTGGTAAACTTGAGCATGGCATTGCAAAGATGTGTAAAGTTCAACCTTGTGCTGAATTGGGAGAAGTGTCACTTCATGGTAAAAGAAGGAATCGTTCTTGGGCACAAGATCTCTGAAAGTGGAATAGAGGTTGATCGAGCAAAAATAGAGGTAATAGAGAAGCTACCGCCTCCAATTTCGGTGAAGGGAGTTCGTAGTTTTCTTGGCCATGCTGGTTTCTATCGTAGATTCATCAAAGACTTTTCCAAAATTTCTAGTCCATTGTGCAAACTATTGGAGAAAGATGCGAAGTTTGACTTTAATGACAATTGCTTAAAGGCATTCGAATGCCTTAAAGGAAAACTCATTGAAGCCCCTATCATGGTAGCACCAGATTGGACGCTCCCGTTTGAGGTCATGTGCGATGCCAGTGGTGTAGCCGTTGGTACTGTTCTTGGACAAAGAAAGGAGAAATTATTTCATTCTATCTACTATGCTAGTAAGGTCCTAAATGAAGCCCAAAGGAACTACACTGTTACTGAACAAGAGCTCCTAGCGGTTGTATATGCGTTTGAGAAGTTTCGTGCCTATCTATTGGGTACTAAGGTGATCGTCCATACAGACCATGCAGCTCTTAGGTATCTAATGACGAAGAAGGATGCCAAACCAAGGTTGATTCGATGGGTATTGCTGCTGCAAGAGTTTGATTTCGAAGTCAAAGATAGAAGAGGTTGCGAGAACCAAGTGGTTGATCACCTATCTAGACTTGAGAATGAACATGTGGCGCAACCTAAAATTCAGATTGATGATGCATTCCCTGACGAGGAGATATTAGCGACAAAAATGGAGAAAGTACCATGGTATGCCGACTTTGTAAATTTCGTAGAGAGTAATGTGATACCTGCCAATTTATCTTACCACCAAAGGAGGAAGATTATGCATGATGTTCAGCACTACTATTGGGATGAACTTTATTTGTTTCGAAGATGCGCGGATGGAATCATTCGACGATGTATATCCCATGAAAAAGTGCCTACTATATTGGAAGCATGCCATACTTCGCAAGTTGGAGGACATCATGCAGGAAATCGAACGGCAAGAAAAGTATTGCAAAGTGGTTATTATTGGCCTTCGATATTCAGAGATGCATACGACTATGTGAGAAGGTGTGACCAATGCCAACGTCAAGGTGCTATTTCAAAACACCATGAAATGCCCATGTCCAAAATTCTGGAGGTAGAACTTTTTTATGTGTGGGGTATTGATTTCATGGGTCCATTCGTGAATTCGTTTGGAATGAAGTACATCTTGGTTGCTGTGGATTATGTTTCGAAATGGGTTGAAGCTGTAGCATTGGCCGACAACGAAGGAAAGCGTGTTGTAGCGTTCTTAAAGAAGAATATCTTCTCTCGCTTTGGGGTACCTCGTACTATCATAAGTGATGGAGGATCTCACTTTTGCAACAAGCTATTCAAATCTGTATTGGCCAAGTATGGTGTCAAGCAACACAAGGTAGCTACGCCTTATCATCCCCAAACTAGTGGACAAGTAGAGGTTTCCAATCGCGAGATTAAGCAAATCCTTGCAAAGACGGTTAATGCAAATAGGAAGGATTGGTCTCGAAAGCTAGATGATGCACTATGGGCATATAGGACTGCATTCAAGACACCCATTGGCATGTCTCTTTATCAACTAGTTTATGGGAAGGCTTGTCATCTACCCATCGAGCTTGAATACAAGGCATTGTGGGCATTGAAGCACTTGAATCTGAATTTGGATGATGTGAAGAATCTGAGGTTGGAGCAGCTGAACGAATTAGATGAGTTCCGTCTCCATGCATATGAAAGATCGGATTTATACAAGGAGCGGATGAAGAAGTATCATGATCAGCGGATTGTTCGACGAAACTTCCAAAAGGGTGATATGGTACTACTCTTCAACTCCAGATTTAAGCTCTTTCCAGGTAAGTTAAAATCTAAGTGGTCTGGTCCATTTAAAGTTATCCAAGTCTACTCGTCTGGAGTAGTCGAATTGGAAGACAATAAAGGTGTTGTCTTCAAAGTGAATGGCCAACGTGTTAAGCCTTATATTGGTCCTCTTGACTCGATGAATGACATGGCCATCACTTATCTCGACGAAGTCTAAAGTACTCGAGATTACTACGTCGAGCCACGACAATAAATAAGGCGCTAGATGGGAGGCAACCCATCGTCTATCGTTTATCGTTTTTCATTTTTCATTTCGTTCTAGTATGTGTTTTGCTTTTGATAAATAAAAATCCAAAAATAAGAGTCGTGCCACGACCAAAACTAAGGCGCTTGGTGGGAGGCAACCCATCGTACTAATCGTTTTCATTTGTTTGAGCGAATATAGGTGCAAGAAGTAGTCAACGAGGAGATTGATTTCAATTGACGATTTGGACGCATTGTATGGTAAAGTTGGTAAGTTAGGAAGGGTGATGCATAAGGCTATGGATTGAGCCTTTCTCACGCCAAAATAGGCTTCGAGGAAGGCTAGGCCTTGGTAAAACTAGGCCACGAACGATGCACAACCTATCCTATAGCCTAAGGTCTCGGAATCTAGTGTGCTATACACTATGCGCCGCCTATTCCTAGGTATGCTTTTGACTATGCGCCGCCTATGCTATGGCATTTAGTCTCAGTATCTCATATGCCATAGACTATGCGGCGCATATGTCCCATTATGCCATAGAAAATGCGTCGCATATGTCTACAAATGCCATAGACTATGCGGCGCATATGTCCCATTATGCCATAGACAATACGCCGCATATGTAGGATTTTTGTCTCCAAAACCGATTGTAAATGGGTCATAACCCGACCCATACTCTTCCTATATAAAGGGGACTTAGTTTTATAACACAACCACAATAGAAAATACCCTAAAAAGCGCCGCATACTCTTCCAAATCTTCTAAAAAAATTTCTTCTTTAGCTCTTCCAGTTCACAAAACCATCTCCACAAGTTTCAAGCAAGTAAGTACTCTCTTATTCTTCATCTATTTCCCGTAAGTACTATGTTGCTATGGCTATTATTAATTGCTAAATTATATAAGATTGTTGGTGATGTTCATGTGTTTGGATTGTTGTTGGAAAATCATGTGAGTGAACATATACGTAGGAAAATCTTGACTTGTTTCCGACTTGAATTTGGTTTCAATAGCATTGTTATGATATTTGCGGAATTGCTATGGCTATGAATATTGCTTAAGATTGTTGTTTGGATACTTACATGTTAGACTATCTCGGTCATAGGGATAAGACTTATAGTGCCTACCGACTTAGGAGGTTGTGATTGTTGTAAAAATAACGATTCAATGTGGTAACCCCTATATAGTAGTGTTGCTATATCTACCATGAAAGTAGTCCAATGGCTGCAAGTAAGTGATGCATTGCTGATTTTCTTGTCGGAATACAATCCTAAAACGTATCTCGACGAAATCTGAGCAAATCGACTACTTTCACCTCACTGATTTGTGTTAACAAAACTAAGTGTGGGGTGGTACCCCTAATGCTTGCTTATAGATTGTATCAGGTGAGACTGTGCTGCATCTAACACTATTTCTAGTCTCAGGTACAATGGCACCTAAAGCGAGGCAAGGCAAGGAGAAGGCGACCACTTCCCAAAAGGGCAAGAAGAAAAGTCGAAAAGACCAAGGGGAATCATCCTCAGCACAACTACCACGCAGAATGTTCTGAATAAAATGGGTTCTTGAGGAAGAAGCCAAAGCATGGTACAGCAGCAACAAAGAAAGAAAATATGTGCACGTCGACTTGATCAACAAGGATAACTTAGCAAAAAAGGAGCCGCGTATGTTGGCAAAAATAATGGCTTTGAAGTTGGATTTCATCTTCTGCGACATGGGAGAGTGTAATCTTGATCTAACAAGAGAGTTTTATGCCAACTGGTCGCCAAACACAACAGGCAATGAAGTCAAAATTCGGGGCCAGGTGTTACAGCTCACCGCGGACTGGATCAACTCTTTTCTTGGTTTACCTTCGATCGACACAGCACCATTCAAAGAGCTGTACAGCAGGCCTCCTTATAGAGCAATACGACACACGCTTTGTGGAAGTAGATCAATGGCAAGGTGGGGCAGACATAAAGAAACCGGCCGACACAACACCTTCCCCTATGCTCCACTAAATAGGGAAGCAAGAATCTGGATGCGCATTGTCAACTCATGTCTTATTCCTGGGACTCAATACACCAAGATATCGAGAGATAGAGTGTGTTTGGTCTATGCTTTGATGACGAATGTCCCTATCAACTTTGGGGCAATCATTCGATCTACCATGAGGAAGGCCAGACTCCACAAAAGGTCCCATTTCATATTTGGCAATTTGTTGACAGCAATCTTGCGGAAGGAGGATATCAAAGAGGAACCAGCTGATCATAAACTCTCACACAATCCGAAGAAGGTTGACCTCACAAAGGTCAAAGATGCTGAATCAACACATGGCATCACCCTTACTACAGCAGAGAGACATGCTCGGGATGAGAGTTTCTCCCGCCATATGTACGGCATGATGAGGTTTACAATGATGAGTGGAGGTCGTGTTCCAACAGCTGCAGAGCTCCAACAGCTGGACCACGACTATCCCATGAACATGCATGCACGGGAGATGTGTGGAGTGGGCGTATACTTTGAGGAACCTCTAGATGATGATGTGCCGACTGATGATGATCGACGCTTGCCAGACTCTGACGAGGAGGAGAACTCTGACGACGACTCTTAGGATGATTCCGACGAAGGGGGTATGACCCCCGACAATGAGGAAGAGTCCGACTAACCAGGTTCCTCGTATTTATTTTCCACTGAGGGAAGTGTCCCGTTTAAGTGTGGGGTGGCGGTATCGTATGCTATACTTCTCTATCGCATCTATGTTTGCTTGCTTTGTTTTTGTTTCATTTTTTTTAAGTAGTAAATTTTTTTCTAGCTTCGCATGAAATTATTTTGATAGGCAGCATGAGATTATAACAAGAGTATGTGTTACAATTGTGACTATTGAGACGTTTAGGCTCTAGTTGTGACTCATTATGTGATATTGTGTGGTTCAATTCCTTCACTTGTTGGGTCGAGAGTCTATATTACTTCCAAGCAAGTCGACCATGTGCCTTGTGTGTGTGAGATAATAGTATATTCTATGTATGTGGCTGATGCTAGAACTTGCCCGGTATGTATGCAAAGCGAAAATAAGGAGTGTAAGTTTAGGATATGATTTAGGCATTTCTTTGACAACCAATATTTGTTTACCTTCAGTTTTACCTACCCATGGACATCATCCTAGTTAAACCCTTTTGAGCCTTTAGCCTATTTCTTTGACAACCTTGTATGTAAGCCTAATCCATTTCTTTCAAGACCGTAATTTGATCCAAACTCCTAAGTGCTTTAAAGTGAAAAAGTCATGTGACAACATAAGAGGAAATTGGGTGAGTATGATGCTATAAATTGTAATGGTGCTTGAATGTGTTATGAAAAAGAAAGAGCTATCATAAGAGGTATGTTGTGAAAAGAAAAAGGAAAAGAAAGCTGAAAAGCGAGTTGTGCTTAAAATTGAAAAATAAAAGAGGAGAACAAGGGTGGTATAAAAAAAGAAAAAAAGAAAGGTTGAAAGAAAAAAGTGTCAATAATACAAAGTGATGTATTAAAGCGCTTAGGAACTTAGTCACTATTCCTGGCCAAAATAGTCTTACCCGTCCCTTAGCCTACATTACAACCATCAAAAGACCTACTTGATCCTAATCTTAACATTCCAACATTTAGTAGAGTATTACATTAAGGGCAAGCCTATGGTCATCAGTCGCTTCATATGAATTCTTTGTGAGAGCGAGAGCAAGGATATTTTGATACCCATGTTTGAAAAATATGCTATACTTGTGAGTGATTATGGGTAATATATTGTGAGACACACATGGTTGATGAGTTTTGGGTAGTCGTGTATGATTCTTTGTGCCTTAACCTTTGAATATGAGTTGACTACCATCACGAGTCTATGCTAGAGGTTAAACTATTTCTACTAATGATCGGAAAACTACTCTTTGTTGATAATTGTTGTGCTTGTCTTGACGAATATTTTGTGTTGTTGCTGTGAAATCCTAAGTTGATTTTTAGAGGGACATGATATTTTGTTCGAGGACGAACAAAGCTTTAAGTGTGGGGTGTTGATGATAGGCGAATTTACGCGCCTATATCAATATATTTTGCCCATATTTTAGCCTAGTTTTGAGAGCAAATTATATATTTCATGCACTTTTAGTCCCTTTTCCTGTAAATGAGCTAACGAACATGATTAGTAAAGTTTCAGGTATAAATGATGCATAATTCAGCATTTTATGGCTTACTTGACGCTAAAGAAAGCTCACGAAGGAAAGAAAGGGAGTTTGGACGCCTAAAGGACCAAAAGTGATGCATGGAAAATCTGTCCCGGGCTAAAACAGCAATTCTGAAGACTTTGGAGACTTACAGACACAAAGCTGGATTTTGACAATGATACATTAACCTAGTACAATTAGGTTATGTATTTCATTATTTTATGAGGATTATGATAATGTTACCTTAACCTAGTACATTTGGGTTAAGGATTTCATTAGTCTAGTAGGATTTGGTTATTTATTTCATTAGCTTAGTAGGATTAGGATACGGGTATTATAAATACCCTATCATGCTAGAGATTTTAAAAGACATCTTCTATCATCTTTATACACCTTCTTACCTGCTAATCATCTTTCTACAACTCTTCTAATCTTTCCATCAATTCTATTTTCGTCTATTCTTCTATTCTTAAATTCCACAACAAGAGAAACGTTACTCTGCAAGAAATCACACCTAACGCCTACCACTCTTGTGCTACACGAAATTGATCATTATTGTGGTATATTAACAATGTCAATTGTGGTTTTCTTCGCATTCATGGGTAACTAAACTTCTCTGTTGGGGTTATGGAAGCCGAATGAGTTACTATCTATTGCTGTGAGTTTGTGAGTTCGAGACACGTATATTGCTTATATCATTATTCTCTTCATCTTAATCTACATTCTTTGCGGTTGCAAACGCAAGAATACGCCAATCTAACATTTAACTTGTTCGAGAGAAAAGTTATTTGTCTGGAAAAGAGATAATGTCAAGGTAGTAGGACACCCTTTCCTATTAAAAAGCTAGTGCCGTAACTGGACTAACCTCTTGGAGAATTCGTACCGTTAGACACGCTTTAAGCTCGAGAGAGTTAAAGTGAAATAGTCCTTGTTTAGGTCGAAATACGCTTGGATTTACCATCGACTACAATCCTCTATAAGCAATTGCATGTCAGAATTCTACACACTCATAGCCAATAGAGACGTATACCTCAGAAGGTGGACATAACCCCAACGCCTCAATTCTCATTGTTTACAACTTACGTAACAATCTTTCTCTTTTACTTTGCTATTTTCAGCTTTTATTTAATTGTTTTGGTGACACATTACAATCCCCCCTTTTTACGAGACTTGCACCAAAAGTTTAGTAATCTTGCTTACTTGTTGGCCAAGCTATTCCCTGTGGGATCGACACCCAACCCAGGTTGGGTTCTATATTTGCTAACGACCGTTTTACACTCAAACAAGAGCTGTAGATTGAGCGTTATCAATTTCCTCCAGCAGAAGGGCAATCTCTCTGAAGGTGACCCACCTTGCCACAAGAATAACAATTTCTCCCCTCGAAATAACACTTCCCTGGGTGATTCTTTCCGCAAGTCTCACACCGCGGATAAGTATGACATTGCTGGGCCACACTGTCCTGCGACTGAGTAACTAGGGCTCTGGATCCATGGTGAGTCTAAAAACCCTGAGATTGTCTGTCTGCAAGTGGTCTGGGCGCTGGGGCGCTGGTAGCAGATTGTACATTACCCCAATTCTTCTTCTTCTGCCATTTATTTCCCCACTTACCTCTTTGAGGATGACTGTGACCCTGGTCGGCAGATCTGGCTCTTTTTGCCTGTCTTTCCTTCTCCCTAGATTCAAAAAAAAAAAAATCTTCTCCTCTACCTATTGTATGTGAACTGTCAGCCTAGCAAAGTCCAACTCCTTGTTCAGTATTGCTCCCTGACACTCAAGCACTAGATCATCTGAAAGGCTGGAAGCAAACTTCCTCATTCGGGTCCTCATACTACTCGTCATCTCAGGGGAATAACGGGCCACCTGATTAAACTTTAGAGTATACTCCTAAACACTAATCTTACCCTGCTTAAGGTTCATGAATTCCTCTGCTTTAGCTTCCCTCATCTCCAAAGAAAAAAATCGATCAAGAAAAGCTTCCACAAATTTGTCCCATACTATGGGCTCAACACTATCACCCTTCGCCTCTTCCCACTCATTATACCATAGGTTCGCTACATCCTTTAGCTGATAAGCCGCTAACTCAACACCTTCCACCTGATCCATATGTATCACTCTGAAAATCTTCTTCATTTTGTCTATGAACTCTTGCGGATTCTCTTCTACTTTAATTCCAGTAAAATTAAGCGGGTTCATTCTCATGATCTGACCCACCCTAGTAGCTTCAGATGTAACAGGTGCAGACCCAACATCTTCTAATCGTTGGGCCTAATTTGCCATCAACTGTGTCAGCATATGAATAGATTGTCTGAATTCTGCATTCGAAATATCCCTCTGAGTAGTCGGGGGACGGTTAACATTGGTTCGTGGAGCCCTAGGTGGACTGGTTAGGACTGGAGGGTCTCTCGGAGCAGGGACAGGGTCTGGAGTGGGAGCTCTATTACGTGTCCTCATCCCATGAGTGGGACGGACTTCATCATTCTAAACACTCTGATTAGTATTGCGACGAGGAGGCATGACTGTTATTTCTGTAAGACAAAAGATCACTGATTAGGAACAGACTTGACTCTGAAGCACGAACTAAATCAAAAGAAAGGGAAACATTTCCTAAATTCCTTGTAGCCTCCTGCTTATAAGTGTGGCGCGCTACACACCCATAAACAAGACTCTACCTGATGCGATTTCGCAAACACCCTGGGACCATGAACCGTGCTTTGATACCAAGTTTGTCACGACCCGAATCAGGACCCTGGCCGTGACGAGCATTCCGAACCATGAAGGCCCGAAACACCCCTATCTATCTGGTAATCATGTACATAATTCATATGATAAAAGAAATGTGAAAGATTCACAATACTACGGAAACATGGTCATGAGTCCAATGAAATCAATAATGGGAAATAATGTCCCACAACATCTATCGACGTCTGAAAACCATCTGCGAAATCTCTACTACATGACTAAAACAAACAACTATTTGAAAACTGGGACAAGGCCCCCAGTAGACCCAAAACTATTAAATGATAAATAAACTGCCAGACATCAGGCCTTTCAAAATATAGAAGGCTCACCACTTGTCTCTGCAAAACTATCTAAAGAATCTACTAATTTTCTGGACCCCTAGACTATGCCTCCGAACCTGGGAGGGAAGGGGGTCAATACAAAGTACTAGTACGCAGAGTAATCTAAAACAAAGTAGAGATTTTTATATAAAATAAATGAGAGCTGATATAAAGCACATTATTGCAAAATGATTTCGAAAATACATGGGCATAGTATAATGATTTTTCAACAAAAATGCAACACATTTGAGCTAGGTGGTACACCCTACAATTTCACATTTACACCAACTGTCAAATCTCGGTTGTCACCGAGATTAGAGTATAAGTGAGGAAAAGACACACAGGATCACACAGCAGGGTGTCTCGACCCAATCGATTATGGTAGTGCACAAGATCACAAAGCAGGGCTCCTAACCATAGTCTCAATTTGGGATGACATAATGTAACACCCCTTTTTCCGCTCGAAGGCCGAAGTCAAAGGGTTTTTCCAATTAAAGTGACAGTTTTAAATAGGGATTATTTTAATTACAGAGTCGCCACTTGGAATTGAGTTATGGTGTTCCAAGTCACCTTATTGAATCCCTAATCAAAAGGAATTGACTCTTTATTTTGGTCTGCGAAAATAGAAGATCGGGTAAGAAACTCTGTTGACCGAGGGGAAGGTGTGAGGCACCCCTCGAATCTCGTGGTTCTAGCACGGTCGCTTTTATTGACTTACCTTAACTAAAACTATTTTGATAAATTATGCTTGGGCCTAGGTTTGCTCATTTTTAATATACCGAAAAACTTGTCTATTATCTTATATTAAATAAATCGGTGAAAGTTAATTGTAGAAAATGTTTGTCAAGATGCACTGTTGCATCCTTAATTAATTTAAATGTCTCAAAAAGATGCGTACGCCACATTCTTAATTGAGACGGACATTTTAAAACACATCTAAAATTTGCCTAGTGTTAAAGACAATTGTTTCGTCTCTTAAAAATTCGAGATCATTTTTTTTTTCTTTTTTACTCTTTATTTTATAACGAGTTTTGAATTATTCCACAACTCACCTTATTCCCTCACGAATGGATTTTCGTCTCTTTTCTTTTTTATTAACGAAAGATCTTAAATAATTTTGTAACTTGTCTTATCCTATACTATACTTCTAGTTAATTAATACGAAATCACTTGGGCCTTAAATTTATGTTTTAAGCCCTAAACCTTTCTAGCAAACATCAATTTCTTAGATCTATCTTATATTTATCGAGAACAATACATTCAATCCAAACTAATAAAAAGGAAAGAAGACATGACAAGTTTACAAAAAGCAACATACATAGAAATAAAAGAAAAGAAAGAAAAAAAATATTAGAATTATTTTAGTATATGAAAAATGTTACTGGAATTCCACACGGATACTACTACTTATACTATTTATATACTTATTTTCGTGCAACCCATTTTGCTATGCATGTATTATTATTTTCATACAATTCCTTTTACTATGTATATATTATTATTTTCATGCAATTCATTCTTCTATCTATTCACTGCTACTTAATAGGTTCTAAAAAAAAATATACACACTATGAAAAAAAAAAAATCCACCTTGGCAAAACATGTGTACACATATATACTACGAAATGAGAAACTTTAATTAACAAACATTTAGATGCATGCCAGTAAAATGACGAGAAAAATAAAATAAAATATTAAATTATGCTTTTAAGAATTATTTTGGATCAACTAAACATATCATTAAATTTTTAAATAGCATTAAAGTAAAACCATCGCAATATCTAAGCATACAACATATTTATCAACTAAATTAAAATGATTTCGGATATATATATATATATATATATATATATATATATGAATATGATAGAATGAACTTTATTTCGGCATGAAATTATTTAAACAACTCCATTCAAACTTCGATTCACAATAAAACTTATAAAATTATAATATAGGATTGACTAAGAACCTGTACAATGAACTTAGTTGAAAGAGAAGCATGAACAACGTCATCGGAAACTCGACAGGAACCGATCTTTATCTCTAAAATCAAAGAAGTCTCTTTTTGTTTCTTTTGTTTCTCTACTCCTTTTTGTTTCTTCTCTTGTTCTTCTTTTTTTCGTGTCTTTTTCTTTTTCTTGGTTTTTTGTCCACAAAATGTTATCCTTTTTTTTTTCCTCTTTCAGTGTTTTCTGCCCTCCCAAGTATATTTTTGTTTTCTATTCTTTTGGTTGACTAAAGAAAGAAGAAAATGTTCCCTTTTTTTGTGTTTTTGGCCGTGTGTTTCCCCAAGTATAGTAATAGTATTGTGTGTAATATATAGGGTGTAGGGGGTTGAGAAGTTGAGGGAGTTGGAGGAAAATTAGGGGGTGGTTGGGATAGGTTAGGATAGGATAAGATTTAAAATTTAAATTTAATTTTTTTTTTAAGAAGATAATAATAATAAATAAAATAATAATAATAATAGTAAAAATAATAATATAATAATAACTAATTAATTTTTATATTTAAGAAAATATAATAAAAGTTTAAAAATAGTCAAAAATAAATATAATTAAGATAGTACAAAAACTACTAACTTATTTATTTAAAAAGAAACATATTTTTTTTAAAAAAAATGTATTATTTTTTTGAAATAGGAATAAAATAAAATAATATCCTAAAATTAAATTCATTTAGTTATTTATTCTTTAAACTAAAATTTTATTAAAAATAAAATAATAATTAAAATAATATCGAATCAAATATAAATATTTAATATCGAAAAATATATATATTACACTCGGGGAGGGTCAAAAATCATGTGTCTACACATAATATCAGGTACACAAGATCACACAACAGGGTACCAAGTTCCCGAGTCGGCAAACATGGTTTCCAGCGTAGAGTCATTTGACTCGTACTTTCTTCGGGTAACCACCTATCTCACAAAATCAATGCATTAAACTCATTTTAATCAATCACATGTCATACTCTGCAGGGTATCGTCATACCCGACTTGCAAGTCATCAATATCACATCAACTTTCCAGCTTTTCATACCATTTGCAACATGCACATATGTATGACTTTCACACCATTAAACACATACAGCATGGTTCTCAACATGCAATCCTTCAAGAAGTTAAATCATTTATGAGTAATGTCATATCAATTGCAAAACTCATGCTCTCAATGGTTCAACACAAGTGTAATATGGGGTATAAACATTATCATGGGGAATTTAGAAAATTCACTACTCGTGTACATCGTACCCTTTCGAAATTTCAGGTCACAGGTTCACAATTCAACCATCTAAATACATTCAAACAAACAACCCCATGATATCTCAATATTTCTTTCAAAATCCTATATCAAAACATGTTATTTGTATCAATTGAAAACCCCCATTTGTAAAAACATATATATACTTGTATAAATTTAAAGTCTTGCGTAAGTTCCTTTTTGAAAACATGCCCATGAATTTTAGGATAACCCCACGTACCTCTATTTACGAAATTAGCGGGTGCTTCTTGAAGCCTATGATCTGGGGATTTCGAATCTTCAATCGATTTTGAAAACCCACGGTTGAATCTTGGGTTTCTTGAAGTTCTTGTTTGAAACCCTAGAGAGGATTCTTGACAATTTTAATGAAAATAGGGTTAAGTCAAAATTACCTTTAATGACTCCTGAATGGAACTGGAAATTTGAACTTAAAAACCCAATTTCGGGAACCACCGCGACGCGCCACAATCGCGGTGGTCCACTGAAATTCGACGAGTGGGAAATTGGTTGCCTCCGCGACGCGCCACCATCGCGGAGCCCCACGGGAATTTGACGATTGTCAATTTGACCCTCTCCGCGATGCGCTAGACCCCAAAATGACGATGTTTACGACTGGAACTTTAAATTATTCATAACTTCTTCACCGAGGGTCCGTTTTGGACGAATCTTATATCATTGGAAAGCTAATTCAGTCATCTACATAATGAAAGGTTGAAATCTAGAAAATTCCACATGAAAAATAATTTAGATCATTCTAGAAGCTAATGCTTAGACTTTTCATGGACGGAACTTAGCTAAGAAGACGTAGGGGTGTTACACATTGTCACAGTCTCATTATATCAAAAATGTACTTGACAAATTCAAGTATATGAAATTTGGTATTGCCAAGACTCTATTGGATGTGAGTTTTGCACTTCAAAAGAATAAAGGTGAAAGTGACTCACAATTGGAGTACGCAAGAGTATTGGAATGTTTAATGTATATAATGAATTGTACACGACCAGACATAGCATGCACTATTAGTAAGTTGAGTCGGTACACAAGTAATCCCAACAAAACTCATTGGATGGCAATGAAAAGAGTTTTGGGGTATCTAAAATACACTCAAGACTATGTCTTGCATTATAATAAATATCCTATGGTACTTGAAGGATATAGTGATGCAAATTGGATCACCGAATCGAACGAAGTAAAATCCACAAGTGGATATGTATTTACTATCGGTGGAGGAGCAGTCTCTTGGAAATCATCTAAACAGACTTATATTGCTCGCTCTACAATGGAATCTGAATTTATCGCATTGGATAAAGACGGTGAAGAAGCAGAATGGCTCCAAAATTTCTTGGAAGATATTCTTTATTGGCCCAAACCAGTGGCACCAGTATGTATACATTGTGATAGTCAAGCGGCAATAGGTAGGGCAGGGAGCATGATGTACAACGGTAAATCTAGTTACATAAAACAGAGACATAATACCGTTAGAGAACTTCTCTCTAGTGGAATTATCACTGTTGACTATGTTAAGTCAAAGGATAATGTGTCGGATCCACTTACAAAAGGCCTATCTAGAGAAGGAGTAGAAAGGACATCCAAGGGAATGAGTTTAAGGCCTAGGACAAGCCAGCATGGCGGTAACTCTACCTAGCAGACTGGAGATCCCAAGAGCTAGGTTCAAGGAGATCAAACAAAGTTGTGTCTGACAAGTTCAACATTGTCAATTACCCAACCCATTCTCATGATGTAGACAATGTTTAGTAAACAAGGATAAGACTTAAAGTGAAAAGTCTTTTAATAATTATCTAAATTTGGCAGATTTGACCAAATAGTTTAATCTATAGGATTGAACATTTAGAAATCACTTATGTGAGGGCAAAGTGGAAGCCGTTTCAAGGAGAATGTTAGTAAAGGCCTACTCTCTAAGCTCTCATGAAACCGGGACGTGTTTATGGATGAAAAGAACAAAACTGTGAGAACCATAAATGGTAAAAGGTTGGCTGTGTGACATGTGTTATCTAGGTATACATTAAAGCTCGACGGTTCAAAGATATCAAATCTACCGATTGACCGAGTGCATCCGATGCATGTTCACTACGGAAAGTTCAAAGGAAAATCCACTTATCCAGATGCAATCAGTCTTTGCTTGATGATCACATACTTGTCCGTAAAGTTTTACAAAGAATAGTCATTCCTCATTCATGTGGGGGATTGTTGAGTTTAATTGGTGTGAATGGAAAATTGAGGGACACGACCTTTGAGCAAAAGACATATTGTTTTGGAAAAGGTGTGACTGTTCAGATAGTTGTGTCTGTTCAAAAAAAGACACAATGTTTCGAATGAACAGACATGACTCTTCCAAAGGATACACCTTTTAAGTGAACCATTGTCACCTTTCAGAAGAGGCATCTGATGGCTATATAAACCTGCTTTCATCCACAGGTTTAGAAATGAATGAAAAAATTTCTGAAATAAAAACTCTTCTTGTCTTCAAAACATTCTTTGTGATCAATCAAATTGTTGAGTGAGTTCGACGAATTCAATTATTTGAGGTACCACTATAGTTGGATTGAAAGTCATTTTATCCTGGGAGGAAGATTCCAAAACCTCGGGTACAGTGAGGGGAATTATTCCTTAAGGACACTCCGTGAAGTCGGGAGACTTGGCTTTATATTTCTGTTTCATCTTAATTTTTGAAAAAATAAAACACACTTCTTAGAAAGATCACTTTGATCTTGTGTTGAGGGTGTTTTTGTAATTCATAGTGTTCTTGTTTTAAACTTGAACTAGTGTTGAAGTTGTTTTAAAATCTGTATTTAAGCACAGATTTTAAATCTCAATATTACAAAAATTTCAACTCCCCAATCATATTACAAAAATCCCACATATACACAGAATGATATGTATATGTCAGCTATGTTATGTATATTAAGAGGGAGAAAGAGTAAAGTAATTAAAAAAGTGGAAGAGAGTGTAATTACTTTTAAAAGGTTGGTATTTATACAAAATTTATTTGCACACAGTATTTATATTAAATCAATAAATATAAAATGTGACACATTAATCATTCAACCATGATTGGTTATACACATTTTTACTTTATCTTGCAACTACTCATAAAGAATAGACTTCTTTGATATATATTTCTTCCTGTAGTAACTGCCTAGTAATTTCCATTCTCAAATCCCATTATGCTTTGCAAGTCAAAGGGAGAGTTCATATATACACCCTCGATTTTGCCCTCAATTCATCATCAACGGCTTCAAGTGCATTGTATGATATCATTAAGAGTGCGACATTCCAAATAAATACAAGTCAAACGAGGCAACTATTTATGTACTATCTTCATCTTTAAACTTAAGAGCAAAGTATTCTTGGGTATATATAGAGGTATATATCATTCAATTCCAACAGCAACAACAACAAAAGAGAGCAACAACAACAAAAAAGAGAACATTTTTCCTATTCCATAAAGTGGTCAGCGTTCGCTAGTAAGGTTTTCACTGTTAAAACATACCGAGACAATGGTTAGTTATTTCATTCCCCCTTCCCCATGTCTCTAAGCCTTTTTAATGAGTTAAAGTTATTTTTACATCATCGAGTTAATTATATATATTTATTTGTTGGGTAGCATGCATGCAACATGTCTTATTTTCAAGATTATAAATCCATATCTTAACGAGACTTACCTATAGATATCCTTTAGATTGTCATGAGTGTGTAAAAAGTTCTTTACACTATACAACCAAAGCAAGCATCATAAGGGAGACAAAGTGTTACGTTGTCTTCAATATCCTTCACAAAACTTGATCATATAACATCTATAGAAAGCATCAGTACCTGTTGAATTGCAATAACTGACAACTGTTTTTTGTTCATTTTTCCTCAAATATCGCGGGGTCATCAGACTTTTGCAATCGAAATTGAGGTACCACTACAGTAAACGGAGCTTGATCAAATTTTCTGCCATCATTTGAATCGTGACATATTATAACTGAAATCAAACTGACAATGATGTTTTTTAACACAGAAAAAACATGTCCAGAGATCAGCAAGGGTCAAGTCCTTGGACATCCACCCAACAGAGCCGTGGTAAGAATAAAAAGTCAAATCTGTTTTTACAAGTATGGGTGATATATTGAGTACAAAAATAAATTAAGATGGTGCTTCGCAAGGCCAAACAGGATTAGTCTTGTTATGTTATATAACAACTATGCTTTTGATCCTGCAGGATTTTAGTGAGCTTGTACACAGGAACTGTACAAATATGGAACTACCAATCTCAAGTAAGCAACCTAGCATCTAGACAGGAAACTTTAATAGCGTCTTCAAATTTTTGTTGACTTAGTACAACAAGTTGCGGTTGGCTATATGAATCCTTCATCATTTAAGTTCAATCTCTTCCGCTTCACAATAAACATATAAGAAATGCATGTCGTGTTATTGCCTAAAGTGATGGATTTTCCCAATTTCACTTTCGGTGCAATATGATAGTTGTTCACTAATTCCACCACGACAAATGACACATCTATATTACCTAATCGATCCACTTATTAGCAAATGTCACATTATAGAAAGAACTGACACATTTTAATAGGTACTATCTAAGTGTATGTTTGTTACACATGATAGAAAGTCCCTCAAATCAAATGATTATGATGAACTCAATCGATTAATGCTTCCTCATTTCTTTGATTCTGCAGACTGTGGAGAAGAAGTATGAAGTCTCACAGTCTCCAGGTATATATATATTATTGAATTACTATCGATTCAATTCACACATTCCTATTGCTAAATACTAATCAGTCTTCTAGGTTGTTATGAGAATTAGCTATATATATATATATATTATTGAATTCCTAGTACTAATCGATTAGCTATATACTTCCTCTTGTTTTTTCAGTCAGGTCAGCCAAGTTTATCGCCCGTGAAAAAAGTATTGTTGCTGGAGCAGATGATCACTTCATTCGAGTGTACAGCTACACAACAGATGAAAAGACTAAAGAATTCAAAGCACACGACGATTATATCAGATCATTAGCTGTGCATCCTACTCTTCCTCATGTGTTGTCAGGTTCTGATGACATGTTGATAAAGCTTTGGGACTGGGAAAAAGACTGGGCTTGTATTCAGGTTTTTAAGGGGCATAGCCACTATGTGATGCAAGTGACCTTCAATCCAAAAGAAAACCAGACGTTTACAAGTGCATCGCTCGACTGCACAATGAAGGTACATTCAAAGAATACATTGTGGTTTATAAGTTTTTGAGTTTTGACTATTGATATTCACCTTTCATTTCCTTTTTAACAGATGTGGAATCTTAGCTCCTCTGATCCGATTCTCGAGCTAGAAGCACATTCGAAGGGGATAAATTGTGTTGATTTCTTAAGTTGTGTTGATAAACAATATCTAATCACTGGATCAGATGATCATACTGCTAAGGTAGTATGCTGCAAAATTATTTTCATTAAGATAATTATTTGAACATCTCCAAATTGCTTATTGACCATTGTTCTTTTCAAGGTGTGGGACTTGCAAACTCAAACGTGTGTCCAGTTTCTTGAAGGTCATAAGAATAACGTTTCTGCATTGGCAGTGCATCCAGAACTTCCAGTTCTTTTTACAGGTTCTGAGGATGGAACATTTAGTGTGTGGGATGCTACTAATTACAGGTAGGTAAAATGTGTGAAATAAACTTTAAGCATAGATGTTCATGCTATCACATAAATTCAACGTCCTGCAAATTTGATTTATTTTGACGTCTATCTCCTCGATGTGATAATAATACAGATTACTCAACACACAAATCTCTGGACTGGGGAGAGTTTGGGCAATTGAATTTGCATGTCTGGAAGGTTCTCACATGTAAGTCTATGTTACCGGTAATTAATTAATTCCCCATGATTATGTAGTACGTATTTTATTATCTAGATGCTGTTAATCTTTACTTTTCGAGTTAATTCTTTTTTTTGTCCTAATCAAAACTGTTGTTTTCCTTGATAGGATTATCCTTGGCTGTGATGAAGGAATGACTATGGGAAAGATTGTATGTTCAGAAATTACTCCTGGGGAAGATTGATCAGAGATGCTATATATATATATATATGAAGACGCTTGTGATGTCTTTATGCTTTCTAGCTACTGCATAATATGTTTTTAATTACTTGTACTATGATCTTGTGAAGCCATTATGTATATCTTGTCCTTATTTTATTTCGAATTAAAGTTGATGTTGTATAAGAAGCCAGGAGTACTACTCGAATATGTTCTATTTTAAACTTCATAAAGTTGTACTTCACGTGGGAAAGATTATGCTATTAAGCATGATGGAATTATAGAGTTCTGTTTTGGTGACCTTAAAAACTAAACCATTACACAATTGAAAATTCGAAGAATGATCGTGATATAAAAGCATATAAAGTTAGGAGAAACAATTTTATATATCCTCAATTTTTACCTCATAGTGATGACATGATGAATGTGATGTTGAACAAAAAGTATTGGTTTTGAGTATTAAAAATAGAAAAACTCGTATGAACTTTTTTTCTTATGAATCTTGTTTAGTGTGCGTAATACAAATAGCTAGTGTGGTGCATGCCCATAGTCCCCACTAACAACAAGTCAACCTTCTCTTAACTCAAGTTTCTTGACACGGTGCTACTATGCCTATGACAAACTTGTTGACACTTCAAATTTAACAATGCCACATGTTTGATGTCAACTGTCAAGGCTTCAATCTTAAGTTGTTGTCATACTCATGTGGCGCACACATTTCATATGTTTAAATCTTTGTCTCTTAGCACACTTGCACAAGGTTGCGAACGTGTTAGTCTTTACAATTGGAAGTGCACAAATCCAATTCCCAAACTTGAACACTTGCCTTGTTTATGCACACTAGTTACGAGTAGCCCGTGCCTATTTATATTAAACTAGTTTAGGTATTAGCGTCTCGCGCGTGTATCTCGCTTTAATAAGTTCAAATATTACACTAAATAGGATATTTATTTAAATAATAATGGAGAATTTATTTAATTAGACCTAACATTTACAAAGAAAAATCTCAAAATCAATCGAAATTTTTCTATCACCTGTAAACTACAACATATAAAATAATACGATGATAAAGATATCAAAACAATACAATTAAACCTAACTTTTGCAAAAAAATATTTCTCAAAGTCGATATACATTCGTCTACCACCTGTCAACTACAACAAAGTAATACGATAATAGAGATACCGAAATAATACAATTAAATTCAATCCTTACACAAAAAAAAATAAAAAAATCTCAAAGTAGAGATATCAAAACAATACAATTAAACATAACCTTTACCTAAAAAAAGTTTCAAAGCCGACCAACATTTATCTACCACCTGTAAACTACAACAAAATAATACGATAATAAAGATATTAAAACAATACAATTAAACTTAACTTTTACACAAAAAATTCATAAACTTATTATTTGAGTAGAAACTACAAAGTTACCCAATAACAAAAGCTTGTAATTCATGACCAATAAACTCAATCTAATAGAAAAGAAAATTTAAAATCTAGAAACAACAAAGTCATGTTGTAGATTTAGTAACGAAAGTTACATATATACAAACATGAAAAGATGTTTCATTATTCTTGATCAATAAAACCAACGTAATGAAAAATAAAATTCAAAATCTGAAAATTAAACCAATACGTTATATTAGAGATTCAATAACAAAACTATTTACAAACATAAAAGGATTCTTTGTTATTGATGATGAATAAAATCAAAACGTAAAATAAATGAAAATTTGAAATCAAATACCACAAAGTTACCCAATAACAAAATTACGGTCATAAAATTTTATTACCCAAATAAAATATACATATAAATTTTAAAAAGGACTTCTAAAATTGAAAAAAGGAAGTAAATATAAGGACTCTTGAATCAAAATATTATAATAAAAAAATAATAGTCCTAATCTAAAAATATAATACCTTTTTTCTCTTGGGAAGTCCACTATCCCTTTTTAATTGAAAAAAAGGCATGCATTGCATTTAGTTTTTGAAAGAAATTTTTTTCTTCTTCTTTTAGGAGTCTAAATCTATATTTTGGACGTAAAATAATTTTACCAATTTTTTAAAAAATATTTAAAATTTTACCTTATATAGAACTTTTTTCATATAATAATTTCTTTGAAGTTGGATTTTCTTTAATGAAATATTGCCATAAATTTAGAAATTCAACTAAAAGTAGAAAACTTCTCCATTTATTTTTTTTATATATATATTATATTCTAGTTTGTACGTACGTGTGTTGCGCAGATGTCTATAATCACGTTTAAATTTAAGATAATATTCATATGTAGCACAATAAATGTTTATAATTATGCGTAGGACATAAAACAATAAATAATGAAAATATAAAGTAAGAAAAAATGAATGAATGCAAGAAGATGGCTTGAATCAAAACTAAAATAAGAAAAAAAAAGTAGAAGTGGAACGAATTGACTCACAATTGATAACTTGATACGCTTTAATTATAAGTAAAGTTTAGCCGTATCTTTAACATCTCAATAAACACGACCGATAAGATATAAAAACAATATGAATCCTAATAATAGTTGATTTTTTATTAGATGAATATGAATCCTCTTGGGTTATTGCTTATAGACTCTAACTATAATTATAATAGATGTAGTTCCAACCTAAATTGATACTTATTTACCTATGTACGTAATTCTAATAAGTTGACTAAAGAAACCTAATTAATTAAAGTAATTGATATTACATTTTTTCATGTTTGGAAAATATAAGAAGTCTTAGCATTCACTTGGGAATTAACTAAAATTGAACTTATTAAATCTTTCCTTGCAATTGTTTGAGTTATGTTAAAATTCAAAAATTTTAAAAACAGTGAAAAGTTTATATTTAGATTAATTATTGTATTCAATTTCAAATCACTAATTGTATATGAAATAGTATAAATAAAACTCACAAAGAAATTTCTCAATTTATAATTGTTTATTAAAAATACATTATTTATTATTATAAAATTTAAAATCAGTCTAAAATTTTAGAAAACATACCTCTGGTCAAATTATAGAAATCTGAGTATATAATAATTCCTTTACATTAGGTTTCTTTGGCTTAAAGTCAAATACTAATTAACATGAACAACTGCTTTTAATAAGAGATCGAGTAAAATGAAATGGAGTCAATACTTTCTATTAATTCCTCATTTTATTTTACTTAACTCATGTTAACTTTACACTCCCTTAAGAAATATTTATTATGAATTTATTTTATTTAACTAACCTTACCAATTATGTTTGAAAATTTAAATTTTATTATTACTCCATTCGCCTCAAATTTTTTGACATGTTATTTTTTGCGCATCTTAAAACAAAATTCATAAGGGATGTAAATTGACTAATATGACCCGATTTAATCTTTAATCATATGAATCTTCTTCAATTGATATGGATATAATTGAAAAAAAAGATTCATTATTGTTTGAATTCGTATACATATCAACTATTTTGAGACAATTTTTAACAAATATGCCAAATAATTAGAGACCGAAGGAGTCATACTTCATATAGTCTTGATAATTGAAAGAATACGGTATATTTTATAAATTGGGCAAACAAATTAATATAATTATTTTTAATAAAGAGGCTAAATAAAATGAACGGAGAGAATATAATGATATCCCTCCTGTTATATTTCAAGTACGTATTATTTATTTATTTTTCCATTTTTGCATTAATGGCACCAAGCTAAGGTTTAATGTTAAGAAAGAGACGTCTTGTGATTTTCACTTGTTAAAGGATAATTTTTTAAAAAAAATTCTTACCATATATTTTAAAACTTTTTTTTCATGTACACAAGAAAAAAAGAAAACCTACTATAACAATTTACCATATATTTTTGAATTATTTAATTTTTTAATAATTAATTAATAATTGAGGAAAATAACCGAAAAGACAATTTTATTTATTGCGGGGTTTTTTAATTAAGGGCAAAAAGTTCAAATCAGTTTTCTAAGGGTCTTCACACTTTTAATATAGATATAGATTATAATATTATAAAAATAATTAAATTATAAGATTTATTTATTTATTTATTAATTTCAAAAAAAAAAAAAACTTTTTTTAAAAAGAAAATAATTATTCAACTCTCAATTTAAGTGACACAACGGGTAAATGATCATAATAATTAATTAGGAGTGACATAATAAAATCATGATTAAAACAACAAAGCAAACATATCTTAAATGACTTATAATAACTAATAAGAAGTGATGAAATTTATTTATTTATTTATTTCAAAAAAAATATTTTTATTTTTATTTTGAAAGAAAATAATTACTCAAGTCTCAATTTAAGTGACGCAATGATTAAATGGTTATAATAATTAATTAAGAGTGACATAGTAAAATCACGATTGAAACATCGAAGTAGATAGTCTTAAATAATTTATAATAACTAATTGTAAGTTGATATAACAAAATTACTATACAAAAATACTTGTGAAAAAAAAATTAAGTAGGCCTCATATAAAACGTCAAGTAAATTTAACATTAAATATTATTAATTTTTTAATACTTAGATAACTTTATAATAATTTGTTAATATTAATTTTCTAGTATTTAGATAACTTATAATAATTAACTATGGTGATATAGTCAAATTATGGATGAACAGTTGAATCAGACATATCATCTATTTTATTTTTTAAATTAAATATTATTAATTTTTTAATACATAAATAATTTATAATAATTAATTAAAAATAATATAATAAAATCACGAAACAATTGATGAAGCATGCAGAAAAAATAGCATGTTGATGAAAAACTGTCTACTTCTCCTTCCTTTTGCCTCTTATTAGATAGTATTTCCTCCATTTCAAAATAAGTGAATTGTTGGGGTATTTATTGGTGTTTCAAAATAAGTGAATCATTGAATCTTTTTCCAAATTTGCCCTTATAATTTGATAACCAATTAACTTTTGAAAAGAATTACAAGGTCAGTTTTACTCGGATGGCACAACTGTTAAGCCCTCGATTGGATTATGGGAAGTCTTTCATATGATAAACCATAATAAACTATCTTATGATAATATTCATCTCTAATAGTATCAACAAAATGATCATAAAGAAGAAAAAAAGAGAAATTATTTTCTCTATCTCAATTTGTTTTACTTACTTTTTTAGTAAGTTGGAAAAAAACTAATACAGTATATTTTTTTTGATAACTTTTTAGATTCAACTTTTCACGTCACATAGATCAAAAGAGTGGTAGATATTTTGATACATTCCAGAGATAATACATCAAAATCTTTTTAAACTTGTCTTCCCAACTTACTTTAGCACTTAAACTAATCTTTTATTTATTTACCCCTTTAACATCTTTATAGTTAATTTATTTCTCCCCTTATGCTGACGTGGCATTTTCTTTTAAAAAAAAATGCATGAACAATTTTTTTTTTTAAAACTAACATTTATATATATATAAAGAAAAAAAATCCTCTTCCTCTTCACCCAACCCCGCCAACAGCGCCCCCCCCCTTCTCCTTAGCCAACACCCCCACCCACTTCTCCCCAATTATGAAAGTTGTCACCCCCACCTTTAATTTATCCTCCTTCGACCTCTTAGATCAATAAGAAAAAAAATGAAATTGAATTTGAAAATTAAAAAATCTACATGGTCTGGATGTTTGTCGGTGATTTTAGAGAAATTGATATTGATTTGATCTATTTTTTCATGTGGGTTGAATTTTTATCACTATTTTATGATATTTTTCGATAGTGATAATTAAAATTTTCAAGTGGGTTGAGTTTTTCGGCGAAAATTCGCCAAAATTTTCGCCGAAAAAACTGACAGGTGTGGTTGTGTGGGGGTGGATGGGGGTATGTTTAGGTGTGGGAGTGTAGGGGTGGATGGGGGCGTGTGTGCAGGTGGGGTAGACGGGAGGAGGGAAGGGGGTGGTTATGAAGAAGATGAAAAATGGGGGGTGAGGTATTTTTTTAATTTAAAATATTTTATATATTTTAAAATCTGTATATATATATAAATAATATTTATATATATTTTATATAGATATATATAGAAATATTAAAAAAATACTTTATTTACGTGGCTATGACGTGGTGGTGATCTGGCGCTAATGTGACGCTGACGTGTCAGCGAGTGTGATGCACTCTCCCTCATGAGAGTGGTATTATATATTAAGGGGGGAAATTAATTCATTATAAAGATGTTAAGAGGGGTAAATAATTATTCGTAAAGTTTAAGTGTTAAACTAAGTTGTCGGGACAAGTTCAGAAGGATTTTGATGTATTATCTCATACATTCTATTATCTTTACAACACCAATAGCATATTCAATGAATTTTCATATAGTGAAGTCTGGGGAGGGTAATGTATACGCAGTCTGTACCACTATCTCAGATGAAATAAAAAAGTTGTTTTCAATAAACGGCCAACCTAGGATAGATCACAATATAAGAAACAAAAAAATATAAAAACACACAATAAAATGAGACAACACACTACTAGCTAATCCAGAAACACGACAATCACAAGATATTATTATAAATTATCTATTCGGAATTATACACAACACCAAAATACCACAAACAAAAAACTTGAGACGCAAATAAAATACTCTTCCCCACCGTTACAAAGAACTTCTATCTACTAACTCTATTATCTTTAATTTAAAAATTCTTTTCTAAAAGTTTATGTCAAATTAAAATTAAATTAGAGAAGCAAATACTCCCTCCGTCTCATTTTACTTGTCCCAAATCGAGATGACACAACTATTAAAAAAAATAATAAATAGTATGGTTAATTTATCATAGTACCCCTATTAAATGATGTTTATATTTTAATTTAAAGAAAAAGTAATTAATGCAAAAGGTAAAATATGAAAAAAAAAATTGTCTTATCTTGTTAAATAAAATAAGACAAGTAAAATGGGACACCAAATTAGAAAATTTGGGACGGAGGTCCCGCACATTCGAATGACCAAACGGTAAAATGGGTAATAAGTAAGTAGCTGATTAGTGAAAACCAACAAAAAAAAGTCGGAGGAAACAAAGTTTTGGTAATTATAACTCAACTACAAAGGAATCATTCTCATCATAGTAATAAAATTCCCCTCTTTTGCATTCCCTTCAGAGGTTGCACTGTTACCCCAGCAAAACCTCTACCACTACTATTTTTCTCTCTCTTGATCTCAATTCTTCTGCTGTACTGATTCTCGTCAATTTGTCGCTCGAATCTCGTAGGGGTACTTCTATCACTGATTCGGAGAGTTCTCATATTCGTCACCGGAAAATGGTGAGTCAATTTATCCCATACATTTTAGATCTGATTCGGTATGGTTGCGGTAACCGATCACGATTTGTGTCTCGTATTTATGATGATTTTTAGTGTTAGGTTTATGATTATTTGTGTAATTGAGATCTGTTACTTTGTTTTTTACTAACTTAATTTCGTTTCCTGTTTGTGTTTTTGTTTGTTTGTTTAATTTCGAATTGGAAATGAATCATTTCAGCCTCTGAGGTTGGAGATTAAGGTACGATACTTTTGGCCTACTTGAAAATTTTTGTACTGGATATCAATGCATTTTGTGCTGACTGTAATTGTTTGATTCAGAGGAAACTTGCTCAAAGATCAGAAAGGGTAAAGTGTGTGGATCTACATCCTACCGAGCCATGGTAATTGGACTTTCAGTTTTAATTTGATATGTTCGTTTTCTGTTTTAAACTGTTTTATGTGGGAGGGACGTATTGCTAGTATCAGTCTACCTGCATGCAAGTTTTATTTATTAATTAATTTCTCTAGGGGATGGTTTGGGGTTTATAGTTGCTTCAGTTTACTTCAGTATCTTTTAGTTATTTTTTCATTAGAATTCTAGTTGTTTGCTGCTAATTCCTGCTCTTACTTCTGGCAGGATATTGGCAAGTTTGTATTCGGGGACTGTTTGCATTTGGAATTACCAGACCCAGGTATGGGAAGTTACATCTGCACTTGTATCTTCTGGAATATTTGATTTCTCAAATCTTGAGAGATGTGTACGGTATTCTCATTTGTAAAAGTGTGTCCTAAATGGAGACATCATGAGCTAGTAGAGTGCATATGTGAAATGGATGATGGTGATTGCCTTTTATGATCTTGAGCCAATTTTCCTAAACCATTCTGTTAAAAAACGAGAACTAGTAGAGATCTGGTTTGGGGGTAGCTAATTCCTATCATACTTGGATATATAGGATTGAGTTAATGTTTGATTATTCTGCATCGTCAATGAATGCTCAAAATTGTTTCCAAACATACTTAGTTGGCGTGGATTAGATTTACTATTAGTGCAATCAACTGGAAGAACACATTCATTCTTTCTACAATCTACTACCAGTCCCAAGCAATACAGAGTCGAGATTTGTTGTTTTTGAAATTTCAATATACAACAATAAGAGAGCCTCAATCCCAAGCAAGTTGGTTGGCTATATGAGTCCTTACGAACCAGGTCGCACAGTTTAAGCTTATCTTAGTCCAAATAAGTACTAGAACTTTCAGCCAAGATAATGATTCTATCTGGATAAATGAATTTCAAGATTATGGAGCTGAGAAGCCGTTTAACTGAAGTAGGAGGGTCTTATGTTCCTTATATCAGATTTGTTGGATAAAATGAGTTTCAAGATTATGGAGCTGGAAAGTCATTGAACTGAAGTTGGAGGGTCTTGTAGAGTTGTAGTCCTTATATCATTGCTTTCTCCTGCTTTATTTTCCTATCTTCGTCACAATAACATCTCTCTTAACCATGATGTTGGACTCTGCAAGTTACTTAAGTAGAATTACTGCCCTCCAATGACTATAGTAAATATTCTTATATATAAGGTCTTATATTAGGAGTGCATTCAAGCTTTCATGATCCGTGAATCACATTAGGAATTACTGCTCCACTATCCCTAATAATATTTCTTACTAGAACATTCTATATTAGGAGCACGTTGAAGTTTTTACCATTGATGAATCACGTTAGACTTAAATCTTCTTCACTTATGTGCCAATCTGACTTCTTTGCTCACTCGGTATGAGAAGCTATTGAGCTAGTAGTATTTAATTTAAAGAGCAAAACTTACATGGTAATAGTGCTATCAACAGAGTGCTAACTCATCTTGATTGTTGCAGACAATGGCTAAATCTTTCGAGGTTACTGAATTACCGGGTACGTTGATGGAGTTTGAATAGTATCTTTGTTTGGTCAGGACTGTGAACTAGCACTCTTTTGCTTTAGCTTAGGTTTCCAGTTCTGTTTAACACGTAGTTCATTCTTTGCAGTTAGGTCAGCAAAGTTTATTGCACGCAAGCAATGGGTTGTTGCCGGTGCTGATGATATGTACATTCGTGTATACAATTACAATACCATGGACAAGGTCAAAGTATTCGAAGCGCACACTGATTATATTAGGTGTGTGGCTGTTCATCCTACTCTACCATATGTGCTGTCATCTTCTGATGACATGCTTATAAAACTATGGGACTGGGAGAAAGGATGGCTATGCACTCAAATATTTGAGGGTCATTCCCATTATGTGATGCAAGTCACGTTTAATCCGAAAGACACCAATACATTTGCCAGTGCATCTCTTGATCGGACTATAAAGGTAAGGGTTTTTCCCCTTCTGTTTCTTCTTTGCTTGCTCCTGGCATGAACTGGTTCACCACGTCATGACTTTCCCTTTACCAATCTGAAATATTTTAGTTGATCATGCTTGGTTTTTCAGATTTGGAACCTCGGCTCCCCTGACCCAAACTTCACATTGGATGCGCATCTAAAAGGGGTCAATTGTGTAGACTATTTCACTGGTGGTGACAAACCTTATCTGATAACTGGTTCTGACGACCACACTGCTAAGGTTTGCCGATCATTGCTTTCCCACATTCTGTTGTTAGTTTAGATACTGAGATTCTCTAATTAGGTGTTATGTGAACTGCGAGACAGGTGTGGGACTATCAGACTAAAAGTTGTGTCCAGACTCTTGAAGGCCATACACACAATGTCTCTGCCGTATGTTTTCATCCTGAGCTTCCTATTATAATTACGGGATCTGAAGATGGTACAGTTCGTATATGGCATGCAACCACTTATAGGTAGATTTAGACTCAGAACTACTTTATTGCTTCGGTAATTTTCTATTGATTTCATATGAGATTGGCCTTTCCTTTTCTTTCTTTGACAGAAATTCCTATGTTTCAATATTTGTCCAATATTCATTATTATGGTTCCTCTAAAGTTTGAGAAGCTAGGCATATACACAGATATTTTCGCCAATATGTCAAAAATATATTCTCCCTGTAAGTTGGTTATTTGATCCTAAATTTTGGTTCCTAATTTTTTTCCCACTACATTTTGTATGCAGACTTGAGAACACTTTGAATTACGGTCTTGAAAGAGTTTGGGCAATTGGTTCCATGAGAAGTTCAAGAAGGTTAGCCTCTATGATAAGTTTGTTATTGTGTCTTTATTCTTTTTGGAAGTCTTCTAATTTCCTTCAATTCTACTGTGCTTTTTAATTTTTACTGCCTTCTTTTCCGAGTAAGAGAAGTTTTTATGGGTAAAGAGAGAAGGAATTCACTTATTTGTATACTTGCTGGCATAACAAATAGTAAAAGAGACCCTGAAACTTAATGAGCTGGATTATCATTTCATTCACATGCTTTGTATTGCATCTATTCATCTGGTTGCAGTTGAGCTGATTTGATACATGTGCAGGGTTGTAATAGGTTATGATGAGGGAACTATCATGGTAAAAATTGGCCGAGAAGAACCAGTTGCCAGCATGGATACCAGTGGAAAAATTATATGGGCTAAGCACAATGAAGTGCAAACTGTCAACATCAAGAGTGTGGGGGCAGGTTACGAGGTATGACATAATCCTGACTTTTAACGTTGCTCACTTGATTCTTTACACTGCTCAATATGGTTTATTTTAGTGCATGTTTGCCTTATCTCTCAGGTTACTGATGGAGAAAGGTTGCCTTTGGCTGTCAAGGAATTGGGAACTTGTGACCTCTATCCACAAGTGAGTAAGCATTATGTTAAAACCAGAATCATGGTGACAGCCTGGTCCGCAAGAACTATGTGGTGGCCATAATTCAGTTGTCATGTAGGCTCATTCTGTTTGGAGTTGCTTATAGTGTACATGTTTTACTAGTGAGAGGCTAATCCTATGTTGCTATATCTTTTTTTGGGGAAAGGCAATCCATATACTTGAAACCTCACCCACGATTAATTCATTTTTCTGATTTTATTTTGCGGTGTGTTTCTATTGTCATACTTTATTTAGGGAGTCATTGTCTGTATTGATGCTGTAAAGATCTGGTAGGTTATTTGCTATTGTTGTGGTCTTTTTTATTTTTACAAAGTTTTTTTGCCTTTGCACCTTGCTGTTGTCATCTTCTTGTTATCAATGGCGGACCCAGAATTTAAGGATAGTGGGTGCTTAAAAAATTAAAAAGCTAAAAAAAAATAAAAATGACCTCAATGAGGTTCGAACTTACTTCTAGTGAAGCACCCTAAGATCAACCTAAATGCAGGTGCACCAACCAACTTTTTGTTTGAGTGGGTGCTTTTATATGTTTTATACCTATTTTTGTATATTTTCTATGTAATTTTACCTATTCCGCGTCGAATTTAGTGGGTGCCGGAGCACCCCAAATTAGAACATAGGTCCGCCCCTGCTTGTTATTTGAGGTGTTGTAATTTTTTTAAGCAGTTATCTTCGTGCAATTTAAAGAGTATGGGTAGAATACTGTAGCTTTTTTTTTTTTAAAAAAAATTTGCATTGTTTGGTTTGGAGAATATGTAGAGGTTACTTATTAAACGTCAAACTTTTTCCCCTAACAGAGCTTGAAGCATAATCCAAATGGAAGGTTTGTTGTTGTTTGTGGAGATGGAGAGTATATTATTTATACTGCTCTAGCATGGAGAAATAGGTCATTTGGTTCAGCTCTGGAATTTGTTTGGTCTTCTGATGGAGAATATGCGGTGAGAGAAAGTACATCAAGGATTAAGATCTTCAGCAAAAATTTTCAGGTTCACATTCGTCCTCCAACTGGTCGCCTCCAAAGGTTCATTACATCACGTACCTATCAAAAGGAAAAAAGACAAAAGCAAATTGATCACACCATTTGTTATATTTGAGTCTGATGATGGACTATTTTATATGTTTGACTTGAATCAACCTTTCATTCCACCTGCCCCCTTCTATTTGAAGCCTTTGTCAGTGGTTAGCATTTACTTCTTAGAGAGCTTCATAAGTGGGTTTTATATCACATCCATGCGATGGATTGTAGTGTAAGCTGAAGCATGCAATGTGTCATGGTCTCTTGTTCATTTGGTGGCCTAAAAGGTTAATTGTGTTGATATCTCCAGGAGAAAAAGAGTATCCGCCCTACGTTCTCGGCTGAGCGCATCTATGGAGGTACTCTATTGGCAATGTGCTCAAATGATTTTATTTGTTTCTATGATTGGGCCGACTGCCGGTTGATACGGCGAATTGATGTTGCTGTGAAGGTGAGAAACATAAGCTTGACTGTGATACACTGTAAGGTGTTTTACTTGGAAGTCGTAAGTTTATGCTGTTTTTAAATTTCTTTAGAATCTCTACTGGGCGGACAGTGGTGATCTGGTGGCAATTGCAAGTGATACATCCTTCTACATACTCAAGTACAATGTGAGATATTCTTTCCAAAATCAAAATTACATATGCTAAAGCTTGGTATTCTTTTCTTTGCATAATGCTTTTAACGATCATCTGCTTGCTTGTGTCATACCTGCAGCGTGATGTGGTTTCTGCCCATTTAGATAGTGGAAGATCAGTAGATGAGCAAGGTGTTGAAGATGCTTTTGAGCTTCTTTATGAGATAAATGAACGGGTCAGGACTGGAATTTGGGTTGGTGATTGCTTCATTTACAATAATTCCTCCTGGAGACTTAACTACTGTGTCGGCGGTGAGGTACCGATTAGTCGCGCATGCTGTTCTTCTTGCACATATATCTGGAGAATATCTTATTTCATGTGTGAATCAGCAAACTATTTTTGTATATTTAGGTGACCACAATGTTTCATTTAGACCGGCCTATGTACCTGCTCGGATATCTAGCTAACCAGAGTAGGGTTTTCCTGATTGACAAAGAGTTCAAGTGAGTTCTGGGAGATTTTGATGTTGGAAACTTTAGCTTGAGCTCATGATTCTGGGATAAATGTATTCATTTCCTTTTTGTGCAGTGTCATTGGATATACTTTATTGCTCAGCCTGATCGAGTACAAGACACTTGTGATGCGCGGTGACTGGGACAGAGCAAATGAGGTGCTGCCATCGATTCCTAAGGAGCACCATAATAGGTAAATCACATGTTTATAAATGTCTTCGGAGAACATGACCAATATATTGTGCATGGTCTTGCAACTTAAATTTTCAGCATGGTTGAAATATACTAATGAACTGGGCTTTCTGGATTATATGAATGTGTCATCAAATGAACACGTTTCCTAAGTTGTCATCAAATTTTCCCTGCTAGTGTTGCTCATTTCTTGGAGTCGCGAGGTATGGTAGAGGAAGCATTAGAAGTTGCAACAGAGCCTGACTACAGATTTGATTTAGCCATACAGCTGGGAAAATTAGATATTGCAAAGGTGGGTGCTGCTAACTTAATGCATGTAGTTTGGACTTCCATATCTTCTTTTAAACTTGTTGCTTCAAAAGAACCATATGTTTAGACGTGTGTCTTGTCGTTTGGCAGGATATTGCAGTGGTAGCTCAGAGTGAGTCCAAGTGGAAGCAGTTGGGTGAACTAGCCATGTCTGCTGGAATGGTAACTGTTACTGCCATTAATTGGAATCTTATTTTTGCAGCTTACTTTAAGTTTTCTTCTTTCTTTTTCTGAGGAAATGGATGTTTCAGATTTTAGGAATGCCGCCGCGGCTTGTAATGTGGTTTACACTCAGAAATTCCTTGTTTAAACTTTCTTTAGCTAAACTGAGACTACTGCTAAATACACCATTCAGAGCAAAGTAAAGTTTTCCAGCTCTTTCTTTTGTATTCAAGTGGTAGAGGTGCTTTGTAGTTTGATCTCTTCAGATTCCAGTAGTACTTCTTTTCTGAACTGCACTCTGTTTTCTCCTGAGTTCTTCAGAATTTCTGCTAATATGCTATGTTTTGTAGCTGGATATGGCAGAGGAATGTCTAAAGTACGCCAGTGACTTGAGTGGTCTGTTGCTGCTCTATTCTTCACTAGGAGATGCTGAAGGAATAACTGAACTAGCAACTCTCGCCAAAGAGCAGGGGAAAAACAATGTCACATTCCTTTGCATGTTCCTTTTGGGTAAAGTGGAGGAATGCATTCAGCTATTGGTTGATAGGTACGTCTTCACTAAAGAACTTACTGTTTAGGCGTGTTTTCAAAGGTTTGTATTGATATACAGTGTTACAATTTGCTTGTAGCAATCGGATACCTGAGGCTGCTTTTATGGCGAGATCTTATATGCCAAGTAAGGTTTCTGAAATAGTTGCTATTTGGAAGGAGGACCTCAGTAAGGTCAGTGTTTTTTGGAATCTTGAGCTTTCTTATCTGTATACATCTTCTGAATTTCTGGCACTTAGGCCCCTATAATTGGTGGATTGGTCACTTGAGAGATCTGTTAGAGCTGCAGAACCATCTAGAGACTAGATTAGATTTTCATTTAACATAGTGGGATTAAGCTTCTTGACCTAGGTTGCTGGTGCGAAGAAACTTCAGAGCTCTTTACCTATCGGACTTGTTATTTAAACCTGTGATAGCAGTCAAAAGTAATATGTTTTGGACAATTTCCCTATTCTACTTGCATTTATGTACTATCTCCATGGAATGACTACAAGAAATATGTTTGCTGGGTTTTCAGAGTGGCCAGTGTAGCAGGAAGTAGACCATTCTGCCATGGATTAAGTCATGCCTTAATCTAAAGTTATGTTGAATATAGTTTGAACACAAAAGTGAAGGTTGTAATCATCTTTTAATACGGACTATATGGCTTCATTCAGGATTATACAATGCTCTATTATCTTTTGTCCTATAGCAGGAAATTGGTTGTGTTCTAATATGTTTTATTCATGAATGGGTCATGCAGGTTAACCAGAAAGCAGCAGAAGCGTTGGCTGATCCTGAAGAATATCCTAATCTGTTTGAGCAGTGGCAAGTTGCATGTGCTGTTGAATCTAGGGTTGCAGAAGAAAGGTGTCGATAATGACTCTACACTTTCCATGCATTTCTTCTATACTCTCCCAGCCTACCCTGGTGGCTTTCTGAAAATTTATGGGAGTTATTTCAGATTGTTTGGTCAATTATTACTCATTTTCTCTTCTTTCTAGGAGAAATTTGCACCAATTTGGATTACTTTTTAATTTCTGTTCCAATTCCTATGTAGGGGTGGCTATCCACCAGCAACAGAATATGTAAATCATGCTGATAGATCAACCAACACCCTTGTAGAAGCTTTCAGCAACATGAGAATGGATGAAGAACCACTTGAAAATGGAGATATGGACCACGAGGTATGACATGATATTTTTCTATTGGCCTTCTAGTCAGGATCGATTTAACATTCTGTACATCTTTTTCACGAAAGAAAAGAAATAAACCATATTACATGATCAAGGGGAAGTCTTTTCTCGGTGTTACTTTATAGTTTATACCTGTGTTGGAGCAGCTTTGATTCTATCGATTGGTGCTTTGTAATTGCTAACAATTGAATGCCTGTGTTAACCGTACAGGTTGCAGAACAGAGTGGTGATGAGGTACAAGAGCTGGGGCAAGATGATGCACAAAATGAGGGACAAGAAGAGCCTGTGGTCGTGGATGCTGACTCTACTGACGGTGCAGTACTCGTTAATGGGGCTGAGGCAGAAGAAGAGTGGGGTACGAATACTGAAGGAAAACCGTCAGCTTAAAAGCAATTGGTTGGGCCGGTGTGAAAATCCTAATTTTGTCGCTGGTGATTAAATGAAATTCTTTTATTTGCATTTGGGCTCCCATATCTATCTTTTATTATGTTTGTCTTTAGAAAATGTTAATAATTTATGACTTAAATGAACTTCGCCGTAATTCAGGAAAGATAAATTTTGTTTCTGTTCTCTTCTTCCCCGTGGAGAATATTTTAAGCATTGAAGTTTTCAATCTTAGCTGAAAGAAAGATGTGAGGCTTAGAAAAGATTGTGCATATGGGAATCCTGATTTGCCATTCATTTGTTTTTTGGCACAAATTAGTGCAATTGCCACACAGTCTCTTCTTGAACTGTTTTCACCTATTATCTGATTACCCCTGTTATTGTTTATTTTGATTTTGCTCCTTTCTGCTTCTATCTCTCATACTATTTGTTGATGTTTTTGCAGTGCTTACACCACGTCACTAGGTTCATTCAAGACGGTTCCATCTGTATGTAATCATCTTTTATGTTTGAACTTTTCTCCATAAATTGTTGAAAGTGTGTGTCTGTTAAAGGCTCATCTTTGCCTCATAACCCTCAATCGTTATCCATCTCAAATGGGACAAGGCTGAAGAGTTTCTGTTTTTATTCTTGAAGCTGAACGCATGTTCAACCCAAAAGTTCAGGCCATGCGGCCGGGTGCTCATGCCCTCGCAGTAAATATAGGATTATTGCATTCTGTAGCATAACTCCTACACGATGCTCATCAAATATTTGAGTGTATTGGCATTAGTTAACTATCACCCTACTTGGGCAAGTAGCAATTTGTACTTTCATAAAGTATCAATAATCTGTATATTAATTTCTAACGTCTTTGTCACATTAGAAAAGCTCTTCAACCCCGCCGACCCCACGGTTTTAGGTAGAGGTTTTATTTTTGTCTTGGCTCATCAAAATATTGATAATTCTTTATATTGCAGGTCAATAGGTGTTTCCTTCAAAGGAGGCGGTCAAGGGTCTGGGCATGTCTGTTTTGCAACTGGTGTGATTTTGTAGCAATGAGTTTTATAGGCATACTGGACATACGTTTCCAGTTTCGGGTGTTAGCTTTAGTCACTCATAGTTTATCATATTCTTTCGAGGCATACCTTTTCACCCTTCAATATCCCTATATGCAGTTATCACTGTAGAAACACTATAAAGAGGTAGTGTAGAAATGTTTCAAGCTCAACAATCGCAATTTGAATTTGAAGAAGAAATGAAAATGATCATCAGGTTATTTTATTTGGTGCATCACCGTGGATGAGGGAAAGAAGAAACATTACAAGAATACGAAAGATTAATTTATATGCCTTTCGGATAACAGTTACAAACATGGGTGTTCCAATTTAAAATTTATGTAAGCGGTACGTATGTTTGGTCATTGTTAGTATGTTTACTTTAGATTTATTATCTATGTTTTTTTGGTAACAGAAAAGAGAAAATCACATCTCATAACTAAATAAGATCCTATATTAGCAAAATATACAGTGATTTTTTCATATTTATCTAGCAGATCGTGGTTTTACTTTTTGTACCACATCTGGAAAGGAAAAAAAAGCCTATGTGTGCACTTTACTTGAAAGAAGGTGGTTCACTGACGCCGTAGAAATGTGTTGTAAGAAAGGGGGACCAATGCAATGGACAAGAAACTGAAATTCTGAAGATGAAAGGAATTGAAACTGAAAAAAAGGTTTTCATTTATATAGTCTCTTTGCTTGAGTTTTGCAATATGGATTTCTTTTTTCTGGTGGATAATGAGAACAAGTTACTAATTCCATCACTCCAGAAAAATTAAGAAATTTGGCTAGAATTTGTCAGAACGAAAACCCCACAAAATATAAGAATATCAAATGGAGAAAAAGGAAAGGCGAATACAGATGAAAACACATACAAGCATGCTCGCATTAAAGTGACAATATGACCAGTTACTGAAGCAGCAAATTTTACACAACAAAGGACAATATACCCAATTGTGCTTAATGATACTATTGCATCCCCTCCTGTGTGTTTTACTGAAGCCTTTTGTATTTGACAAGCTCCTTATTAAAATAAATGAAGCACATATCATTATATACTCGGACATCTCAGTTTAGACGCTATTAAACCCGTAAGAAAATGCTGGTTCTAATACCTAGCTAGCTACCAAATGAGATTTAACATCATGCACAAGACATCGCTAATAAGCAAATTGCTAGGAACATTGTCCATACTAAATACAGCTAAGCTAGAGCAAGCAGCCACACCAATTCAAGAAGCATAAAGTCTAGATTTAGACAGACATTGCCACATTGGCTTTTGTTCGATATTTTTCTATTTTTGAGTAGGTCTACTAAACGACATCCTGATTTGGTCCTGTGGAAGGAATATCCGGGATAGAAATTGGCCATGGAGGAAGCACGTACAAGAATGCTAACCTTGGTGGTACTTGTGCCCACCAAGACAGGCATCCTATTGATTCGTACAAGTAATCAGTAGCGATTGGATTACCATGAGCCTCCAATTTAAAAGTCTTGACATTGTATGCGACAATATAGACCCCTAATCTCAGGCAAACAATGTTGCCATCAAATGGAAAGAAGGCAATAGGAGCAGGACATAATCCAGTTAACCCTAGCTCTATGCTGCAAAGATCAAGTAGCAGAGTCATAATCATCAAGAACAGCGAAACCTGAAAATCCGAAGGGATCCGAGGATACATGAGACACCTCAAAGTACCTCAATCGACCCTGATGCACATTTGCATAGACTATACAATCCATGTTTTTGAAATTGTTACATCGCTTGTCAATGTCTGGAGGAAGTCCAATGACGCGGCACTGACTGGAATCCCTGCAAGGATCAAATGCCATAATCCCAAGCTGACGGTCAATCCAATGTAACATTCCACTAAAGGTAAAAAGCATCCTCAGCCAGACAATCTGAATTACTTGGTCTCTGTGCACATTAGCACTCCTCCACCTTCCAGTTTCAGAATAGAATCTCTCAAACTCAAGGATATAGCCCTCCCATAATCGCAATCAAACCGCACCACTTTATAGTTCTTCAATCCCCCCCTCAATTTGGGTTAGAAATCCAGTACTGGCAAACTGAAAGCACACTAGAGGTGGAGGAAGGACAACACACTGCTGTGTGATAGGGTTATAAATGTGATAATCTGTCATGTGATTGACATTATTATCCATATACACGATTCATCCATATAACACTGTTCCGTCACTAATTGCTACAATATCATAGCTATCGAACAAAGAAGGTCGTTGAGAAAGAGGAAAATGAAGATGACGTGAGAAAATTGGGTACTCAATAGGTAAGTTGAGAATTTACCTACAATGATTAAGAGACATCTCATATGGCAAAGGGGTCTTTACACGAATACCCGAGTAAATTTAAATTTTCCACTCTTTTCGGCCGGTATACATAGATTATAACATCATCATACACATATTATACAGGAGTTACACTTATATTATGCATTCTCTGACTATTTTTACTCTTTCTACCCAGTATACATAGATTATAACACATCATACACATATTATACATGAATTATACATATATTATGCATTCGCCGGCTATTTTTAGTTTAATAAGTTGGGGTAAATGGCTATTTAGGTTAACTCTTGTATGGCGAATAGATTATTAAGAGACATCTCATAAAGTAATACCTGAATCTCAACCTAGATGAATTTGCAGCCAGAGGCCAAAATTGACACTTGATAGATAAAATCACAAACGTAGGCAAAATAGCAAAAAATGCACTTGAGAAAGTGAGACATTACGACCAATCGAGAAATCGGAACATGTTATAGCTACACGTCCAACAATTCTCTTCCACTATAAGTCAATATGATAAGGGAAAATCATATCTAGAGCTCAAATCTCAGGTAAGACAATGAGAAAGTGAGACATTTGAACTAAACGAGAAATCAAAGCATATTGTACCTACGACTACGAGTCCAACAATTCTCTTCCTCTGTTAGTCAATATGAAAGGGAAGATGATATCTATCAGGTTCAGATTTCAACGAGGAGGAAACTGAATTCCAGAATGTGATAAACAAAATAGTAAACAAGTAGAGATAGAGCGAAGACCAAATTACCTGGTTCCCACGGCCAACGAGCCAACGATGGTAAATGGATTTGGGGGAGCGGAATTGGAGGGAAGAGGGAGGGTATTTATAGTAGGCGCTGAAAACTAGGTCGGATTCGGCCATGAGATTTTTTTTATTTTTTTTCAAAAAAATATTTATATAAAAAAAAAGAAGTAAAAATAATAGTATTTGACCATAAGAATTACTTTTACTTTTTTTTACTCTTATTTCTCTCATAAAATTTAAAAAATAATTTCAATTTATATTAGCGGTCAAACACAACATCAAATTTGACTTCAACTCCAATTCCAACTCAAAAAAAAATATTATTTTTATGATCAAACGGGTTATCTATATCTATAATCTATATATTTCACATAAACTTCATTCAATCATTTTCAACACAATTTTTCAAGATTTCTATCAAAACAATTCTTTCAAGAGAAATTCTGAAGAAACAACAACCTTCAAAGTTCAAAAACAACTTGAAAATGACTCAAAATTTAGATCTAGACTCTATAAGTGTTAGTGAATAAGGGAATAACGCTAGAAACAACAAAACACACTAAAATATCCTAAATCTAAATCTCAAACTTTAGCTCAAATACAAAAACGGGACAGATTTCTTTTTTTGAGATTTTCGGATTTCAACACTTTTTTTTTATTTTTCAACTAACAAGACCAAGATTGATTTTTCAATCTTTGCTCTGATATCAAATGATACAAATCAGTCCACCAAGATGCCAAAACAATCCACAAAACGTGAGAAGAACAAGCAACACAAAGGGATACAAGATGACAAACACAAAAACACACGGATTTACAAAATAATGAAAGGATAGATAGTGAGACCAAGATTATTACAAGATTAAGAACCAAGTCTATTTCAACATTAATCCCTAATAAATGTAATAATCAAAACCACACTCTTACGGTGACCGTCAAGGTAATCGACTCACCTCAAGATCCACCGTTTCCAAGCAAAGAACAATATTGTTTTTTCCAAGCCCTAGACTAAGGATGACTTTTCCAAGTCCTAACTAAGACTATACTAAGGTGTTCTACTCTCAAGAGAGAGGATTTCAAGTGTTTCAATCTTTTATCTTTCCTAAACTAACTAGCAAATGAACTAATAGAACCTATTTATAGTCTAACTTATTACATAACAAAATGAACACAATACCCTTAATGAAAAGGGGTGGTCATGGAGTGTTACTTGGACAAGGTTAAGTAACCAAAATGTCCTTAATAAAGGCCCAAAACCATGAGTCTTCAATCTTCAATGCTCCAAGCAATCTTTCGCACGTGGGATTGCTCTTTGGTGTACTCAAATCGGCCCCTCCAGGTAGGATCCCATTTCCTTAAATCGACCAAAGCTTGATGCCCCACGTACTGACTTTGAATGATGTCATTGAAAGCTAAGGCGGCCATTTGAATCGTATCACGTTTGGTCTTAAAGACCCATTTACACCCAACTCTTTTGCAACCTTCGGGTAATTCAACAAGGTCCCAAACTTCGTTCTGTTCCATAGATTTTAACTCATCTTTCATAGCATTTATCCATTTATCAGAATTGTTGCTTTCAATAGCTTGTGAAAATGAAACTGGATCATCATCAATTCCCAAGTCAGTTTCTGACTCATGTAGATATACCAAATAATCATCAGAAATAACAGATCTCCTTTGTCTTTGAGATCTTCTTGATGCTACTTCTTGTGGTTCATCTACTACAGGTTTATCAATTATGGCTTCATTAGTAGGAGCATTAATTTGTTGTTCTTGTTGATTACTTTGTTGTGCAACAGCTTCAGGAACAACAAATTTAAAAAAAGTACATGATAGAGAAATTTTCACCCTAACTTCTTTAATTTTCACATTACGTGGTTTTTCACTCCCACTAACTTTGTCATTCTCAATGAATCTAGCGTTTCTAGTTTCAACTATTCTCGTACTATGATTAGGACAGTAAAATATATACCCCTTTGATTTTTCTGGATAACCAATGAAGAAACCACTGATTATTCTTGAATCCAGTTTATTTTCTTGTGAATTATATACTCTAACTTCTGTCGGGCAACCCCAAACATGAAGGTGCCTCAAACTAGGTTTCCTACCAGTTCACAGTTCAAAAGGTGTCTTTGGAACTGCTTTACTAGAAACCCTATTTAGCAAGTAAACGGCAGTCCTTAAAGCATACATCCATAATGAAGGAGGTAAAGATGAATTACTTAACATACTCTTAACCATATCCATTAATGTACGATTACGCCTTTCTGCCACACCATTTTGTTGTGGTGTGCCAGACATTGTGTATTGAGCACATATGTCACGTTTTTTGAGAAATTTAGCAAATGGACCTGGGTGTTGTCCACTTTCATCATTCTTCCATAATATTCACCACCTCTATCAGACCTGATTATTTTCACCTTTCTATCTAATTGTCTTTCAACCTCAGTAATAAATACCTCTAAGGCATTAATCGCTTGAGATTTTTCATGCAACAAATAGATATATCCATAATGTGAAAAGTTATCAATAAAAGTGATAAAATATTTTTCTTTATTGAAAGATGTGATATCAAAAGGACCACATATATCAGTGTATATAATTTCAAGAAGCTATGTGCTTCTTGTGGCTCCTTTCTTTGAGTGTTTTGTTTGTTTTCCTTTAATACAATCAACACAAATATTAAGGTCAGTAAAATCTAAATCTGGAAGAATTTCATTCTTAATTAATCTTTTCAGTCTTTCTTTAGATATGTGACCTAAACGTTTATGCCACAAGTAAGCAGATTGTTCATTCACGAAACTTCGTTTGGTTCCAACATTATGATGCAGAGTTAAGAGTGTTTCGACAAACAGATTATCAAGATTCAATTTGTATAAATTATCACAAAGAGTACTAGTACCAATGAGATAATTATTCTTAAACAAACGAAAAAATCTATTACCAAAATTAAAGGAATATCCAGTCTTATCCAACTTAGACAATGAAACTAAATTTCTCGAAAGAGAAGGAACATAATAAGTTTTAACTAAATCTAAGTGACGCCCAGTATCGAGAATCAGACGATAAGTCTCGACAACGTCAACTGGAGCCTTCACTCTATTCCCCATGTAAACAAATCTTTCATTCTTGTTTATGGTTTGGATTGTAAGGAATCCCTGCATGGTATTAGAAACATGAACAGTACAACCAGAGTTAATCCACCAAGTATTATAAGGAACTTCAGTTAAATTTGATTCGAGATATGTAAAAGCTCAAGGCTTACCTTTCTTCTCAAACCATGCCTTACGTTTCAGGCAATCTTTTTGAAAGTGTCCAGATTTTCCACAGAAATGACACTTGCTATTCTTGTTTCCTTTCTTACGTACTTGAGATGGAGACTGATTAACATTAAGTTGCTTCTGTTGTCCCTTACTATGCTTTTTTCCTTTATTTTCAGCTCCTTGATGATTTACATAATTAATGGAGTGGGTTCCTTGATTTTTTAGCCCCGTTTCCTCTTGAACCAACATACCATGCAATTCATGCACGTTCCATTTGTCTTTCATGGTGTTGTAGTTCATTTGAAAAGAACCATACTCAGACGGTAATGAGTTGATAATGAACTGCACAAGGAAATTTTGTTCCACTTTCATTCTCAATGACTTAAGTCTTGCTGTTATGTTTGTCATTTCAATGACATACTCATGCATAGTAAGTGAACCATCAAACTTCATGGTGGTCAACGAACCCATTAGTGTCCCAGCAAGAGACTTATCAGCAGTTTGGGAAATTTTGTTCCACTTCCATTCCCAGTGACTTAAGTCTTGCTGCTATGTTTGTCATTTCAATGACATGCTCATGCATAGTACGTGAACCATCAAACTTCATAGTGGTCAAAGTACCCATTAGTGTCCCAGCAAGAGACTTGTCAGCAGTTTGGGAAGACTCTTCCACAAGTTTCAGAAGTTCTTTTGCACTTTCAGTTTTGGGAAGAGTAGTCTTAATGTTGCCCGCAATATTCATTCGCATGAACATTAGGCCTAATCTGTTAGACCGATCCCAGTGCTTATAATATGACTTTTCTTCATCACTGCTAGCTTCAGTAATAGCAGTTGACTTTTCAGAGTAAAGTGCAACATCAAGATCTAAAACCCCAAGATGGAATTTGATCTGTTCGCACCAATCTGAAAAGTTAAGTTCATTAAAAGTCGTAACAGAGGCAGAGTGAGAATGAAGGGCAAGTGTTGCAAGTAAAACATGCTCATTTATTAATACTTTGAGTTACGAGTTCAATCACATTATCAAATTCAGAAATAATTTACTTAAATGCATAATGATGTTCTCCTTTGGGTGAAACATCAAAATACAACTTTAAACATAATGATGCTTAAAAATATATTTAACACAAATCGATAATATTTAATGCATCAATTAATAATACTTACTATCTTTGGATAAATAAATAAAATTAACGATGCATCAAAATTATCTCTGTAATGTTTATCGGTTATACGAACAAACAATCAACCTTTGGGTGATCCACAAATGTTTTAAAACCAAAAATTTTAATTTACCCATAATTATTACATCATTTATAAGCATCAAGATTAATGGGCAATTAACTTAAATTTTTTTAAAAAAAAAATTTGGAATTAATTTCATAAAGATTCGACCACTTTGGTGATTAATGAATCTTACATATATAATTTCAAAAGATTCAAAATAATATCACAATTATTTCTTGTCTAATAAGTTTAAAAAAAACTATACTACTTTAATGGCTCAAAGTACTCAAAATAATAAGATTTTATTATACCACAGAGAATTCAGGAACCAATTTCGATTATTTTTAGGAGACATGACATTCTAAAGGTTAATATTCGAATTATCCAGTAAGGATTTTCATATTTAATATGGCTACATAAAATTGTAGAGATAACATGTTGAATCGGAATTTTCCATTTGACCATTATAGACAAAATAGTTAAAAAGAAATAATAATAAAATTAATCAACTAATGATTATTTTCCTTTCTGTCTTTGGATTAAAACAGAACGTGAGACATGGTCATTAAAATTGTGTTGTTCACTATCATGATCATAATGGGCATACAGTTGTCAAAGGCAAATACTAATTAACAACACATCCGTAATAATAATATCAAAGGCATTATTTACAGGCAGTGAAAAAAATAATATGACAATGCTTTGGATTGGTCAACTATAATTGTAAGTCATTTAGTTAATACTTACATTGACACATCATTATCAACTATGGTTGTAACACATCATACTGCCATCACATTACGTACATTACGTACAGTTTATTTGGCACCATAATAATAAAATTTCATAATTTATCAACTAAATGGCCAAAAACAAATTATGCCATCACAATTTAGTCATCAAATCACAGAAATCTACTAACAACGGTAATTTTAATTCCCTAATTTATCACAAAATTTGGAGAAAACTTTTGCTTTTATGTATGAAAAAACATTAGTTCTTAAACCTTGCTCTAATACAACATGTAAGCATATAACGGATTATATAAACTTGAACATTCTTATATATATATATATATATATATAATCCTAGCAATTATTTAGGAACGTACAACTTAATGATTTTCACATACCATGCTTTAATAATTTAAAAGTCAGTCAAGAAACATACCAGAATTCTCCATAGCTTTCTTGACTGAGATCAGCGGAAGCACAAAAACAGAATATTATTTTTCTCTCTTAACCTTACGTTTCAGAATAGTGTTTGATGGAGCCTATTCTTCTTTTGGCAGAGAGAGGACCCCTTTTATAATAGGAAATAATCAGTCATGTTCTCACGTTCCATCAACGTGATTAGTGGAAATAATAATTATCCACTAACAGTCAATAATTATCCTACTAGGAGTCAGTAATTATCCTACTAACAGATTAGTTAGTAGTTTAATCCTACGAGATAACTTTCCTAAACAGGTTTACGATTTAACTTATTCAATAATTATTAAACCATCAAATAAATTAATTACGTTGGTCATAGAAAATTTACAGCAATGACACGCAGGAGACCCACTAAGCATGGTTAGTTCCTCATAGAATTGAGGGTTTTGCAGGTTAAACAAAATGTATTAAACATATATCCTGATGTTCATATATAACAGAAATGACAAATGGGAAGTGAACAAATAGGCTTAAATTTCCAGTAAAGAAAAGACCTCCGCATGACAACTCTTGTCCTAGTGTATAGTCAAGTTTTGTCATGTAGAGGTTAGTAAATCAACTTGAAAAGTTCTACTTTCAACTGACTCTTGGATTTAAGAAAAGGACCAAGATTGAGTCAAAGGTTATCATAAGCGGCACTCTTGACTTGAACATGTTCAGAAAGACTTTTAAGGAAATGCACTAAGCTTTCAGTTTAAGAACGGTGGAGAGCATATTATGTTCAGCAACTGACATGTGATGAGTCCTGTAAACTGGCTGAATTCATCAGTGGGCAAGGGATCAAGTTTAAAGATGATGTGGCAAAGAGAAAAAAACTGCCACGTGTTTGAACCACGATAAGCATTATGAAGAAAATATAAAATATGGAAAGCCGTGAATAGAGAAGTATTATATGTTCCTCAGCCTTCTCAGACTATGAGATGCTACTTACCAAAGGGAAAAGTTAAGAGTCAAACAAGATGAATAAAATGGCAAAAAATGAACACAGTAACAGAAAATGAAAAACAGAGGACAAAAAAAGTGGGAAAAAGTTGTGCAAGAAGAAGAAAGAAAAAGAAAGTGTTGTAAACAGAGGAGAAAGAAAAAGAGGAAAGTGAATCTTTCGGTGCCCTATTGGTAGAAATAGAGGAGAAAGTAAAACAACGACAATAAGGTGCAGCTGATCTCAAGTCTGAAAATAGAGACGTCCCGTGATAAAGAACCCTATGGATTGAATTGCTCGTTTGTCGGGGGGGAACAAATCCTATTTGAAAATGGATGATGTGAGTTTGTCAAATGTTCGACAAGAAATTTCATTTTCAATTTTAAAAATATTGATCCTTTTTTTTTAACCGTGTTCACATGAATTGATCAGTTGGAATTATTAACACTGCTTGACGCTAAGAACTCTTTGCGTTTGTCTTTTCTCTCTTTCGTTTCATCGGAGACACTTTACGAACATTACGATTCTATCCATATTAAACACTTTAATATTGATTTGAACTGTACTATTATTCTCACCCTCAATGGCTAAACCTAAACTTCTAAGGTTTTCTCCCATTAGCATAGAGCTTCAAAATGTATTAACTAGGATTAATATCATATTTTTCTTTAATTATATGTGTAATGATTCCTGTATCACATGGAAGAAGTTATTATTTCATGATTTAGTTGTACAACTATCGTTCACAACTTTCTGATTGTTATCTTTTGCTTTATCCGCACCTCGACTAATTTTACAGAATATCAGCCGCCTCACTTTCTCTGATCTCTATAGATGTGAGAGGGTTGATATCCACGTGCTCCGTCGTGTTTTTGTCTAAACCTTCAGGTTATTGTTATATTAATTGTGTTGGTTCCTCGTGAACTTTGTGTTTGTTGAACTAATCATTTTTTTATAATCGTGGTGTTCAGGTTAGCTTTACCGCACTTTGACTAATTTCACGAGATACCTGTCACCTCCCACTAGATACCTGTTCACCGAGACTGAGATAATGTGTTGGATTAATATTTTATTTTTAGGAATATACTTCTTCAACTATAAGACCTTAGATACGAGTTTTGCCATATTTCATTATTGAATAATGAACAATGACTAGATTTTTTCGAAGGATTATTAAGTAAAAATGAATGTCTTCACTGTATATATGTTTAAGCTTAATTGGATACAAACTTTGGTATTTTATGTTCGTTTAATGATACTTATGTGATAATCCTTAACTCACGTGGATTATCCTGACTCTTGAATTTGTCTTTTGATTTCTTTATTCTGAACTTTTCTTTGAAGGGATCACTGGTTAAGAAGAAAGCTTCATTATAGAAGTTGTGATCGACACAATAACCTTTACAAGTTACAGTATGACATATGACGACTTCCTTTTGATTTCTTCTCAACACATCACTCTGAATTTTGCCATCTTTTGGAGTCAAATGGTACTCTTATCTTCAATGTATAGACTTAACACTATACATCTGACTTATCCATATTAATTAGTAGAACTGTAATACCCTGAAAGACAACACAAAAATTTAACTCTTCTTAAAAATAAAGTGATTTTAAAATCAGGAAATAAGTATAATGACTAAATTCCTCTTTAATTACATACATTTTTTTCTCTTTACAATTTTATGTTATCTTTTAAAAAATTTTGTACTTAATAAAATAACCTACACACAATAATTTATTTTTATATATATTTATTCATAATTAATGCTTGATACGCGTGCACCGCACGTACCCTAAGCTAGTAGAAATTTTTTTTAGCTAGAGTTGTGTTTGGACACGAAAGTAAGTTTCAAGATTTTTTTGATTTTTTGTGAGTTTCATTTGTTTTACATTTTTTCTGATATAATTTAAAATTGTATTGGAATTCTTATAATCAAACATTATAATTTTCAAGTAAAATAATTTTTTGGAAAAAAAGTAAAAAAAAATCATGACCAAACAGGCTCAGAGAGTAAAATGGAGATTTAAATAGACTTTCTTTTTATTTTAATTTTTTGGAGGGTTTTGTGGGGGTGGAAAATGAACCATTAAACTTGTTATTATATTTCATTTTTGACTTAAGCTCTATTTCAATTGAATATTCCAACTCCTAATAACTTGTTCAAATTAACACTTTTTATTCATTTGATCACATGAAATATGTTATATTATGTCGTTATATGCAGTAATCTCGAATAGAAAATGTTTATGATTTTACAATTTATCGAGGGCAAATGCATATTACTAAAGAGAATGACATATTTTATGTGATTTACTTAACCATTTAATAGACGAATTAGAAGACACACGAAAAAAGAATTTTAAAATCTAAATAGAACTATCTAATCGGAACACTCTATTAGGAATTTAAGTATTCAATTAAAAGAAATAGTGTAGCATGTTTAAGAGGCCAATTATGTGTTGGGCCAATATATATTACCTAAAAAAAAATATAAATAACATAAATACCAAGCCTTTTGGAAGTAATTACGCTCTCTTCCATTTTTTTAATTACTTTACTCTCTCTCTCTATTAATATACATAACATAACCGACATATACATAGTATTTTGTGTATATGTTGAGATTTTTGTAATATGTTTAGGGAGTTGGGATTTTTTATAATATTGAAAACATAAGTTGTGTATTTGTGTAATTTTTAGAAAAAGTAACGTAAAATTGACTACCGAATGTAATGGGGTGTTTGCTCGTGATATTTCTTTGCTTTTTTTTGAGAGTGTAATTTCGAAAAATACATTGATCATAAAAATTTGGATCTTTTGAAAATTTAGAATACACCAAATGACTATTTTCACTTTTCACTTCAAATTACTCAAAAGAAAAGTTCAAAATAACTCTAATTTGCATTAATTGTCAAATAAATTTTCAATTTTTTAATTTTTGAATATTATTTTTAACCTTAAAAACAAAACCACTTTTCTTGTTCGCTCACAATTTTCATGACCAAAACCCCCCAAATATATTGCTACATACATTCACTACTTTTGAGAGGCCCACTCTCTTGGGCCTCTTTTTTTGGCCCAATATGTGTTGCCACTTTTTGTTTTCATCCTAAAGAACCTTTATTTCATTACTATTAAGGTTACACATGTCCCCAACCTCACTTTCCTAATCAAGATCAGCTCTCACTAGGGTTTTTTATATATACTCCCCTCCCCCACCCAGACACGCAACTTCACATTTTCAAAACTGGACCAAATTTAGCTGTGTCAGGTAACTTCATATCATTTTAATCTTGTTATAACTTTCATTTCTCGTATTAATTCGTATTTTTCCTATCATATTTGTCTAATTTCGTTGAATTTTTTTGCTGTTAGTTTAATTCCTTATAACTTAGAATTTCTATTTTGGGGCTAATGAAAGAGCTAAAATTACTTTTGTCCCAATTTCCTTTGTGAAAGATTTTTTTATTTAGTGGAAACGATGAGAATCTAGGGTTTCACCAAGGGATTCGAAATAGGAAGAGGTAAACACATGAAGAAATTAAGGGGATTTTTTATCTTAATAGATAGTGTACTTTTTCACGGAACCCGTGTTAAGATCTCTTAATTTTTGTCCGGGATGAGCTGTTTCTTTAGACCAACAATTCTTTGTTGATTTTCAGATGATTTAGATTTTAAGTATATCGATATGTATTTTCGACGACTCAATAGTTAATTATTTTCTTTCAACTTTGATGAACTGGGTTGTGCAAGAGTGAATTGTGTGTTACAAGAATTGTTGGAAGTTTGGTTTGATTGAATGTTTTGATGTTGTTACCTTTGAATGAATTATGGGCAAGTTTCTTTTTCCCTTATTTAAGTGAAGCTTTATTTGATTTCTCAAAATTGGTAGCCTTTTGGTGTTTGTTTTAATTTATGTGGTTTTAATCCATTCAGTGGAATTACGGTAGATGTTTACGTTTTCCTCATTGTGTTTAACGCTATTGATTGATTGGACTAAATGTTTTAAGTCCAGTGTATTGTTTTAAGCTCTTCTTTTCATGGCTGGTTATGAGCATTTAGAAAGGAGGAGCTGGTTAAGAAACTACAAAACAACGAGAAATGTCCTTTAGTGTTTAAGGCCTTTTTCTTTGTTACGTGGTGCAATTAAGTTGTTTTATACTCCCAAAAGATGAGAAGATTCGTGGATTGTGGTCAATAGGAAAAGCTGACCAGTGCCACTAGTTATCAAGTAATGTTAAAATAAATAAAAGATGTTCTAACAAATAATTAGATTTGAAGAATTCCGGTGTTTTGTCTTTTTTCCTTTGCTGCATTTCTCTTTATATTAGAAATATGCAATGTTGATAACTAATTTAAGAAGATTTCACAATATGTACATCTCATTTGGGACGCTACAGCTGTCCGCTCGAACTCTTTTTGTATTAGTCTCTAAGCTATTTCCAAATTCCAACATTTTAATGTCCGCCTTATTGTGGTCGGTTTAGAATAGAAAAAAGAGAATGGACAATATCTTACGCAGATTCTTGGTTGGATTTGGATGCAATGCCACCTATTACTTGTTCCCTCCCTATGAGTTTAATCTACATTAAGGTTCCAGTAGTAGTTGGTTGTCATCTGTTGGACTTGCGTTAATGAAACTATTGGTAGATGTATGATTCATAGAGCTTATACACATCGTTAACAGAGCGATCTTCTTGCACCTATCCTTTTTTCTCAATTTTTTGTATGTCCACGCCTTTTACCTTGGACAGCTACGTGGTTGTGTTGACTTTCTGTGTACAATATGCCGTCAATGTCGAGGAATCTCTTTAGTAGTATAGTGAGGGCAAGCTTGTATTTATTTGAAATAAGTACCTATGCCTTGTCCAGTTTGTTTTATATTGAGCATTGTTCTATTTTGAGCCAGGGGTCTTTCGGAAACAGCCTCTCTATCTCATTTCTGAGGTAGTGATATGGACTGAGTACACTTACCCTCCCCAGACTCCACTTGGTGGGAATATACTGGGTATGTTGTTGTTGTTGTATTTCATTGGTTGTGTGAATCCTGTGACTTTCCTCCAATGGCTTGGTGGCAGATCTTTTTTTTAACAAAATAAAATAAAATCAAGTTTGTTTGGGAACTGATATTTTCTATGCAATTTCTGCAGAGATAAAATATCCATATCTTTTTTGAGAATTCTTCAAGTGTCTTTCCTCATTTTCCGATGGGAGACGCGGAGAATTCTCTTCAACCATCGAAGAAAAGGGCGGCTGTAAAGGAATTATCACGAGACAATCCTGGTCTAGATGATGATGAAACTGCTGAACAAGAGACAGGGTCTTTCAAGAAAGCAAGTGAGGAGGTGATGGCAAGTAGAAGAATTGTCAAAGTTCGTCGTAGTCAAACTACTTCTTCTACAACTACACCTTCAGCTAATCCTTTTGCAGCGATCCGCTTGGTCCCACCCACCGAGTCCAGTGTCTTATCTGCTGTGATCACAAGCGAAGTTGAGAGTGAGATAACAAGTTCAGGTAAACCAGAAGCAAAAAATGACGTTGCTGAGGAAAATAGAAAGGAAACAAGTGATGTGAATAAGGAAGAGAAGAAGGAACCCGATCAAGTTTCTAAGGCATCAGAAGTTAATGTTGATGAATCTAATGTTGTCAAGGAGAATGTTGAAACTGCTAATGAGCCTGACAAACCTGAATCTGCTGAAAAGAAGGTGGCAGATGATGAGAAAACCCAGGTTGAAACCAAGGAAGGCACAGTAGTTGAGAAGAGCGAAAATGACAGTAAGAAGGATGTGGAAGTCGAGAAAACAGAGAATGAACAACAAAATGATGCGGGTGGTGAGAAAAGTGAGAAGGGTGCAGAAACTGGTTCGTTCAGCTCATTTCAACAACTCTCAAGTACCCAAAACGCTTTCACAGGATTTGCAGGGACTGGATTCTCCGGCACTACGTTCTCCTTCGGAGCTATTTCAAAAGAGGGATCTCCTCTAGGTTTTGGTTCCGAATCAGGTGCTGGTTCTCTTTTTGGAGCAAAAAGTGACCAGTCACCTTTTGGACTTAATCTTCCCACTAATGGAAACACTTCTCTATTTGGAAACTCAGGGTCATCCATTGTGAGCAAGGGTGAGGGTAGTGGATTTCCTTCCAAAGAAGAGGTTACTGTCGAAACAGGGGAAGAGAACGAAAAGCCAGTATTCACAGCTGATTCTGTGCTGTTTGAATATCTTGATGGGGGGTGGAAAGAGCGGGGAAAGGGAGAACTAAAGGTCAATGTTTCTACAACTGGGGCAGGAATAAGTAGACTTGTTATGAGGAGCAAAGGAAATTACAGATTGATCTTGAATGCCAGCCTTTATCCAGAAATGAAGCTCGCTAATATGGACAAAAGAGGGATCACTTTTGCTTGCTTGAATAGTGCTGGCGATGGAAAAGGAGGACTATCTACATTTGCTCTGAAGTTCAAGGATGCCTCTACCGTCGAAGAGTTTCGAGCTGCTGTAGTGGAACATAAAGGTACTACATCTGGTTCTTTGAAGACACCTGAAAACTCTCCTGAAGCTTTAGATGACCCTGCAGTATAGATGAATAGACTTTTCGTCATGGAATGTGCCGTACTATATTTGTTTAGCTGTATTCGTTTAGCTGCAGAGAAGAGCAGGAAGGAAGAGAGAATATTTTGTCGAGAGATAAAAGAGACTTGTAATCCCACATACTGAGTTGATCATATCCATTACAGTGCGCTGTTCATTTGTTGTAGACTTTGTCCAAGCAACTTTTAATTAATTTCCTCTCTTTTTCTGAGATGTTGAAGAATTGCTGTTCAATATTTTTAGGTTGATGAGCTCCTCCTAAGCTCCCTGTTGGTGGCAAGGACACGCAACATATGATGTGTAGCTCGGTGCACCGTGCACCTAACATGTTCAAACCATCCTAGTTGAGGGGGGGATTTTCTTAGGTCCTGGTAACCCCTACTTATAATCAGCTGGTAAATACTTGAATATTTACATTAAATAAGTTCAATTTACCATGATTAAGTAATCTTAATAAGGTCAAAATATGATGTATTTATTGATTTGACGTAAACAGGTGATGCTAATAATTTTTTTACAGGCATGCGGAAACAACAATTCAATAAAGAATACTGATAAATGATTACACGTGATAGATTGTCGCCACAACCGGCATAAGCAAACTCACATTCATTCAATCTAAGAAAAGCATATAAATCAATAGTTAATAACTTTATTATCAATAGTTATTGAAGTGAACATAACATACCCCATATTCTTATGGGAAGCTGTTACTAGGGTAAGAACACAACCATATTCTATTACTGCAAATTGATTTTTCATCCTTTAACTTGAAAAAAGATGGGAGGAGAAAAACAAGAAAGGGGAACGAGAGAAAATCAAAAGGATGTTCATGAAACCCAACAAAATGAAAGATAGCACACAGTAGTGTGCCACCAGTAATGCCACTTCAATGTTAAGGTGACTAGTAGCTCTTGGTGCAGTTTCGTGAGCAGGATCCAACACAATCTTCCATCTTTTCACCATCTGAGGACACAAAAAACGAATAGATTAAGCTTTAATGCATAGAAAAAGAAATGACTAACAAAAATAAGCCGGAGAAAGAATTGTTTCCCTTAACATCTATCAACTATGATAAAAATACTAGGTGATTTCTTTTTTATCCGTATCTATTTAGGCCTTGTTGTATCCGAGTTACTCAGATATTCCGTGGAATTAGCGCAGAATTTTTCATAGATAATATTAGATCAAGATGAGGTTAACCAATATTCTTAACATTCTTGGGACCAACACATATAATTAGTATTGCAAAATAGAGAACATATGAGTGACAGAGAGTAGCAAAACTTACTAGGTTGATGTTTTTTGCTGACAGTGGAGCAGGTAGAAAAGGCACAGCCCAATTTGCAGAACTTAAGGTTGCTACTGTCTGTCTTGTTGTGGATACTATTGGTAGAAACAGAACCAGAACCAGAATCAGAATTGAAGATGCACTGTTTCAAGCATTTGGTAGTGCATTTACATACTGTCTCAGAAGGATCAATCATGCAGAAGATGAAGCATCTAGTATAACAGTCACTGAAGGCAGCACTTGACTGCCCTACAAACATTCCCAAAACCATTAAGGTCATAACAAGTGCCCTTAACTTCATTGACTCCATCCTCAAATGTTTCAACTATAACTTCTGGTCTATGCAAAACTTGGAAGGCTTATGGGAGTACTCAACAACTAGTGGCTACATATTTATAATGAGCAATGAGACAAAAGAATACATGCTTTTAGGCTGCGATTAAAAAAAAAATTCACTATCTTTTATACACCGACAATGTAAATAAATTTTATAATATCAGATCATCTGAGAGACAAATAATCGTCCATAAAAAGTGAGATTAGCTGCCTAAAAATTAAGATATGCACCCAAAGAGTGGTTTACTTATCAATGAGGTGGATTGAAAACCATCAAGTCTCAGGTTCAAATTTTATATGAGATGAAAACATTAGGTGATTTTTTTTTCATTTGTCCAAGCTTTGACAGATACATTTATCCAATACATGTGCTGATGGAATGTAGAAAATATCACACAAAATTAATCAAAATGCACGCAAGTTAGCCCGAACATCATGATCACTAAAAAAAGTTAGCTGGAAATTAAAACAGTTATCAGAGAGAAAAAAAATTGATCCGTTTATAATCCTCCACTAGTTGGATTACTGAATCATACAATTGGATCCTAGTGCATGAATAGTGTAAGGGACACATGATGTTATAACTAACTTGCTATAACAAAATTTAACTTCACGACTAACAATGTAAAAGATATAAATTAAATGCAATGAAAATTTGGTGCCTATTGAAATTGGGATTACATGCGATTGCTTTTTTGTCTTTGCCTATGACACCTGAAGAGAAAGTACTTTGGTTAAAGCTAATATTCTTTTTCTTCTCAATACCAAACAGGAGAAAAGGTATTAAAAATTAGGCACTTATGGATTGTCATTATAAGGCATACAGGAATTTCATATGGCTAAACTGTGAATTTCAATTGCTACTATAAGATTCACATGGCATTCTTTTCACAGTCCATTTAACAATGATTATAATTATATCCTCCTATTAAATGGAATAATGGAGTATTGATTATCACCTCCCCACCCCCACCCCCACCCCCACCCCCACCCTTCCTACAAATACAACATCATTTGCTCAACTATAATGGTGTACAGAAAGGTTGTGTGTGAAAGAGGGAAGACTTAGTTATAAAAAGAAAAAGTGTAATCATTGCTCGTGATGGGGTCGTTTGGTTGGGAAATTGTTATTCCGGGATAACTTATCCTATATGGGATAAGTTATCTCATCACTATGGTGTAAATGGTGGGATAAGTTATTCCACCATTGATTAATCCCTCCAATCAAACACTCGTTCAATTGATCTTTATATTTTATCCCGGGATTACTTATCCCTTGGATTACTTATACCTCAAACCAAACGAGGTCTTTTAAGTGTTGGAGCATTACCAACCCAATTAAGCACTAAAAATGTACTATTTGTATTGGAGTTTAACTTTATCCACAGGCCAATTACAGAAGTAAGTAGTATTATTTTCTGTTTCTTGACAGTTTTCCTATAGGTCCATTTCACACAGCTTAAATTGACTCATTAACTGAGTGTGCTTCTTATGCTTAACTAAATTAAATTGAACACTCTAGATATCATGATGAGATGAAAGAAAGTTTTTTTTTTTAAAAAAAAAGAGTGTTATGGAGTGCAGTGCCTGCCCAATTAAAGAAAATAAGTTTGGTGAATTGTTTGAGTGCCTAATAGTGGTGTGTTTGGTGAACTATTGTGCAGAGCCATGATCTTGTTAGTGCTCAGATACGTGTCCTCCAATTCCATGCTTAACACTTCTTCTTTTGGAAATTGCAAATTCAAGACTTAGTGGGAATTGACTTGGTAAATAAATTTGTCAATTAATTCTTCTCTTTTTGGTCTTACGTTTAATATGATTCACTTCTCCAAACTGTAGTTCTTGATTATAAATAAAATAAAGTTTTGTCTTGTGTCTTGCTTCATTTGCATCATCTCTTGAGTCTTGTTAACTTAGTCTCAAATTTTATTATTTTTTTGAAGTAGTAACAACTTTTATATTGTTTCGTTTTTCTTGAAGCGTTGACAACTTTTTCATGTCTAGTAAGATTACATATTGATAAGAATCAAAGAGAAAAGAGTAGGACCAAAAGAAAAAAAAAAAGGAAAAAGAAGAAGGGTAATGCGGATTTAATATTTAAGTACTGAAATTATGGGTAATAAGAGACTTGATATCCTCACCTCTCAATTAATTTTAACGCTCAAACACAAATCTTAAATGAAACAAAAACCACAAATGGGTAATTCTTGTCAAAAATTTACCAACAATTTCAAGATCAACACTAAGTAATCCACTACCTACACTAACTACTTCACCAATTTCCTTAAGGGAATTTATCAAGAAAATGCAATTTCTTAAAATGTCAATATTCGTCAAAACTATCTAAAAGAAATGGCTCAGACAACTATTTATAGTCATTGCCTTCTAACAAAGTCTATTACAAAAATAGTTCAAAAGTGACTATTTAATAAATAACCCACAAGAATTCTTCCTGATTGCCTAAATGACAACTTGATCGCTCACTGCCTTGTATATTTATTGCTTCATGACTTTTTTCGAACTCCAAGTTATCATCCATATGTAGAAGTCCCTTCTAATATGCCCCACATATGTTTTCGTTGAAAGGTCGTTTTTAAAATTTTCCTATCTTGAATCTATTGTTTGTTTTATCATAACATCCCTCTTTTTTAAAATTAAATAAAATATTTTTGTCTCTTATTCTAACTAGTAGAATCTTCTAATTTGACTAAGAAATTTTACATGTCTTCAAAAAAAATAATTTAAATTCTTTATTCATTAACTGATCAAAACTCAATAAATTTAATCAGTGTCAAGTACATAAAGAATATTCAATCTTTTATACTAGAACTTTTGTGATTGTAACAATCTCTTTTCATTTTACGGAAATATAATCATAATATTTCATTTCGACTTTTTCAGACATGAATTTTTTTTTTAAAAAATCTATTATATGTCATGTAATTTGTATAACAGCTATCAATTATTTAAAAATCGGATTTCTTAATTAAAAAGTATTTTTTTTTTCTTTTTCAATGGTAATTTGGCATTTATGTCGTACTTTTGAGATTCTGCATATTACAACTTCAAAACCAAGCTGGTTATAGGTCTGGCATTAGTATCTGAATTCTTTCAAGATTTAAATGAAGGATAACCTTTTTTTGCTATAATTCTACTATAAAATAAGTCACAATAAGCAGCTGAAGCAGGCTGCTCATGGTTGACATGCCTGCTTCAATCGTGATTTTACTATATTATTCTTAAGTAATTATTATAAGTCATTTACGTAGTGAAAAATTAAAAATATTTAATAAAAAAATTAAAATAAATATTTATGACATGACTGTTTCAGCTGCTTCAATCGTGATTTTACTATATCACTCATAATTAATTATTATAAGTCATTTAAGTATTAAAAAATGAATAATGTTTAATAAAAAAACTAAAATAGATATTAAATGACAAATTATTTTTTGATGTTTTAAATTAACTTGACGTCTTATATGCGATCACTTAAAAAAAAATCACAAGTATTTGTTATTATAATTTTACTATGTCACTTCTAATTAGTAGAATAGAAGAAAAAATATTATAAATCACAATAATTGAAAACTTAAATAATTTTAAAAAACTAATTGATTATCAATACCATAAAAGTTTCAACAACTTAAAATATTGTTATACAAATTTCATCACTCTAAATATAATAATATATGTCTAACTTAGAATTTATCAATCAAACAAATACAGATTTTATTTAAATGATAGAATTATATATAACATAAAACTTTTAAGGATCAACATTTTTCTGCCATGCGTAGCACGGAGTAAGCCGACTAGTGTTATTAATAAGGTATGTTTTTTTTTTTTTTGAATTAATATTCTTATTTAGAATCTTGTGGTTGGTTGTCAAGACTAGCTCTTTCATTAACATTTTATCTCATAATCGTCTAATTACTTGTACATGTAATGAATTTAGCGATTTTGTCAATATAATTCTGGATAAATTCTTTGTATTTTTCGAAGTAATTATCGATATTTCATAACTTGCAAGCAATAGAATTAAAAAATTATCAATAATTTTTGAATCTTTAGATTTATCGCGCAGCACTCTTGCCAAGCTTATTTAAGTACTTTTTAATGTTCCCATATTCCTTCCTTTTTTGTGGCTCGAAATGCTTTATACATTATGATGTCTTTGTGAATCATACATATCTTTTAATCTCTTGTATATTCTTTTTTAAGATCATTCAATATCGTCTCTTCTTTTTTTTTTTTAGAATTATAATTTTTGTGAAAATTATCACGGAATACCAACAAATAAACTTACTTTTGCCTTTGATATTATGGCTTTCTTTTTCTTTGACTTTGATCTGGGGCTACAAACTAAATCATTATATAACAGAAGAACATCATAATTGTCTTTTAATAAAGCCTTCAAATGAGTCTTTATTTTTAGTACTGACCATTATTGATAGATAATTTCTGTTCTCAAAAATGATAAGAGCCAATTGAAAAAATCGTTTTAGTCCCATCGACTCAAGAAAAATATTCAGTTACTTCAGTCTCTTAGCGAGAGAATTTTAATACCAATTGATGATTTTATCAAAAGAAGTAAAAAAAAAAAAAAGGCAATAGTTAGAAGAGCAAAATGAGAATAAGAAGGACGTGGAAGTCGAGAAATACGGTAGTTATAAAATCAATAAATTTGTTTTATTTTTTTCTTAAGAAACATGCAAAATAAAACATGACAAGTGTTTAAGAATAAAAAGAATATAATTGAACAATATTCAATGCTTATTTAGTCCTATCATTAAAAGAAAAAATATTTGGAGAACTAAAATGAAATACATAATTAATAATGTCTATTCATACATTAATCTCTCAATTATTTAAAATTAAATTTAGATGCATTAATATAATTGTATTGTAAAAATACTAATAAATAAATATTAATCCTGTTGCATTAGATGAAGGGTAACTATATGAACTTTTATTTTATCGGTGGGAGTTTGATTTTTCACTTTTTAATCCCCTCACTCATTTTTCTTCTCCAACACTTAATTATTATTTTTTTAGAACAAAAAAATTAAAAAAAAAATATATTTTTTCCCCTAAAGTTGTCACCAAAACTCACTTTACCCATTAAATTTAACCTGTAATTATTTACCCTTCTTGTGAATTTTAAAATGTATTATTTTGTTTTTTAATGGCTGACGTGACAAAAGAAAAATTAAAGCGCGTTTTAACTAAAAAAATATATAAAAAAATAAGTGAGACCCACTTTAAAATTTTCATCCACTTTTTTTTGTTTCTCTTCTTTCTCACGCCACGCCACCTCCATGTCTTTTTCTTCCTCTATTTTTTTTTTCTTTTTTCACTCCTATTCATCAAAAAATTTCAATCAAATACATAATCATAGAAAAAAAAAATACACAAATTATATAAGAATATTTTTTTTTATGAAGATCAAGAATAATAAATTTCTTCCTTCTCACGTGACATTAACATTGTCATTGATTACTTATTTTAAGGTGGAATTGCCAACAAAAGTAAATTGATTTTATCATTTTATGCTTTGGTTATGGCAAACCTTATGCACTACATCCCAAATTCATTGATTGCGGAGTTCATGATGTATGGTGATAGAGACTTTTTGGGTAGTAAGTGATCTTTTTTTAGGTTGGAAGTGAATTTAAAATGCTGCTAAGTTGCTGGATGGAGTAATGAAGGAAGAAAGAAGGAATAAATAGCTCAAAATGGTATAAAGAAGATACTCAAAAAAAAAATTAAAAAAAATGGAGTAATGGTGGAAAAAAGAAGATAAAAAAGTTTGGGGGTGGGGGTAGGAGGAGGGGGACGTCGGGGGAAGGGATACTGGGGGTTTTGTGGGGTGCGGGGAGGGAACCAACAACGTCGGTTGGAGGGGTTGGGGGAGGTTTGTGGGGTGGGGTGGGGTGGGGTGAGGTTTATATATATATATATATTATTATTAATTTATTTATGTGGCATTGATGTGGATCTGACGTGGCTTCGACATGCTCCAACGTGGCGCGAGTGTAATGCATTCTCCATAGTGAAAGTGGTATAATTTTTTGAGAAAAAACATCATTTCCCCCTTGAATTTGTCGGCACAACTCACTTTAGACCTTTAATTTAACACACATTTATTTACCCCCTTAACATCTTTAAAGTAAATTAATATCCCCTTAAAGCTAACGTGAATTTTTTAAAAAAGAAAAAAAGAAAAAAAGAAAAAAAAAATGCGTATTTATTTTAAAAAAGGAAAATGGTCCCACTTTTTAAATTAATATTATTATTATTATTATTATTATTATTATTATTATTATATAATTACAACTTTCTTCTTCAAGAATTTGATCGTCACTCCCCTTTCTTTCAATAAGTCCAAACCAACAATAAAAACAATCTTCACTTGTAATTCACATTCCCTACTGATCCATTAGTCATCCCTAACTTAGTCCTCTTTTCACTTACGAAATATGGATGAATTGGCAGTCTACCTTAAAAATTTTCACTTGTGATTTGGAGAAAAACCTGAAAAAGATCAGTCCTTGAAGTCGAAGAGATCTTTTTAGAGATGACTTCAAGATGTTTGATGAAATGTCTCAACCAAATGTTACGATTTTTAACTTGATTATATTGAGTTTGACTCATTTTGAATTTTCGAAAGAATATTATTTTAACTTTTTTTTAGGTGTTTGCAGGGGTGGTGGGGTGGATGAATTTTTTTAATGGAGTGTGAGAAAGAAAGAAAGGGGCGGGGTAGACGACATTTTGTAGGTGATTTTATATTGAATTTGCAATGAAAAAAGTAAATAACCTTTAAAATCTCATTGACTTCTAGACCTTGTAGTTGATTTGAAGTGAATCTGAAATTCTTAAATAGTTAAAGTGAAAGATTTTTCATATCTTAAGGAGATTTGGTAGTAGAGAATTTACTAGAATAATGTGGGTGGCTTCAATTTTATCTGCGTTTTATATTTGCGGGGGAGAATTCTGAACAATAGTGTGTGATAAATTTGTTTGAGAAGTAGTGCCAATTTGCTAGAAAATCTCTGTAAATTTACAGTGGAGAGAAAGAAAAAAGGGGCTGGGGAGGCAGTATTTACAGGGATGGGGATGAACGAATCTATTTGACGGGAGTAGAAAGAAATACCGACGTCGTGGTGTGGAGGAGGGAGAGGGGCGATTTTTGCAGGGATAGGGGGTGGGGTTGGACGGATTTGATGGAGGAAGAGGAAGAGCAAGGCAAGGGGCAAGGAGGGGGGGAGGGGGAGGGGTGGCTGAAGAAGAAAGCAAATGGGGTGCTTTTTATATATATATATATATAAATTAAAAAAAAATATTTACGTGGCTATGAAGTGGCAGTGATGTGGCGCTGATGTGTGGGCGCGTGTAACGTACTTTCCGTTGTGAGAGTGGTATTACATCTTTAAAGATTAAACTAATACATTTTAAAGATGTTAAGGGGGATAAATAAATGTATGTTAAGTTAAAGGTCTAAAGTGAGTTTCCGACGATAAGTTCGGAGGGAAAATGATGTATTTTCTCTAATTTTTTTAGAGTGATAAGAAATTTATATAAAAATTATTTAGGGGGTAATGGCTAAAGTGAGTGCTCTCACAACAATAACATACGTACCAGAGTGCTCTCACAAAAGGGATATGAATAATGTAGAATGTATATAGATTGCAGATCTTATCTCGTTTTTGTGATGTACAAAAATATTTCAAATAAACTTTAAACTCAAAAGAAATATAATCGACGCTGAAAAAAAAAGAGACAATAAAATAATAATGTACAAAAATAAGTGAAGCAAATATGTATATTAATACCACTAGAAGTGTGATAACAGTGAATTACCTACTAAAATATTAGTATCAATAAATTTCGACCTTCATGTCTTGCTATCTAAAATCATGTTCTTATTTAGTTGAAATTATGTCATGTCTTGTCTAAAAATATCCAAGAATAACTCTTTAATCACTGTCTATCTTTTCTAATTCCTGCTAGCCATTAATTTTTCACGTCTCTTCATCGATATATTTTCACAACTCCTCTAATTAATAATGACATTATATTATATAAAATGAAGTAAAGATGGAGTGTACTTTTTTGTATAACATAAACAACAGAACACATGGTTTCCGAAAAAGATGAGCAAAATAGGAATTCAATGGCTAAATGACCATTGACCACCGACCTAAAAGACCAGCAAATCTATGGCCTGGATCCGAATCGAATCCATATTTTCTATATATATTATAAAGCAGAAGAAGAAGCAACAAAAGAAGCCACGTGGCAAAATGCTGAGAAGCCATGTGGCAGTTTTTAGGACAAAACTTAAGTGTTGTAATAAAATGTTTAAATTTAAAAATATTAAATATTTGAATTAAATAATAATACTAAAAAATTCTCCTAACTTTAAGTAATTATAATTATGCAGCAATTCATTAAAAAGAAACTTTCAATAATCTTATCAAATATTTGAATTAACTAATAATAGTAAAAAATATCCCACCTTTACGGCAACAATTAATTAAAAAGAAAGCAGCAATTCATTAAAAAGAAACTTTCAATAATCTTATCAAATATTTGAATTAAATAATAATAATAAGAAATCTTTTTTTTTATATAAAGAATAATAATACTAAAAAATCTCCCAACTTTACGGCAACAATTAATTAAAAAGAAATTTCCCTAACTTTCCGTAGTTATAGTTATGCAGCAATTCATTAACAAGAAAGTTTCAGTAATCTTATTAAATATTTGAGTTAAATGATAATACTAAAAATTTCCCTACTTTACGTCATTATGGTTAGGCAACATGTTTTTTATATTATCAAATATTTAAATCAATCCTACTTCTTTGGTAGCTAACAACTAAAAATCTAACTTTAACCAATTAAAAAGAGATTTTTATCAAATAACAATTTTGAATTTTTTTACTGAATATCTCTGTATACAGTTTTTAATTTTATCTCAAACTCATAATGCTTATCCTGAATTGATTTGAATTTGAATTTTAAAGTCTTATCCCAACTCTTATCGTTATCTTTTTCTAATTCAAAAACTACAATATTATTATAAATGCATATCTATATCAACGTTTTACAAATTCATCAGAAAGAAAAAACATGTCTTGCAGGTATAAATTATTCTTGAAAGTAACAGATCTTGCAGAGTCTGGCTTTATTACTTTATTGCTTTGGGACCAACAGGCGGTGAAACTCATAGAAAAGACTGCCAATGAATTAGCGAACGGGTTACTTGAGGTAAAAAATAATAAAATCATAGTTGAATCTATTTGTTTTAACTCTTCTAATACCACTATTTATTTTAGAATGTAGGTGTATCTTCATATCCATTGGAGCAGGTATAAATTATTCTTGAAAGTAACAGATCTTGCAGAGTCTGGCTTTATTACTTTATTGCTTTGGGACCAACAGGCGGTGAAACTCATAGAAAAGACTGCCAATGAATTAGCGAACGGGTTACTTGAGGTAAAAAATAATAAAATCATAGTTGAATCTATTTGTTTTAACTCTTCTAATACCACTATTTATTTTAGAATGTAGGTGTATCTTCATATCCATTGGAGTTGGATAACATTTTGATTAGAGAGATCATGTTTAAAGTGACCATCAAGAAAGATAATATAGAGCTATATGATGAAGTTTACATTGTTCTTAAATTTAGTGATGATAAGGATCTAATCAAGCAATATTGTCCCTATCCGAGTGAAGAAACATGCATTGTATGTTCACATACATTACTTTTAAGCAGATTAAATTTATTGGTTTATGTTTAGAATATAAATTGTTGTTGATACTATTATTTTTCTTTCATAGTATTCAGAGTTCAATCATGAGCAACTCGCACCTAGAGACAATGATTTAACGGTGATTTCGTCTACTTTATATGCAGATATATTGATCATTTGTTAAAATTCATAAAGATACCTGATTTTGATAAAATTTTAATTGACTGAAATTTTAGGATTCTGTAGCTGAGAATGAAGTGAACTCTGCTTCAAATACCCCTGCAAAGAGAAGCAGATCTGAGAGTGAATCGTCTGTGGTAGACATTGATGAAGATCCCACTGTACAACTCTCCAGCAGTAAGAGAAAAAAAGTCATTAAAAAAAGAGAAAATAACATGAGTCGCAGATTATTTAGGAGACTTGAATAAGATACATTCTATGGGATGTAACCTTTTATATTTTCAGCATTGTTTTTATTATGAACGAAATATTTTGATAAATTTTTCCTTTATTATAAGTAATTTTATGATTCTGTATCATATTTTTATTTTTTTATCATGTTTTGCTACAATAACTAATTCATATAGTTTTTTGGCACTGGAATAACTTAATAAACTCTCAGTATTCTCAAGGTGAAATATGACTTAATAATATATCTCAATGGTCTCATATAGATAAAAGTAACTTTCCTTGGCTAAAATTAAAATTTAGGCAACACTCACTACCTTCACTTATAGTGAACTGTAAGTACATTTTGCTACTAAGTTACTGCTAGAATAAATGTGCACTATTTATGAACAGTTTAGGAGCTGGTGAACTGCGACTCTTGTTAGTGGTTTAAATTAGTCTCACGTTTAAACCCACAAATAAGAAAATCATAGGAAGTATAATTTTTTAACCATCTTTTGGTAGCACAATGCAGAAAAAGGGGAGCATAGTGCAGAAAGCTCCCAGTACCAAAGTAGGACTACATGCAGTTTATCTTACACTTTTGCAAGAGACAGCTTAAACCGTGATCAAGAACATGCAATAAAAAAAGTTATTGTAAATGATTTGGTTCATACCTCACGAGTTCCTAAACCAGTGACATCTTTTGGAAGTCACATTGCTGTTAAATTATCATAGATGTAGTCTCTGCGAAAGGGAATGATAGGAGGAACCACAAACTGACAAAAGTTTATTCCTGTTGGAGCCCAACTCTGCTCTCTTAGGGTAGACCATTTACTAATAATTCAAGTCTGCCATTTTCAATAGGTGTCCGTTCAAATGATTAAAGCATTTTCTGTTAAGCACAAAATCTGACAATTCAACAACACCAAAAAACCTCAATGACAAACGAGCTTAAGGAGTTGTCAAGACCGAGAGAATTTTTTAAAAGTAAGATGGAGAATGTACCTTCAAGATAACCCCTTCACCTATAAGATTCAAGTAACTTCCACGGCAAACCTGGATGTCGCATAAACAAACATATCCACAAAAAGGAAAAAGTATCCACAACATGAAACATCACCAGTTTAACAAAAAATATCCACAAAAAGAAAAAAGTAAAAGGCTCTCTCCTTAAGCTAAACAGATCCCTCGGTAATAGAATTGCAATAAAAATGACATCTTCACCATAAGCAATCGGTCGTACACTATAAATTTCAATCTGATACTGACTATCGACAGTTGTTACTCTTCTCAAAAGGAAGTACACAGATGTCACGAGAAATATTAGAGTTTTAAAGAGGGGATAATGCATTAAAAAAGACACACATATTAACACATATGTCAAGGTCAAGGAAAATTATAATAATACTGACAATAAAACTGTATTTCAGCCTCTTCACCCAAAAAACTAATAAGTCTTACGTACTTTCCTTATTTCTGAATGAGAAAATATCAGTTAAACATTAATGCAAAAGGCACAAGCAATTGAAAAAAAATATTTGAAACCATTTGTTTCAAGTACACACAGATCCCGTGTGGTTCGACCTATAAGAGGTTCTTAGTTCTAACTTTATTGTACTTCGGATCATTGGGAAAAAGGATTGCCTAACAAGCAGGTACCCCCAATACAAGAACATCAACTAAATGGTGCAAGAAAACAGAGACACTTGAATCCTCGAGATAAAAAGAATAACTACTCACTGCTTTGCAGCATACAACCTTAGAATAATATCCAAGACTCTCAATGCTTCTTGAGAGTTCTCACTCTTGACCATGCAGAGCATTTGCAATTGCCTGCGTTGGAATTTTGGCAACAAAACTGATCGCCACCTTGAATTTTCTTTGACTGATAAGAACGACATAGCCTCTTCCTGTCAGTTTCGTTGGGGCTTTCATGTCTACCGGGGATACTATTACCATTGTTTCTGAATATAAAAGTAGAAAACAGACAGTCAAAAACTGCTATAAGGACTGGGAAGGAAGACTATAATAACTCTGACAATAAGACTATATTTCAGCCTCTTCACCCTAAAAACTAATAAGTCTGACGTACTTTTTACTTTTCTGAACGAGCAACTATCAGTTAACATCAATGCAAAAGGCACAAGCAACTGAAATAAATGGTCTGAAACCATTTGTTTCAAGTACACACAGATCCCGTGTTGTTCGACCTATAAGAGGTTCTTAGTTCTAACTTTATTGTACTTCGGATCGTTGTGAAAAAATAATTGTCTAACAAAAAGGCACCTTATGATACAAGAACATCAACTAAATGACACAAGAAAAATAGAGACACTTGAACTCTCGAGAGAAAAAGAACAACTACTTACTGTTTTGCAACATGCTGCCTTAGAATAATATCCAAGACTCTCAATGCTTCTTGAGAGTTCTCTGACTCTTGACCACGCAGAGCATTTGCAATTTCCTGCATTGGGATTTTGACAGCAAAATTGATCTCCACTTTGAATGTCTTTGACTGGTAAGGACGGCGTAGCCTCTTCTTGTCAGTTTCGTTGGGGTTTCTATGTCCACCGGGACTGCTATTACCATCAAGCGAACACAGGAGGATATCTGTGTGTGAAGGGAGGATTTTTAACAGTTTGAAAATTGATGCATCAGTAAAATTTCACTTACTGATTCAAACATGAAGAAGCTTCATCACATATTTAAGCAATCGTTTAAGACTAAGATCTTAAACGTCAATCATATTCAATGTGGATTTTTTTCACAAGGTAAATTATTTTATTAATGAGTAGACCAACCAAAAGAAAATCATTGGCACAATAGAGAGGAGCAATCACCCTTAACAGAAATACCCTTCTCTCCATTAACCTCATTTCTCCTTCTGAGCTAATACTTTTTTTAGGAAAATACTTGGATCTCACCTGAAAAATTTTCAACTTGAGACACCCTTTTAGAATATCAACACAATACAATATGTAACAATCATTTCTAAAGAAGAGCTACAAAAGTAAAATATAATCTCTGATGTGTTGAAAAAATAAAGAGAATGAAGACAACGCCATGGCTGCAAACCTGAGATTACTTTGTGTGTTATCCCACCAAGATATAAGTCAGTTAATTTTTCTTGCCAAGTATAAATTGTCACCTCAGATTCTCTCAATCACTCTTCTTTGTGAGATGAACTTAGTTCAACCTAAAAAAAAAAAGGCATGCATATGCAGGATGAATATAGGATTCTGTTAGCCTTCGACAGCATGTTAAACAACTTAAAAACATGTAATACTCTATATTGTTATCGATGGATACAATCTTGAAATTTCTCAGCGAATCTTCTTTAATACTTGATGAAAAGGCATACAACTTTTGCAAGATAATGACGATGGAAGGATGGTTATCGAGAATTCATTTCATACCAATTGATGATTCATGTACTTAAAGCTCACAGTTTTGTTCATATTTGAGCTCCCATAAACAAGTCTAGCTCTTAAAACTCTTTCAATAAGATTCCTGTACCTGTACGCAGTTGATACATATATAAAAACATTAATTTAAGAAGTTTTCATGTGTTAATTTGTTGGCAAGATCATATACATGGGACATTTATTAGAATCAACTGATGCTCTGTTCATACAAATAAACTATACAGAGTGGCTGGGCTGCGTGCATTGATGAAAAAGGAAACAATAATTAGTGACTGAGGAAGACTTAAGCACACATACACAACTTTGAGAAGAATAACATTAAGGCTGAAGATAAGAAGGCACTAACTTTAGGGTACTTAACTGAACTTCGGGCAATATAACATATCAATATTTTAAGGGTTACCATGCATTATCAATAGCAGTAAAGTGATATGTCAGTATACAAGCAAACATACAGATAAATAATATGGAAAAGTCTGTACTCCAGAATATGGGGATACCTTAGTCTTGCAAAATCCAGTCATGCGCAAGAAGCCCTTATAATTATTAATGGACATTATACCCGAAACAATGGGACAATTAATTTCAATTTGGCGGCAATCATTGGTAGATTTGAGAAAAATATCAGTATCATAGAAGAGTTGAGTTAAGATTAGCTCCCGCATCAACCTGTAGAATACTCACCAAAATGAGCATCACAATCTCATAAATGAAACAAGAAAAAATTAAGACAACGTTACATTCATCGTACGAAAAATGTAATACTGGGAATAGGCTACCTTTTTCTTGAGGTAAGCAAGGTCATTTTCTTATATCTCTTTTGTAGGTATTCCATTAGCAGGTATAACATCAGGATGTGCCTCTGACAAAGAATCAAATTAGTATTCAGTACCAGCACACAAACAACCTCATTTCAGCATCAAAAACTAATGTGGAGTAAGTAAATCAAGGTCCATATTTGTCTATATATATAGATTCAAGGCCTCAAAGACCCCCAAAATGTAATAGCCACCAACCTGGATAACCTAAATATCTATATTCCAAAGTAATCCTCATACTCGGCACGCATGATTCACTTCCAAATCAACTACCAAACAACCCTTGAGGTTCAATTACGAAGAAAAATTCTCCTTAAAAATAATATGTCACCAAAATAGATCAGGTAGTCAGCAAATTATACAAAAAAAATAAAAACAACTCCAATTTATTATGTCGCCAAACATAACTCCAACATCCAAATATCATTTTCCACTTTTAAAACAAAAATAATTTTTTTATCTATTTTCACAAAGAAATATGGCGAACTGCTTACAAAGGTTCTTCTCACCCAATTCTTTGATCTTGAGCTCAGATCCGTGAGAGAAAATCACGCAAAAAGAGACAAACAAATCACAATGACTACAGACCATGTTTGCAAAACGAGATGCCTTATCGGGTTTTTCTGCCAAGATTCGGGAAGCTCCAATACCCTGCGTCCCGATCAACTCTAGAACTTCATTTGTCTTCATCACAACCTCATCATGTAATTAAAAGGTAGTATATCGGAGTATATTTGTCATTAACAGATCTGAGCTCAAATACCCGTAAAATAATAAGCATAACTTGGAGATAGCTCCATTCGAACCTAAATACACAGCATCTGGTGAGAGTTTAAGGTGATTTGAATTGTATTTGGTTTAAAGCAATTTATTTTAAAGTTTTGATTGTTTGAAGCTTCATATCTAACAAGAGAGAAAAAAAATAAGATAACTCAAAAATGATGAAATATTACCTGATTAGATATGATAGTTGGCGAAATCAAAATAATATAGAGTGATGACAACAGATCGGAGATGTGAAGAAGAAGAAGAACATTGTGCACTTTTCATTTTTCTTTTTTGCCTTCAGGATTAGAAATAAGAGACTTGCCATTTTATTTCTAGATACTTCTTACATTAATAATTAGGCTTGGGTCTTTAACATTGATAATTGGGCTTGGGTCTTGCTGTTTAAGTGATTTGAATAATTATTTTAATTTTTAATGGTCCAAATGGATGCATTAATTATTTTATACATATAAAATTTAAGTTTTAATAAATTATTTCCTATAATTTTTACTCACTTCTTTTCAATTTATTATATGAAATATTTGAAATAGGTATGAATTTTAAATATTTAAGAAGATTTTCAAAATTTATGATATAAATAGTTATACACGTTTATACTCACACTAAATAATTTCTTTGTGGGTGAAATTATCATTTTATAGTTGTTTTTACTTAATATATAAATGTTTCATTCTTTTGGTGACTTGCTAAATTGAAAAGTATGTTATATAAATCAAAATAAAATAGTTTAATATTATAGACCAAAATTTCAATGAGAAATGAGATATTTTAATTTGAAATAATTAGAAATAATATTTTAATATTATTTGTGCATTAGAGTGTATTAGAATTAGAAGTTTTGTAATTGACAAAATTAAGTACTTTTAGTGTTTAAAATGAAATTGAAAGATGACATTTTATTTTAAAAAGTGCAGATGAAGTTGAATTAATAGATTAAGAAAATGAAATGGATGGTAAGGGATATAATTAAAACTTTTAATTGATTAAAAATATAAAGTTAAAAGTCCAACAACATTACTTAATAAATTAAAATTTATTATTTTTTTAAAATTAATCAATACTGAAATTGTTCTTTTTATATCAAAACATGTAAACAATTAAAATTGCAGTTTGTTATTTAGTATAAATTGTAATTTCAGTATTAATAATTATTTTTAATATTTTATTGACTTTAAACTATGTTAATTTTATATGAACAAGTTAATATTTTTTTAATCATAAAAAAATCATAAAATTTTTTATACGTATATTATTTATGACGTATGAGAAAAAAGACGTGTAAAATAAAAATAACACAATAAAAACATCCACAAAAATAATCCCCTGCCTTAAGGGTTGGTACACCCATCTCAAATTCTAGGGTTTTCAATCCCCTTAAATCTAACCCTACCTAAAATTCAGATCAAATCCCAAAATCCTCTATTCAATTATACAATTTTTTGTTCATTGTTCGATAAAGTTCCAATTTTATTTTTTTTCGTGTGAATTATTGTTGAAAAATGGCGAGTAGTGGAGAAGCAGATTACGAGAGTGATCCAGAGGAAGCGAAGTTGTCGTTGAAGATGCGGAGGAGAGAAGCGAGCGATGACGAGGAGGAGGAGGAAGAAGAAAGGGAATTGGAGGAGAAGAAGCATGTTCGGAGAATTGAATCTGACGGTGAATCGGACGGACAAGGTGCAGCTGCCGATTACGATGAGGAGGAGGAGGAAGAAGAAGATGAAGAAGCGGAGTACGATGACGACGAAGAGTATGTGGAGGAAGAGGAAGTGTACGAGTATGAGGAAGTAGGTGAAACGAAGGAAAGTGTTAAGGAGGTTGAGGAAGTAGTGGAAAGTGGGGAAGGAGCGAAGGAAGTTGTGGGAGAATCATTAGGGTTTGATGATGGTATTGAGGGGAATGTGCAGCAGGGGGAGGAGGAGGAGAAGAAAGAGAATGAACCGTATGCTGTGCCTACTGCAGGAGCTTTCTATATGCACGATGATAGGTTTCGAGACAATGCTGGTGGGCGACAACATAGGTACTGGAGTGGACATACTTATGCTCACAGATAGTGAATTGGTGTCTGAATTGATTAGAGTAATTTGTTCTTATAGCAATGTGTTTCGGCAGATATAACTAGCACTTAGCAGGTGTTTACAGAATTAAAGCTATATGGACCATGGAGGGGTTTTGAGGATATCCTAGCTAAGGTTGAACTGAGATACTAATAGTGATAGATGAGTTAGCTCCTAAAACGTACTGTTAATCTCTGCATTTCAAAAATAAAATAATATAAAATAGAAAAGTGTGATTCTTTTCTGGCCTACACAGTTTCTAGTCCTGATATTTTTCTAAAAATCCCAAATACTGAAGTATAAAGCTACTTCATATGGCTCTTTACAAAAGAAACCTAGTTATCAATATTAATAGGAATCTAGTCGGTGCACCTAATTTTGAAAAGCTGTATGAACTGGAACCATGGTGTAGTGAGCATCTATTTTAGAGTACCTGATTTGGTGAAAAGGTGCTACAGAGGTGAAAACGATGGGGGAAAGGGAAACATTTGCTCATTTAGGTTTAGCATGATAGGTTTTACATGTTGCACTTATGTGTTCACTAATGGATCTTCCATCCTGATCCTTCCGGATAAGGGACATCCATCCTGGTTAGTAATCAATGAAGACTTGACTTTCTTCTGTTTGTAAACGTATAACTGTATTAGACAAGAAGAAAAAAAGGAAAGCACAATCTGCATAGAATGAGTGTGCACCATTCCAAGAAGTTGATTTTAGACTTGTCCTACCTTTGTAGTTTACATTATTTGCTTGTTGTGTTCTCTCTATTTAGAGTTTCTAATCAGTTTTTCTCTATCTATCTGCATCTCTAGTTCTGCCACAATATTTGCAAAATCCCACGACTCACTCGCTTTGTCAGTCTTAATGTCCATTGTCCCTGTGGTTGAAATTTCTATAGTCCACTCTTATTGCTTTCCGAGTAGCCAATTTCCGTATGCGAATATAGGGTTCACACCCTCTTTAGCGTAATACTATTCATTAATCGGATCAGCTTCAGTCCCTGGAACTTCAAAACTCCCACGCGTTCAGAGCATTCTTTTTACCATTTGGACATCCCTCCCTAGAGTTATATTTTCCTCAGTCAAGCTATCATATCTCCTATGACTCTTCTTTATAAGTCTAAACTTGTGATATTTGTCTGACCCTTACCTGATATTTGTTGGTGTCTTTGTTTCATGGGAACCTCTGAATTTGGATCTTACCTCAGTGTACCCATATTAAATAGGTGTGACGTGTGTTGGATGTGTGTGTGGAATGTTCAAATTACACTGAAAATTAACAGAAAACTTCCTGTACCCATCATGGATATGTACAAAAACATAGGATACATTACTGGATCCGAGTATATGGCTGTTCCATAAGTGCCAATCATATTCTGAATATTTATTATCATCCCATGTGCTTTCTGTGTAGGACACCATAATAATCAGGTTTGATTGAAGACTAGGAATAAATTTTGATATGCCTTACCTTCCGATGTCTCTCCACACTATTTAGAACAAGTTAGACCCTTGACCTAAGAATAAAATCTAGATCAGCCTTCCTCTTATTTAATTTTGACTTGCATTTATTGAACAACTTATTTTAGTTTTACCACCGTTGCAACCTCCTTATATAGATTCTTGGTTTGTGGGAAAACATCACTATGCAACATGTTTCTGTTCTTTAAGTTCAGAAGAGTTATTAAGTTCATGTTGCTAAACACCGATGGTTCCACAGAAGCATTAACTTATCCACCAAAAAAAAATGCTTCCACAGAAGCATTAACGTTACTGTTTAGTGATTGTGATTTCCCTCAGTAACTTTGAAGATAACTTTCTAAAGATTGGGAAAGTACAAGTGCATTGAAAGTTGGGATCACAACTAGGTTTCTTAAAGTTGGATGTTGTTTCTAAGTGATGCTGTTGAAAAGCATGTGTCTCGATTTTTGATGGAAGAGGATTGGATGCTGGTATGCCATGATCAATCATATATGAGTTCAGTGTGTATCCTTTTTCCCCTCTCATGTTGAAGATTTTGATCGAACAGGAAGAGGATATCAGAACTGTGATGTTTTCTTTATCCCTTCCTAAGTGTATTGATATTGAGTATAGGTCTGGTAATCTGCTGAACAACATAAACTGCTTTTCAAGTTGCTTGTACCTACCATTCTATGGGTCATACTGTTGTCTCACTCTCTTAAATGGACAACCATGACATCTTGCTAAAAATACTCTTCTATAGATGATGAGCATATTTTGATATTGTTGTATAATTGTCTTGCAAGGCGGACCTTTGGTGGAAGGAAGTTATGGGAATCCCGAGATGATCGGAAATGGGGACATGACAAATTCGAAGAGTTGAGTGTGGAGGAGAGGCATTATCAAGAGGTGAATGCTTTTAGCCATGTGCTTCTTCGTTTTACTCATCTTTCTTCTGAGTCTTTTGCATGATTTGTTTTGCTAATCAGTATAATTCTATCGTGATCCTTAGGGTAGGAGGGGTTCAAGGGGTCGTTATCGAGGTAGAGGGCGAGGGCGAGGGCCTGAGCGTGGAACTGTGCAAGGACGTAGACCTAAAGCATATGTCAATGACAACAATCCGAACAACAATAACAGCCAGAAGATTCAGAATAATGCTCTAAAAGGCATGAGAGGTCGGGGTCCAAGAAGGTATCGACCCTCATTTAAGGACAATATTGATGTGCCCCCTCCACCAAACAAACAGTGAGTATCAATTCAGTTAATTTCTCCTTTTCCTCATTAGCAATGATTCTTCTTGATGTTCATCGTGTTGTATTTTTCAGATCTGGTCTGTCAGCTGAGAAACATTCATATCATAGCACAGCCAAAGCATCTGCTCCTGTATCAAATGTGGAAAATGATGCAGTGGCAGCTGCTAAGCAAGGGTTTGTGTCAAGCCTGAATTCTGCTTCTCCTCCATTCTACCCCTCTAGTTCCTCTGCTAAAGAGATCACTATGACTCACAAGAGGGAACTGCAAACTGGGACAAGTAACCGCAGTGGTCACCCTTCTGCCTTAGGAGACAGTTCTGCTGATGCACAATCAACTTCAGTTTTAAGAGGGAAGAATGCCAGTGATTCTGTGAGCCTTGAAAAACTTAATATTTCTGATCATATTACTGCAGTAGCTTCGAAGGTTTCATCAGGTTTGCAGTTGGCTCCTGGTTCCTCAACAATGAGTCCTACTCAGTCACAGCCATTGAGAGGCCAAGGAAGAGGATTTAATGCAATGCCAAATGTGAATTACCATTCTCGTGTAATAAGCAACCAATTCAATCGAGTTTCTCAGCCAACAAATCTCCCTTCTACTCAGAGGAATCCTGTTCTAGGTCGAGAGCAACCTTCTTTCCAAGCTACGAGCCACCAGTTTGCTCAGCGATCTGGTACTAGATCTCAAGGCTCATCTCCTCCCAAAACTGGACAATCTATCCCTGAAGCTGGAGAGTTTGAATCTTCTTCAGATTCAAGTAAATCAAAGAGTGCTATGGTTGCAAAAGGAAAAGGCACTCTCCAGAGCACTGGAAGGGGTTCAGTTCTTTATGGAGGAGCTCAGGTTATGGGTGCACCTGGAAGCATGGGTAGTAGTGATCAAAACTTTCCTGCGACACCAGCCTTTTTGCCAGGTTGATCTCTTATAATTATCCACCTCATCCTGAAAAACTCTTTACAAAATCAACCATGTGTGCCCCTTGGGATGGTTCAATATGACGTCGTTCGTTCAGTACCCTTTCACTCTATTTGTTTTTAGAGGCTAGGATTTCTTTTCAAGAAATTATGGTTTAGATTTTCCCCTTGTTTATTATCCTTTATCTTGAGCCGGGGGTCTATCGGAAACAGCCTCTCTACTTCTTCGGAGGTAGCGGTATGGACTGCGTACATCTTACCCTCCATAGACCCCACGCTGTGGGAATACACTGGGTTTGTTGTTGTTGTAAATTATGGTTTAGATTTATTGAGACATGTGATATGTATGAAGAATGTTCGTCTGTGTAATTAGTAGATTATGGTTACCATATTGGTGCATCTTCCTATAGGAAACTCATCTTTGTACCTCCAGTTCCCCAGTGACACTTCGTATTTTATTTTTTTTGGGGCTAAAGAAGTGATACTTAGTATTTCTTTCTTCTGAAATTTGCAGTCATGCAATTTGGCGGCCAGCACCGCGGTGGCATTCCTGCTGTTGGCATGGCTTTTCCTGGATATGTTGGTCAGCCACAACTTGGTTTGGGGAATTCTGAAATGACATGGTAAGGTTTTATGGCAATGTGACAACATTGGAAAAATTAGTGTAATTTTCATGTACCGTGTGGGGATTTTATTGCTTAGGCATTTCCCCGATCATATACCCAGCTGTGGATGTCTACGGAGTGGAACCATATTTCTTTCTGAATTATTGAATATAAGTTAGATCTGTTCACATTATCATAAATATTGATAGACTGGTTTGCCTATATCGGGTGATTTTTAAATGATTTTGTTTTTCAATTGTCAGGTTGCCAGTTTTAGCTGGGGCTGCTGGAGCATTAGGTGCAACATACTGTTCGCCATATATTGCTATGGACGGTGCTTATCATGCTCGCCCATCCGGGCAAATATCTTCTCTCGCTGCTCCAAGGTCAGTATTCTCACCTCCATTCCTGTATATTCCAGTTTCATTAGTATTTTCCTTTGTGCTGGCATGTCGGTGTCATACTTGTTCTACAGACTTCTTCCATTCATTTTCGTTTACTCTTGACTTTTGCTTAATAGAGATGCCACTATTTTGTTCTGTTATGACTTACTCGTGTGATCTCATGACTCTGAAGAAAGTGTGACCCATATTTTTATCCTATGTAAAAGCTTGACCAGTTTTCATAACTGGAGAAATCAAATGGCAGAACCTGTACATTTGTTACCTAAAGTTTTCGCAGATCTGTTTTGTTGTTTCGGCTGTTTATGGATATCTATTGAAATTTTGACTGTTACTTGTTAGTGATTTTGCCATTTTCTCACTTTTAAACATAATTTGTTAGTACAGATTTTGAGAAAATTATTTCTTGATTCTGTAAACATTGCAGCAATATGTGTAGTAGCCATTTTTTTATTAATTTTAGTGAGTGGAAAAGAAACTTTTAACAATCACTTCTCTCTGCAGCAAAGAGAACAATACCAGTAAACCAAATAATGAAGGCAAGCCCCAACAGAGACCAGGTGAGATACATATGCATGTTCTAATTTTTTGCGTTATTTGTTCTGCTGCTGCAAAACTTTGCTTCTATATCACTAATATTGTATGCCCCATTTCATCTCTCAGAGCTCTCAAATGATGACTTAGGCCAGCGTCAAAAGAATCCTCGCAGGTAGCTTATATTCCACATTCTGAAATGAGATGCTCTATTTCCAAGCTTCCCCTTTTGCTTAAGTACATGTATTTGTTGGTTTACTTGACGTTTGTAAATGTTGAATTTTCATTTCATGTCTTTGCAGATATACAGAGATGAAGTTTGATCAGTGAGCTAGTTTGTAGGTTGAAGCTGTTTGAATAAGCAGATTAAGGTCAACTTTGTTTAAATCTTTTTCTCTTTATTTTTCAGTTAAAATTTTCCATCTGTGGTTGAGTGTTGCCAATCTCTGAGTAAAACTTGTGTTGCTGCAGGCCTTCTCCCAGACCCTATGATCTCCGAGTGTTGATCTGGAGTATCTAGGGCTCTCATGTGTTGTGATGTATTTTAGGTAATGATTTTGCTCATGACTTTAATATCATATTTTCTTGTGTTCTGTTTCTTGTGAAATGACTCCACATTTTCAAGTTTCCACCAAACATAATCCTTGTGCACATTTTGTTCCTATGGCATTGCCCCTCCCACCTTCCTAAAATATGAAGGGAACTGAAAAGAAAAAAGCAAAAGAAAAAGCACTCGTGCTTGCCTGTCAAAGGGCAATTTTGAACTTGAACGGATTTATCTAATAACTCCTGATGAAGCTCTGTAGTTTCTTTGAAATTGGGACATGTAGTCAAAGGGCAATTTTGAACTTGAACGGATTTATCTAATAACTCCTGATGAAGCTCTGTATTTTCTTTGAAATTGGGACATGTATTGTACATTCGTACATCTTTTCTTTTTCATTTCTTGTGGACCTATGTTCATTGTATTCTCTTCTCATTATGTAACTTTTGATCCACAGGTTTACATGACAAACGCCTGCTCATGCTGCTTCACTTTCGGGGGCACACTGCAGCTTGACGGGTGGCAGTTATTTGTTTAAATATGTGGTACAATTACAGTACTCTTGTCATCATGCTTAGCGTATGCCTCCTAAAATTGAGGAATAATTTCTGGCTTATCTTTTAAATCTCAGGTTCTTGTGGCTTGATTTTTCTTTAACTGAAGGAATTGATAAATATTGATGGGTTTCTTCAAATGATGATGGAAAATAATGATAGAAGTCCGGAAGCAGTTGCATCTGTTTTCTTATTATGTGAAGTTTTTGCTCTTCTAAATAGATGATCCTAGTGTCTTTTCAAGTTTTCTGTTAGTGGCCCAAGTTACTACTTACTACTGTTTGCTGGATACTTTCAGGGCTTTGTCGTTAGATATATTATGTTAACAAGAGAGCATTGCTTGCTCAGACGCTGAATAATAAATTTTGTTTCAAAAAGACTTTGGTTGTCCAGACTTGAGACTTTCCTTCATCTCTCTTTGTATTACATATGGTGCCCATAAGCATATGTCTTTGGTTTGTCCAGACTTGAGACTTTCCTTCATCTCTCTTTGTATTACAATACATATGGTGCCAGTAAGCATTTGTCTTTGGTTTGCCCTGACTTCAGACTTCCCTTCATCTCACTTTGTACCACATATGGTGCCAATAGGCATTTGTGTTGTATGCGACGTTCAGTTTTGTGTTCTATATTTGTTTGTCGTGACAAACTTTTGATCGTTTCGTTCGTCGTGCGGTGTAATAATTGTGGTTGAACATGTGAAGTTAACCCTTAGGATGACATTAGAAACCACGAGCACCGTCATTAAGAAGCTCTTTCAATGTGGTTGTAGTGGTGTGGAAAACTGAGACTACTAGGTCAATGGCGTAACGGCACACCCTAGATGGGCATGAATGACCATTACTTAATTCTTCCACTTGTTTCTCTTCTTTTCAAAAAATATTGTCAAAAAATGAGTGTGTTCTTAGAAACCAAGACAAATTTGTATGTTTTTCTAGCTATACCTTTATACTTCCTCTTATATTTGTAATTTTATAGTGGATGTGATTATTGTTAAAGCGACACTTATTTTGGGACGGAGGGATTTTTGTTCAAGCGACACTTATTTTGGGACGGAGGGAGTAATTTGTTGGCAATGAATGGTATTGATGAGAAGTCAGTTGTTTATTTGAAAGTGGAAGAGATTCTCTATTAGCTGTGCATACAGCAGATGCACCTTAAATTATCACAATTCACAAAGCTCGAGCATTTAACTAATGTCAAGTCGCAGAATTAATTAGTAAAAATTTATGCAGAGTCAATGGCACCATTGTCTAACACAGAGCATGCTTGTCAATTTATTTTTCTATTTATATTTATATATTTAAGAGAAGCAATATTTAAGCCAAGTTTATTTATTAAAGATTGTCTCTTTCAGACCCTATTTAATTTTTGTCAAGACATTTTATCGAAACTTGGTCATTTTACATACATTTTGAAAGAAAAAAAAACTATTAATCACGTAGAAATAGTATGATTTATCAATTAATTAGGGGACTACCAGGCTAGTTACTGAATTAATTACGCAACCAGGTTACTGTAAATTATATTGACCGTTTGTTTAAGTGAAAAATTATGCCAATTGCCAGGATTAGTACTATTATGATACATGAAATGTAATGTAAGATCTAATTATACTCGAATTTTAATGCTAATAGAATTATCTTTTGTAATTCAATATATCGTCAATGATATTCATATATACATTGCATTATTCATACAATATAATATACAGACTTACGTATAATTTATGCAAAAATTAATTATAAAAAGAAAAAAAATCAAATAATATATTAGCAATGTTAATTTTATTCGAATTTTTTTCTGTCAATTTCAGTGCCACACATGACGTCACAGTAGGTAGACATATATATATACCAAGTGATATTATATAAGTGGAATTTGAGAAGGATTATGTGTATAAATACTTTACTCTATTTCGATAGAGCATTGAGTAGCTTCATGTGTGTAATACTCCCTCCGTTTAAAAGAGAATTATCTATTTTGATTTGACATAAAGTTTAAAAAAAATAAAAAAAAAATGAATCTTGTGATCTTAAATTAAAATTGTATCAAATGTATAAAAATATTTTTTAATCTTGTAGTCTTAAACATGTCACGTGAAAAACTGAAATTAATATATTATCAAAAAAATTAAGAATTATTTTTTTAAAAATAAATTAAAAAGAAAAATAGGTAATTCTTTTTTAAATAAAAGTTGTATTATTTTCAAGAGTGATTTTTTTAATGTCTAAAAAAAAAAAAAAAGTAACAAACAGGAAAAAACGACGACTTCATTTACTGTTGAATTGAAAGATAAAGCGTCGGTGATACTTCCTTTTATTTCATTAAACAGAACTAAAAGAGAACATAGAAAAATAAATCCAAAAAGGGGTAAAAGAAAGTAGAAAATCTTTGAGCTCGGTGTTAATCAGACATTGGTCTCTCTCTGGGGATCATTTAACTGAAGTTGTTGGTCTTGCTGTACTAGCCATTTCCAAGTTTCTCCATTTTTTCCATTTGCTTGAATCATTACATATCATTTGGACTAATTCTTGTATTATCAAGAAGATCCACACCCCAACAGTTTCTCTTGAAATAGTTTTGTTGGATTTTCAGCTTGGAAGAGCATTAGTTTCTTTAATCTTGGTAAGTAATTTATTCTTTCTTTTTGAGTAAGTTTTTAATCTTCCTAGCTAATTTGGGATTGAGGGTAGTTGACAGATTGCTGATATACAAGCATTTAATTTTGTAATCTTGTAGTATGTTCGTTCTTGAAGTTTCTGAATCTTTAGCTTCTTTTCTTTGTTATGCCAAGGGGGCTGAAAAGGGTTTTGGGTTAAGAAAGTTGGAAAAGAAGCATTTACTTGCTGTGTATTTCGTTCTACTAAATCCAAGAAAGTTGGGTTAAGGGTGATGAAAATTGTGAGTATTTGAAAAAAAGTAGTTTTTGTTTTCATAGTGATAAAATGATATTTGGAAATTGGAGTGGTGTTTGGCCATGAATACCAATAGGAGTTGTTTTGAAATTATTGGGAGTGAAAACAGCATTTTGGCGTTCCTTAAATTCCTGAGAAAGTGAACAGTTGAATTCAGAAATTTTATGGCCAAACCCCTTATGTCGACTCCAGAAAAAAGTAAACCCCTTATGTATTCTGGCAGAATACATTTTATGCATCATGCATTAGTACTTTGAATAATGCAACAAGTTCTGTTCTTTTAATTTCTGCATCTAAAAGAAACAGGTTCTTGGATTCCCACATCTACTTAGATCTCAGTTCAGTCACAATCTAACAAAATAAAAAATCTGAAATTTGTTCCTTGTTTAGGTATTATATTGATGAAGCTAGTCAATGTGTTGTTCCATTAAATTGGCTCAGTAGCTGTACATGAAATTGGCGCCTATTTTGGGTTGGTGTTGATACAAACAATTTTGAGTAAACATTTGTAGCATACATGTCCAACTAATGGATGAACTGAACATAGTAAGACCATCACCCTTGAGGCTGAATGGTCCCGGCCCTGTGAAGTCCACATTGTCGGGAAGATCAACTCCTAGAGGAGGATCTCCTTCCTTCAGGAGATTGAACTCTGGACGTACCCCACGAAGAGAGGGTAAAAGTAGTGCCTTCAGTTCTCAGTGGTTTAGAAGTAACCGCATTGTACTTTGGCTGCTTCTGATTACTCTTTGGGCCTATGGAGGATTTTATGTCCAGTCAAGATGGGCTCATGGAGACAACAAGGAAGGCATCTTTGGAGGATTCGAAGGTGATGTGGCCAATGTAACTTCTCAACCAGAGGAAAAAGTTCAACGAATTCTAGTTGCAAGTGAGGATTCTTTAACAATCAAGGCTCCAAGTAATAAAACACTGAGCAATGCAATGGACCTGGATTTAGTTTTGGCCAAACAGCACAATAGTGTGGTATCTGACAAGGGTGCATCTTCTAAGAAGAAGAGCAAGAAGTCTACACGTGCTTCTCGTAGGAAGACTCGTGGTAAGAAGAAGGTGGTGGCAGAGGTTAAAAATGATGATATTGAAGTTGAAGAAGAGGAAATACCCAAGCGAAATAGTACCTATGGCCTGCTTGTTGGTCCATTTGGGTCAATAGAGGACAAGATTTTGGAGTGGAATCCCGAAAAGCGGTCAGGAACCTGTGATAGAAAAAGTCAGTTTGCACGTCTTGTTTGGTCTAGGAAGTTTGTGCTGATACTCCATGAACTCTCTATGACTGGAGCTCCACTTGCCATGTTGGAATTGGCTACGGAGCTTTTGAGCTGTGGGGCCACAGTTTATGTAGTACCTCTCAGCAAAAGAGGGGGTTTAATGTCAGAACTATCTAGAAGAAAGATCAAAGTGCTAGAAGACAAATCAGACATCAGTTTCAAAACAGCCATGAAAGCAGATCTTATTATTGCAGGTTCTGCAGTGTGTGCATCATGGATAGGTGAGCTCTTCCGCATATGCTATCTATCATCTCTACATCTATCTGCAATACAGTTTCAATGTGGCAAGTTGAGCTTGTAATGTGATCGTCATTCTCAACTGATAGCACAGCTGCAGGCTGCAGCATATCATGTTCAATTGATAGATCTCCTATAATTCAATTTAGCTTACTCCCACTAATACTGTTTTTGATGATCCTCATACTTTTTGGTCCACTAACTATCAATTGTACGCATATTTTATGCTCTTCGGTCTAATCTAAAAGTTTTGGATTCTCATTATTTCAATGAAGGAGCCAATTTTTGCCAGTTCTAAGTGCCACCTTTTTTGTAGACCTTTATTGCAAAACTTGTGTGAGATTTGAATATCCCTAGGATGATGTAACATTAATCAGCTCTTTTGCTTCATGAAGAAATCTTTCTTTTGTCTATGCTAGCATTATAGTCTTTGATTTCCTTGATTTTAGCCTTCATAAATTCTGTGAATTTGCTTCTGTTCTTTTCTTCTCCTTGTGTGCCTTGGCTAACTTCTGACAATTAATATCTCACTTTCAGAACAATATGCTGCACGTACTGTGCTAGGTTCAAGTCAAATTACTTGGTGGATCATGGAAAACCGACGGGAATACTTCGATCGGGCTAAACTCGCTTTCAACCGAGTGAAGAAACTTATATTTCTTTCTGAATCACAGTCTAAGCGCTGGTTAGCTTGGTGTGAAGAAGAACATATAAAGCTCAAAACTCAGCCTGCATTGGTTCCACTTTCCCTTAGTGATGAACTGGCTTTTGTAGCAGGCATTCCGTGCTCACTGAGCACTCCGCTGTTCAGTCCTGAGAAGATGCTGGAAAAGAGGCAGCTGCTAAGAAATTTTGTGAGGAGAGAAATGGGGTTGACAGACAATGATATGCTTGTTATGTCCTTGAGTAGTATAAACCCTGGAAAGGGTCAGTTTCTGCTCCTTGAATCTACGCGTTTGCTGATTGAGGGAGCTCCTCCTCTAAATGGATCTGCTGTTAAAAGACAAGATTATCACAAAAGGACATTGCTTCGTAATTGGAAACAATTTGGTGAATGGAAAAACGAATCGTCCACCTTGTCAAATAACCCAAACACAGAAGTGTTGCAGCTACCCCAGCTTTTCAGTAAGGGGATTAACTATAAAGCTGGAATTGGAAATGATAGAGGAACTCGAAAGCTTTTCGCCCTAACTGAAAGGAAGCAGGGAGAAAAGCTTAAGGTTCTTATTGGGTCAGTTGGATCCAAGAGCAATAAGGTGCCTTATGTTAAAGCGCTTCTCAACTTTCTAAATCAGCATTCTAACTTGTCAAACACAGTACTGTGGACTCCATCAACCACTCGTGTCGCTGCACTTTATGCTGCTGCAGATGCTTATGTAATGAATTCTCAGGTTAGCCTTTACAACTGTGTTTAACTCCATTATTGTTGAGTTCAGCAAATGTACAGTGTCGATGCTTCTGGAAAGTATTAATACTATTATATAAGAGTCTGATGGGGAAGTTTAAGTAAATCAGATCAGAGGGGGAAAGAGAGAACGTAGATAAAGTAAAATAGACATATTATTAGAGAGTAGGTGCTTCTTATGATGTCATGCTCTGTGCAGATCTAAATTATTTTCATGATTTGTGATATTTCAGATTGAAAAATGAAAGCATTGTAAGGTTGAGCTACCTCTTTGCAAAGATTTCTCAATGAATGAATATACTACTCAGAAATGTGAAATTGTTTTCAGTAATAAGTACCAAGTTGTCGCATTTTAGCAACTAGCAAGTACATATTATGGTTCTCCCAGTGAAACTGAGAACCTTTGTTAGCTGGCTTGCTTGTATCCGCTTATTAATTAATAATTAATTCAACTTGGGTTTATATGAGGCACCATGCTAAAATCATGATTCTGAGATAGAATGAATTGGTTATTCATAAGCGTCAATTAGAAGTGTGAGGAATAGGTTGAACCTTGAGCATGGACGTTGGTCTGGTTTTGTCTTTTGGTGTAACCTGGATACCTAGAAGAGATGTGAGGAACCAATCCCTTTCTCAAAGAAAACTGATGAATCTTGTATGTGCTTTTTTTCTTAAAAAAAAGAAAAAGAAAATGGGTGGGGGTGGATTACGGGAGTCTATGAATTGGTGTTGCAATTGAATTGTTCTCTTAATAATATCGTGTTCATCCTCTTGTCTTGTACTCTTTAAAGCAATTTCAGTTAACTCTGCGGGGGAGAAGTCAGGGAAAGCAGTCCCTCAGCTTCTCCTTCATGCTTGCTTAATCTCATTAGTTAGCTTATATTTGTTGGGAGCATGGGGGGGATATATTAGTCTGGTGGTAGAAGTAAGAATTCGAGCCATTATCAAAAAACAAAAAAGAAGGATTCTAACGTTTTATGCTGTTGAATGAAACCATGCTATGCAACAGTGATTGATAATATATGAAATAAGAGTCTAAAGTACAGCTCGTTCAAACATAATGGTTAGTTTCCTGGAATAGGTACAATGATCATATGGTTTTCTTTATACGTCGTGGACTACTATTTGTTTCCTGGGCAAATGGTTCACTCTGCTGATATTGGTCCCCATGGTTCTTTTTTTCTTGAGTAATGTTCTTTTTTTGAAAAAAAGTCCAATTAATATCACAAGTGGAACGGGGAGGGAGAAGGGAAATACATTATGAAGATCTGAACTTAATTACCAACTGAGCTACACCCCGGTGCTCTTGTGTAATTTCATTCGACACTTGCACTTGGTTGCTTAGTTTCATTGGGTAGTTAGTACCTATTTATCCTGAGTAATGGTGGTTTACTTTTTGCAGGGACTTGGAGAAACATTTGGGAGAGTAACAATTGAAGCAATGGCATTTGGTCTTCCTGTAAGATTCTCAATTCCGTCCTGCCAATAGTGTAATGTGCTTGTACTTTTTCATGCCATTGAAGCAGTAGTCGTGTTCGAGACAGATTATTTTCTTCTTTTAAATACGCTGGCATGAAGCTATGTCAAGCTATCAGTCCACCTCAACGAAAGAAAAGAACAACAATCAAAATACTTAATAGCATGTCAATACATTTATACAAAACTTACGCAATGGAACCGTAGACGTTCAAGTGAAATCCAATCCATGAAATAATTTGATCTATGGACAACACCGTTGTAGTAAAGGTCGTAATGCCAGAGAATCGTTACCGCAAGGCCTAGAGGGGGGGGGGTCATAAGCGTCTAGTTTTGAATCTGGCTGAAACCTCTGCCAGTTGACCTCAATTAGTTGGTATGGTTGCATTACACAAATCGTAGATGGTTTAGAGTTCAATCTAGGATTTGCTGTTGGTTCTGGCAAAACCTATTGAATCAGCTCGTTCAGATGAATTGAGGCTGCATTAGCACAGTGAAGTGAACCTGATGGAGTCCATTAGTTTTGACATTTCAATCATACATTAATTAAATTTTGTGATTACATAAGCAATATGGCTGAATGAAGTGGATTTGACATATGATTTTGTTACAGGTGCTGGGAACAGAGGCTGGAGGCACACAGGAGATCGTGGAACATAACGTGACAGGTCTTCTTCATTCTTTGGGACGTCCAGGCGCTCAAGTTCTCGCCCACAATCTTCAGTATTTGCTGAACAACCCATCGGAAAGGCAGCGATTGGGAAGCAATGGAAGAAAGAAGGTAAAAAATATGTACCTAAAGAAGCACATGTACAAGAGATTCGGAGAAGTGCTATACGACTGCATGAGAATTAAATAAGACTTAGATTGCACTGCACATCCATTTTTCATTCTTCCTGTATTGTTGTTTCCTCTCTACACTAGGAATCAGCCTTTTGTACAGTATGAAATCTAGTCGTGTTTACTAATAGAGATCCCAACCCTTTTTTTTTTTTTTTTCTTTGCTGTTTACATGCCAAGCTATCTAATTTCATGTGAGTCTTTCATTTGTTTTGTTTTTTTGAGAAAGGTAACTAACTTAATGGAGTAGCATTTTACTTACTGTCACCGCGAAGCTCTCACCTTTTACGTTCAGGAGGGTAGTTACCATCCGAGCTACGCTCTCTTCGGTCAAATTGAACTAAACTATGAATATTACTGCACCAACGAGATCCAACTTGGGAACCCAAGAGATCTATATAGTAAAATATTTCTGATTTATAACTGTACAAGACACACAAACTAATGACACTCAAAAACACTCTTTACATCTCAAGGCAGCAGCCAGATTGAACGTGGCCGGAGAAGTTCACCGGAGTATCCATTCTCGTCCACTTATAGCTCTGTAAATCAAGAATATAAGTGTGATATGGTTCATTAAATCCCATTGAACCAGTCAACAAAATTTTACCCCGCCATGCTGTAACAAAAGCCACATGCCGAAGCTCCACCGGAAGCGCCGCCACGACATGCCACGTGGACTTCCCGAGTGCCAGCACATCGCCGTCCCGACACATGTACAGTCTCCCGTCTCCACCTTCCACGCAGGTTCTAGGACACGCGGCGGATTCGAAGAAGCGGCCGTCGATTGGGTCCCACCGCCACGTGGAGACGTCGAATGACTCGGCGGTTTTACCGAACTGGCCTTGCATACACGTGTCGTATCCACCTATGACGTGGAATTTACCGCCATAGAAAGTGCACTTACATTCATCGCGTTCAGCTGCCATGTCAGGCATTGGGACCCACTCATCCCTTGCCACGTCATACGCCATCGCCGATTTCAGCGCGTTCTTCTCCTCGTCGTGCCCGCCGGCGACGTACACCGTCCGATCAGAATCCGACGCGCAACCGAAAAACGATCTCCGGCAACCAGGCATTTCAGCTCCACGTCTCCACGTGGCCGACACGAAGCTGTAAACATAAACGGAGTTCGAAGGCTCCCAAGTAGTAGGTTTCCACCCGCCCATCACCACTAAATTCAACCCAACTCCGATGAGCTGGCAAAACATCGGCAGCCCATCTGAAATTCCAGGAACCGGTGGTAATTCAGCCCAATAACCCGATTCCGGTTCATAAACCGTAAGCCTGTAAACCGGAAAAGCTGAGTACTTGAACAACCCGAGTTTCATCTTCGGTTCAATTCGAGCTTGGGCCATTAAAACTACCGGCCGGGTCAACCCGGTGGTTCTTCTTCGCCTCCAAAACTCAGGAAGTTCAATTTGTAGCTTCCAGTCCCGGCAAACGGACGTAACGGAGGAGAAATTGTTGTATGGGACTCGAATTAAACATTCGAGTCCGATATCATATGGAAGACTGGGAATTAACTCCATCGTATAACGAACTAGAGGGGTAATTTAACTGGATTTTATATGTGAGGAATTTTGAATTTAGTGGAGGGGACCTTTATGGGCAATTAGCATACTTTTTAGCTCAGATATTCCGAAATGCAAGTTGTTTTACGAGAGAAAGGAAAAAGTGAGGTTCTAGAAGGATATTGATGTTTGGGGAGTATTCAATTCAATTTATAGAGAAGGGCCATACATAATTTATTTACACTTACTTTTGGTCCCCCTTTTTTCTGGATAATCATTTGGATCAACTTTTAGTGGACTCGTGGTTATGCTATTATATTATACAAATATTTCGAGTTCTTCTACAAGGAAATGGACACAGAACAAGTATATGAAACGAAACCCATTTTGGAATTTGGATGAGGTTTGGACAGGGGTGGGTACTATTTGGTTCCATCGTGCTTCGATTAATTTCAATTCGTATTGATTTAACATCGATTAATTCAAATGAAGAAGACTCTATATTTAGGTTAAATTCGAAATTTCTTACTCAGAATGAAAGAGTACTACTACAATTTGTTCATATAAAGTTACAAGGTTGGGTCCGATCTGGTCATATGTAGTTTATTTGGGTTGGAGTTTTTTGTTGTTCTAAAATAAGTTTTTAGTAAGAATCAAAACGTTCTCGTCAATCAAACTTTTTTTATGAAAGTTAAGTAATTTTATGAATAGAAAAGGCTACTTTGATGACTTACCTGCCATAACTCCCCGTAAGACTATAAGTTCAAAAATCTTTTAAGAAATTAGCACGTAATCTTTGTTCAGTTTAACTTCCAATATAACAAATGGCGAATGAAAAATCCATCTTAATGTAAATTAAGAGAACATGTACCTTTTAATTTCTATATTATTGTAGAAGGTGCAGATGACATATTCTTGTAGCACGCTGATAATATCCACCAGCGGCTATTATTGCTATAGTTTCTTGCAAGTTCAATATTTATTAGTATTTACTATTGGCATGTTTCAAGTTTCAATTTAGAGGCGTCACAATTTGAAGTTTATGAGTTCTGAATACTTACTATTGAATTTATAGTTTGGCTGGTGCACTAAGTTTCCGCTATGAGCAGGGTTTGAAGAAGGATTGGACTACAACGATCTATTATGCACAACCTTATTTTACATTCCTACAAGAAGTTGTTTTTCAATATATAATTGGCTGATAAAAATAAAATCAAAACGTGAACTTTCATTAGATAGAAATTAAATCAACGTAATCATACCGCCAATTTAATCTCTGTGGTTTGTAACAAATTTCAAATTAAAAGTCGTTTTCAGTTCAATATTTTTTAAACAAATATACTCCTAATAGAGTGAGTTGAAAGAGAAGATGAGTGGTAACTAACTACACTAGTACCACAATTTTCTCCAACTCATGACTCATACACTTTTGGTATTATGTAGAACACCTTTTTTAAGTTCTTCTAGAAGGAAAAGGACTTGAACAAGTCCACGAGATTGCCCATCACATGATGTTTGTCGGTGTTTCATACGCATTTTATAGTTGTTGCTGCGTAATTAATTAAGAGATCACGAGTTCAAATCTTGAAAATCGTCTTTGACAGAAATACAAGGTAAAGACTGCATACAACAGACCTTTATGATCGAATTCTTCTCTGAACTTTGCATATAGTGAAAACTTTGATGCATCGGGTACCCCAGTTATTGGCACAAGTTGTAAGGAATATCTTGGTTTTGAGTTAAGCTGGAGGCGCCATGGATAACTAAATCATCCCTCAGTTATTAAAAATAGGTGAATAAATTTTTTTCATTCTTTTGTATCATAGAAGATTGATCTTTCGTCATTTGTAAATTACATACATCATTATGCCTTTGTATAAACTGTTCCACCCTTAATCAAAGGTCGTAGGTTTGAGTCCTAGGTATAAAGAAAAACTTGTTGGGAGCATCACTTTTAGAATAGGCCTTACAATGCGCGATACGAATTAATCAAAATTCCTACGAATACCAAACACCGGGTGAAAAACTAAAAAACATACACCTTTCTATAAAATTATTCTATACGTTAGACGAATGTGGAAAAAAATTAGAGACTTGCTACTTGTAATTGATATTTGTTTTGTCTTATCTCTTGGATTATATAAATGTTAAATTCCGCTAGTTAACGTCTGTCATATGTATGCACTGAATGCAAATTTAAAAGATAGAAATGAAATAATAAAATGAAATAATTGACAAACAGAAGGTAAAAGAAAAATTAGTAAATGGTCTTATTCATATGGTGTGTCACTGAATTTGTGGTATACAAAGTGGTGCACTAATTCTTAGTTTTCCTCTTGTTTTTTCACAAAAATAATAATAATTGTGCTTTTGTATTTTTCTTATTGTATAGTAGCAAAGACAAATAGTAATCGAATCAAAAAGTTGGACACGGAACGTGGTCAATGAATGATGACTAATCAGTCAATTAATTTGACTGAAGAATTGTAAATTTTAATTGCATCATGTCCCATCAAATCCATTTAAAATAGAAATGCTAGCTCTATTAATTAGAAAAAAACAATTCAATATCAAAAGCTCGAAATTTAAATCACTAATTTAGAAGGAAGAAATTTTATTATAAATTAGAAAAAAGTAATGACATGCACACATCAAGGATATGGGCAACTTACTGAAAAATGGCAATTTGGCAATACTCCATTGACGTGGTGTTTGTATTATTTGGGGTAATAATTCACTTTTTAAAAACCACCGTGACGTTACAGATTAGTGGAAATGCTTTCATCCACAGTAATTATTTAATGTCTGGACAAAAAAAATCCCAGAAATATTACACAAAACATGGGCTAATAAATAATAATTTGAGTTAATTAATTTACTTGCCGACGTATTTTAATCAAAATTTGGAAATCAGACAAATTGCAGAAACATGGGACCAATGTTTGCTTGATAGAAATTTAAAAAGATACTATCATCAAGTTGTGGTCTACGAGCTTGGTGTTTCTATCTTCTTGTTTTTTAAGTGTATTGGCTTTTTATTGAGAGACAAATTTGAAAATTTGAAAATTTGAAGTTTATAATTCATATACAATATGAAGCAAATATTACAATAATAACTGACATTCTATATTTAATACGTGATTTTTTTAAGAGAAAATACATTGTTTTCACCCTAAATTATATACGAAATTGCTGAGATACACCCGAATTTTAGGAGGGTTCTATTACCCCTATACTAATTAAAATCGTATTTTTGGCAACCTTAGTGTCTATGTGACACATACGTGGTACATACGTGTACCTTCGGTGTGTTGATTTACTGATGTGCCACGTAGACACTAAGGTTGTCGAAAATATGATTTTAATTAGTACAGGGGGTAATAGAACCCTCCTAAAGTTCGAATATGTCTCAAAAATTTTATGTATAATTTAGGATGAAAAGAAAGCATTTTTCTTTTTTTTTTTTAATAAAAACACACAAAATTTCATTTACACAAAAGCTATTGAGTTAATATAAACTCATAATATGTATTTTAAATTCGCCCTTTTATTCAGAGGTATAACACAAAAACTCATAGATATATGCAAGGGGTAAAACAAATTCTTATTACTACTATATATAAGAGCAAGTAGCAGCTCTTTCAAGCAGGCAATTAAGGACATGTATGATGGAGCTAAAACCCAGGTGAGGACGGCGGGAGGAGACTCAGAGCATTTCACTGTCTTGACAGGATTACATCAGGGATCTACTCTTAGTCCCTTTTTGTTTGCTTTGGTGATAGATGTGTTGACGCGGCGTATTCAAGAAGAGGTGTCTTGGTGTATGCTTTTTGCAGATGATGTAGTTTTGATTGATGAGACGGAGATTGACGAGGATGTCTCGCATCGTATTAGGGCGGGATGGATGAAGTGAAAGCTCGCTTCGGAGGTGTTGTGTGATAAGAAGGTGCCGCCCAAGCTTAAAGGCAAATTCTACAGGGTGGCAGTCCGTCCGGCCATGTTGTATGGAGCGGAGTGTTGGCTAGTTAAGAACTCTCACATTCAAAAAATGAAGGTGGCGGAAATACGGATGTTGCGTTGGATGTGTGGGTTGACTAGGGGGATAGAGTTCGGAATGAGACTATCATAGAGAAGGTTGGTGTGACTTCAGTGGAGAATAAGATGCGAAAAGTCCGATTGAGATGGTTCGGACACGTGATGAGGAGGGGCATGGATGCCCCGGTTCGTAGGTGTGAGAGACTAGCTTTAGATGGTTTTAGGCGGGGTAGGGGTAGACCGAAGAAGTACTGGGGAGAGGTGATTAGGCGGGACATGGAGCAGTTACAGCTCACTGAGGACATGACCCAAGATAGGAAGATCTGGAGGACACGAATTAGGGCAGAAGACTAGGGTCAGTTTGGGTCGCTAGTGTAGGGCATTACTTGGTGGGGGTATTATTCTTGTTATGATACCTTGTTTCATGTTTTATTACGAATTTGTTTACTTATCTCTGTTTACTATTACTTGTGGGTGTCGTATTTATGTTATGCTATCTTGTTTCATGCTTTACTATGAATTTGTTTATTATTTTGTGTCTCGAGCCGGGGGTCTATCGGAAACAGCCTTTCTACTTCTTTAGAGGTAGAGGTATGGACTGCGTACATTTTACCCTCCCCAGACCTCACTATGTGGGAATACACTGGGTTTGTTGTTGTTGTTGACATCTTCATATTAGAAAATTAATAAAATTTAATTTTAAAAAAATAAAACTGATATTTATGACATGTCCGCTTTAACTGCTTCAATCGTAATTTTTCTATATCGATCCTAAGTAATTATTATAGGTCATCTAAGTATTAAAAGTTTAGTAATATTTAATAAAAAAAAAGTAAAATAAACATAAAATGATAAATTAACTTTTGATGTTTTAAATTAATTTGACATCTTATATGAGACTCACTTAAAAAAAAATCACAAGTATTTTTTATAGCAATTTTTCTATATCACTTCTAATTAGTTATTATGAATCATCCAAGACGTGTCAGTTTTGCTACTTCAATCATGTTACTATATGTAAGTGTGAGTAGCGGTTGCTGGAACCAGACAACTGACGATTGTCATGCTTTCTTCCAGTTGTCTACATGTTTCGTAATTTTACTATATCACCTCTGATTAATTATTATGTGACATTTACGTATTAGAAAATTAATAAAATTTAATTTTTAAAAAATAGATATTTATGACATGTATGCTTTAGTTGCTTCAATCGTAGTTTTACTATATCACCCCTAAGTAATTATTATAAGTCATCTAAGTATTAAAAAATAATATTTAATAAAAAAATAAAATAAACATAAAATGATAAATTAACTATTGATGTTTTAAATTAATTTGATATCTTATATGAGGCCCACTTAAAAAAAATTCACAAGTATTTTTTATAACAATTTTGCTATATCACTTCTAATGAACTACATGCCGGTTTCGCTTCTTTAATAGTGATATTTGATTGACTCTCGAAATTATATCAGTGTCTCTTAAATTGAAATAGAAAAAAAAATTACAAATCATAATAATTAAAAAATTAAATTACTTTTAAAATATAAATTTTAAAATTTATATTTTAAAAATAATTTAATATCACAAATTCCCAAACCTCACCCTGGATCTATTGTTGTTGTTGTTTAACATATAAATTGACTATCAACATCATAAAAGTTTGAACAAAAAAATGTATTATAAATTACAATAACAAATAACTTAAAATAGAAAATTATAATGTCAAAAAGTATTATAAATTATAATAGTTAACAGCTTAAAAATAATATATATTGGGTCCATACTGATATGGGCCTTCGATACCTGGTTATCTTCCAGAAGGGGAAAATAGTTCAATATAATTGTGGTTGTTTGTTTCTTACGTAACCTAGGTACACAAATTATAGAAGTATGAAATAAAAAAGTCATAAATATAGATGTCAAGAAGTATGAGATTCATTTCTTTTCCCATTTAAAATGCTAGTTTTGTCAATGGGTAAATACTCCCACATTAATAATATTTGGTTATGGATGTGTAATATTATGTCATTTGGACCCCCTACTCAAAGAGTGTATATCTTTGTGTAAAGTCAACTCTCTACATGATATACATTACTCTTTGATCGTAATTTAAATGTCTTAATTTGATTAAACATAAGATTAAAATAAATAAAAAAATTAAATTTTGTGATCTCCTTTAAATATTGTTACCTTAAAATTGTTATATAGAATATCGAAATTGAAAAATTCACAAAATATAATTTGAGGGATAGATCAAAAAAAAATAATAAGACACTTAAATTGATTTGGGGAAGTAGAATATAATTGAATAATTGAGGAAAGCTTGATTATCTTTATTTAGTCGCAGCAGTGATATCATGGATCCTCTTTTTCCTCTAAACCTTCCTATTTTCAACTATAGTACTAATAATACTACCATTTGATTGTGTACTAAGCATATGCCAATAAGATTTAATTAGATGTAAGAATCAGCTTAACATATGGTTAATTAATAGAAAGACAAGTTTTAGAAGATTGATAGATGATTGGTTCTGTTGTCAGCACTGATTAAATTACAAGCTAATTTGTAAGTCAGGATGACAATGACCATAAGTATTGTCAATCAAATGACAAAATGAAGGCCCAAGTGTTGGAAACATTTGTTGCAATTACATCTTATAATAATTAGTTTTGACCCTACGATTTGAGTTACATTTAAGAAAAGTCTTACTTACATAACTTACAGCAATTATTATTACATTACTCTGCGAGTCTGCGTCTCTTTTTTCCTCCTCTTCTTTTAAATTGTTGATTGATTCATGATTTTAACAATAAAGGTGTGACACTAATTTGCTTATTGTGATGCTTAGGGCTTAAAAAAAAGATTACATGTCTAGCTTACAAGTAAATAAGCAAGTTTCAGCATGATTAACTATACCTAAATACAATAGCAAACGCTAAACATTGAGTTATAGACTTTTTTTCTCAACGTTTATTGGGTTTGAATTTATGTCTGATAGTGTCGATAACATGCTAGCTAAAATATATGGAAAGAAATTAAGTTAGTGATTCTGTCATTGTTGGAATTTAAATATGCGATCTTATAATTTTAAATTCTCTTCATCGATAACTAGATCATACCCTTGAATGTTTAACGTTTGGCTTTGACAAATATAACTTCACCCCGTACGCCTGAAATTTGTAACAAACTTCAAATCCAAATATGTTTAACTTTAATCTCATGAATTTGAAATTAACTTTGAAGTGACTAAACTTGTAAAAAATTATGAACTGCTATATATTTTCTTGTCAATCATGTTGTCTGAGTTAGCTTGCACGCAGTTCAACTAATTTTTGAGATACCTGTCATCTTCCACCTGCATTAGGTATCAGGTAACTTTATCTACGGAGGCTAGATTTACAAATAGCTGAGTAATACACTTCAGCCGAAAGGATTTTGTCACCAAGGAGAAGAAAAAAATTCCAAAATAAAACCTTGGCATCTGACATAGCTAATGTAATAGAAAAGAAAACACAACTAGATTAAAGAAGAATCAAACTATGTACAAAATCTCAAATATTATTTCTCTGACCTAAGAATATCCACAAACACGAGAGAAAAGATCTAAAACAAGAAAAATAAGCACTACCTTTTTGACAATTTCATATCTCTAAACAACAAACTGATTGAACATGGCCACAATATTCATCTGGTGTGTCCAGTTTTCTCCATGACTTCTCTTTACCATCACTAATTGGATCAAGTTCATATCTACTGTGGAGTTCACCAAATCTTGAATTTCCCACAGCTAACAGCTTCCCCTGCCCCGCTGTCAGGTACGCCACGTTGGATATCTCAGCTGGCAGTGTCGCCACGTGTCTCCACGTGGCATCGCACCTTGCGACCACGCCACCATCTAGGCACATGTACAGTAGTCTCCCATCACCACCTGCAATGCAGGTCTGGGGACACGTGTCAGAACACAGGAAGTCCTCCTCGAGGCCCCACTGCCGCGTGGCGGTGTCGTACACCTCAGCGCTTCGCTGGAATTGACCTTGTGCGTGCGTAGGATAGCCACCGATGACGTGGAATTTACCACGATAAAATACGCACTTACACTCGTCTCTTTCAACAGCCATCTCCGGCAGCGTTATCCAATCATCTCCCGCCGCGTCATACAACAGAACCGACCTCAGTGCATTTTTCTCGTCATTATGCCCGCCGGCGACAACGACAAATCTCTCCGAATCCGACGAACACCCGAAGAACAGCCTCTGATCTCCCGGCATGTCCGCCCCACGTCGCCACGTACCCGATATGAAACTGTATATAAAAACGCAATCCATAACCCGCCAAGTAACCGGGTCACACCCGCCTATCACCACTAACTCCGACCCGACTCCGACAACCCGGCAGAACATTGGCAACCCATCAACCAACTCCGGTATCGGCGGCAAATCATACCAGCTTCCCTTTTCCGGATCATAAAGCGCGAGCCGATAAAACTGAGTAGAGGAAAGGCTGATAACACCACTAGGCTGGGTGATGGCAGTAACAATGGCTTGGACCAATGCGAAAACGGGTCGGGTAAGACCGGAATGCTTTCGTCGTTGGAGAAAGGCGGGGTGTTTAATTTCGCGTTTCCAGTTGCTGCATACAGAAGAAGCTATTGAGAATTGATCGAGAGGAAGACGAATAAGACATTCGAGAGCAATATCATTAGGGAGGTCCGGAAGAAGATCCATGGAAAATGGAAAATTAAGATAAGATAGAAGAAATTAACAAATTGGTACTATATCAAATGTATAAATAAGGAAGATTGGAGAATAGAAATATGAGTAATGTTTTTTCCTTTTTATTATGATCTCACTCATGCATAAATATCATTGAGGGTTCAGAATGGTGACAAACTATAGGTTCTCGGTGTTTTGTGGGTCACTAATAAATACTCCCTCCGTTTCATAATAAATAAATTATTGAATTTTAGCATAAAAATTAAAAAAAAAATATTAAAGATATAAATTTAACACAATTTTTCATTTCTATCCAAGAAAAAAAAAATGATCTTGTAATACTTTTTCAAAAGTTAATTGGTTGTCAAATCATAAGGATAAATTTAAAAAAAAAATTAATAATTCACTTATTTTGAAACACCAATAAATACTCCAACAATTCACTTATTCTGAAACAGAGGGAGTAATAACCATAGTACAATAAATTGAAGAAGAAAATATAGATACATAAAATAAAAAGAAGAGAGTAATAAATAATTAAGTTAATTTCATTATATTAATTTTTAAATATAATAAATTTTATATTTCATATACTTTATTAGATAATAAACGAATATTTAATAATAGAGAAAAAAATAATAAAATATGATCTGGGGAATGGGCGATAAAGGGTTTCTAGTTGGACCAGTGAGCACGCTGATGGAGGACCACTCAAAAGAAGCCATGTCCTCTCATATCATTAGGGTTCACGGGTGAACATATAAATTAATAATCGAAAAAGGTTCGACGTCTTCTATATATATAAAAAAGTAAATACATAATTATACCATTGATTTTGTGTGAGATTTTTAAAAAGACACCTAAACTTTAACATCGATCTATTACCCTACGATTCTTCTTTATTTCGTTGCAAACGCATCATTTTTAACTGAAGCTCAATCACAACAAAGTGAGTGAAGACACGCGTCAATCAGGTGTTGCCACGTGTCAATTACGTTTAATTTGATATTTTTTTAATAAAAAAAAAAAATTATTTAATTTAACACCCCACCCACCCCCTCTTCCCCCATCCAGCACCTCCCCGCGTCAGCAGCTCCCCTCAACCCCCACCCCCCGTCCAACACCGCCACCCCCATCAGCATCTCCCCCTAACCCCCCAACCCCCTCTCACACTCCGTCAGTATGCATTTCTATTTTTTATTTTTTTTTGGTTCAACTCACTTCAAAAAATAGTTTTATGATTGAATTGAGTTTTAAAGATTGGTAAATGATATGATGTAACTGAAAATTGGAGCTTTAATGATATGATTTAAAAAAAAAAACTTCAATGGAGGAACTTTAATGGTGACATTGTGTTGAAGAACTTTAATGGTATTGAAAAAGAAATGGTGGGTAGTTAAATGATATGATTTAATTGTAAAACGGGAGTTTTAATGAATGATTTTTTTAAAAAAAAACCTTCAATGGAAGCTTTAATGGTGAATTGAGTTGAAGAAGAAAGAGTGGGTGGGATGGGGGGAGTAGAGAGGGGTAGGGATAATTTTATAAAATAAATAAATATTACTTTTTTTAAAAAAAAAAGAATATAAATTATAAATCAATTATTTTACACGTGACAACTTTTAATTGGTCAAAAAAGTCAAATTCGAGTCCTTTCACGCGCCTGTGGCGCGTGTATACACGCAGTGGGTCAAAATGGTGTGTTTGCAACGAATTAAGTAAGAATCATGGGGTAATAGGTTGAATTCAAAGTTTAGGTGTCTTTTTGAAAATCTCGGCCAACATCGGTGGGATAATTATGTATTTACTCTATATAAAAAAATAATTTTAATTACATATATATAATATAATTTTTTATCGAAAAAAAATATGGATGAACCTCTATTTCAAGTGTAGCTCCGCACCTACTTACTATCCAACATAGAGGTATTTACCAGGTTAATTGAGCTATTTCACCCTTAGTTTGATCTGTCACGTTTTACACTTTTACCTGTCAAAATGAATCTACTTTAAACAAGTGGTTTAAGATATGCTATTCATCGTATTGATATGAAAAAGGATTTTGCAAGTTATAATATTTTTATGTATAAATTTTAAGCATTTGAATTTAAAATATAACATTAATTTAATTTAATTTAACTTAAAAAATTAATCAAATTGATTCTCGTAAAGTAAACGTGACAAATAAAAATGAATGACACTACTTATTATTACGAGATCTATTAATTTGTTCACTTCTTTAATACTCTTCCTGTTCTATTTTAGCTATTCACTTTTCGTTTACAAGAATATTAAGAAATCATAGATAAGAAGGTACGCTTTATTAATTCATCCATTAAGAGATTTTTTTAGACTCTACAAACAAGAAAAAAAAAAATTAACTAATTCTCTCTGATTTAATAAGGTAAACAAGTAATATGAGATAAATTTAATAAGATGAACAATTAAAATAAAACGAAAGAAATCGTAACATAGCTTGCGAAAAATGATACATATTGTACTGGTACTGTAGTATATTCACATAAAGTTAGAGAAGTTTGTATTGGTATAAACTATGGTACTCCCTCAGTTTCATTTTACTCGTTTAAAATTTTTAAATAGATTTTTTATTTTAGTTGTTAATTTTTTATTAATCAAGCCAAGATAAATTTTTTTCTTTTATCCTGAGTATTAATTATTTTTTCTCTAAATTAAAATATAAATATTATTTAATAGGAATATTATGATAAAATAGCTATGTTACTAATTATTATTTTTTTAATAAATATGCAACGAGTAAAATGAGACGGAGGGAGTAGTTGTCATTGCACTTCAAGTGCATGCAGATTTATTCATCTAATAACAACCACCAATAGGCAATATACCTGACATTAATTCCTATCAACATCAAACTCATCATTTCTGGTACAGCTAGCATTTAATTTGTTCATCAATAATAAACCATCTATTCTTAGTATATTGTCGTTATTATCCATCGAAGACGAAATACTATATACATTTATATAACAATGGTGCCCATAAAGATAATTAATCAACTGCCTCCAAAATCAATATATTAATATCTGGATATCCTCATGTAGCTGTTTATATACATCCAGTGACGGCTCTATTTTGTTTGAATGAATGCGATTTTTTTAATTTTTTTTAAATGTAGAGAATACTAAGAAACAAATGAGAAGGAAATAATTAAATTCACAAAATGTCTTATTTAATTTCATCCTCTGGACATGTAACAGAAGAATTCAAAAAAATTAAAAATTTAAAAACAACGAAGGCAACAAAGAAAAGATATGTATGTACGTCATGTACAATGACACATTACTCATATTTAATACTATCCAGCCTTCAAATTGCCTTTTTTAAAAAAAAAAATAATAATAATAATGTTTTCCCTTCATGGACGCTAATTAAGCATGCTTCATGTAATTAGATCAGTACAAATGCTATACAATAAGTCTAGTTGCAATTTTAATAAGTTATTTAAACATATTTTGATTAATTGATACTTCGTATAGCTATTTTGTTATCTATATGGTTCATTAATTGGTTTAATTACTTGATTTCTTGTCAAACAAAAAATTGCTTGAATTGATCTTCTTAGTCTTCCTCCAGGCTAAGAAGCAACGAAGAAAAGGACAGCAACTTTGCTCATGTAATATATAGAGCGACGTTCAAAATTCTTTAAATGATTATAAATTTCATTTCATAAATCTATGACTTTTCTTTTTAATAATAGAAGCATCCCACTTTGACGAGAACAAAAGGTTTACCCTAAATATACAAGGTAACTTCCTTTACAAACAGACTAAAATAATATAAGATACAAAAAAAAAATAAAAAAAAATAATGAAGTATGATGTATCCTTTAGCAGCGTTCGATTGTTTGTAATATAGAATAGATTCAAGATTGAGTTGATCTAAAACAAATAACCGTTGCCTTTGTTACTTCACAAGTGAATTTTTATATGAGAACAAAAACAATAAAATTCAAATATTAGAATAAAAGTACTTAAGAATTCTTAACGATGGTTCATAATTTGTCATACAAGAATGAATTCAGATATTAGAATAAAAGTACTTTAGAATTCTTAACGATGATTCATAATCAATTTCAAAAAAATAGTAATAAGAATCACATATTAGTCCTGTGAAAAATACCCCATCTAGAATCGAGTAAACTAAGTCTTCATGCAATTCTTCGTGGCTTTTTGACTCTGGATTTTAGCTTTAGTGTTTACTGTTGCTGATGCAACTACTCGAATTTAAATAAATTCATTGTGCCGACATATCTAGATGAGCTTACAGACAAACATAATATTTTATTTTATTTCTTTAATTTATTATTTGATCATAATAATCTTGAGTGTGGAGATTATCATCACACCCCAAAATGGACAAGGAACGATAAAGACATCAAAGGTTAAGAATTTGATTATTTGATAATAATAATCTTGAGCCTAGAGATTATCATCACACCCCAAAATGGACAAGGAACGATAAAGACATCAAAGGTTAAGAATTTGATAATAATCTTGAGCCTGGAGATTATCATCACACCCCAAAATGGACAAGGTAAAGACACCAAAGGGTTATATTTTATCCTTTTTGAGTGTCCAAAAACAAGTAATAAAAAGACATACGAAAACTTTATAACTAATAAGTTTACAGTGGGAATATATTCAAAAATTCCCTAATTTGGCATGACGATAATTAGTTGACAAACTAGATATACTTCGCAATAACCGATTTTATTATTTGTAGCTGACAACACTATTCTGGACATTGAAGTAATAGAGGGGACTATCAGCAATTATATGATGGGAGATTCATATTTAAAATGTGCCTGCTAGTTCCTAAACAGACGACATTAACAATTAACAATTATGGCATTAAACTAGAAATAAAGTAGAGCCCATTGTTGTTATAGTCTTATGGCCTTGTTAGTTTCCTTAACATTAACAAGCCTCCATAAGTATGTGAAGCACCGTGGAGTCATCTGCTGTTCGGACCATCAATAGATGGACCAGAACATAGTACGTAAAAGATAATAATTCAAGCTTCATAATGTCGTATGTTACATACAATGGCTACATTTGGTATTTGAAACTTAAAGCATTAGACAAGATCCAGTTGCTGTTAGAAAATCAATACCGAGCTGCCAAATCAACTAGATCTCTGTAGTCATCAGGGACGTAAGACTTCACCTTGAGCGATTCCTTTCCTGGAGAGATGTATTTCAAGCCAACAAGCTTCAAACCTGCGATAGAAATAGATACACATAATCTGTTGTTTTCTCCCACACTGAAATAAACTTAGCATATGCTTTGATTTATAGAATTGCCTGAGATAATAAACTACTATTCTTTCCCCGCACAATCACCAATAGAAGCAATGTTCAAAACTTGCTAGTCAATGTCAGTTGCAATTAGCCTCCACACTGAAATAATCACTTTCAAATTACTTCAATGTTTTATCATATACGGAATTCAGCAAGTGGCTGATATATGAACTACATCTCATATGTTATCTCAGTGATAATTTTCAAGCAAGAAAATATTATGGGTTAAATCACCTAAGTTCCTATGATTTCTAGTAGAAGGTGATCAACTAGAATAGACTTGCCTAAGTTACTAAAGACGTCCCTCAAATGAAATACCCAAAACTGAAATAATTAGTTTTTTGTTGTTGTTTTTAAATTACTTCAAGTTTGTTCCGAAATTTATGGAATTCGGCAGGTAGGCTATATAGGAAATAAGTCTACTATGTATTTGGTGATGATTTTCAAGCACGAAAATATTGAAGATTAAATTACCTAATCTCCTGTAATTCAAGTTCCTAAGATTATTCAAAGCTAGTAGGTCGCCAACTAAGGCGGCCTTAACCAAGTTAATCTCCTACTAGCTATGCTGATCGGACTCTCCAAAAATGTCAACGGATGCATGTCGGATCCTCCAAAAATAGTGTATTTTGAAGGATCCAACATGGGTGCGGCAACATTTTTGGAGAGTCTGAGCAACTTGGCCTACCAGTACTGGAAGAAACTTAACAAAGTACAAAATGAATCCCCCAAGACTAGATTCTGATACCCTAAAACTTGCACTATCTACCAGACATGTAAATAACATAGTAACCACATTCCTCTGAACCTTCCGCACATATTTTCTTTCCCTGTCTTGTAGAATTCTAATGCAAAATGTGCATGTGTTACCACTATCTCGCCAATACTAGGTCATATAGTCTGATAAACGTCTCAGCTGGAGGACAAGAAAATCTCCTCAAGTAATTACCTTCCCAAGACTGTAAGTAGAACGTCTAGCATGTTGTAGGCTAGTTTCACACACCTCTCTCTCACCCAAATTTAACAAATGATTGCAAACTGAACAACGAAAATAAAACCCAGCAAAGCTACAACAGAAAATAATTTACAAGAAAATACTCACTCTCATTAACCCGTCCATATAATAATCTTTCGCCTTTCCAATATTCCAAAGGCCTTGTCTTCATTCGTTTGCTTCGTCTAACCCCACTTTCAAATGATGTACCAGCTTCTGTCAAATTCAGGGAATTCTTTATCAAAAACACAGATGCAAGACTTTAACAGATACATCCCCATAGACACAAGAGTAAAACCTGCAAGACTTGGCCTAGAAGAAAGAGTTTTTCTTTCACGCCATCCGGCAGCAGGTCGTTTTGCTTTCTGTTGCTTAGCTTTTGCCTAATGCATCAAAAATATTGCATACCAATCAGTATAACCAATACAGCTAAAAAATACAACTGCAAAAAACACAAGCATTTACATGTAAACCTAGAATTGGCAGACGTCATGGGCTAAAACTTATGAAGTGTTCAATTGATTATTTAATATCCACTTATGGGGCTACACTGGGTTTGTTGTTGTTGTTGATATCCGCTGTCACGTCAAAAAATATCATCTCTTATACAAATTGGTTCAAAATTTAATACCGATAGATGGTCAGAACTTCATCTGGGTTCGAAGTCATTTCAGTAGACAGCTTAAAAATGTCCAACCCCTAGACAGCAATCAACACATTTGGTAACTCAGATTAGTGGCATCATTGAATGTTTTCAAGAGAATCAAATAATCATGGTTATCAAAAGCAGTTGATGCTAGTGCTAAATTTGGAAATTGCTATATGCTTTTGTACAATCCACCAATAGTGTTTAGTCATCTACGGATTTGTTTATGTACAAGCAATCCGCTTTACTCTTTTCTATATTACAGTTACAATTGGAAAGTCAAACAATTTTACTTTGACTTAGATTTTGTAGACTCTAATAATAATTGTTTTGGATAACCGGAAAATCTCTGAGGACCAAGGCAAATGGTTTGCAGCTCGATGGATAATGTGCCCGCCCCTCTACCCTTCTCCAATCTCCACTTAAATACCAGGCTTTTGTTTGTGGCAGATATTCTGACCCCTTGTGCCATCAGTTTTTGCTTTTGGGAGAGAGGGAGTGTGTTTGTGTATGTGTGTGCGTGTGTGTGTGTGTGTGTGTGAGAGAGAGAGAGAGAGTGTTCTCGTGTTTGTGTGAGTGTTCTCTGATAAAGCGTTTCTTCTCCTGTATAATCCAAACTCCAAAGATTAACTTGGCAAAGAAAATGGCAAATCTACCACAGGAGTTTGCACGTTGAGTTTGCTATATAAATAAAATAATAAAGAAGAATTCAAGAATGGAGATAACCTGGGCGTGATGCTGAGGGCTCATCTCGGGAAATTTAGATCTCACTTCTGTAGAAGGAACTTCAACTGCAACTGAGTTCAATTGATCTGTAAAAAGGCACCAAGTTTCTCAATTTCTTCCCAAACATTAGACAGTTATTATTAGTAAAGATATGCAAAGTAGAGTGGCTCATATCACTAGCTATCCCCATTCAAGAAAAACGACATAAATTTAGAATGTACAGGCAACTAAATTTCAGTGAAAAGTGAAACAGCCCAATTCAATTTGCTTGACAATGAAACTATGACAACTTAATAATGTAAAGAGTGACAGAAGCTCAATGAATCATTGCAAAAGAGAAGGTGATGTGAGAATGATTTCAGCAGCTGTAGGTTATATTTGGAAGGTGGCAGATTATTTAAAACATAAAAGACAGTAAAGTAAGTCATGATTTTTGACAACCACAAGTTCAAAATTCTCCGCATCAACTCTTTTCATAAAGATACATCATATGCATCCTCCCATTAAAAAGATGGGGATGAAACGGAAGATGGAAAGAACAGTTATAAGAGAACATCTCCAAACAACCTAAGGTATTGGTCTCCTGTAGCACAATTTTTGGCAAACATGGGTAGTTGTATCTTTCCAACACTTCACACCTTAATCTGTAACCTGCAGCAGACCTAAGAAATGTCCAGTTTCCGAATACCATGAATCACATTAAGAGTTTTATATTCAAGTGGGTCAAAACCCAAATAGTTGACTACAGATGATTCCATGAAAAATTCACATGATGTGTTAGGCTCAAAAAAGACAGATTATTTTGAACATGTACAAATATTTGGCTTTACAAAAGAATCTTGGCTAGAAATAGACAACGCTCAAATGTATCATCTTCTGAAATGATGACTTTATATGAAAAAATCATCCAAAATAGAATCTCACCATTATTTAAGTCTTTGACAGAATCCTCAAAGTGATGATCTTGTTCTGCAGGAGGCGCTGTTTCTGGTGGCATATTGTCAACCTGTGAATGATGTATGAGTGAAAAATGTCAGAATCAGAATTATAACTCCTGTAATGATGTATCAAATGTAGTATATAATGGTCAAAAGTGGATAGACTTGCCTGCTGACCAATTTCAGTTGATTCAAAATCCTCAACAGCTGTTTCAATGATATAATTGGCTGTATCATCAGCTTTTCCTTGAGCTTGAAGAGAAGGTAGCGTTTCTGCAAGCACTTCCCCATCCTGCATCTTTTGACAGGTAACATAGGATTCAGTTTCAAGACCTTGTTGATCCTTCAATACATTGTTTATAACTGAATCATCTTTCACTTTGTCAAGCCCATCAGACTCATTGTGGGAATCCATATTTCTCATATCTAAGTTGGTCTTAGCATTAATATCGATATCATCATAACCATTTGGTTGCTCCATCCTGGATCGAGATCCATTTGGCCCAGTTTTTACGCTATCTCTGCCTGAATTCTTTTCCTTCAGTTGTTCATGCGCTAAGTCTGAACCTCTTAAAGGAACCATGATATTTGTATTTTTGTTTTCTGTCTCTCCCTGAGATTCAGTAGGGCCAATATTATTATTTACACATTGTGAAATCATCTTCACGGACCAATCTGCATGCTCTGATTGTAGATCAATGTTGAGAGGCGAAAAAGGATCTCTCAGGGGATTTGACTGCATAATTTTCTTTTTCAACAAAGACAATGAACCAAATGGACTTTTTGGGGGAGTGGGTGATCCTAAATTACTGGCAGGACTTTCTTCATGATGTTTGTGAGTGGAAGGTGTTCCCTCAGTTGCACTTTTAGCCAACTCCCGCATCTCCAGTGAAAACTTCCTAGGCCTCTGAATCCTCTCTCCAAAAGCCTTACCATAAGGCTTTCCAGTAAGAGGGAACTCAGGAATACATAATGTGCCTAGTTCAATGGGCTTGATCTGCAATCGCTCTTGCAATTTGGATACTGCCATGTCCCCATCTAGATCTTCACCATTACCAGATAGCAATTCATCCAAAATCTCATTGATTCTGCTTTCTGTCTTCTTTATTGATCCTGTCAAATTGAAAACCAATCATCACCTCTGATATACATTCTGTTCATAGAGAAGTTAAAAATAGAATGTAGAAATCAGAAGCTATCTATCTTGATTAGTTAAAACCACTAACCTATGAAATCGGCTTCTTGCAGTTCAACGTTGAGGCCAGGGATCTCTTCTGGCAACTGAGAACCATGTTCAGCCAGAATTTCATGCTCCAACGTCTCTTCAGATGATATAAATCCATCATCATTCTCAGGCTGGCTGGATGAGAAACGGTGCTTATACCTCACCGATTTGCTGAGACAGAAAAGAGACAACTTGTAAAAGGTGCAACAGCAAGTTGAGAGGATGATAATGGTAAGAGGCATTTCCATGTGGGGAAAAAAAGAGTAACTAAGTATACCCCAAGATGCCTGGTCGACGGCGCCGTGCATTGGCTGGTGGATTATTCACATCTGGATCATGGATACTGCCGCCCTTCAGTCTTTCTATTTCTTTTTCGGCATCTGTAAATTGAGCATGTGTAAAACGATTACTCTTTCTCTAAGTACAAATATACTGTTTTCAGTTGCAGACATGACCAACTTGCAATGTCGAGATAACAAAAGAAACATTATCACCTTCTAGCCTTTCAGCAGCTGAGAAAAATTCCAGTGGATCTGAAAGTTGCTCAATGTCTAAACGCGGAGCTAAGCTGACAGGAGGTTGACTGCAAACACATAGCAAAGTATGCTAACGCCTTAGTTTCAATAGGATCTTATTTGAGAATAAAGAAAAGACTATCTATAATTTACCTTGTACTAGGCTTGAGAGAAAATCGAGCCCTTTTACGACCAAGACCTGGTCTTCTATCTTGGACCTTCTCCTTTCCCTTCATGGCAAGATCCCCGTCAATGCCCTTAGATTGTATAAAACTCGTAAAATTGGTGTTCAGAAGTTCCGCACCATTATCCACAATTGCTTTAGCCTCCTCCAACAGCCCAGGACCCTTCATTGCCTTTGATTATCATATTGAAGGAGAAAAACTTTATCATCATGACATCATCCAAAATCAAACAGATAACCAAAACAAACATATAAATTACACTACTTATGCACCCAAGGGTGTGTCCCAATGGTAAATGAAGTGGGTGGAGGACCATGAGGGTCTCAGATTCAAATATCAACGGAAACAAAAAAAAAACACTAGGTAATTTCTTCTCATCTGTCCTAACCTCGGTGGACATAGTTGCATGGCACCTGTTAGTGAAGGGAGGTGTAGGTATCACGTGGAATTAGTCGAGGTGCACCAAAGCTGACCCAAGACACCGTGGTCATATGTTGGAGTTACTTAACAAAGTGTACCTCGCATCTCCAACATCATATAAACGGAAAAAGAAAAAATACAACCGCCAAAAGAAATCCAAGTTTGTCACAGTAGTAGGTCAAAAAATAAAACAAGGACAAAAAAAAAAATTAAACTCAATTCTAACTGTACAAATTATAAATTGAAGTTCCAGTTCATTGCAGGAACAAATCGAAAAACAACGAAACAACTGTAACTTACTAAAGCTACTTAAATAACAAAATCAACATAATTTATCCTCTAAATTAACTGAGAAAATCTGTAAAACAGCTAAAACTCTCACAAAATTAAGAAACATAAACTAAAAAAATTACCATAGACTTCATGAAATTGTGAATCGACTCAAGGTCTTTGGAATCTACTAATACAGAGGCGTCAGTAGAAACCCTAATTGTTTTGGGAAGCAGAGAAAGTCCGGCAAGGCCACGAAGCGGATCCACCGGATCGGAAACAAGAGTTTCGTTTACCATCTTCCAATAAGGAGTTGGAAGGAAGTTGCAGAAAGTTGAAAAAGCAACACGAGCTTTTCGTTTTTGCTTTACTCTGTGTGTGAAGTGAATGGTTATTTATTTTTTCTTTATTTTAATTTTGAAAAATTGGGACTGAGCGGGAGTGAGGATGAGATTGACTGATAATAGAAATTTATTTTTTCTTTATTTGCACATATGCCCCTCGAGTAAATGGTTAACATCCGTTGCTCCGCTCGTTCAAAGATTTTTTGCACAAAAAAGTTCAGATTTGCGATTGGTGTGTATCGATCGGTTCGATTCGATTTGATTATAAATATCATTAATTTGGTTTATTAGTTTTAATTTGCAAATACGCTAAATCAATAAATAAATCAGATTTTTTTTATCAATTTTTTATTTATCCGTTTTTTATCTTTAATAGTTTGTTTTTTAGTTTAATTGATAAGAAAATATTCATATAAATCAAATGATTTTTTCAGCATTTATAACAACTAACAAGTGACATATCGTTCAAATAGTTTCAAAACCCACTGTTATGTTAATTGACAGATAGTACAAGTCGTAGTTTATTTGTACTTTCCATTAATTAACCTTAATCTATTAAAATAGGTTGCACTGATAATGGACTATATTATATGAATCCTATGAGACTTCAAATATAAATTATATTATAATGAGTTTCATCACGGATAGTTGTTAGCTTTTATTCGCATTTCCAACAAATTAAAAAACAAACATTATCCTAAAATTGACGAATCTTAAGAGACATATAATTACATTTCCCACAATTTCTCAAATATCTTTCTTTCCATTTTTCCCGAACACAACAAAATCAAGTACAACATAAACGACCATAAGATTTCAGACAATAAAAGCAACTTTGAGCTCGCTAGAACTTCTTTATCACACAGTCACAAATAAGTTTAATTTACACTAATATATAAGTAAAAATTAATGGTTATCGATTTACCCAACAATTCAATATTAAAAAAGCAAAATTGAATCGATAAGCCGATAAAAGTATTTTATAAAATCATTTAAACTTGTTAACCCAAAAACTCAAGAGCAATAAGGCAATAACAATTTTTCGATTCAATTTTGCACACCCTTATTTGTACTTTAATGAAAGGTTTAAATTTACCCTTTGTTCATTCACCAACAGTCAAACAGTCGGTCATAATTAGCTTTTGTACACATTGAGCTACACTAGTTTCAATAAAAAGTTGTCGTGTGGCATAATATTAAGAATCCTATTGGCTATTAAAATTAAGAATAGTCAAAAGTATTTTTCTTTAGAGTGCTATTAAGCGTTTCAAAAGATCTCATCTAACACATTCAAATAGTGTATTTTTTTTTTTGATAAATTTATGAAAATTTCTTTCTAAGTAAATGAAATTTGTCATTTCAAAGAAAAAAGTTTGTTTCATATTCTTTCTCTACTTTTTGATTCAAATATGACATTTGAAGCAAGGAACTTCAACATTGCCTTTTTTTTTCACCAAATTTACAATGTGCATAGCGTAACATCAAATTTAATATGACACTTTTCATCAACTTCAAATCAATATTTGATTTTTTTATTATTATTATTACTGTACAAGTAAAACACTTTTTTTTTGTGAAGAGGATTCGTAATAATTAGAAGTTAAGTAGCGTTAATACAAGATGTTTGCAAAGTATCATTAGACCCTCATACAAAGTTTGAAAGGGTAGGGGATGTGTTGACATTATTTACTACATTAGCAATTGCGATCCTTCTAGGAAAGACAACTCCATGTTTGTCCGCTACCATAGCCTGGGCTGCATACAGTGGAGTGGTTGTCAAAATGTGCAATTGATCAAAAGGGGCATTGTCAACGCTAGTACTTCTTGCCATCACATCTGCAACGCCATTTTGCTCCCTACATGTGTGCCTGAGTGTTGGGGTCCCCAGTTCCTGCATTAAGTACCTGCACTCCGCTACGATGTTAAAGTAACGAGGGTAGTCAGAGGTAATCATGTTAATTACAGTGTCTGAATCGGAGTTGTTTTTAAGCGGAGTAAGATGGTGGGTGATGGCAATTTTTAGGCCTTCAAGAATGGCAAGGAGCTCGGCTTGGTGAACATCCACATGGGTGAACACCTTAGTGTAGCCTATGACCCAATCTCCCCTGTGGTCTCTAAAGACACCACTAACCTTGCTCCGTCCCGGGTTGATTTTGACACTGGCATCTGTGTTGAGCTTGTAAGTACCTTCGTTGGGGGGAGCCATTTAAGGTACACAGTGGTGCAATGATTCGTGGTATTGATTGGCTCCCCAGCAATAAAGGTGAATTCAATGGCAAGGGCAACTGTTTTTTTAGCACAACTGGGGTTGTCCTTGTGGTTTAAGAGGTTGTCATTTCTAACTAACCAGATGTTCCAAAAACAAAAAGGAAGGATGGATGCCCAGTTTAACCAGGGATTAAATGGTTTAGAAACGATTGTTTTCCAGGTGGCAGTCCAGTTGGAAGTGTTAAGGGTACTAGAATCAAAGCTAGCAATTGAGTTACTCTTAGCAGGTATATTATTTCGGAAGTTTGCTACCCTAAGATAGTGGAAGAAGATGTGGTTGATATCTTCTTGAATGTTAGGTCAGTGCTTGCAGTGGGGATTTATGGACATGCCTAAGTGATTAAGATAAGTCATAGTAGGCAGTCTTTTATGGAGCATAAGCCAAAGAAGGGTTTTGAGCTTGTTGGGGAATTGGAGCTTCCAAACCCAGGTAAAGTCACTACTACTATTAGTGTCCTGGAGATGGGGTATCTCCGCAATGGTCTTATAAGCACTAGCAATGGAGAACTTTTCATGAAGAGTAGAGTCCCAAATAAGCTTATCATCTTCGAATTCATGGGATGGGAAGAAACTACCAGTGATGATGCTATAGAGTTGTTGGGGGAAGGTAAAGGATAAGAGTTTAAGGTTCCAGGAACCTCTTTGGAAGACTTGGCTCACAGTGAGCTTATTTTCCCCCTTTTGCAAAGGTCCCTCAATGGTTTTCCTGATGGAGTCGTGGTTAGGGATCCATTTATCCTCAAAGAATCTGACTCTATCCCCTCTGTAAATGACCCATCTTTGGTTAGGGAGACATACACCCCATCCCTTTTTGATGTATTTCCAATTTCTTGAGCTAATCCTTTTTTTGGTTCAGTTTGGTACTGGGTGCAGTACTTATTGTAGAGGGTTCTTGCCTAGTGGGAGTTTGGATTATGGAACATTCTCCAAGAGAGGCTTGCATGGGCAACCGTATTTCTAATCTCACTTTTTTGAAGGCCCAGACCTCTCATAGCTTTAGTAGAAGTAATCTTTCCCCAGCTTAAGAGATGAACCTTCTTTTTGTCGGATTTGCTTCCCCGGATGAAGTTTCTTTGGATTTTGTTGATGTCTTTGTGGATTTTTTAGGGAGTTTTATATATTGCATAACATGAGAGGGGATGCTTGACATGGTGGATTTGGTGAGTATGAGTCTATCAGCCATGTTTAACATTTTGGTCTTCCAGCCTGAGAGTCTGTTCTCCATGTTATCTAGAATGAATTGGAAGTCACTATTGACAGGGGGTTTGTGGAAGATAGGGAAACCCAAGTACTTTCCGAAGGAGTTCGTATGACTGATACCAAGGGAAGAGAAGCAGGATGGGATGGTGGTGGGTGTACAATTTACTGAGAAGAAAACTTTGGATTTCAAAAGGTTGATCTTCTGCCCTGGCTTGTTACAAAAAACTGTCAAAGTATTTTGGATGGTTTGGTACGCTTCAGGCGTAGAATAACTAAAGAGCGTTAGATCATCAACAAAGAAGAGGTGGGAGGTGCTTGGTCCTTTTCATGAGATATTTATGGGTTTCCACTCTTTAGCTTTGTTTTTTTCCTCAATGTCTCTGATGAGCCTCTCCATACATATGATGAATAGATAAGGAGAGATAGGATCACCTTGCCTAATTTCTCTAGTAGGTTTGAAACCATGAGATTTAGAGCCATTGATGAGAATGGATATGGATGAAGAAGACACACGGGACATGATGAGATCGATCAAGGGTTGTGGAAAACTAAAATAAATGAGGGACTCTCTGATGAAGGACCATTCGAGTCTATCGAAGATTTTTTCAAGGTCGATTTTTAAGATTATGTTCCCCTGTTTACCCTTCATGGTTTTGAAATGGGAGATGAATTCTTGGACAATAATGGCATTGTCAGAGGCCCTCCTGTTTTGAAGGAAGCTTGCCTGGCTTTTGATAATGATTTTAGGGAGGGAGGGTTTGATTTTGGCCACAATAATCTTGGTGACGAGCTTGTAAAGAGTATTACAAAGTCCAATGGGTCTGAAGTTTCTTATGTGGCAAGCATTTGGACATTTTGGAATCAGACATAGGAGAGTTTCATTCATACTGGGATCCATAGTGTAGGAGGTGAATGTGTCTCTGCAAAAGGTAATGACCTTTTGGTTGACTATGTCCCAGTATTTTTGGTAGAAAATGGGGTGGATTCCATCTGGACTAGGAGCTTTTAGAGGGCTAAAAGACTTAATGTCTTGAAGGATTTCAGAATCCCTGAGGGGGGCATTAAGGATAGCAGCTTCAGAGGGGTGCAAAAATGGGCATTGAGGGTGGTTTGTGGAATGGGGAGGGTGGTGGGGCTGAGAAGAGTGGTGACCTGTAGTATACATGTTTGAATAGAAATTGATAATGTGGTTTGATATGTCAGTTTGGTCGTTAATCCAGTTTTCTGTATCATCTTTAAGGTTAAGGATTCTATTTCTTCTTCTTCTATTAAGAGTTGATGCATGAAAAAACCTAGTGTTAGAGTCTCCTTGGAGGAGCCAGCTGATTCTAGATTTAGTTTTCCAGAGATCTTCCTCATACTTAAGCATGTTGTCATACTTAAGGGTCAGGTTGTTCTCCAGGTTTTGCAGGAAAGGACTATAGGGGTAGGTAGAAGAGTTTTGGATACCTTTAATTCTTGCAAGCAACCTTTTCATGTTGTGGAAGATGTTCCCAAAGGAAGATCTATTCCACTGATCAGAGTTCTTTTGGAAGTTCTTAATTGCTGCAAAAATATGGTTGGGAGGGTCAAAGGAGGAGTGGACCACTTCAGAGAAACTGGGGTGCCTGCACCACATTGGTTCCATCTTGAAAGGTCTGTTGAGAGTGTTGTGATTATGATAGGGGAGGTTAACCAGAAGGGGGCAGTGGTCAGAATGGGTCTTGGGGAGGTGGGTGATGGTAGTGTCAGGGTATTTGGTGATCCACTGGTTATTAGTCAAGCACCTAGCTAGCCTTTCTAAGATAAGGTTATTTTCTCTTTTATACCTTTTATTACTCCAAGTGTACTTTCTACCCTTAAAACCCAGATCTATAAGACCACTTAAGTTAAGGCAGTTCCTAAACAAGCTGGCCCTATTATAGTTCAGTCTATTTCCCCCAAATTTCTCTCCAGCCTAGAGGATCTCATTAAAATCTCCTCTAATGAGCCATTCTTTTTTGTGAGCCTGGGACATGGAAACAATGTTGTCCCAGAGGGAAATTCCATGAGAAAGGTCAATGCTGGCATAAATAGCAGTGAAAAGCTAAGAGTTAGAGTTAGAGATTACCTTAACCATGGTATGGATGGATTGAGGAGTGATAGAGATGTCCTCAATTTTGAGGACATCCTCCTTCCACATGATGGTTATTCCCCCAGATCTGCCAACTGCAGGAGACTGGATTTGGTCATCAAACCCCAATTTTGCAGTGATACCTTTGTGTTCAGCCATCTTAGTCTCCAGCAGCACCAACATTGTTGGGTTGTGGATTTTGACTAGAGTGGTGCATTGTCTCCTAAAGGTAGAACTCTTAGCACCCCTAACATTCCAAATTATGATGTTCGTCATTGTTAACATCTGTTGAGGTGGGCAGCCATGGTCGATTTTTCTTTCTCCTGAATTGGGTGGGGATTGTTCAATTTGGTTATGGTCAAGGTTACACCAGGAGGAGTTTGGTCCGTCTTGTCCCTCAGGTTCAGTGAGAATCTCATTAGGTTCTTAGGACATAGAACAATAGTTGTTTCTCTCAAGGGCTCTCTGAATTCTTTCAGGAAGGTGTTTTGTAGCAATATGGTTTATAGCTTTTGTTCCCCTAATTCTTCTAGAATTGATTCCAAGTCTGAGTTGCATTGTTTCAGGGAGTTGAGATTTGAGTTTCCTTTCTCGTTTTGGTCGTCTACCAAGATTATTCGTGGAGTTTGTTGTTGGGTGCTCAGAAGAGGTCCCATGAGGTTCCAGGGTATGAAGGAGGGCCCCACTAGGGTAGCATTGGAGGCCTGAGTTGAAAAGAAAGGAAAGGTTTGAAATATCCGTTGGAGGTAAATGTTGTGCTCCTGAGAAGAGAGGTGCACTGAGGATGTGCCTGTTAGGGCCTGGAGTAAGGACTGCATCCATAGTTGGTTCCTCAATTGTTGAACCGAGTGACCTATCGCCTTCTTTACTACATGGGCTAGGTAGTGAGGGTCCTGCAGGGTTAGGATCATTGGTTGGTCTCCAATGGTTGCATTCAGAGTCAGTGGAAAGTCCTGCAAGAGTAATTCCATCCATGAGGTGGGAACATGGTCCTGACTCTGTGGAGCGGTTACTAGAAAAATTGGTGGTTTGGGAGTGGTAAGGTTTGGCGTTTGGTTGAAATGGTTGTCCATTATTTGTATTTGGTATGGTAACAGTGGTGGTGGTAGGTTCAGTGTTTCCATTTTTAGTAATGGGGGTGTAGTTGGTAGGAGGTGAGTTAATGGATGTGACCTCAGTGGTCATATCAGTATTGGGAAGTTCGTCCATGGCTTCCAACTGAGGGCTGAGAGGGGTGGAGTTCAATTAGCCATGGGCTTCATTAATTAGGTGATTAATGGTCTTGACTTTAGGGATCTTGTCAGGATCAGTGCCATTAATTAAATTCTTTTCCTCGAGAATGTTTTTATTAAGAATATTTCTACTGAGAACATCAAAACTATTACTAATAGGGGGTACAAAACTATGAGATTGAGGTGTCCCATGAGCAGTTCTTCTAATACTGGGTTCACCACTGGGAGATAAGGCCTCATTACCAGCATTGTAGCTAGGAGGTGGGGCCCTTCATGGCTGATGTTTTGGTCCATGACTCTTATCATTTTGGTTGTTGTGGGGTGGGGGTTTGGAGGATGTATTCTTCAAACCTGGCGCAGCGGGTGCGTTCGTTACCCTGATGCTTTCCTGGCTTCTTGTTTGGGAAACTTACAAGTTTCCACATCATGCTTTCCATGGGTGGCTTGGTCAAGTGGGCGTTGGACGAGCTTGCTTCTTGGGATGGGATATTGGTAATATTTGTCGTACATTCCTTCAGTAAGTGTCCCGTTCTTCCGTAACTGGTACACAAAATCCCAAGGCCTTCATACTCCACTGGTTGAATGTGGTCTTCAATGATTATTGTTTTTTTTACAGGCAAGTTCAGGAGAACTTGGATGCATAATCGGGCATATCTTCCCCTTAGAGTTGACGATGTACAAGAATCGATCTTGAGGAGCGACCCCAGGTTGTTTCCGACCTTTTCGAGTATCTGTCTGTCGTAGAACTCTGTCGGAAGGCGTGGAAGTCTGACCCAGATGGCAATGTGTGTTAGGGTTGATTCCAATGGTATGAAGTTAGGCTCCTATTTGATAACCGATAGAAATCCGCCGAAGACGAACCAAGGACCTTCATGCAAAGCTTTGCTCACATTCTCCTCCTTACTGAATTTTACTGTAAAGAAGTCGTGACCTAGATCTATGAGAATCAAGGGTTCCGATGGTCTCCATAAATCATTAATTTTTGCTTTGAGGATCCGGTGGGTTGTCTTCCTCCCCATGAGCTTGACAATGACGAAAAACCACTATGGATGGTAGATCCGCTCCATATCTAGGGGAGTGAGTGTTATTTTGTCCCCTTGATTTGTTACAGTTTCGCTGGAAGGATTGGGGCTACGCAAATAAGGTTTGTTGAGCAACGCGTCTTTGTCCGTCAAGATATCTTTAAAGGAAGGTCGATCTGTGGTTGATTCTGCTTCCATATCTACATCGTCAGTTGGCTGAGGGTCGGGGGGTGAGGGGGAATAGGATCTGGTGGTAAATTGTTATTAGTTGACATTTATTGTTCCTATACTACCGGAAGATATTTTTACTTTTCTATGAATCTTTCTTTTTACAAGTAAAACACTTTTAATTTAACATATTATATTGTAAGATCATTAATTAAGTCCCTAGTATTTGTAATTATTTTTTGTATGCAATATCTTTACGTCTTTTGAGAAAAGGGGTGCTACATAATATAGTAAATATTGCACAGTATGATAATCGGGGATGAGCCTGATTGTAGTGCATTAATTCAAAATACTTCATAAGCTTCAACTCTGGCAATAGAAATGATAGTAGATGAAAATCATCGATTGAATAAATTTTAGCTCGGTATAAAAAAAAATTAAGGATAAAGTTGTTTATTTTAAATTTTCATAATGCATTAATAGAGCATTTATGAGAGCAACACAATAATCTTGAAAGTAGAATATTTACGTCAAAATTAAAATAAATTTTATCATAATGTAATATTTATGTAATTATATTTCATCAATGATTTCACTTTTATTTGAATTGTCTTTTTTTGGGTAAATAAATTTTATTACCAAAGTAGCAAAAAAAACAAGGCAGTAGACTTGGACATCATTAGCCCCAAGCCTTACTGAAGCATTCTACCTATTGTTCCCTACCTAAACTTCAACTATAATCAGGGGTAATCATTCAACTGCTGCAACCTACGAGCTAATTTGACATGTTGGGATCCTCTTACATGTATTGCTTAAATAACTTGTCTAACAATAGCCTCTACATTGCTTTGTTTGAGCTGAAAAATACAACTGTTACGCTCCCCCCACAGGTAGTACACAACTCCTGCCAAGGTCATCCTGTACACTTGTGCTGAGCTATTTTTCCCCTTCATATGTCGAAGAGCCCATTGGATCTCCTCCGACCAAGTAATGCATCCCCTTTGAATTCCTTGCCGATGTAGTAATTTTGCCCATACAGCGCTAGCAAACCTACATTCAAATAACAAGTGTTTGATATCTTCATCTACTTCTTGACAGAGGGAACAAGTCGTAGAATCAACTAGTCCCCATTTTGTAAGTCTAGTTTTTGTGGCCAACCTCTTATTCACTGCAAGTTACATGATAAACAACCATTTAGGGGCGCCAAAGTTTGACCACACCAGTTTCTTCCATGTAACAGGCTCCATTTCGTTTCTCATTCTTCTATACACCTCTTTCATCAAATATTTAGTCATGTCCATGAAGTCATTTGCTGAGTAACCTGCTTCTTGGATATACTTATACGCCTTCATAACTCTTTGGACTAGCCATGTTGCTTGTTTACAATGAGTCCCCCATACACCACCCTTCCCATAGTAACTGTGCACCCATACCACCCATAGTTTATCGTTCTTCTGACACAAGTTTCATAAAAGTTTGCCTAAAGTTGCCTTATTCCATGTATACAGATCTAAGAAATTCAGGCCCCCATTTGATCTTGGGCAGCATAGCTTCTCCCAAGCAATGAGAGCTTTTTTAGAAGCATCCACATTTCCCGTCCACAAGAATTTCCTACAGATGGACTCAATAGTTTGGATAACCTTTCTTGGTAGAGCAAAGATCTGTGCCCAGAATACTTGGATGTCAAACAAAACACTCTTAACCAACTGTGCCCTACCAACATAAGAGAGAAACCTAGTAGTCCAACTAGTAATCCTTCTAATCATTTTGTCGATTAGAGGTTTACAATGGACTATTGACATCCTTTTAGTGCTCAAAGGTACTCTTAAGTATCTTATAGGTAGTTCCCCCTTTACAAACTGTAGGTTTTGTAGTATTTGGTCTTGAGCTGTTTGCTGCACTCCACCAAAATACACATTACTCTTCTCAATATTTTCCACCAGACCTGAAGCTTCAGAAAACTGCTTGAAGCAGTTATATAAACATTTCACAGATTGAACATCCCTTTTACAGAAAAGCAAAAAATCATCAGCAAAACATAGTTGCACAATTTTTTGCCTCTTACACCTTGGGTGAAATTGAAATTTAGGATTACCATGTAAGGTTTTCAGGATCCTGGTAAGATAATCCATAACCAATCTAAAGAGAAACAGTGATAAGGGGTCTCCCTGCCGTACTTCCCTTTTAGCATGGAATGGTACAATAGTCTTCCCATTTACTCTAAAAGAGTAGGTAACTGTTGTAAGACATTGCATGATCCATTTTATTACCACTTATGGAAACTCTAGTTCAGACCGAATTTGCTCTAAGAAACACCATTCCAAGGAATCATATGTTTTTGCTCATGTCTACTTTAACCATGCATCTCTTAGAAATATTCTTTCTCTCGTAGCCTTTTACTAGTTCATGGCTTAAGATAATATTATCACTAATCACTCTGTCTGGGACAAAAGTTGATTAATTATGATCAACAAGGTAAGACATCACCTTCTGTAATCTAGTAGTTAGCACCTTAAAGATGAGTTTGTATAGGGTTGTGCAGCATGAAATGGGTCTATAGTCTCCAACCTTAGAAGGGTTCCCTACTTTAGGAATAAGAGTCACTTCAGTGCAATTTATTGGCTTGTACATAATACCTGTCTCAAAGAATTGTTGCACAACCATTGTGATCTCAGTTCCCATTATTTGCCATGCTTTTTTAAAGAATAATGCATTGAATCCATCTTGATCGGGTGCTTTAAGATCACTAATATCCTTAAGAGCCTGCTCTATTTCATCCACAGTGACTTTTGCTGCCAATATTTGTTGTTGTTCTCTATTCAGTGTATGTCCTAATTGCATTACGGTTGCATCAACACCTAGCAAGATAGCCGCAGACTTCCCTAAGAGCTCTCTGTAAAATATTAGAATTTCATTTTCTAACTCCTCTTGTGCAAAGATTCTGGTGCCATCTAATGTCAAGAGATTAGTAATCGTCTTTTGAGCCACTCTATTCTTCAACTATGCAAAAAAATATACAGTATTTGCATCCCTGTTCTTAGCCACTGGACTCTAGATTTTTTTTGTATAGCAGTTTCTTCAATCAGACTCCATTTCTCGAGTTTTACTTTCAACTCTTTCTCAGTATCTCTATTGTCAGCTACTGCATTGGGATTAATCATGTTCTTCTGGATTTGTTGTAACTGAGCTCTAAGCTCCTTCACCTTTGTACTTACTCTCTTAAACTCCTCTGTATTAAGGCTCTGTAAGGTGGTTTTAACTTTTTTAAGTTTCAGCCATACACATTTCATACCATTCACATTACTTCCCCCCATGCTAGAGTCACCTTGTTCAAAATCTCAGGGTGTCCTATAATCGCATTAAAAAATCGAAATGCTTTACGAGTGGTATTGGGGATGTTATCCAATTCATTTGAATTATCTATTAATATTATAATACATAATATCTGCTTGTAATTTATATTATTTAAAAACTTAGGTTATAAAATAATTTCAGATTTAATGTTTATATAAGAAAAGAACATGAGTTATATATGATGATTATGTAAAACAAAAAATCAATTTGATGAAAATAAAAAAATAAAAAATAAAAAATAAAAAATAAAAAATAAAAAATAAAAATAAAAATAATAATACAATGTCAAAAGAAAAAAAAACTTTTGGGTGTAAAATTTGGTGTAGTGAATTGGAGTTGGTTAACACCAAATTTAAGCAACACTAAATTTGAAGCAAGCGTTGGAGATGTCCTTCGTGAGAAACAAAAACACTTTCTGAGACATGGTGCATTGAAAAACGTTACTTGTTCTTTTCAAATATTTCTTTTAAGGCCAAACACATCGACAGACCCCTCAACTTGGCACTATCTTTCACTTTGATACCTCAAGTAGACGTTGTTCACTTTAGGCACCTCAAGTAGCATGCGTGTGTGTTATTTTGGCACTTTTTGCTGAATCAGTAAAAATATATTGTGTGCGTGTATTACACGCGTTGATGACGTGGAAAGTGACCAATTATAAAAAGATATTTGTCATTTTTATATAATTAATTTAAATAAATAAATACTAATAACCCCACCCCACCTTATATCATCTTCCTAACCACCCCACCCCATATCATCCTCCTCAACCCACCCCACCCCTAAATCATTTGCCACCACCCCACCCTCTCCTACCCCCCACCCACTCCCTCCATATTGTCTTCTCCAATCCACAAACCCTCGCCTCCAATCGATGCAACAATCCGACCAAATTGACATCAAATTTACAATAACTTGACGATAATTTTTCACCCTCCATTCAAATTGACAATAATTTTCGATCAAATTGACAACAATTTGGTATCAGCAAAAATAAATTAGTCAAAAAATTATTTTAAGAAGGAACCCATTTTAAGAAACAAGAATGGTTAAAATCAACATAAGGGAAAATCAACCATTCTTGTTTATTAAAAGTAATCATTTTTATTTCTTAATTTCTTGTTTCTTAAAGAAGAGAAATTCTTGATTTTTGTTAAAATCACCATTCTTATTTCTCAAATAGCAAATTGACGTTTGCTCCTATCATCATCTGTTATTGAATCTGTTGCATTTATCTCTAGTGCTCTTCCCTATGAATTCCCCCCGAACATAATGTTCAATATATTTTCTTCAACTAAATGGTTGATTTGTTGCTGCTCAAGATTGAATAGTGATCAAGGGAGGGGGGCATACAAATTAAAGGGATAGGAAAGTGGGTGAGAAAGAGTGAGGTAGTGGCAATAATGTGTGTGTTAATTCGATCAATGAAGGAAAAATTAGTGTATGATTGTGTTAAGAAAAGAAAAAAAATGGTAGAAAATTAATGGATTGAAAAAGTGAGGAAGAAAGAGAAGAAAGATGAAAAATTACGAAAATACCACTGAAATGCTCTTAAAATGCGCATAACACACGCCCCATGATGACTCAACAAGAAGTGCCAAAATGACACATCAGTATACTACTTGAGGTGCCAAAAGTGAACAACGTCCACTTGTGATAGCAAAGTGAAAGATAGTGCCAAGTTGAAGGGCCTATTGATGTGTTTGAACTACTTTTAATATATATATATATATATATATTTAGAAAAACACGTTTCGTCCAAAATAAAGCATCCAAAAGACATTTGGAAAATAAAAAAGATAAAACCATCAATGTAAAAGGAAAAGAAAGACATCAAAATTTGAATTATTTTAATTTTTTTAAAAAATAATAAGTAAAGAATGCAAAAATAAAAAATTGACTTTATTAAGTGATATCAAAGCTAATAAGATCTCTAAAACCATTTTCAACTTCAAAAAGAGTAATAATTAGATGCATTATTAAATTGTTTTGTTAAGAAAATACAAGAGTTTTGTTTTACAAAAAAAAAATACTTGATGTGAAAAATTATTTATATTTTGTGAAAGGATTATATTAAATAATAACTAATTAGTATATTGTTAAAGTTATCTTGTGCTCTCAGCACATGATACTATGCTTGCTAACCTATGCATCGGAGATGGAAAAAGCACGTGGACAATCACGCAAGAATATAAGGACTGCTACAAAGCAAATTTTGTCGGCGATTGCAACCCGTGGCAAGGAAAAGTAGAAAGTAACATTGGAGTTGGGGTTTTCTACTCATCGGTTACTATTTCACTAAAATTAGGAATTGTTAGTGTAAGTAATGTTGGCCAATAATTGACGACTAGCTCTGCCTGCATGAGCAAAATAGATGAGGGGAAAGACATGCGCCTGAGTGGTAATGAGAAACCAGCTAAGATAAAACTGGAGCTACAACAACCATAAGAGGGATACAAGTGGTCAAACATATTTAATGGAGCTAAGTTGTGAGATGTGAATCTCATTTTTGTTGGGGTTGATAGTTGGATCTTTAGTCAAGGTAGGGATATCGAATCGATGGTAAAGTCTCAAGTAAAGATGAAATCAAGAGTCTAGTCTCCATTTGGGTTGGGTCTTATGCCCCAAGTTAGATGTAGGAGTTGGGTCCAGAGATGAAGTGGGATCGGGTCCTCGAAATAGGACATGACTCGACCCTAACTCAAGATTTGACTCTCTTTCATGACCTCGTCTGGGACAACTTCTAACTCTGAGTCTATCTTGGGATTTGAAATTCAAACTCGAATTTAGATTCGACTCTCGACCTCGACCTCAATCTCAACTCGAGACTCGAGTTCTAATCCTAGTCTCAATTCTTGACTCCTGATCCGACTTCAAATACAAACCAAACTCTTTGCCTAGATCGTGACTTTGGGACCCCGTGTCATAATATTTATCCATGTTATACCTAAAAACTTTTGAGATGATATATTTTGTACCAATCAAATACCTGAAAATAACTAACACAATCACTTATTTTTTAAAACTAGGTTAGTCGCATGTGCCTCGCACATGTAACTTTTGATTATTTAAAATTAAATAATTTTGTCTATTACGAAGATTTTTAATGAAGTGCAAAATGTTCAAATCACTTCTCAAAAATCCTTCATACTTTACTTCTAAAAGATTCTTCACACTTTAATATAATAATATAAACATAACATATATTTTATTGTGAGCACATATATGTTTTACCACCATAAGTTTCAAATGGTTAATGGATCATCACTTTTACGTTTGTCATGCAGTATCTTTTTTTCTTACTGCTAGAAGCTATGAGAAACGCATATATTTAAACCATATTTGTAGTACGTTTTTTTTTTCTATATTTAAATTATTTTCTTATTTTTAAAGTTAAATCTTTAGAATTTGTCTAAAGCAGAGACTTTTAATGAATGACAAAAAGCTCCAATAATATTTCTATGGTCCTTCACACTTTTACTATTATAGATTATAACTTATAGATAAATATAAATATAAGTATAAGTATAAGTATAAGTATAAGTATAAATATAAGTATAAGTATAGGTATAGGTATAGGTATAGGTATAGGTATAGGTATAGGTATAGGTATAGGTATAGGTATAGGTATAGGTATAGGTATAGGTATAGGTATAGGTATAAGTATAAATATAAGTATAAATATAAGTATAAGTATAAATATAAGTATAAATATAAATATAAGTATAAATATAAATATTAATATGTATCAAACAATCATGGTGCGCTGGTGACAGCTTATATGCTACTGTCATTCTCTTGACATAAAAGTTAATTACCGAAAAGAAAAATATATACTATTGTCATTTCATTATGTAATTTTCACGTAAATTTGATAAAAGAATCAAAGTGAAGTGTGAAACATTAAAAAAAAAATGCACGCATATGCATCTTACACATAAAGTTCGAAAAACAATTAGGAGTCCTTTTTCACGTAAAATCTACCAACATTATTGATAATATTTTCTTTCTTATTATATATTTTAGGACATTAAAATTGCAAATAAGTTAATTTTGAATTGTTAATTGCATATGAGTCATTAAAAACAAAAATCACAAAATATTTATAAATTAATATTTATCTATCAAAAATACATGATTATTATTAGCTTCTCAATTAACAGTTGTCTATCAAGAATATATGACAAATTATTTATCGTAAACTTAAAAAATATACTAAATTTTTTAAAAACTTACCTCAAATCACAAACAAATTTATTGTCTTAATCATAGATACTACAAAGATTTCATTGAATAAGTAAATTCTATACATAAACTTGTTTTTTTCTTACATACGTTTTGGAACCTGCAAAAGTAAAGACAAAAGAAAGAAAGAAGTAAGTGAACTGAAAATCAAATAAAGAAAGACAAAGAGGATGATGATGACTATGAACGCAGTAATATGACACGAATCAAAATCAAAATAAGAAGAAATTAAAAGTAGAATAAGCCAGTGTTTATGTCTCTTGTAAAATTAGATTGAAATTATCACTTAAATAGGGTTTAAAAAGTTCTTTTTATATAAGTTGAATTTTAATTGATTTAGAAGTATTAAATATTAAGATTTCTTATCTAGATGAAATAAGGACATTTCATTAATTTCAAAAATTTAAATAAAGTATAATCATCTTATTTTTTTGAAAAAGTCTCAAACTAAATAATGTATAATATTAACTTATTTAAAAATAAAAATCTCAAACCAACTTTGTTTTTTCTGAAAAAAAGTAAAACAAAACATAAAAGCAATTTTATAAAATAAATAAAACAAGTCCTATTGTTTTAAATAGGGTTGTACTGACCAAATAAAAAAATCATACTAAATCAAATTAATAGAAAACTCGATTATCCATAATTTGGTTTGGTTTAATTTTGTTATTAAATAAAAAATATAATAATAAAATATGTAACCCTTCATATCTTGTTCTCACTTCCTTGCTATATAATTCTCCAATAGTCATTTTATTACATGAACTTTGACCGGTTTTTCAGTTGAGCATACTGAATTTTGCGGGGACCCTATTACCCACCTAGATTTTTTTAAGTGGAATTAATTTCCCCCCCCCCCCTCCCGTACTTTTTTAAAGTAGAATTATTATCCCCAAAACGCTATACCCAGTTTTGGCGGCTGAAGGTGTAAACACGCGCTCTTTCTTTTCCATTTTCATCATTTTCACCATTACAATCATATTTCTCCTACTAACAACAATGGTAATACTACAAATAATTCCATATTTCTCCTACAAACAAAACTGGTAATCGTTATTTTTCACCAAAATCTTGATTCTTAATTCTTGAAATTGGCTTTTATTTAGTTCATGTTATTTTTTTTACGATTTTTTTTCTCAAATTTCAAATTCAAATCGAAAACTTTCTTCAATAATTTTATTCAAATCGCAAAATCAGTAGTTTATGTTTCCCAGATTTGGCTGTCACCAAAAAATTAAGGAACGACCTGTTTTTCTCTCAATTTCTCACTGTCTCTCTCGATTCCATGGCAGTGTGTGTGTATGATAAGTGTCTTCACTGTATGTGGAGTGAAGACAGTGATTATGTGAGTATTATTTTAATGGAAAATAAAATAAAGGTTTATAATGAAAATTGATGGGCTATTTGAACCAAAAAAAAAAGTTTATAACATTTTTTTAACACTTTCACGTGCTCAGTGCACGTGACTTACACGCAATGATCCAAGTGGAAAGATATATGCCATTAAAATACGGGAAAAAAAATATAGGGGGTAATAGGAATCCCGCAAAGTTCAGTATGCTTAACTGAAAATCCGATCAAAGTTCAAGTATTTTCTTGAGTATTATCCCTTTTATTTATGATTTTCAACTTTTATAATTTCAACATCGAGTAGATTTATAGATTTTTTATATCTTTTTAAATTAAATTTAGTTGATTTGAATTTTTTAAACTAATGAAAAAAGTATTAGTTGTCATCAATTCTGATGACTTCTAATAATGAAAGATTTTATAATAAATATACTTAATTAATTTTTAGCTCTTAATATATTAGAAAAAATAATAAAAAGACGATTTTATCTAAAACAAAGACTTTTAATGAAGGACAAAAAGTTCAAACAATATTTCTAAGGCCCTATATAGATATAGATTATAGATATAGATATAGATATAGATATAGATAGATATAAATTATAGATATAGATATAGATAGATATAAATTATAGATATAGATTATAGATAAAATATTTTTCGCGACACATGGGGTCGTTTGATATATGGTAAGAGTTATGCATGTATTAGTAATGCAAAGATTAGTTATGTGAAAATCTATATATCATTTTATGCACGTGTTAGTTATGCAAGGATTAATTGTTGAACCCTCAATTCTGGATAAAATATACCTAGATTTCCTTATAGCTCATACATGTATTAATTATGTTGGTTTTTAAATTATAAACCAAACACCACATTAATATGATACATGAATAATTTATATCATAATCAGCTACAATATTTAATATCGTCATAGTTCACTTCTAGACCAGCTATTATTAGTGATGTCGGTTTCTAAATTACAAACCAAACATCAAATTAATATTATACATGAATAATCTATATCATTAGAAAATTTAATATTGCCATAATTCACCTCCAAATCAGTTAGCAAACAAGTTCTTAGTCTTTTACAATTTATTTCTTGTTTAAAAATAATATTCAAGTATGTGTAAATTTCCGGAAAAATAAAAATAAAATAAAATTTGTGATTCGACCGTGAAATTACCAAAAGACCCACGAGGAGCTTCCTATCTGCGCTTCTCTAGTTGCCCAAATCTTACACCGGAGTAGGGTTGCAGCAGATAAAAAGCCTCCCCCCTTTACTCTTCCTTATTTCTCTATCGCAGCCTTCATTTTCCCACTTTCAATCTTAACAATCTTTCGCTCGATTCTCTCAATCTTAACAATCTCCGTTCTACAACAATGGGCGCTTCGCTTCCTCCGAAGGAGGCTAATCTCTTTAAACTCATCGTTGTGAGTCTTCAATTTTATTTTCTACTTCAATCGATGCTTTACAGTGAATTGTATTCAGTTGATTTTTATTGGTCGAATTTAATCTTATTCGGTCTCGTTAATTTAGAACTAATTCATGCTAATTAGTGCTTCCACTGACTGTTTTATGACGATTGAAGCAATTCGAACTGGATGTCTGATTTGATTGTTAATGTAATTGGTACTTAGTTTTGTGGATTTGAACTAAAGCCAGTGACTTTTCGAGATCGTTTTTGGCAGTGGAGAGATAATGATTCGTTCAGTCGAGATGGTTGTTCGGATGGAACATCATACTGTATTTATTACATTTTCTATATCAAGTGTCTGTGTGAAATGGCGTGGCGTCGACTGAATATCTTGTCATAAATAATTTTTATGATTTATTCAGTAATGCAAGTGCTTTTTACTCCTCTGCCGATTGGTACAAGTGATGGTCTTTCTATTAGTTTTGAGTTAGTTGGATAGCGTTCCCTTTTTACGTTCTTGTTGATTTAACCCTAGAATTCGTGTCTATTACTTCACTGACTTTTTAAAAGATGATTGAAGCCATTAAAATTGGATGTGTGATTTGAATGTTGATGTAATTCTAGCTTCATTCTGTGGATTTGAACTAAAGCTGGTGACTTTTCGAGATCATTTTGGCGGTTGAGAGATAATGATTCGTTCAGTCGAGATAGTTGTTTGGATGGAACATCATACAGTATTTATTACATTTTCTATATCAAGTGTTTGTTCTGAAGGAGTGTGAAATGGAACCGGCTGAATAATCTTATCGTCAAGAGTGATTTACATGACTTTTTTAGTAATGCAAGTGCTTTTACTCCTCTGCCCATTGACACATGATGGTCTTTATTTTAGTTTTGAGTTAGTTGGCCAGCATTCCCTTTTTCTCATTCTTGTCGATTTAACCCTAGAAATCATGCCAACTGCTTCACTGAATTGTTAATTTGACTGAAGCATTTGAAATGGATATTTGATTTGAATGTTACTGTAATTCTTATTTAGCTTCGATTTTGAACTAAAGCTGGTGACTTTTTGAGATCCTTTTAGTGGTGGAGAGATAATGAGTCGTTCGGTCAAGATGCTTGTTTGGATGGAACAGCATACACTATTTATTATATTTTCTATATTAATTATCTGTTCTGCAGGAGTGTAAATTGGTGCCCAATGAATAATTTTATCATCGAGAAATGATTTCCATGATTTTTTTGATTAATGCAAGCGCTTTTACTCATACATTGACACAAGCTATAAGTCTTTCTATTAGTTTTGAGTTTTAGTTGGATAACTTTTCCTTTTTGGCTCTTTGTTAAGGTCGACCTTTATCCGATCTGATCATGTATGTGGAGAAGATCCCGATTACATGCTGGCAGTAACACTTCCACAGAATTTGTTTTGAATACTGTTATATTTAATAACATTTGAGGCAATTGATAATTGTTCCCTTCAGTCTTCAATTTAGCCCCCTGAACCATTCAAGTATTGGCTGTGAAGTGTTAGGAGTCACTTGCTGGACTTTTTCTTGAGAAAGAGTCTCTTGCCAGACTTAACTACCAAGTTACAAGGAACAAGCTTTTTCTTTCTCATCATGTAGCCAAAATATGTTAATTTCTTTTAGGAGGATTAACGTATTGTTATCCGACTTATATCAACATTGCATAGATGAGTGCATAAGAAATTTAAGTTAATTTTATTGCGAGTGTATGTCCTCATTCTGACTATCTGTGACTTGATATTAAGAGGTGGTCTGACTTGATCTTTATTCCATTTCTGGCATTGTTGGTTTCTTAAAACATGGTTAATCTAATAGCGATCCTCAATTCCTGCAGAAATCTTATGAGACTAAGCAGTATAAGAAAGGATTAAAAGCTGCTGATACGATTCTCAGGAAATTTCCTAATCATGGAGGTAAGTCCAATTTTATTGCAGCATACCCAGAATAAAAGTTGAAAATAAATGGTTGGTTCCTTTTCATGGTTCCACTGGAAATAAACATCAGTTTGTTCATCGTAACATTCTTTGATACATCTATATTCATGGATTCAACTCTATAGCCATTTCTGCCATGTTAGATTGTCAGATTCAAATAGTTAACTAGCTTCACCCGTTCAAAGCATCTAGCTTATACTCTTAATGATACACGCTAGAAGGCAGCAGGACATAAGTTTCCATCTGCGTATGCTAATGCTACTGTGTACTTTGTGTTGTGGTTACCAGAAACACTGTCAATGAAAGGATTAACATTGAATTGTATGGACCGGAAGTTAGAAGCATATGAACTTGTCCGGCTTGGATTGAAGGTGTAGTTTTCCTTTCCTTTTTCGCTTTTTTTTTTGCACTTTTGGAATTTAAAGCATAGTGCTTTAGGTTGGATTCTTTATTCTGATAAGAGCTTTAGGTTGGATTCTTGTTTGTGATGTTTTTGGAATTAATTTGCTGTCTTGCTAAACAAAACTTTGGAATTAATTGTCCTCTTCTCTGTGCAGAATGACCTTAAGAGCCATGTTTGTTGGCACGTTTATGGTCTCCTGTACCGGTCTGATAGAGAGTACCGAGAAGCAATTAAGTGCTATCGAAATGCCCTCAGGATTGATCCGGACAATATTGAGATATTGCGAGACCTATCCCTTCTACAGGTGGGACCCTTCTAATCTTCTTAGTAACAAATGTTTCAGTTATTAGTTCCCTTTTCTTTCTTTCTGACCATTTGTGCATTTTGGCTACTATCCTCTCCCCATCTTTTCCCTATTTGGTAGTATTAATTAGTATTTCATTTAGGATCTTATTCTCCGATATTTATTAGTACCCGTTGCTTTATTTGCTGTACTACTTCTTATTTGCTGTCACTATTTTCTTTTCGTTCCTGCTTACTCTTATTTTGAGGGTCTACAGGGGACAACCTTTCTACCCCACAAAGGTAGGGGTAAGGTCTGCGTACATCCTACCTTTTTTAGGATTAAACTGAGTTGTTGTGTGCACTTCAATTTATCTTTCATCCCCCCTTGGGATTGTCAAACCTGAAGCCTCATTAACGTGTTTTCTAGTGTTCAATGTTATGTGCTTATGTTCTTCCCAATCGTGTCCCTTAAGGAGTTCTTTATTCCTTAAGTAGTACAGTAAGCAGATTCGATAGGAAGTTATTATATTAGAAGAGGGCAGAGTAGAAGTTCATTATATATAGTTATTATTTTTGCCATTATTTTTGCGTTGATACTTAGTTTCATTTTAAAGTGCCTTGTGACAAATATGTTTCTGGAACTACACACCGTTGATATTTTATGCCTTCTTTCCTTGATCCAAGTTCTATTTTTGGAGTCTTACACGGTGTTGACTTCCATGCTGTCTCTTGTTGATCCAAGTACAATTCGACATGTGCTTACGCTCGTATCAATTATACAACAACAACAACAACAATAACATTCCCAATGTATTCCCACAAAGTGGGGTCTGGGGAGGGTAAAGTGTACGCAGTCTATACCACTACCCAGATGAAATACGACTCATGGCAAATAACAGTATAACAAGCAGAAAACATAAAAACAAACAACAAAATGAGGTCACACACCACTAGATAATAAAAGAAACAAGACACCCACAGTGTAATGCTCGTATCAATTATGTGCATAGCATTTCAGCAATTCATTTTGTGTGCTCTTTGATGTGGCCTATCTGTAATCTGGTCATCGTCTTCAAATGGGTTCTTAAGACTGCTTATTACATGGAGCCTCTTATTTACAGAAGCATGTAGATGTGCAAGTCTGGCCCATATGGATTGCATATTTGTTTTAATGTGTGCTTCAATGAATTTCTGCTCTGATTACTTGATTCTTAGCTTTGTCTATCTAATTTAGTAGTGGAAGGGCTTCTTTATTGATCATCAGCTTTTCAAAGTTTTGTTAGAGTTATAGCTAAGAGCTTATCACAGTAACATTGCTAGAATAATTCTTCTGTCATGCTGACTACCTTTTCCCTTCATTGTTAAGTTCATCTATCCTGATTTGTCCAATTTCTGCGCTTTTTTATTTTTTTTTACAGGCACAAATGCGTGACTTGGAAGGTTTTGTTGAAACAAGACAGCAATTGCTCACTCTAAAACCAAATCATCGGATGAACTGGATTGGCTTTGCCGTCGCTCATCATTTAAACTCAAAGTATGCGTTGCTTCTAGTATGGTAGAAATAGCTACTACAAACATTAGAATTTAGATTTGTTTTTCCTTCTTGGTGACTTGTTTTTCTGACGCCTCTGAGGACTGCAGCATTATATGTTTTTTCTGACGTGAATGGGGATAATGTCAGCTCCTAAAGTCGCTATGATTGAAAATTTGCAGATGAATTTTTCTACTAATCAGAACCAACTAACTAGGAGGTAGCAAAGCCTGCAAAATCCGGACTTGACTCATCATGTGGGAGTCCAAGTCCCATTAACATTTTTAATGTTCCTCCTACACCAAAAATACAAAATTTGAAGACGTTTGACATTACAAAAATGGCACTCCTTTCCTATCTATAAAATAGGAAATTGACAGTTGATCCAACTCCTCCGTTTTTTTTTTGATGACAAGGAAATTGATCCGTCTTCTCTTAGTTCCGTTGCTCTTTTAATTTTCTCTTGTTAGTTTCCACCAGTAGCACCTATTTTGAATTTATGCGTGGACAACATTTAGGTTGCTTAAGTGGCTAATTTGATATTAAGCTCTATTCAGTATTTAGCTGATTTGTTTCAGTAGAAAAAAGAGAAGCACTCTTAAATAATTGAAGCTTGAAGATGCTGGAGATGTTTTATCACTTTGCAAGTTGTACTGTGTGGAGTTTTTCTTATCACTATTGACATGGATTCCTATGTTGTTGAAAAAGAATAAGACAAGAAGGGTGAAGAAATCAAAAGTTGTCATAACAATTGAGGTCTGATAGAGCTATTGGCGTGAATGTATATCATCTTCAGAACTTCTATTTTGTAGTGTCTAAGAGGAAGTTCATCATTTTCTTTCTTGTTATCTTCAGTGGGTTTCCTTTTGCCTGAAGTTCCTAAGTTGTTTAGGTAGGATCATGCATAGTGGTACTGGGTACTCCTTGTTGCTGCTTCTTTCACCGTTTATTTTACACACATTTATTTGTTCCTTGAGATTCGATGTCATTCAGTTCTATTATCTAGTCCGTGCATGTTGAGGTAATTCCTTTTGTTATTTGTTAGTGGATCAAAAGCTGTTGATATCCTTGAGGCATATGAAGGGACTCTTGATGATGACTATCCCCCAGAGAATGAACGCTGTGAACATGGGGAGATGCTCTTGTACAAGGTAATAGTCGTTGCAAGGATTTTCAAAACATAAAATAGTCGTTGCAAGGAATAGAGTTTAACTTTTGTTTACGATTTTATCTTAATCCAAGGACTGTGTCTGGTAGCAGCAAGGACACTTGTGCAATTACCAATCTGCTTTAGCTTTGTACTGTTAAGGTTTTGCGCTTTCAGGCTCGAAACTTCCCATACTTCATTTATTTGGAATTTCCTGTTTTCAGAAATTAAATGTAGTACGAGAGTAGTTTTTCAAGCTGGAGTTTTTCATGGTTCTACTGTCAATAAAATGATTCAAGATGGTGTAGATTTTCTACCTTCTTGTATACATTGCAGTTGATTTAGCTCCATATTCAGAAAGGTGTCTGGCAGTGAAGTGTATTCCGTAGTTGCACATGTAAAAAGTGACTGGTCCAATAATGTTTCTGATTGATACTGTTCGAGACAACCCGAAACTTGAAAGTTCTGCCAATTAATTAGAAATTAATTCTAGTGAAGAGAGACCCATACAAATTAATCATGTGCCAGGAACCAGACGAGGATTTTCAGTCCTCTGCTCTACCAACTGAGCTATCCCGGCTATTCCCAATCCAGATTTTTTATCAAGATTGGGACTGGTAACCCGAGGATTTTCAGGGCTATACCAATCCCAATTCGAACCTTGAACACAAGGATTTAGAGTCCCCCGGTATTCCTAATTGGAACTGGTGGGACGAGGATTTACAATCCTTTGGTTTACCAATCCCAATTGGAGCTGCGGCATTGTGTTATAGTCAGGCCATACTTAAAGTTGCTTTATATCTGGATTGGAAATTTTGGATCATCATGAGTTCTCTGAAAACATTTTGATTCTTTAATCGCTGGTTTTCCTTAGCTAACATTTTTACATAGATGAATGCGTGTTTTTTTTTTGGGGTTGGTGGTGCTGGTGGTGGTGGATTTCTGGTACTAACTTGGTGGTGTTTTTTTTGATGAGATATACTAGCTTGATGGTGTTTGCTGGCATTGCTGATTATGGAGATTTTTATATTAATTGCCTCTCTTGATGATGTTGCTTGATTTTGTAACTTCGGTGTCACATGCTTATGACTATTTCAGATCTCTTTGTTAGACGAATGTGGCTTTCCTGAGAGGGCTCTTGAAGAATTACACAAGAAGGAGTCGAAGATGGTACCCACATATAATTTAGTGCCATGAAATTGTTTCAAATTAGGAATGAGTATTGACTATATTATGCCACCTCAGGTTGACAAATTGGACTATAAGGAGCAAGAAGCTTTACTTCTTTTGAAGCTTGGCCGCTTTGAGGAAGGTGAAAAATTGTTCAGAGTGCTTCTCACCATGAATCCTGACAATTACAGGTACATAATTATCTATTTGTTTGTTGTTCAACTTTGCTCTAACTTGTGGTGGATAACCTTCATCTAGTAAAATCACTGTTATCAGGTGAGACTATACCTAAATCATTTCTATTTGTGTAAATCTTTCTTTTCAAACTCAGGTGTTTGTCAAAAGACTAGTATTTCATGCTGTTCTCCTGAGGCACTTTTCCCCAATAATCATGCCAAGTACAAAATGGAATTTTGAATGCAGGTTTCTGCTGTTGGATACACTGTATCGGAATGTCAGAAAGAAACTGATTAGTGATAAATATGCATCTTTTGTCTTTAGTTGCTTCCTTTCAAAGCGTTTGGCTTTATGTTTCAAAACGTTTGTCTTTAGTTGTCTCGTGAGGCACTTTTCCCCAATAATCATGCCAAGTACCAAATGGAATTTTGAATTCAGGTTTCTGCTGTTGGATACTCTGTATCGGAATATCAGAAAGAAACTGATTAGTGATAAATATGTATCTTTTGTCTTTAGTTGCTTCCTTTCAAAACGTTTGGCTTTGCGTTTCTTTAATCCCTACTGTTTGGATGTCTTGTCTGTTCTATTTCCTTTCAGCAGAAATCAGGTCTGCAAATTTTTTTCTTTTGAAAAAGAAATAAACACTTGTGCAGCTTCTAGGTCTGCCAAACTTCTAAATCAGTTTTTTTCCGTTAATATCTTTTTTTCCCGTCTTTGCCAACTGAACCAAATTAAGAAAAATAACCTAAAAAAGTATTTATTTGCATCATGATTCAAGGTCCAGGTTAAGTGTTCTTCCCTTTTTTATTAGGTGAATAATTTTATCAAGTAATGGGAGAAATCTTGTATGCAAGTGGTACCAAGAAGTAGAGAACCTGCAAAAACAAATTATTTTCCACAAAAGACACCCGGACTTCTATACAAGTTGGAACCTCAGGGGTGCACCAAAAAGAAACAAGGGATAAGAGGCTACCTCAATTGTACAAGTCTCTCTATCCCAAAAAGCTCTCCTATTTCTCTGTCTCCATACTACTCATAAAAGTGCTTGTGGAGCATTCTTAAATGGTTTTGACAACGAATAAGAACTTCCGTAAGTTGGGATATAGGTATTTCCCGGTATCTAAGGTTTAAAGTGAATCATCATACCTCGTATGTATTGGGTTCAAGGTAAGCAAGTGAAAGGGGAAGCTAGTTAGATTTTTTTTTTGTTGCCTGTTTGATTTGTTTTACTCAGTTGAGTCAATGGAAGGAATCAGTATTAAGTTGGATAGGCTTATGAAGTCGTCCTTTTAATTTTACATTGATGCTCTTCATTTCTCTCTTTTGTAACACCTAACTAGGGTATTTTGGGCTGGTTTCTAATAATTGCAGGCATGCATTTTTTCTTCTTATGTTGCTGGACCTTTTTTTTTTCCTGGAACATGTCGTTAGCTTGCCTTTACTCTAAGCTGAAGAAGTAACTTTCCTGTGATATGTTTTGTGTAACTTTCAGATACTATGAGGGTTTACAAAAATGTTTGGGACTGTATTCAGAAAATGGGCAATATACCGCTGATGAAATTGATAGACTAGACAATTTGTACAGAGTACTTGCCCATCAATATAATAGATCATCTGCTGTAAAGGTAATTGACTTCATCCTGCGTAATGATCTCCGTTGATGCTAAGCCGCTATAGCACATTTTTTTTTTGTTTTCTCCACATGATTGATGACACCTTGTTTAATGTTAACCCGCTAGGTTTTGTTGATAGTCTAATGTTGCAACAGGCTTAGCATTTTCTTTATGTCCTAAGCATTACTTTTTTCGGAGTAGTTCAGTAAGTGTAGGATATAAACAACAACAACAACAAACCCAGTGTGTTCCCACAAAGTGGGGTCTGGGGAGGGTAAGATGTACGCAGTCCATACCGCTACCTCCGAAGAAGTAGAGAGGCTGTTTCCGATAGACCCTCGGCTCAAGATAAAGAATAGTAAACAAGGTCATAATGAAACAAGCAACAGGATGGATGACATAATAGAAATAAGGAATAAAATAGAAAAAATAGAAATCATAGAAAATGCGAGATAAGAGAAATAAGAGCACTACGAAATAAGGGCTAAGAAATAGGACACCCACCAAGTAGGAACATACACACACAGACCAAAGACACCCACCACACCCAAACTCTCCTGGCTAGAGACTCCTACCTATGGACACAGTCCAAAGAATACTAACCCGGCTACACAAGAAAATCACCTAACTACTTGCTACAACCCACACACTCACACTAGCCTACCTCTACTTCTCCTGAAACCTTCCAAAGCTAGCCTCTCACACCTATGAACTGGGGCATCCGTGCCCCTCCTCATCACATGCCCAAACCATCTCAATCTTCCTTCCTTCATCTTATCCTTCACCAAAGCCACTCCGACCTTCTCCCGGATAATCTCATTCCTAACTCGATCTTCTCTAGTAAGTCCACATATCCAACGCAACATTCTTATGCCAGCCACCTTCAATTTTTGGATGTGGGAGTTCTTGACTGGCCAACACTTCGCTCCATAGAGCATGGTTGGACGGACTGCCACCCTGTAGAATTTGCCTTTTAAGTTTAAGGGGCACCTTCTTATCACACAACACTCCTGAGGCGAGCCTCCACTTCATCCATCCTGCTCCAATACGATTAGAGACATCCTCATCAATCTCGTCATTCCCCTGGATCATAGACCTAAGATACTTAAAACTATCCCTCTTACAAACATCCTGGGAGTCCAACCTCACCACCACATCGTCCTCCTGCCTCAAGTCACTAAACTTGCATTCCATATACTCCGTCTTGGATCTACTCACCCTGAACCCCTTAGATTCAAGGGTTTGCCTCCAAACCTCCAATTTTTCATCCCCCCGCGTCTCATTGATCAACACTACATCATCCGCAAATAACATACACTAAGGCACCGCACCTTGGATACTCCGCGTCAACACGTCCATTACCAACACAAACAGGAAAGGACTGAGAGTCTATCCCTGATGCAACCTTGTCTCGACCGGAAAATGCTCTGAGTCTCCTTCCGCCGTCCTCACCCGAGTCTTCCCTCCATCGTACATGTCCTTAATAGCTCTGATGTACGCCACCGGGACCTCTCTCACCTCCAAGCATCTCCAAAGAACCTCCCTAGGGACTTTGTCATACGCCTTCTCCAGGTCGATGAACACCATGTGCAAATCCCTCTTCCTTTCCCTATACTGCTCCACTAATCTCCTCACCAGGTGGATTGCCTCTGTCGTCGAGCGACCAGGCATAAATCCAAACTAATTCTCCGAAATGGACACCACCCTCCTCAATCTCCGTTCCGCCACTCTCTCCCAAATCTTCATAGTGTGACTCAACAGCTTAATATCTCTATAGTTGTTGCAACTCTGAATGTCACCCTTGTTTTTATATAACGGAATCATCGTACTCCATCTCCAAGCCTCCAACTTTCTCGCAGACATGAAAATGCCGTTAAACAAAACGGTCAACCACCTTAAACCTGCTCCACCAGAAAACTTCCAAAAATCTACCGGAATCTCGTCGGGCCCCGCGCACTCAAAGAACTTAGGACATGGTGGCGTTCTTGGTGAGGAATTTTCAAGTAGATCTTCGTTGGAGATTTTTGTTCTACTTTTGTTACATGGCTCCTCTCTTCCAAATGCTACATTCCTTGAAGTCGGGGTGCTTATATATATATTTTTTTAAAAACAGAAAAAGACCTGATGCTTGTGCTCTAGCTCTACATTTCACCGTGTGCAGTACGTGATGTGTGGGTAGTGCACACCGCGGGTTCAAACCTTTCTGCAGACAAAAGTGAGGTACTTACCAGGAGACTGGAGAAGGGTAGAGTAATGGGCTCATTGTCTACCGATTTTTGAATCGTGTGCCCCTGGCCTCAGGGATTACTCAGTTGTTTTACAAAAAGAAGTTCTTGTGGCGCAGTAGCCAAAAATATTCTTTTTATTTGGTTGTGGAGAAGTTGTTATCCTTTTTTTTTTGATGTAGGAAAAGTGATGATCTTATTAAACATCATTTTTCAGTATGCATAATAAACAATATGGAAATGATAGATGAATCCGTTTTTGCATTTGGTGGACAATATGGAAGGAGAGAAATGGTGGATATATTATTCAGAAAGTTAAGAATAGATGTGTTGCCACCTTTTATTTTTGGTGTAAAATCTTGTGTAGAAGATATACAATTCGCAGACTTCTTACGATATTTGTAAATAACTAGATTCTAACATCTTTATGGAGGTCTCCAGCATTTCCTTAATGCTGATGAATACAACTTTACCATTTCCAAAAAAATGGCATGCATAAAAGATTTCTTTGTTTATTTGTTTCTTTCGTCTTATTCTTCTTTTTCCTTTTTCCATGTTCTTTTGCAGAGAATTCCACTTGATTTTCTCCGAGATGACAAGTTTCGAGAAGCTGCAGAGAATTATATTCGACCTCTTCTGACAAAAGTATTTAGTCTTAGCATCCCTTTTGGTTTCCTTGGTCTCAGAGCTGAGCTGATACTTCTTTTACTGATGCATATGTAGGGGGTTCCTTCTTTGTTTTCTGATCTTTATCCGCTATATGATCATCCTGGCAAGGTTAGTGCAGATGCTCCTTGTTGCGATTTGGCATAAAGAGTACTGCATGATTATTGCAATCCTGATTATATTTTTGAGTGATTTCTGCTTCGTTTAACTCTTACAGGCCGATGTTCTAGGGGAATTGGTTTCGAAGCTTGAGCAATCACTCAAGGATACTGGTGGATACCCTGGGAGGTATACGTTTGCCTAATTTTTGGTCTAATGTTGCACTATGGCATGTTTCTTGATTCCACTGAAGAATTAACTAAACCTCTGTACTGAGCTTATACCTCTTCTACCTGAACTGATTTGCTTTCTTCTTGTTCTTAGTCACATTTCATGTCAGTAAGAAGCTTGTCTAGCCTGTATCCGTCCATTTTGTACTATCTCGTCCCTTCTGAACCATCTCGAGGGCATGACACTTGACAGTCTCTGATGAGTATCTTGAGTAAAGATTAGACCTGTTTTGAAAAAGTCCCTGGGATAATTTATTAAGTGTAGTGCTAATTTGGAAGAATATCTAAATAAATTTCTTTCTTTGAACCAAACAGTAAGATATTTAAATACAATTTTGAGATTACAGTGTTTCTTAATAATTATTACTAGTTTCCAATTCTTTTATGGAAACTATTTTAGCATAACTTATTTTCCTTTGGCTTGGTAAGCTTAATAAATTTATGCTATATTGAGGGTGTGAAAGAGCAGACAAGATGTTAAAAGTTAGTTACATATGGCCATGTGGTATAGGGTTTCCACAGTTTTCAAAACATCACATGATATAGTTGTGCGTCTGAGCACTCCGTTGTTTTTTAAAAAGTTAGTGACATATATTTTATAAAATTTAAAGTGAACCTACATTTGTGTATTTCGATTTGTTGATAGTCTGATCTTGTGTGGTGTGTTTGTCTACTATGTTAAACTATTTTGTTCCTCTTTTCCTCAAATTTTATTTTAGGGTTGGTGTACTCCTGTTAGTCAATACAACTTCACAGAGGAAGTTTGAGGATTGAGCAGTTCTGCTTTGGTGTTTAATTAGTTGATTTTATATTCCGTTCTTATTTTCAATCTACACGAAGGGCAGCCTGATGCACTATAGTCCTGCTATGCCCAAGGTCTGGGAAAGGGTCAGAACTTGGATCTTTCAGTTTGCATGAATATTTTCTTTTGCATAATACTTTTAGCTTAAAATATTTTGTGGGGGTTGCATTGCCTTCTCTTGTCAAATTTAAGAAATCCTCCTGCTGATGCCGTATTGTTATAGTCAGTGCTATTTAGGATTATCGAAGGCACTACTGACTGCTATTAACTATCAACAACTGTATATAAAAACAGTGTAACCATCTAACTTGGAGTGATGGTGATTGAGTTATCTCAAATCTATAATAAGTAGCCAGGATGCAGTTGAGAATTCAGTTAACACGAACTCAATTGGGATACAATTTGCCTTGGTTAATGCGTAAACATACTATGTGATTGCTGTGTTCAATGCCTATTGTTGTTCTTTATGGTCTCTGTGGGCTTTGCTATTATTTTGGGGTCACATACTTACAGATATGACCTTATGCTTTAAGTGCAGTGTGGAGAAGGAACCACCTTCAACACTTATGTGGATTTTATTTTATTCGGCTCAGGTTTGCGCACTTATCCTCCGTTTTAGTCCAACCCTTCTGTGTTTCCTTTTCACTCTCCAAATTGTTGAAAAACTATGTTCCTGCAGCACTATGATAGACGCGGACAGTATGACATTGCTCTTACTAAAATTGACGAGGCAATTGAGCACACTCCAACTGTAATAGATTTATATTCTGTCAAGGTATTTTGACTTTTTGTCATTTTTTAGGTTACTTTATGTATCCGTTTGACTTTACTATTGGTAATATCAATAGTTGTTTCAATAGTTGTTTCTAGAAGTTGCTTTCGGTCAAGATTCTAAAAATGAACGGGGGGATATCCAGTCTCTTTCCATTCTCCTACAATAGAACCCATTTACCCTTTTAGTTTTGCGCCCAAGGGTGTGGCTTGATGATCAATATCGTGAGTGAAAACCTAGAAGAACTGGGTTCAATCCCAGCAAAGACAAAAGTGCGAGGTGAATTTTTCCCATTTGCCTTAGCCTTTGTCGCTGCTTTGAATTGCTTTCTAGAGCCGAGGCCCGAGGGTCTATTGAAAACAGCCTCTTACCACAGTATTGGGTAAGGTCTGTTTACACACTACCCTTCCCCGACTCCACTTGTGGGATTGCACTGGGTATGTTGTTACTGTTGCCTAAACCTTGGTTGGCGGCGTTGCCCGATAATTGTGCTGGTGGGTGATAGAATGTATCTGGTAGAATAGTCGAGGTGCGGACAAGCTGGTTCGGATACATGTTATAAAAGGAAAAGAAAAATATGATTCTTATAGGCGTTAGTCGGGATTAATTCTTATTTGTTGTTACACTTGCATTACCAGTGTGCCACCAGTGTTTTGCGGGTCTTTTGATAGTTTGGCTTGAGATATTATGTTAGTGTAAGTCTGAGATTTTGAAAACCTCTAGTTTTAGGAAACACTTAAAGGCAAATTGTTTCTGTACACGAATAAGTGCCATAATAGAGTGGAACATAAATAGAATTTATACAATGACCTCCACTAGATCGGAATCGTGGCGTAGTTGGCTGATTGATGCGCTGAAGATTAGTAACCCATACTCCCTATCCAATGACACTAAACCTGTTACCAAGTGTACGAAAGGGGAAGGAACATGTATAATGGCTATCCATTTCTTATGGAGCTGATACAGCTTCAAATTGACATCTGAGAAACTAATTTCGACTTTTAAGATGATTGCTGGATTTCTGAATTGCTGTTTATTTCTTGCCGTTTGTGATGTTATCTGCTTGAAGTTAGATCTGGAAGTGAAGGAGAAGTAAATTTTGTTGTTTTAGTTCTTTGCACCAAAATGAAATAGCAAAATACAGTTCATTTTGTCAAAGCTCTAGCTTTGCTACAGAGTTAACCTCTCTCCTTAATAAAAAAATTGTCTCTTTCCTGTTTCATCCCAAATTTTCCCTTTGGCTGTATTTCAAAATTTTCCTTTTAAGGGTAGTTTTGGCACCAAACTCTTTGAGAATCTGCTGTAATTTCGAATTCATTTTCATCTTCCCTCTTTTGGTTTACTCAAAGTTGAGCTTTTGTTTACCATCAATTAATATTAAAGCTACTATATACACATGATAAATTGTATGTTTTAGTTTGTCCTGCCATTTTAGTGATTATCATTTTCTTGCATACTTCTGATTCTCCATTGCCTTTTGTAACAACATTCTTTTTTTCCAAAGTAAAGCCAAAAATTAACCTTGGAAGGTTCATATTGACAGGAAGCCTATCTAGTACAGTGACAATTTCTTTTGACATAGTAACCAGAGACAATATTTGCAACTTTCTTCTTTCCACTTAGATTCTATAATCATGTTCCGGGATTTCGTTACCTGGAGTAACTTAAGATTTGTTCATAAATCATTGCTTGGCCTCCTTATCAAAGAAAAAGCATTGCTTTGGCGTCCTGTATATATATTTGAATAACCTTTCTTGTTATCTGTTCAAAACAGAGCCGCATACTAAAGCATACTGGTGACTTGGCAGCAGCTGCTGCACTTGCTGATGAAGCAAGGTGTATGGATCTTGCAGATCGATATGTTAATAGCGAATGTGTCAAGCGTATGCTTCAGGCAGATCAGGTGGAAATCTTTGTTATGTGTTCTCTCTTTTACTTGAATTTATTTTCTTTTCTTGTTGTCAATTCTCATGAATTACCTTGGTTCATAATTTGACTTCCAACTACATTGTGCTGGACATATGACTGAAGGTCGCATTGGCTGAAAAGACTGCTGTACTATTCACCAAAGATGGGGAGCAACATAATAACCTTTATGATATGCAGTGTATGTGGTAAGTCTCTTCTTGGAGCCCGATCATGATCTGAAGTTTGTGTGACTCTGTCTTACTGGTTTTGTTTAATTATATATATGAAAGGTATGAACTAGCATCAGGGGAAAGTTACCTTCGTCAAGGTGAGCTGGGAAGGGCCTTAAAGAAGTTTCTGGCGGTGGAGAAGCATTACGCGGATATCACGGAGGACCAATTTGATTTTCACTCCTACTGCCTAAGAAAAATGACTCTGCGGGCCTACGTAGAAATGTTGAAGTTTCAAGATCGACTTCATTCCCATGCGTATTTTCGCAAAGCAGCTTGTGGTGCTATCAGGTACTGATTTTTTTACTTGCCCAATCTTTAAATTTTAGCTGCTCTCAACTATGTGGTGCTATTTTGCATTAGAAATGAACTTTCCTGTTGAAGTGGAGCAATAGAAGACTGGAACACGTCTGCTTATATTATCCTAGCTTTCTGGTTTGATTACCTGCAAGTTTACTGAGAATTGCTTTACTGAAATTCTTTATGTTTTTTATGCTTTTTTTTGCCTTTACATCAGATGCTATCTGAAGCTGTATGATTCTCCTTTGAAGTCAGCATCTGAAGAGGATGATGCAATGTCCAAGTTGCCTCCTTCTCAGAAAAAGAAATTAAAGCAAAAACTGAGGAAGGCAGAAGCACGAGCTAAGAAAGTACTCTGATTTGCTTCTTCTCGTTCTTTGAAAATTTCAACTTAGTATATGTGCTTTAATCTTTTGAATTATTTTTAGGAAGCAGAAGTTAAAATTGAGGAAACCAATGCAACTACTGTTGCTAAATCTGGAAAGCGCCATGTAAAGCCTGTAGATCCTGATCCACATGGTGAAAAATTGATTCAGGTTTTCACTTTTCTGCCATCTGTCACATCTTTTAGGTATAAAGTACCCATCCATTCTTTGCACAATTTCTGGTATGAATTTAGAGTAGTCCGGAGAAACTATTCCAATAACTTTTTCCTTTTTTTTGTGTGTGTGGGGGTGGGGGGGTGGGGGTGGGGGATGAGGACTATTCCATTATCTTTTTATGGAGTGAATCATGCTGGATATATTGTTGCACTTTGGATTTAAATTTGTATGGAATATGAAGTATCCATGCAAAATGTTTTGAAGATAAAAGTAGCTCAATACAGGATATTAAGATGAATTATATTTTGTAATGACATTTTTGGTGTGAAGGAAAAAATGTAGATGAAGCAGAATCAATCGTAGAATCCTTGTGAGCTGAGCTGGTGATATTTTGCTTAATGTAACCTGTAAATATGGATTCCAGCACTTCCTTTGTGCTGATGTTTTAATATACTACCTTTTCAAATATTTTTTTGAGTGTACCTTTTCAAATATTTTTTTGAGTGATCAATATCTGTTACTTGTGATATCATGTCAATCCTTTTGAGAATTTTTTTGAATGATCAATATCTGTTTCTTGTGATATCGTGTCAAACCTTTGGAATGCTCGAAAATCCAAGTATGTCCAGTAAAATAGGAACAACAATGCTTTATTAATTTGGCCAGTCAGGATTTTTTGATTTGATGAGAGTATTATCTTGTCACTGAATCTTTCAGACTGAAGATCCTCTGGCAGAAGCTTCAAAGTACCTCAAGCTTCTCCTTAAGCATTCACCAGATTGCTTAGAGACACATTTGCTGTCCTTTGAAGTAAACATGAGGAAGCAGAAGATCTTGCTAGCCTTGCAGGTAATATCCTTTATAGTTTAAGTTGAGGTTGGGAAATTTTTTTTCCTCCTTAGTGCAAGATTCTGTCAAGTTTTTATTATTTTTATATTGGTATATCTTTGTGACATAGTAGTGGCCACACATATAGTTAACTGCTTGAGATTACTCTGCTTCCCTGCCTTCCCCCCTTGGTTTAGTTGCCCTTTGCTAGTTGTAGCTGGATTCAGGAATTTCTATTTTCCTTCTCTGCTGTACACACACAAAAGAAAAAGGGAGTATGCCACCTGGAATAGTTGGGTCATGTTCTACGTGGATCCTTAAAAGCACTGCCATTGAAGATGTTAAAAGGGATGAGGTTGACCTCTAATCTTATGGGGGATTGTTTTCTCAAAAGACTTACATAGAACATTAATGAAATCATGGAGGCAAATAAACTTTATAGGAAATATACCAAGAACTAAGGTTAGTCATTATTGGTACTTCTGTTCCAGGTCCGGTGTTTGATATGAGCTTTTTTAGTTTAGATAGGGATTGTATGCCACTGTCAGGATAAGTGTGCTGTTTAATAGTAGTCCTAATTTGACGAATTTTTGTGTAAGAATGAAATGGGCCTGCTTGACCTGCATCTTGTTTGAGATTGAGATGTAGTCATAGTAGCATCACTTTTAGGAATATTGACAATTAATTCCTTTGATCTTTTTCCTTTTCCAGGCAATAAAGCATTTAATGCGGTTGGATGTAGATGATCCAAAATCACATCTATGCTTGGTATGCTTTTATGGCATCAAGAATTCCATTGATATTATTGTTTTGCAAGCACGTCATGCTTTATTTCTTGAAGTATTCCATATTTGCTTGTTGCTCATACGAACTTTGATCTCTTGCAGATAAAGTTCTTCCACAAAGTTGACTCGTTACCTACTCCAGTAACCGATACTGAAAAACTCATCTGGGGTGTCTTGGAAGCAGAACGACCTGCCTTTAGGTTATATCTTGAATGCACTTCTCTGTTCTCCATATATCTTATGTTTAAATGTTTTCTGTGTTGATACTCTACTGGTTATAGTACCTGCATTTATATGAGAATTCACGATAAGTGACCCGTGCTAGTTGGGATTGTGGATCTTGTTATTGTATGATGCTATTGATCTTGTAATTATACTGAGGTTCTGTATGTTTCTAATTGACCTTTTCAGCCAGTTGCACGGTAAATCTCTCATAGAGGCAAACAACACTTTTCTTGAGAAACATAGAGGTCAGTGTCTTAACAGTAATATACTTCTATTAGTTTATGCATCTTACTCCCTTCTCTCATTCTTGCTGAAAACATGATTTCTGATTGCATGGTATTTGCAGAATCACTGATACATAGGGCTGCTGTGGCTGAGTTGCTATATGTTCTGGAACCAGACAAAAAGGCTGAGGCTGTTAAATTAATTGAAGACTCGGTTAATGATCTCGTTTCTATGTAAGATCCTGTTTTCATCACATTAATTTGTATTATCATCACATAGCTAATATATTTCGTTATATATGCCTAATAGCAAGAAATCACCTCTTTTTTTTACTTCTTCTCCAAATTAGAGACGGGGAACAAGGAAATGCCAGATCGTGGAAACTGAATGACTCTATTACAGTTCACAAACTCCTCGAGACAACTCTGGTTGACCACGATGCTGCATCCAGTAAGTTCGTTACCATTGCACTTCCTTCTGTCTTTTCATATTGTACATCTTAAGTCTTCCTTTGGCCTGTAGTTGAGTTGAAGTTAACTGCATGCATATGTTTGCCTCTGCTTCTGATATATTGCTATTGTAGTCTGTTCTTTTTTTCATGCATCCCTTTCTGTTGATTGGGGTGGTTGCTGAGTATATTATGTATGAGATGATACCTTTTTTATTAAATACATCAGTAACAGCCTATTTTACATCATATCTGGTGATTCTGTGGGTGGTGATGTTTTTGAGACACACTTGTAGGATGGAAAGCTCGTTGTGCTGAGTACTTCCTGTACTCGACTTACTTCGGAGGTATTCGAAGTTCAGCTAACAATCAGATACAAAAATCCCCTGCAAATGGAGCTGTAGGCCTAAATGCTGGTGAAGATTCTTCTCTTTCATCAAATGGGAGATTAGAGAAACTAAACGCGCTGAAGGATCTACACATCTAGTTGTCCACTTCAAGCTCAAGTAATCTCTCTGGAAGAGTGCTGGAGAAGCTAAGTGGAACTATATCGAGCTTCTAGAGTATACACTGACAACATTAGGATGGTTCTAGGGGGAATTGTCAGGTCTACAAGGGTTCTTGTTGCTTCTGGACTGGTTCTCCACCCCTGATTTGATCTGATCATTGCTTTGACATGAAAATGGTTGTAACATTCTCGCCCTTCGAGGGGTTGGGTCAAATACCAGGGAAGAGTTTGTGGCTTGGCGCGAAGCATTTTCAACGACTTTCAGATTTGGTGTGAGCTGTCGGAGAGTTTTTTAAAGTACGGATCCTTCATTCCATCAGCATAGTAAAAAGATGACTTAAAGCGCGTGTTGTATTTTTTCATTTAGTTTTCTCCATTTTTATTAATGTACAAATGCTGTTCTATGTGAAAGGAATTTTGCAATAGTATTCGGAGAAAATGATAAAATTCATGGCTGTAGTGCTGCATTTATTTTGATGGCCGATGATAGTATAAAACAGTTCTAGAATTATTGGGCTGGTAGAAGTGAATTCTAATAGTAATTTTTTTCCCCTGAAAACTCTGTCCCATCCCTTTTTCTATTGTTCACTGGAAGATGTCCCCTGAATGTGTAAACTTATACCTCAACGTCCTTACACTAGTGTAGAAATAGAGTGAAAATAGAGCTTTCAGAAAGGAACGGGTTATTTGACTGCCTATTTCTAATATTGTTTTTATTGCCATCATTCCTCTCCCCTTGAATAATCTCTATAAAATTAAGAATAGTAATATGACATGCAAATTCATAAGGAGCTTAAGACAGACCACTGATAAGAACCAATTTCTGAATGTCTCCATCACATTTAATCTTTCTCCATCTGTACAACATTTTGCTGTCAGTGAACACATTATTGGCAAATATTTTTGAAAAGCATCTCATACAATTTTGGAAACAAAAGGGGAGCCTAATCAATAGCATTGAAACACGTGTAACAGAGGATTCTTGCTGCCCAGAGAGAGTCCTTTTGCTGAGTTTAATACTGTAAAGTTTGAATTGCTCTTGTACCCTTTGTCTCATTAGTGTAAACTGCTGTTTTGCCTGAGTGAGACAAAAAAAATATAAAAAAAAATAGTGAAAATTTGAACTTTGAAGAAAGCAAGAGAGGTGGATAAGAAAGATCAAGCACCAGAAATTACAATTCTTGAAACAATGGCCACTCTACTAAGGAGTGGAAGAGTGGTGGGGGTGAAACAAGAACCTAAACAAGGCGCTGCTACATCTTTTCAATCAACACTTGCAGTAAAACTCTTCAGCTCTACATTTTTTGTGATCATATCTCCTCTTTTTTTTAGTTCAACAGAAGAACAAAAAGATAAAAGGGCTTGTAATCCCTAAATTCTAATGACATAAAGATTGCTTCTTTTTTTCCTTCACTCACTTGCTTCTTTCCTTACATTTTCTTGATAATCATGGTGTTGTATTTTTAGCTGTGTTAAAGGTGGTTTTACATGTTACATTAACTTAAAAGTTCAAAAGGATTTAGGTGATTTTTGACTAGTGGGTCATTACACAACACCACCATACCCAGTTGTAGTTCCACAAAGTGGGGTTTGGAGAGGATACTACGTATAAGTAGATCTTACCCCTGCCGCGAGGAAAAGAGAATGTTTTTGATAGACCCTCGGCTCAAGAAAAACAGTCCAAAGCAGTAGAGGGTCATTACACAAATGCAAAATTAGCAAGTTCATAGGTATATTTACTTAGCTATGATGTTTGAAGAAACATAAGAGAAAGGAACTGGTTAAAGCAACCTGAATCCATCATGTTTTGGTTTATGTTCTGTCAATATAAAAAAGAAATAGTGATGGACTCCCTTTATGTGTTTAATAAAGGGATAGCTGGTAATGCTGTTCTAAGGTTGCATAACAGGAGCCATTTTCAATAGAACTCAAAGAATTTTGTGGTCCTAATTCGTCTTTCATTGGCACAATCCGAAGTATTAGATGATGTAAATAAATTACAAAAATTATATATGTAATTGATTTTGGAGTTTAAATTGCTTTCTGTTCATCAAAACAATATTCTAGCAGTTGGATTTCATGACATATGTAGAATGACTTCGTCAGTTTCGCCTACTATAAAGCTGATTGTTTGGTTTTCCGAAGCCCCTAAGACAAATAGACTTGTATAAACTAAATGCCTATTCCTTTTTTTTGTTGACAGGGTTTTGCACCATCAGTTGCTTCACCATCCCATGACAGGTATCAAACTCGCAATTATTTGAAGGAAGTCATTGGTCAGTTCAATTAGGACTACAACACGAAGGCCTCCAGTTCGAAATGCTAAGGTACTCTCTGTAAACTTTTAAAAACTCTTTTAAGTGAACTTTCATCTTTAGTAGCCCCAAGAAGTTATACTACATATGTACGACTGAATTTTACAGAATATTATTCAACTATGAGTCTATGAACTTCGCCCATGAGTACACTGTACACAACACTACTAACCTCCAGGACAGATGCAAAATGACACCTCTCAGGCCAAGTAACTCCTCCAGGACAGCTGCAAAATGAAGGAGGAAAAAACCCGGAACCTTGTAGTGATGGAGATGAACAAGAAAGAACTAGAGGAATTGAAGGAAGAGTTGACTGCTTGCATTGCAACATACCACGTTTTGTGAGAAAGAATCCGCAAGAAAGAGGATCAGTTTGGCATTACACGTACTGAAAACGAAAAAATCATGCAGAACTTTGCAGATTTGAAGGCCAAGATGGACGTTTGCTCAACAAGTCCTTGGTCCATGACCTTCTTTGAGCAGCCTGGTGTTTGTAGTTGTTCTGTCTTGTATTGGACCCTATGAGTTGTCTTTTTCACTAAGTTTCAACTCTTGAGTCATTGAGAAGATTGGACAAGGTTTCACTGTCAATGTAAATACGACCATCACGATGTCCATTTTGGATATTATAGTATATTTTCTCGACTTTATAGAATCTGGCAGGAGCGAGGTGTATTAGCCGATCTCAACTCGTTTGAAATTGAAATGTAGTAGTATAGGAACCGAGAAGCACCGTCAACTATGTCTGCACAGGAGACATAATACAAAGTAGAAAAGGACTGTTCTTTACTTCTTTATCCAAATTCCAGTAATAATGTTTAGTTGGGCACTTTGGTAACCCCATCCAAGCTCATTATTGACCCAAATGTAGTACGACCTGGACCCAACTTCCGGACCGGACTTCAGACCTTAATCGGGGACCCAACTCCCTAACCCAATGCAGGATCCGACTTTCAACCCCAACTCAAAACTCAACTCCCGACCCTGACCCCTACCCCAATTCGAGTCGAGATAGAGGTCCAAATCCGTGTTAAAGGGTGAGGGTCGAGATTTGCATTTTATTTATCCAAATTATACTTGAGATGCTTTCGGGTTAACATTTTTTCTTATTTACCAAACAACATAAAAAAAAAAAAAAAAAAAAGTAAGAAACCAACTAATGAACTAATGTTGCAGAATATTTTCCTTCCTTGTCATTTAATAAGGACAACATTAATAAGGCGAGACGTCCTGAAATCAGTTTTATGGGAGTACAACTTTAGAAAGAAAAAATGCAGGCAACAGAAACGTGTAACGTGATGCTTGGCCTGCACAATGTTGTTGCAGAGCCTAGTACTCTGTTTAGCAAGCTCATGAGAAGCTGCTTGTTGAGTGTGAGAGAGAGAGAAAAAGATTCCAAATTTGAAGAGATAAAGTCTATTGGACTCTTGGGGTGCTTTGGGTACTAGTGGAAACAAGAAAATGGGGAAGAGAAGAACAACAAGGAAAGATCAAACACCCAAAAATGCAAGTGTTGAAGGACCCCATTTTCAAGAATCTGAACAGCAAGAAGCAATGGCTTCTGCTTCTTTAAGGAGTGGAAGAGTGAGGATGAAACAAGAACCCAAACTAGCTGCAGCTTCAGCTCTTCCATCAGCACCTACAGTAAACTCTTCAGCTCTACATTTTTGCGATCACTTTTTCTTTATTGTTGGTTCAGAGGAAAAAATAAAAAAGAAAAGGGCTTGTATTCTCTAAACCCTATTGACCTGAAGATCTTTTTTTTTTTTTTTTTGCTTTCCCTGCTTGTTTTCCTAACTGTCATGGTGGTTTTTCCTTTTCTGATGTGTTAAGGTTGTATTGCATGTTACATTATCGTAAATGTGTCGATGTATGTTAAGAGGTTATGAAGGGAAAAAAGTATTTTAATGATATGTGATCTGTTCTAATGGTGAAACAGCCTCTCTACCCCATTAAAGGTAGGGGTAAGGTCTCATATCCACCTTTGGCCGGTAATATGTGGTTAAAATTATTTTTTTTTATGTATATAGAGTAATGTTGAACTCCCCTCGACTTCCGTGCGTTTACTTTTTCATATTTTAAACCTCCTAAATGAAAATCTCGACTCCTGCCATTCCTCCCCAGACCCCACGTGTGGGATTGAACTGGGTTTGCTGTCGTTGTGATCTGTTCTAGCGCGCTAAAATTGCAAATGACTTTTGTTTCAAAAAAATTCTGAACTGTAAAAGTTAGAGAATGGATATGAAACATGTTGTTTGCTGGGGAATAAAGGATTCAGGTGAGTTTTGGTTAGTGGGTCATTACATAAATGCTCAAATAAGCTTGATTGGCTGATTGGATAGGTCATTACAACTTACAAGCCATTTTTATAATACAGAGGATAATTTGTGGTCCTATTTCGTTCATCATTGGCAAGTTTGCTGTGAATTATTCTGTAATGTACATAAGCTACATATATATGTTTGGACCTTTGGAGCTGTGTTGCTTGCTGTTCATCAAAGTGTTATTCTAGCAGTTGGATTACATGACATGCTGAATGGCTTCATCAGTTTATTTGGTTTCCCTAGGCCCCTACATAAACAAATAGAGTTGCATCAGCTAGCTGCCTGTTTCTTTTTGTTTTGACAGGGTTTTGCGCCATCAAATACGTCACCTTCCCATCGCAGGAATCAAACTCGCAAGTCATTAAGGGCAATGCTTGGTCGGTGTGAGTCTATTACTGTTACACCGAGGTCTCCAATTCGACATGTTAAGGTATTGAATATTTTAGAACTCTCTTGATACGTAAGAGCAAACTTTCATTAATAGTAGCACCAAGAAGATGCTAAATATGTGATGGCATATGGATAGGCAGGTTCATCTCCTATCAATTTATACAGCCAAAATTTATAGAATACTCTTCAAATAAGTGAGTCTAAGAAGTTCACACTACTATCCGAGGACAAAAAATCAACAAAATAGTTGTTGCTTTGTCCTAGGTCTCTCAGACCCTTCAAAATCCTTGCTTCACACATGGTGACGTGAGATGGATGTTGTGTGGGATTTATATCGGATTCGGTTAAGTTACTTGGGTGCTTTGACTACGTATATGACCGAGGAGTATAGATTGATAGGGTATTTGGTTTGAATTTTGAGTTTATATCATATATATGTAGTTATATCAAGTATGAGAATGCTTTGATTAAACTTAATTAGTTTTAGTTCAATGACTTTAACTAATCGAAATATATTGTGTTCCAGTACCCGTGTCAGCACTCGGATCCACACCCTTGAATCGTAAAACTTATGTGATGAAAATTCCAACTCGAGATCCTTACCCATATAGAATATCTGCAATCGCGTCCAGGCAATATATGCTTTGTCTTAAAAGTTTCTGTCTGCTCCCTTCCAGATTATCCAAAAAAAAAAAAATACTAGCTGGAAAGTCTTCTTAAAGAGTCTTTTCCTCCTTTTCAACTTTCTGCCCTCGCCAGCTACCCGAAACTGCTTTAACCGATTCTGGAATAGTTCATTTCACTCCTGATATGCTTAGAATAGACACCATACTTCCCAAGCATAATTACACATCGATTGGGAAGATTGATTTCTTTCTTCTGCCTTGTATCATGAGAAAGACAAGCCTCATGAAAGGCAAAGCATGCTGCCCGAGGAGGTGCTTTAGATCTCCGCATCATCTTCCACTGACAGATATGTTCTTCCCTGCCGCTTGTCAACTTCACAGTCAAACATATTTCTTCTGAAATTATTGCAAAAGATACAGAAATATAGTTCAGTGTCCGTTATGTCAAAGCGGGAATATATATAGTTCGATGTCTGACATGAGAATTTATCCTTAAATCTCTATATCATTGAACATTTTCTATGGGATCTTTTTTAATGAAGTTCGAATGGCTTACAATGTGTACTTTTCAGTTATTAACAGTCTAAACTTTTTTCTTATTCTACGGTCGTCATATCCTTCACGTGCTACTGGTGACTTTCCTGCTCATCTTACCACTGGAACTTCTGTAGCGACAGAAGAAAAGGTTGATGACTCCGTGCATACAGAAAAAAATCATCACTCTGTTTTAACTAACCATGGTGTCTTGGGTGTGGAAAATCAGAAATCAGCGGAACACACTCAAACTACACCTTCTTTCCCCAAGCTAGTGTCAAAAGCTAATGCCACAGAACCGGAGATCAAATGTGACCAGAGTGGTGAACTTCCAACAAAACGAAAGGTTGTTGACTCCTCACATTCAGGACTTAAACATCAGTCTGTTCTAACTAACCGTGCTGTTGTAGGCACTCAAACAGTTCCTTCTATCCCTGAAGTTGTGGCTGAGAAATATGCAGCACTAAAGAAGGCTGATGTGGTTTCAAATGCTAATGCAACAGAACCGGAGATCGGAAGTGACCAAAGTGGTGCCCTTCCAACAAAATCCATGAGTCTTAACCTCACAAAGATAGCTGCACTGATGACCGACTATTCTTCTGATGCCGATGAGGTTGAATCAAGACCTGGTCATCTGTCAGTCGCGGTTGGTAGGTATAGAGTTAAGGAGGAAGCAGCACCTGTTCTCCAGAAGATTTTCTTTAAGTACGGAGATATAGCAATCAATTGCTCTTTCTCTTCAATGATTTTTTCTTCATCACTTCTGGAGTTTGTTTGCGACATCTGTAAGAAACTGGAGGAAACAGATTTCTTAAGTATAACCCTGAAGGAGATCCAATCCATGCTTGCTGAAGTTAGAGATCTCGAATCTGCCAAAATAGATGTTGGATGGCTCAGTCGAAGATTGAATGAAATCTCTCAGGCCAAGCAACTTCTCCGGGACAGCTGCAAACTGAAGGAGGCAAAAGCCAGGAACCTTGTAGTGATGGAGACGAACAAGAAAGACCTGGAAGAATTGAAGGGAGAGTTGGCCGCTTGCATTGCATCATACCGAGTTTTGCAAGAAAGAATCCGTATGAAAGAGGATGAGTTTGGCATTGCACGTTCTGAGAACGAAAAAATCATGCAGAATTTTGCAGATTTGAAGGCCCAGGTAGACAGTTTCCTCAAGAAGTCCTTGCTCCATGACCTGATTTAAGCATCCTGGTGTTTGTTTATGTTGTCTTGAATAGGACCCTGCCCATTTTCTCAGTACTTTGCTTTTACTAGGAGTTCTGTTATCCTTTACATATGACTAATCTTGAATTGTTGGGTTCCAGCAGAAGAAGAATGACTAATGTGATTTTCCATTTAGGAGTGTAATGATCAGAAGAGATCCAACTCTCTTAGCAGATTCAATTACCACAACACAGGATTCTTGCTTGAGTTTTTTTCTTTGTTCCTCTTATCCTTCTTTATTTCCTGTCAATTGCTATGATCACCCAATGTCTACAATTTTTGTTGCGTCATTGCTTCACGAGCCTACTCAACTTGAGCAAAGTGCAGGAATATTCTCGATTCTAAAACAGTTACGCCTCAATCTCAAACAAGTTGAGGTCATTATATGGATCCTCCTTTCTCTATTTATGTTGAACTCATGTCATCACCATACCAAAATAAAAATCAAAATGGCGCAAACATCACGTTGGCCTAAACTTTTACCAAATTTGAGGAGTGGGTAAATATTTTGACTCAATTTCATAGCCAAAGATATTGCAGGAACACTAATTTTTAAGTGTAGTAATAACACATTTTCATTATTGGGTAACTTACATAAATCCCTGAATATTTAAGTGATATTACATAAAATCTTGATTATTTTATTAATTACATTTTATCATGGTTTTTTGAAATGGTGATACATTTGAAACTGATCAGATATTTATTTAAGGAGGTAACAAATTCTCTTTTATTTTGTGAAGCAAATCACGCATAATTAGTTATACAATGAATTAATCAAATTAAAAAAAAAAAAATTAAATCCCCTCATCCTCGTTTATTCTGAGTCTCGCTCCTCCTCTCGTCCTCGTCAGCTTCAATCATTCCGTATCGGAAAACTCAGATTCGGTGCCGAAGCTCCTGAAGGATACCTCCCTGTTTACGTCGGAGATGAGATGAGAGATTTACCGTTAGTGCTGAGCTACTCCACCATCCGATCTTCATTGAGCTGTTGAATAAGTCTGGAGTACGGTTACGAACAAAGAGATGTTCTTCGTATCCCTTGCCATGTTCTCATCTTTGAAAGAGTACATGAAGCTCTTCGGCTCGGTGATGACCTACAGGATCTTTTCACTTCTCTCTCAGATGACTTGCTTTAGCGCTGTGGAGGAGATTTTTGTGTTTTTTTCTTCTTTTTTGCGCTCTGCTTTTTTCGCTTGGTACGAAAGAGTGGTGTTTCGATTGGTAAGCTGTTATGGGAATTTTGGGTGGTAAGTGGATCATTTTTTAGTGAATCGGCACTGGTTCATCAAAACAGTGAGTTTCAATGATAGAAATGGATGCTCCGTTTTTAGATACGTGTGAGTAAAATGTATTACCCATTAATAATATATGAATCACCCAATAATTGAAACAAATAATTGTATCTATCATATGAATCACTATAATACAATATGTATCATCTATTAATATTATATGAATTACTCAATAATTGGAATAAATAATTGTATTTATCATATGAATTACCATAATACCATATGTATCACTCATTAATATCATATGTATCACCCATTAAAATCATACAAACTATATCTATCGTATGAATTACCATAATACTCATATAATGATATCATATTTATCATTCATATGAATCACCATTAAAAGAATAAACATGAATGAATAACTAAATAAATTTATATATGTATCAATCGATTTTAAAAAAATAAAAATTGGGAGCGATTTTAGGAGAGAAAATTTTGGAAAAAAAAAGAAGAAAAAATACCCAATTACCCCCTGAATTATATCCAAAAGGCTATGACACGCCTCAATTTAAAAGGGATACTATTACCCCCGAACTAATTAAAAGTGTAATTTTGACACCCTTAGTGTCTACGTGGCACACACGTTTGCCTACGTGGACACTTCAATGTGTTGTGCCACGTAGGCAATAAGGGTGTCAAAATTATACTTTTAATTAATTTAGGGGGTAATAGGACCTCTTTTAAGTTGAGGTGTGTCATAACCTTTTTGAATATAGTTCAGGGGGTAATTAGGTATTATCTAAAAAAAAAAATAGTTGCATGCGTTAAAGGAGGAGGAAAAATCAGGAAGAAAGATGATTTAACTGATGATAATTAGAGAGAGATTTTAGGGAAGGAAATCTTTGAAAAAAGACTAACTTGCATGAGCTAATGATGGAGTAAAAATAGGATATGTGATTTTGTTTATATGTATCAAGAGTAATGTTAAAAATCAAGATTTTATGTAAATTTTTAAAAAGTAAGGGATATTGGGTAATATAGTAACAAATAGGATGTGGAGTTTTATTTATATGTATCAAGAGTAAAGTTAAAAATTAAAATTTTATATAAATTTTAAAAAAGTAAAGAATATTGAATAATATAATTTGTTAAGTATGAAATTTGTGTAATTTAATCATTTTTATTACTGAATTTCTTAGGTCGGTGAATATAAAATCAGGAACCATCATAAGCATATATTCTGAAAGAGAGAGAGAGAGTTGTGTCAAATTTGAAGGAGAGGGAGGCCCAATGGCCCATAAGGTGTCAGATTATACATCAAATCAAACAATGTATAAGAAATAATACATACATAACTAATACAAGTATTACCAATGCAAGTATTACTACTACACTATATTTTATATTATTGTTGCACACTCTACCAAACGAGTCCTTAATGGTTGGAAATTGACCATTCATTTTGCAGATTAGAGTTTGTCTTCTGTCTCGTCTTCTTTTTCTTAGCCTCGAGGAAACACGAAGACGGCCCATTTGAATCATTTATGGGAAAATGAACTTACACTCCTGGGCCTTGGCCCATCCTATTCTTTCAGCGGGCCCCCGATCTATACTATACTTCCTATCTCAATTCCTATTGGGCTTCTAGTCTAGTTTACTTAGTCTGGAAAAAACAGAGAAATTGACATAAATAGTTGCTCCACCAATAAAAAGTCAACAACAATTTTTATTTTTATTTTCGGACTAACGTAAGTAAATATATTTGGCCGAGCTTGAAAATATGTAACTTAAAAACTTAGCAACAACACTGAAATTTAACATAACAAAAACCGCCAACACTTTATCTGCTAGTGTAACTGTGAGAAGAGTTCTCTAAATAATAGGTATGTATGGTCGTGTCGGTTCAATATTAATAAATGTACGTGTTTCTTTAATTAATGTCTTCAGCTCAAAATTATATAACTCTTAACATACATTTTATTGACTAGAAAAAAATACAATTGATGTCCGATGGAATGCATATATGCATTTGAAAAAATAACTCAAGAGTACCCAACTAATTAAATTAAATAGTGACATGCATGTACAAGTTTTTTGGAAACAATCGGAGATCATTTTTGTAAATTTTTTAGTCAAGCAGTTGCAACTTATATATTCCTGGATTTACTTCTAATAAAGCAAATATATATAGCAAATTATAGTCGTGATAAGTTTGCATTGTAATTGTTCTAAAAAGAGATTATTGCAGAAGGGAAGTAATACTATGAATATTGAATAACAACATCCTTCTTATAATTGTTAGTCACCACTCATCATTGATAGCCAAATTAGTGACAATTTTTCAACGGATAAAATGCATTTGGACAGGTTATGTACGTACGCACGCCTGTCTGCTGGCCACATATATACATTTGAAATTGTAGTAAAATTTGTTCTGTTGCAAACTTACAAATAATGATGCATATTTCACGTACTATGGCTGCACGATACTTCTTCATGAGTCTTCTACAAACGCAATATATACTATTATTACTTCACAGTTCACACATATGGACAACGAATTAGTGCATATTCACTGAAAACGAAAGGTTAGTTTTTTACTGTATGATTTTCTACGTAGCTAGCTAGAAGCTTCATGAATGAATACCAATATTAATTTCTACCCCCAAGTTTTGTCTGCCACACAGGTTTCACTTTTAATTTAGTGGTAGAGCGGAACGCACGCAGAGCTCTTCTTCTTCAGCCACAACTCCATGCATGAAAAGACCTCCGATCCCACTATTTATATTCCAGTAATTACAACTGAATTGTTTGATTCTGAATTGAATGCATATATAGCAATACAACATGTGTATCAGTAAGCATGCATGCAATCACGTGATTTGGGTCCAGGATCGTCTTTATGGGACCCTAGCTCCCCTCCATTTAAACTTAGGAAAAATTAGTTAATTAGTCAGTGTTTGGACAAATAATAATTTCTTTGATCATAAATTTTCAAATACTTACGATTTGTAAAACTATTGTGATGTATAGCACTTTTATATAGTTTTAAATATGTAAATTTTATTCTAAGAAGTTGAAGGTTCTACGTCGTTTGAAAACACGCCGAACATAAGTTAGTTTTAACTCATACTTCAAAGCAAGTCAAGCAAATTGAAACAGAGTGAAAACTTTATATATGCACATCACAATCTCGTAGACTTTATTTTTTATACGTCGACACTTAAAACATAACTATTATTGAGAATATAATTAAAATTAATAAAACCGTGCTCCTTTTAACAACTTAAATTTTTAGATATAACCATTATACACTTCAATATGGTACCACGATAAGGTGACCCACTAGATACTGGTCTTGAGTTTAATTTGATTAAATCTTATTGGGTCCTTAATTTAGCACCAATTAGGAAGCTACTACATGGGTCTGCGCGCCATGAACGTACGTCCACAAGAAAGTAAGGCGAGTAACTTAGAAAACAAGATATATATAACTTATTATAATATATTTAGATTTTACACACTGAATTTCTGATGACACTAAAATTCTTTACGAGTAAAATCAAGTTGCATATAGTGATGGAAAGTACTATATATCGATCGAGTTGAAATGGGAAGGAGAGGCTAAGTTTCGTCCAAGGGAACTAGCTGTATATTACCCAATTATGTGTCCATTTAAGGCTGTATGTGTGTTTTCATGATATTTTCTGTTACATTTGAGGGATGAAATAATTGTAGTAGTGAGACAGTGAGACTGTGAGAGTAAGGAGGGGTGCATTGGATGGATTAATGGGTACGTTTGTCTAAGTAGTAATCAACAAGCAATGCCCAATTGGGTCTATGTGTGTGTGGGTTGGGGACAAACTCTTTATCACGTGTGGGGGTGCTCTCTTTGTAGTTTCATTTCCTTGCCCAATCCTAAGGAAACATATGCTCGGTTGGAGAGAAACATCTATCCTTTTTTAAAATTTATTACAAAATTATTAGGAATAGTGGAATGATATAAAAAAAAATTTAGGGAAAAGTCAATTTATTTAATTAGCTCCCTTGCTCGCCCTAGCTTTAGATGAAATAACCATACAATTTAATATATAATTGATAGTGTAGGTGGAAGTGAGATCGATCATAAATCTTTACCGCACCCAATTTAAGAAACTATTCCACATTATTAAGTTGAAAGAACAAAATCAAATGAGTAGTAAGGAATCGTATTGAAGATCAATATAAAAGTAAATAGTTAAAGTGCGACAACTCTAAGTGTAGTTAAATATTTAAATGAGATTATTATCATGCATGTAGTAGCACAATGCGACTAAGGTGCTTCTATGTTAATGTTAATAGTTTTCTCCATTTTAATGTTTTTGCTTACTCGGTTCCGAATAAAGTATTATGCATATGAGTTTTTTTACACACATGCATTAACTAAAATTATTGAGTACCGTCGAACCCGTAACTTTAGACCGGCCCAATGTCAATATTTGGATGTAGCAAAACCTTTTACCATTTAGAATAAAAGGAGGGTCAATATTTTGCCACTTTAGTTCCAACTTCCAACCGACATGAATAAACGTACGTCAACTACATGTTTTAGTTTCTAACTACCAAATTAAAGATTGCATATTTGAAAAGATATATAGCATGTGCAGTAAAATTTGTGAACTAGTTAGACTAGTTTCATCATATTGGGGTTGAATTAATAATCAGTCGTATCATTTATAAGATACGTGCACATGCAAGAGAATGTTTACTTAATTAATATGCTAAATTTGTTCGATACAAGAAGACCAACTATAATTGGAAAATAATTGACTAGACATAGTTGTGTATAAGTTATCGTATTACCAAGGGATTCAATGTAAGATTTTTATGTCCCAACATTACAAAATATTCTCAGAGCATAGCATATTATCTTCTTCTTCTTCTTCTTGTATATAAATTTGATTGCCTATAATTGAAGAAATTATGTTCTTTATTAACATGTTATTATATGTAATATCATGTTTAGGTATCGCCCCACACCAAATTTGCCTTCTCTACAAGAAGCAAATATCCATATATATAGCCTATTATAACTGGATATGTTCCTCAACATATTAATTAAGAAAAATCATAATAATGGAGAGTAGCTTCTTTTTTTCTCTTATCAATAATATTGCTTTTCTTAAATCTACCCCCCTCTTCCCCCTACCCCCCCTACCCCCAACCCCCCTAATTCTTTTTCGAGAGAAATATGTCCATCCGTGGTCGTCTCAAAATTGGAAAAATTAGTCCGAACAGTTTAGTAATTACATATTAGGTTAATTACATTAAACACCCCTATAGTATAATTCAACTTTATCTATACACCCTTATATTTTAAAATCAAATGCTTATACCTCGTATACTACAAAAATTCTACACCTATAACAAACACTATGAGGTATATTCGTTTTGCTTAATTTTGCTATATTAACCTTTGAGGAAAGGGTTATAAATTTGGATCTTCAACTATTTGAAATGGAATAACTACACCATTTGGTCCCAAACAAGCCCTCTAGTTATTTAAGTAGCACACTTATACCCAGGAGTGGAGCTACCCTTCAAGTAGGGGTTCATTTGAACCCCCTTCATCGAAAAATTATGTTATATATACATATATTATGTATATATAGTAGATGTTGAACCCTCTTTGGTTAGTTCGTATGTTCACTAATGAACCCCAGTGAAAATCTTGACTCCGCCACTGCTTATACCTCTCAAAGTTAACTAACCTCTACATGTAATTAAAAAAGAAAAAGAGACAAATTTTCGCATGACTTTGAAAAATGGGTCAATTATACCCTTCGTTAATTGTTGCAGTAACTTGTACCTTCACCATAAAAGTGGCTCAATTAATTTTATCTTCCAATTAAAACTTAAAAGACATATATATTGTGTGTCCAAGCAGCAGCTAGTCCATACTCGAAATTATTACACTGCATATGTATATATGCACTATATATTTATTTGCACGCGTATATTTATGTGTCTAAACATATATACTATATTGGGAACACTTCAATCAGGGACATCACATGGCTTGTCTTCTGTTAACAATATCAATCGGTCACAAGTAAATTTTTTTTAATTTTTTTTTTTAAATTAATGTTTTAAGGTACCTAACTTGTATAATATGTAGTTCCCCACCTTTGTATCTCATGTGACCGACCATTAAGTTTAGTTTCCCTGGCATTGCTCCTTCCTTGTCTTCTCAATTCTTTAATACACACATATAAATACTAATAAACCACTCATTTTTTCATCAAACAAATTATATTCTCCACTCTTCAAAACGCAGCAAAGTAGAAAAGGAAAAAAAATAGCCAAGTGTTGCACATCAATTTACTAAGAAATGGCAACTGAAATGGAAATTACTGAGCTAAGATTGGGCCTTCCAGGGGGGATAATGGAGAAAAATGAGAAGAAAAGGGTGTATTCTGAAATTACTACTAGTGATCGGAACAGCAGCAGCAACGTTAACGTTAACGTTAAGTGTCAGAATAAGAATGAAGTTGTGGGGTGGCCACCAGTGTGTGCTTACAGGAGAAAGAACAGCTTTAATGGACGTGAAGGATCGAATAAAATGTACGTGAAAGTTAGCATGGATGGTGCTCCATTTCTGAGGAAAGTTGATTTGAGTACTCATAAGTGTTATGATGAACTTGTTATGGCTCTTGAAAAGCTCTTTGATTGCTATGGAATTGGTAAGTGTTTTTTTTTTTTCTCAAATAATTAATTCTACTTTAGTTAGTCACTTGAGTGCTTCTTAATTGATTACCTTGCTAAACGAAAAGGGTTACGTTGCCATGCATTTAGGCAATTGAAAAGTTGTTCAATGGTAAACTAAAGGGAAGTTAATTCACGCTTTTAGTCTCAAAAATATTGTTAAGTGTTTTTAATTTTGTCCTAATGATATCTAGTTAAGCATGTTTAGCGCAGTTAGTTAAAATGTGGAGTTATAATCAATTGGAAAAGTTATTTAATTTACTCAAAATGTATAACACTATTATAAAAGCTTTCCCTCAAACAAGGGCTTCCAATACTAAGGCAAGGATGTAGCATGTCCCCTCCTTAATCTTCACAAATTAATCTAACCAATTATGAATTGTTAAATCACTTAATTGCTCATATATTATTGTTAAGTTTGCGATGCTACTCCACTTCTTAGGGTAACTTAATTGCAGGTTATTATAATAATGTGTTTGGGATTCATCAAAAATTGAGTAATTAAAGATGTTATCATCATCCCATAAATTAAACATTCTGAAGTGACTATTATAAGATCAATTAAGCAAAACAAAAAGAAGACAAAAGCAAAACTAATTAAAGAGATGTGTGGAATTCATGTCAACAGGAGAAGCATTGGAGGATGCAGACAAGTCAGAGTTCGTACCAATATATGAAGACAAAGATGGAGATTGGATGCTTGTTGGCGATGTTCCATGGCAGTAAGTTTTTCCACTTCTTTCTTTCTTTTAAAATTTAAATTGGGGGTCGGAGAAGGGAAAATGAGGAGGGGATTATGATCCATCTAATCCATTTTATCATTCTACTAAATTTAGTCTAATATAGAAAAGTATCTCCTAGCTCTTATTTGCCAAAGATCATACTTGAACTTTAGATGCCAATTTTGTATGATTTAGTCTTCAAAATGTCATCATGTTGATAAACTAGCTAAAAATAATTTACATACAATGTTTCTATAATATATGTATGAACATAATGCTCATAACTTTCCTCTGCTATCGAAGCTTCATCTACAAATGGATAAGATCCTAGTCTAGTCTATATGAGGTTTTGAAAACAAAGGAGAAATAATCATTTTCTTGTTCTATCAAGAGGGTGCTATTGCTTCTTCCTTTTTTCATATATTAATTTATCATGATTAAGCAATGATGAATTGCTATCAGTATGTGCATATATAATTAGCTTTTTCATTGAGTCATGTATTTTTTAATTTAATATAAACACCGAATGCGAGTATACGTCAATGGAAAACACTAGCTATGTAGAGCTGAATCACATTGAAAGCTTTTTGGACGACGTACGTTTTCTTGGTCAACCAAATTCCATTTTAAGGCAATCATATATAGATCAGTACTTCAGTAGTTAGAGATATATATTTTTGCCTCTCGTTTTCGTTTTGCACACTCAATTTTGTTCTTGAATATCAACAATATTTTTGGCAGGATAGTAAAAATCTAAAGAAGAAGTTGTATTAATTAAACTCTGATTTTGCAGAATGTTTAGTGAGTCATGCAAAAGGCTAAGGATCATGAAGAGATCAGAGGCAAAAGTGATAGGCCTTGGAGCCAGGGACTTTCTCAAGGGGATGTCTGAAAAATAATTTTAAGGGCATTTCAGATTTGATTTGCTTAGAGAGATTAAATTATATATAATTGTAATCTTAATTAGGTGTGATGCCACACCCTAGACTTAATTTCTGATTTCATCTTAATTAATTATATTATTGTAGTGAGTGCTTTATTTTTCTCTTAAATGACTGCCATTTTGATTTTCGTGTGTAATAAGGCTAAATGTGTAACCAACATATTGTGCTGAAATTGTGGCAAGCAGCTAACTTTCCCCTTGTTTCATTTCAGTATTTTTGGTAGCATTTAGTTTTGGTTTAATTATATTAATCAAGTGTTTTTGTAAATTGAATTCTGTTTGCAAAAGTAAATTATATTTTCAGGTTAGCGATTTAAGTCTAATCTCCCCAAGTTTTTACTTTTGACCTTTTCCTCAGTAACATGAAATTCATGAACTTCTGAGCATAAAATACAAAAATTGAAATTGAGATTCTTATCATAGAAGTACATGAGTGGAGGCAATTTGCATTTTGCCATCAAAAAACAGCTTTCGAACCTGATCCTGATGGAAGAAGACATTTATTTCTAACAATGTTAGTTTTACAAAAATAAATTTCTAAATTCTAGTCCCACCTAAAGTTGAACCTGCAAGGAGTAAATGATTTCTCGATACATATATATATATACGTAACGACTATGCTGGAATGTAGTGGAATGACTGGGATTTCTACTTACAGCTAATCACACGTAGTTTTTGAGTTTAAGTTTTGTGAGTGGATATGTTTCTAACAAATAGACTTTTTCCTTAAATAAATGAAATGCAACATGAATTTGAATTAATGGGGTTATGGGACCATCATGAGTGGATTTATATCCCTGATGGTCAAGCAAATTAAAAAAAAAAAATATTTGATGTACCACTACTAACATCCAATTAATAGATACTACTAAACAATTTTAATGAGATATAATAACAGAGTAATTGTAGCAGTATACTTTTCTTCTCCCTAGCTATGCTTTCTTTCCTCCCAATATCCCCTCTTTATATATATATTCAGCATGTTGAACTTGGATCTATCAAACATCTACATATAACTCAATAATGTGTTCAATATGTCATTAGAGTTCCTGTTTTAGCGCATAGGAGAGTTAACCTAAGAAATTAAGCTATTAATATTAATATACAATATCGAGTAGATAAGCATATAATAGCCATAGTACATATTCATGCATAGTGTAAAAATGGAAAGATTCCTGTATCAGTCCACCCCACTAAGTCCATTGCATCTTTTCTTTCTTGGATCATGAAATACTGATGAACCTTGATATTTTTCTGGAATATAATAAGCAGAAGACGTACCATAGAATATACTTTAATTTTACTACATATCACAACTAGTATACATAACAGTATTGAACTAATCGAAGTAATTAATCTTTATTAAGTGGTTACATGCACACAGAATTCTAATTTTATTAGTCAAATCTTCAGTTCATGGAGACTTGTGCACCATGTTAATTCTTAGGTACATCCTCGATTTTCATATTTATGCAAAAATAGTTACGGAGCGAAGTGATGAACTAGAGTGCCGTTATTGAATTCATATAAACTTAGTAATTTTTATTCATATCATATATATGTATTTATAAGAAATATAGTAAATATCATAAATGCTAAATTGTTAACTCGCTTATTATTATTTATTAATTTGAAATCGTTATGATATCAAATCTTCGGAAGCATCAAGAATGATATCCCATTAGCAATGTCAACAACAAATTCATAATATTATATTACTACGTACTAATTACTAATTAGGCAGATGCAGAATCTTCTACTGATACATAATTAGTAGCTAGTAAGCATATTCTAATTAATATTATTTGTCAACTAACTAAACTGAAATGACCCATAATCACCATGTAGAGCTACGTCCGACAGAAGACATTACTTTCGTTGATGTTTGGGAATAAGATCTTTTAAATAATGTTTATTGTTTTGTCCAATATCACATGCTTAAGATTGTCCATTTAATGATACTCACTCCGTTGATTTTTACTATATAATTCATATTTGACTTGAGGTATCCATTAAAAATAATTAAGAATAATTATTTTATTACACAGTCGCTAAGAGAAGCGTTTTTGCTACTGAGAAAGCGAATGATCAGTGCGAAAGCTCAAGACTTAGCCAAGCATTAGCGAAGTTAGATTCTCATAGCAAAACGTTTCGAGTTAATGAAGCGTTGTAATAGCACCGAAGCCCTATGTGCTACAATATGCATCGAGAAATAAATGGTAAGTACTTAATAATAAAGATAATATATATAATTTATCTTATAATCTTTTAACTTGAATATTTAAAAATGAACATTTATTTCTAGTGAGTGAATAAGATAGCACCCATTCGATCTAATTTTTTCTCCAATAAATGAGAACTCGGAGTATGTCGGGGTTTGACTACACCTACCTTCTCAGATATATTATTTATTAATTGCCAAATGACCACCAGACAGTATAGTTATTGCACAACTTACATATACGCAAAGATATCTAAATTGTTTTTGCTTTTACTTCTTCAACCAATAATTTAATAATTTTATATTTTCTTTTCAATTATAATATTTCTTCAGTAAGAAAAACTCTGTGGTCCATAAGAAATATTAGTACCACCAGTACAAAACAAGAACTAAAGGTGGATTCATGCATGTGTCGTGATTCTTGATCAGTATAGTAGAATGATCGTTTAAGTTTATGTGGATAGTGTATAAATTCTACATTCTTAGGTAAACTTAATCTGCTATTGGAGGTGATCCAACTTTTTACATAAAAATTGAAAAAGAAAAAATGAATGACCTGCAATAGAGGTCAAGTTTACCTTATAGTATAAAATATTTGTACACTAACGCGGGTGCACAAAACTTAAATTACCAAAAATCCAAATCCATCGTGGATCGAGGGTGGCGGAGCTAGAGATTTAATTTTAACAATGAAATAACATTAAATTTGTGATAGTACAATTAAAGTTCTCACACTGCTAGTTTACAAATCAACTCTATCACTTCATTGCAGCTCAACCATTCTCGTCCTATGTTTATCTAGATGCCCTAAATGAACTTCACTACAAGAAAAATTGATGTTTGTGTATAATCCATTTCTATGAAAGGTCAATTTATTTTGAATTTCTTTCAAGAAATAATAGTACAATCAAAGTTCAATGCATGCTATGTTCAATCACTTATAGTAAAATGACCTTAAACGTCGAAACACGACAAGCAATTATCCACGTACAATGTTCTTGCCTAACACAATGTGTTTTCATAAATTTGAATAACAGAAAAAATCTGATATTATACTATACACTTATTTGTGAAGACAGTAAAATTATTTGGTCATTGCGTAACACATCATGTTTAACAAAATAAGCTAATGATTATGGGGACAAGATTGAATAATTACATATGCATTTCATGTGGACGCATGTGATATTACATGGTTATGGATAGTACCATACAAGTACCTAGCTTTGACATGCATGTATATTCAAAGCAAAAATTTCTAGTATAGGTGAAAAATTGTCCAATGGATTTTTATTTTGAAGTCGCTTCATAAGGAAAACTCTATTTCAAATTTTATGGCTTAGATACTGGCTCCTCTTAAGGCTAGCAGGGTAAAGTCTGCGTACACTTTATCAGATAGACTGATAGAGTCTATCCCTTCTCAAACCTCACTTTGTGAGACTACAATAGTATGTTGTTGATAGTGATTGCTCTAATTTATGAGGAAAAGATATGCTTTGTTATAATGAAATGAAATTTAATGCTTAAATTTATTAATATATGGATATAAATTGTCCCCTCCCATTCTGCATTTCTGTGTGTAAGATGTACCTTAAGAAAACTTTGATGGCCATCAGAAGCCCCTATATCTCAGTGGTAGAGAGCCAGTCTTGTAAACTGGAGATTCTGTAGTTCGATCCTGCATGGGGGGCAACATTATGAGCCTCTTTTCTTTTAATTAGTATTATTGTTGTACACTACTTTGTGGGAATGCAGTGCACTAGCATGTTGTTGTTATACTCAAGGTAACCAAAATAAGGATTTTTATCTTTTATAATATAATAAGTTAAAGTATATGAATGTGTAGTAGTAGTGTATGGCAGTAGTAGTACGAGCCTGTTATATTTTCATGCACCAGAAAGATGCTTTAGACGAAATATTTGGTATAATATAAATAAGTACTTTCAGTTACCCTTCAATGGAGTAATAGAGCTATCAATGTTTTCCTCTTTCATATATTTTTTGGTAGTTTTTTTCTTGTAACTTGTTACAGGAGAAGAATTATTTTTCCTCTTTATAGTTGTGATTGGTATAAATATACAAGGAAAAGTTACAGAGGCACATACACAAGGAAAAAGTTAGTACTATACTGCTCATAATATAAAGATAAAATCTCCGTACAAGAATCACCATAACATATCATATTGGATATATTGGGTAAGTCGTTGTCGTCATCTTCGGATTAACTATATCACATTAATTTACAGAATGATCATTTTCAGAACTAGTGATAAACAAAATCATACTATTCTAGTACTAGTAATACTCATGCTGATACTTAGTAACTTACTGCCATCAATTTTAAAATCTGAATTTAGGTTTATTTATGTTGAGTGAGAGAAATATATTTAAATCAAAGTCGTTAAAATCCGCCGGAGATCCCGAACGTGACGTGGGTGATTATACTTGGTGTAATGGTTACGTTTAAAAAGAGCAGGTAGGGGGATACGGTTAAAATATGCCACGTGTAAGTAGTAAATAATCGTATGGTCCAGATAAGCCGACAAGAAAACATAGTCACGTGTTGGGTTTGCGTGTTACCCAATCAAATTTTGAGATTCTTTCCACCATGGGTTGACTTGTCGCCCTAATACCCCAACATATGGGTCCCATCTCCCTCGACTTCACACGTGTGTCGAGTTTTCAATATTTTTTTGATTCACTTTATTTGTCGCCTATTTTCTAATCAATCTTTTATTTTTTGTTGTTATTTTTGACATATTTTTTTTTAAAAAATACTTTTTTCTATTTTATCACTACCATTAACTGTTTATTTTTCAAATATATTTTAAGACACCATAATAAACATCAATTAATAGAAATATTATAATAAAATAGTCATGTTAATGTTTTTTATTTTCTCCGTTTCACAATAAGTTAATTGTTGAATTTTGGCACATATATTAAGAAAAAAAAGTAAAGACATAAATTTATCATGTTTTTCCATTTTTATCCTCTTCAAAAGCAAAGACACATAATACATCACTCCCAATGCACATTTAATGAATGGTAAATTTGGAAAAAAATTCCAACAACTACCTTGAATTGTGAACCATTCACTTATTTTAAAACATAAAAAATACTCCAACAATTCACTTATTATGAAACGAAGAAAGTAATGAATAGGTCAAGTTAAAATATGATAAGTAAAAACGAATGAAAAAATAACTCAAACTATTTAATTGCACATATGATATTCCTTTTCTTCACTATTTTTTATTTTTGTCACGTTTCACTTCACAGGTAAAATTAGAAAATATGAATGGGAGAGTATTTATATAGATGATGGAATCAACAATTTTGTACGCGAAAGGATAGCTGAGTTGGCGATATTTATATTATAAATTTTGAGATACCCTTTTGAATATTATGAATCGTGACATAACCTGCTGGAATCAGATTAATTAAAAGTAATATAAAAATATTAATGTAAGGGCTAAAAGAATATTATATGATTCGGATTTATCCTGCGTTTCAACGTAGAAATATAGATCATTTTGGAATATGCATATTAACCAAACTTTTCTATTTTAGAATTGAGTTTACTATGTATTTGATCAGGAATATTTACTAAAATAATTGCTTTTATACCAAAATTTTACTAGTACTTATCTCAAAGGTGAAATTAACAATTATAGTCAGAGTCTCATAATTATACTTCTCTATTGACTTAATTTTAAACCAAACAATCCCTTAAAATTGTAGAAACTATATATTCTCTCTACTCTAAATTAAATTGACACACTTTCCATTTACTTAATCTAACAAAAAAAAAGACATATTTTCTTATTTAATAAAATGACACTATTAACATAATATAGGATTTCACCTATTGGGCAGAAAACCTACTCTTTTATTTAAAGAATGATTTATTTTAAAGATACTTTAGTACATCACAAAGTTTTCTTACACTATTTGTTAAATTCTATGCTCAGTTAAATACATTGTATAAATTGAAACAACACCAACAGTACGTCATCTATGGATAGAGATGTGAAAGGCGTAACACCGTGGATCTGAGTCTTCATGTTTAATACGTATCAAACTACCATTGAGGGTCTATGTACAACTTCTCCATTGCTATTACAATAGCTATAATGTGTCAAATTTCTGCTCTGTGCACAAACAGAGAGCCTACCACAAGCCCCCAGATTTAGAAATAAACAAAATGATACTCCACCCCTTTGGCACTTTCCATCTGTAACGTGTACAAATGTTAACCCGCCATTTATCGACACGCGTCGACAGATGAATGGCCAACATGAAAGCCTACCTCCACCAACCTCACAATATATAGTGGCCAAACAGCAATTTTTGAATGATAGGAGTATCAATTTCACTAAACTATCTAATAGTACTAACTTTTTTTGTAAAGCCTATCAAAGTGGAAAAGCAAAATAAAAAATGTCATCTAACGGCTTGCCGGAGATTAATATCCCCGGCCTCAATTTCAATGAAACTGAGCTCACCTTAGGTTTACCCGGCGAATCACGCAAGCAAATCTCCGGCATAAAACGTGGAATCTCCGATGGTATGGAATTAAGCTTAGGAAGCTCAACTTCCCGCGAACGCGAAGATGATCACTCGAAAAATGAAATATCTACCGGATCAAAACCTCCAACAACTAAGTAAGTCCACATACTCTTTGTTTGTAGACACGTAATTTTTGATCCCGTCTGATTGTGAATTAGTTTGATAATAGAGCACAAGTAGTGGGATGGCCACCTGTAAGATCACACAGGAAAAACGTGATGGAAAAGTGCAAGTACGTGAAGGTGGCAGTTGACGGGGCTCCATACTTGAGAAAAGTAGATCTGGAATCGTACGACGGTTACCAAGAGCTGTTAAATGCTTTAGAAAACATGTTTACTTGCCTAACAATCTGTAAGTACATATATACTCTTCTACGGTTAATGTTTTCAAAAAAAAAATTTGTCCTGTAATTTTTTTTCCATATATATTAATATCGAATTGTGTGAATCGATCGATAATTCAGGTAATTTTGAAAGCGAGAGCAAACTTATGGATCTTACAAATGGAACAGAATATTTACCAACTTATGAGGATAAAGATGGGGACTGGATGCTTGTAGGAGATGTTCCGTGGAAGTATGTCTTATGTAAATTTCAATTTATGTAATTTTTAGAAAAAATAAATATTTTTTATTGCATCAATCACGCACTCACCAACAAGATAAAAGTTCTGATAGCTAACTAGCTGAGTTAGTAAGATTTTTCTAATTTCTGTATGTAGTTTCTCATGTAAATGGATTTTTAATTTTGCTTGCTGATCCTTTCTTTTTCCTATACAGAATGTTTGTTGATACATGTAAAAGAATAAGGTTGATGAAGAGCTCGGAGGCTATTGGATTAGGTAATTAATTAGTCTAATTAACTTCCTTCTTCTTTCACTAATTAATTTGGTACTATGTTTAGTATTTAGTAATAGTACTAACTTCGATAATTAATTATTTGTGTAGCTCCAAGGACGCCTGTGAGATCATCCTAAAAACCCCAAGAATAACTCCATGTACAGATACCAACTGGGGGAATAAGGCTATTTCCTTTTTGTCTTCTTTAATTCTAGGAAAATAGGATCAGTAATGTAATGTGAGGATATAATTAGGCAATTATATTAATTAGAAGTATATTTTGTCTTCCCCTGTGAGAGAAGAGGATTGCTTTTATTATTATTATTATTGTATTTGCATGTACGTTTTTGTCGTTACGATTGTAGATCTCAGTCATGAATAAGGTTATGAAAAAAAGAAAAGAAATTAACCTTCTGTACTCTTGTATGAATTGTGAGGGGGTGAAAATAATGTAGTTGAATCTACAAATCTCCATCCTAATATATTAGTTTGAACAATTTTTTTGTATGTATGTTTAAAGTGAATTGATGATTATGACAGTACAACGTGGAAATGAATAAATTGATGAATATGACAACACAACATCGAAATGGATGACATGTTGAGGGAGAAAGAGAGAGATCATGTAGTAGACTAGTACACGATTTGCTTGATATTTTTGTTCAACATTGAAAGTTTGGACCTTTTGTTTCAACTGAACTTCAAAAGGGTAATACAGAGCTTGCTGATGGCAGGCTATCCAATATTATGGCATTACAAGTGCTAGAGATACTGGTAATAGAAGTACTGGGCACAACAGGCCCTATAGAAACTAACATACTAGAGTGATATCTAATATTAACCTGAGGCTCAACAGGCCCTACTAGAGATGGATCGGAGTGCAGGTATCATCGTCCAAAAACTTCTTAACACAAGGTGGAGGTTCGATCCATATAACAAAAACTTTGTCTTCAGGTAGCTTTAGTCCTTCTTTGGCCAACCGATCAGCTACTCCATTAGACTGACGATGCTCATGCCTCATTTGCGGGTTCTCCAGGCTCCGGAGAAGATCCCTGCATGACGTGACAAGGCTTATATTAGGAGTGTTATTGGATTGAAGCATATTAATTACCTCCTGAGAGTCTGTCGCTATTTCCAGACGAGTGACCTGCATGCTGCGAACGAGTAAGAGACCATAAAATAGGCTACAAAGTTCAGCTTCATAGGGTGTAGAAACGCTAAGATTGGCACTGAAACCCCCGACCCAACGCCCCCATTTGTCTCTAATACACCCACCAGCACCCCCATTTTTTGAAACGTGATTGAAAGCCCCATCGATGTTAAGTTTAAACCCTTTGATAGGCGGAATCCAAGTTCTTCGGGGAATGCAGACTGCAGGACGGTTGCCTGTAGCAAGGTAGTGATATTCTACAGCCCTTTCAAAAGGGGTGGAGATGGGAATAAGTATTTTGTGGTCGTTATGATGGTTATGGTTCCTAGTTAACCAAATGTTCCATAGGTAGAAGGGAAACAACTCTTTCCAACTTAATAACGAGATATTGAGATTAGGCTTAAGATTTTTGCATTTAACCATCCAATCAGTCCTCGAGTGATGAATCAACGAATCAATTTGGTGGTCTTGGTTGATAGTTTTCCAGAATATGATCTTTACGAGGTAGCATTCTAGGAAGATGTGAGTAACGGTTTCAGGTTTACCACACATGGGGCAGCTGGGATCAATATCTATCCCAATATGGTTTAAGAGAGACTTAGTTGGCAGCCTTTCATGTTAGCAAAGCCATATAAAAAACTTGATTTTAATTATTGGGACATTGTAACTTCCAAATCCATTCAAAGGGTTTATTCTCTGTCTTGTTGGTATGTTTAGAAGAGGCAAGAAGGAGTAAGCTGTTGTAAACCTGGCCAGTAGAAAAGCAAGTACTAGAATTAAGGTTCCAAATCTGGGTGTCAATCGCATTGCAGTGGAGGGGTAATTAATGGGATAGTCTTGATTTTATGAAGAAGATTCTTAGGGAGGTCAAAGGATATACTTTTTTAAATCCCAGCAGTTGTTAACAATGACATCTTGCACTTTTAAGTTCTGCTCGTTCAGGTTCAAGGGTCCAACAAGAATCGTAGACAGAGGTTGTGTGTTTGGAATCCAAACATCATCCCCATTACCAATAGACCATCTAATATAATTTTTACAGATCGCCCAGCCCTTCATAATGTTTTTCCAAATTAGGCTAGTATTTTTAAGATGGTGAGAATCGTCATTCAGCGAGAAGCCTCTGGCATATTCAGTAGTTCCCCAGACGAAGTTGTGTTGGATACGGTCAATTTGTGTAGTGACGCTCGCAGGAATTTGTAAGTAATGCACATTACATGCGTCGGAATATTGTAGAGACATGATTTCGCCAAAATGGTACGGCCAGCTATGTTTAGAAATTTAGTTTTCCAGCTGAAGAGTCTTTTTTTCAGATTATCAATGATAAACAAGAAATCTGATTTATTGGGAGAATTATGGAATAAAGGAAAACCTAGGTACTTACCTAAGGAGGAACAACTCTTAATCTTGAACTGAGAAGAAATGGACTGCTGGGTCCTTTTTGGACAGTTAAGTGAGAAGAAGATTTTGGATTTAGCATTGTTAAACGTTTTGCCCAGGACAAGCGCAAATTTTTTTTTAAGGTGGCATCAACAATTTTACAACTCTTATGTTTCGTAGAGGACATAAGGATTATGTCATCTGCAAAAAATAAGCGGGACAGAGCTGGACCTCCCCGCGAAAGATGGACAGGTGTCCAAGCTTTGTTATCAACCGCCTCGGTGATGTTAAGGGAAAGGACCTCCATGCACATAATGAAAATATAAGGGGAAATGGGATCACCTAGACGTATACCTCTTGTGGGGTTGAAAATATCTGTGCGTGTACCATTAATAAGAACAGCAGTAGAGCTAGTACTAATGTTTAACGAGAGTAAAATTATATTAGGGAAAGAAAAAAGAGCGACGTTAATTCTCTTTTACCTGGTATGGTCAAAAGGTCACAGATTTTTTTGCGATGAATGTTAATGGTAAGAAAAATATACCAAATTATTATTTTATATCTCAATTATCCATTATTTATTTTTTATGTTCCTAAACTATGATTCTCTTTATGTTAAAATACATGCACATCGGTGTTAAGTTGGCCTATACATGTTTGTTGTCGATTGAAAATTATATTTGGCCAACTCAGCAATAATGAATTGTTGAGGTATGAAACTCAAAAAAAAAATAAAAAAAATTAATTGTGTTTTGACCGTTAATTGTTGATAAATCGACCTCCTTTTCTTTAGATTTGTTAACAGAGCTTTTCATCTACATTACTGCCTCAGTCATTGCTTCACCCCCCCCCCCCCCCCCTTTTTTTCTTTTTTTTCTTTTTGGATATTTACAGTATTAAATCATATACTTAATACTTCCATCGTCCCATTTTACCCGTTTCAAATTGGGATGACACAACTATAAAAAAACAATGATTGGTAATGTAACTTTATCATTTTGCCCCTCTTAATTGTGTCTTGTTGTCAGTTTCAATATTGATGGATGACTAATACCAAAACACTATTTATATTCTTAATGGTGTACTCTTAATGGTACTCTTCTTTGCAACATTTTTCAAGAATGTTAATAATAAAGAGTAATCAATTACACTAAGGGTATAATGAAAAAAAAATTGTCCTGTATTGATAAGTAAAAAAGGACAATTAAAAGGGACAACAAATTAGAATATTTGGGATGAGTAAAATGGAACGGAGAGAGTAGTTATTGTGCAAACTATAGTTCAAAGTAAATATTGATTTCTCCTATAGTTCAAAGGAAGCTGTAATTAGTGCAAACTGCAAACTAATGATACTCTACTGGACTGAATTCTATGTAATGGTTTAGGTTTTGACAATGTGCAATATAACTCCACCATTACATGCTCAATGGAGAAAATGCAATAACCATTTTATTTTACTTTAGGAAAAATTACCTAAATACACTGCATAAGTTTCTAAACTTCTAAAAATTCTCCCATTTTTAAAAAAATTACTTAAATCTCAATATTTCATAATTTTTGGTAAAGTTGAGATACAAGTTAAAATACCCAACCATAAAAAAGATTCTTTACCAAAAATAACTCACTTCTCCCTCTTTGTACGCCACAATTTTTGGAGCGGTTTTTATCCAACTTCTTCATTCAATTCAAAACTTGAAGCAAGGTAATTTTTCCTCCCTAAAATCCGCTTCAATTTCTTCTAATTGTTTTTACGTTTTTTTTCTCAAAAAAAATATTTTGCGCCTAAGTTTACAGACTAAATTTTGGGTGATTTGGTTGAGCAATTTCTTCGATTAATTGTTTTTTAGGCTTCATTGTTTGAATTGCCATTATGAATAGAGATTTGAGACCTTCCTTTAGTCTTGGGGTTTCTCAATTAGAAAGTATCAAAGAATCTCATGAAGTTCTTAACTTCGTCTCCGGAAGTTTTGATTATGAATTTGTTGACTTTGATGAAAATAGATTAAAGCATAGAAACAATCCCCAAATTATGAAGAAGTTGTGGCAAAAGCATTCTAAGGACAAAAAAAAAAAGTGGTTCTAAGAAAAGGGGATCTAACAGTCCTGAAAGTAAAGCTCCCGCCAAGAGAAGAAGAATTGTAGAAGCAATTTCGAGAGATGAACTTTCCAAGATAATTGCATGTTCAGATCTATTGAATGTTAGGCCGAGATACATATTTTGGATTGCATGATACGTTTAGAATTTCATTGTTTATTTATTTTTTTGTTGCTAAGTTATTTGTATCTTGTGTATTTTATTTTTTATTGAAATTAATATAACAAAATACAAGTTCATAAATACATAGATACATGTTAAGTAGACTTGTATATGTGAGTGATTATTAATGCTATGATTTGTATCTAGTTTTGTTCAATTTTACTTAAAGTCTAAATATAATAGATACATGTTTTTATTTCTAGGATACATGTTATATTAACTTGTATTTGTGAGTTACTATAAATGTTTTGATATGTTTGTTGTGTTGTTTAAATGGTATTGAAAGTAGAATTACACGGGATACATTTTTTCACACTGAAATACATGTTGTAGAGATTAAAGATACATTTGTATAATCTTGTATCTAATGTATTATGTTCTTAGTGTTTTTATATATATTGTACTGTCTTAGAGTAAACTTGTTGCATCTCAAATAATTTTTTCATTTTTTTTTGTTTTTAGGGATTGAATTACATTACAAGTATGTTATAACAAGTTAAATACATTGATAATGTAAAAATATTTTTACATTATTTGTTTATAAAAGTTAATTTAATCTTAAATCCTTAGATGGGGAGCTCCTGTGCATCCTAAATTCTGCACACGATCAGACAATAGCTAGACTGGCCCCCATTTTGTATTAGATACATAACAACAAAATATTTATCTTTCTGTATTAATATGTATCTTGTTCATTATCTGAAGTAATTGTCTATTACCTGCATTAATCACATTAGATACATAAAACATTTAATTTGTACCTCTTTTAGTTTTAATGATTACGGTAGACTGATGTAACATATATTTCATTTGTGTGTAATTTGAACAGCATCTGGATATGCTAGTTTTTGGTGCAAGTACGGATCTGTAAAAGTAGACAATGGATACTTTACTGAGAATGACGATCCACCAAGGCCAAGGATGAAGTTCACACCAAAAGAAACCGATCGTGTTTTGCGTATTCAGTATTTATTAATTTTTGACTAGTAGACTATTAAAAACATTGTTGATGATATAAACTTTGATGATATTAGTAGTGTTTAGACAAGCATTCATTAAGTTTTTTTAATGAATAATTACTTCTATTTTGCATTAACATTCTAACACAATGCTAAATAACATAAAGATATATTTATGTTATCGTAATGATATTTTTTCCACGCAATGTAAAGACATTGTATTGGATTCATGTTTTACTGTATTTTATAATTTTATGTATCTAAAATAAAGAAAGATATATTACAATATAGATATTAACCATTACAACATTGTCGTATTATGTATCTATAACAGTTTTTTGTTATAGATAATTCATGTTGTCTCTTACATGCATACCAAATTACTAAGTCTTAAAAATATTAACCTATTACATTTTACATGTAAAACAAATTATTAGATCTTGTATCTATAACTTTATATGAGATACATCTTCTCAAATTGTATGTATCTATTATAAGGAAACTGTTTTACTATATAATCATAGTAACCAACAAATTATTATATTTTTATGTATCTACAACCCTTTTTATTAGTGGAAAAAGATGTTTGACTATAACCTGCATAACAAATTCTAGCAGAACTTATATTACTAAATCTTAATAATATTGACAAATTATATTTTACAAACGATACATATTTGTTAAAATTGAATCTATAAATTTAATGGAGATACATACTATAAGAATGTATCTATTTTCTATCGTTCACTATGGCAGAACTACTTATAGAATGTATAATAACATTGTCAGTTCAATATATCTAAATTTCTACTTTATGTGTCACGAAAAAATACACCATCAAAACATATATAACTAAATAACAAATTAACAAAGAATGCTATTTATTTCGGTAAATATCTTTTTCTAAATTTCATAAAAAAAAATAAGAATCTTATCAACTAAAATGTCGAATAAAATAGATAAAAAATCCAGAAACATTCCAAGGAACTATTCAACATTATTCATTAGTCAACTACATTTGTCACTCCTTCTTTGGAAAGAAGTTGCAAGTGCGCCTGTTGTGACCTTCATAACCACATCTCCCGCAACGATTACTGTTCGATGTCGTCATTGTTTCACTTGATTTCTTGTGCCTGCTTTTCTTTGGCCTTTCAGGTTGACGTTTGTATTTAGGTGGTAACACAACTTACCGAGATGATGCTTTAAATGTCCAAACATAATCCTCTAAACGACATCGTAAGACATAACTGAATCAATGAAAACAAAACTTCAACTTTTTAACCTTGAGTTACTTTCAAACTGTATAATAAGACATCAATATATTCACCAAGATACATAATTAGACATCAATATATTCACCTAGATACAAGATGATCAAAATGTATCTTTTATCATAAAGTTGTATCTCGACCAAATTAACATGACGTCATGACTAAAACACAACAAGAAACATAATTAAACATAACTTCATAAACGGAGATACAAGATGGGGCAAAATGTATCATTTTCATAACAAAATGTATCTCGGCGTGAAACTTGTACAACATGTATCTAGAAAATTTTACAACACGTATCTAGTACATTTCTATTATATATGTGAAACTAAAACACAACAAGAAACATAATTAAACATAAATTCATAAACTGAGATACAAGATGAGCAAAATGTATCATTTTCAGAACAAAATGTATCTCGGCGTTAATAACATAAACACACAAAAAAAAATCTGTAAAATAACCAAACATTGAATACAAAATTAACTTAACATACACAAAATTAACAACACCAGCTACATAAAAAACATAACATACCTTTTCTTGTCCGATCTTTTGGCATAGTAATTGAAGGAATGCTCAATTGCAAATCGCACCATAACCGAAATGAGAGTACACTTGTCCTTGTAGATTTGTCCAACCTTAACATCACTATGTTTGCGATCAGTAATGATCTTGTTTCCCTTGATATCCAACAAAGGCATAGGAGAAGTAGAATTAGATTTATAACTAATAATTTCTGCAACTTTTCTTGATGGACTTTTCAAACACATTATAGCACCAACTTTCTCATAAAAAAAAATCTTGTCCGATCTTTTGGCATAGTAATTGAAGGAATGCTCAATTTCAAATTGACAAATCAAATAAAAAAAATTGGTATGTTTTCTCTGAACAAGAAGAATGAAGATTTTTCAATTTCAAAAAAATAATACAAAATCGTTTATTAGTTTTAATGTGGTGGAGTAATATTCTGATTAGCATAAATTGTGGGATTTCATTTTATTTTTTACCTTAATTAGTTAGATTAAATGTTGATTTAATGCAAACTAATCTGTTACATTCCTTAAAACGTGTTGATTTAGTTAATTATTACTTTTATTTGTACTATGTATCTAATATGATTAACATGTATCACAGAGGTCAAATGTTGGGATTTTAGGAGATTTTGAAAAAAGTTGAGAATTTTAGTAATTATTAGTAAACATGTCATTATCTATTGAATTTTTACTTTACTTTAATCATTTTATTAAGTTGATTAAAATGGAAAGCTAAAGCCCAATTTTGTTTATTCAATTCTTACCACTACGGAAAATTTTACGGTGGGAGAGTCACAACCAACAATAGTTGTGTGACCCTCCATCAATATTTTGACACATAAGTTATGGGCCCCTATCTTTTTGATTTTATAATAAAAACAATGAATAAGAGAGAGAAAATATATTTATATAATTCATATGGGTCTTAATTGGTAAAATAAATTGTGTTAAATAAATATAAAAAATAAAAAAGAGGAGAATTATATGGCTCTTGTATGAAAAAAATGAACGGTATGAATATAATTTTTTTCTTTATGATTTCATAAAAATCCACGTAAACTTTTGATCATTAGTTGAGATAAAAATTATAACAAATTTATGTATAGATCCTATTTTTATTAATAGATATTTCATTCGTTTAAATTTATGATTTCTTTTTAAAATTTTAAAAAAGACATATTTTTGTATTTTGTACAATAATATTTCTCATGAAATATCACAAATGAGATTTGAAAAAGAAAGAGTGTATGCAAACTTCATTAGAGGGAGTGCTTCATCTCTTTTATTTTATTAATAATTTAATTATAAAATAATATATAATTTTTACTCCCAATTAATAATTTATAACAACATAAATTTTTGGGTTATAAAATACTATATTTTATCTTAATTTAAAATTATTTATTTATTTAAATATATACCGAGTCAAAACTTTCACATAAACTAAAATATATAAAATATGTGTAAAATTGACACATAGACAATATGCTTATTTATTCAATTTTATAATTAAAATGCAATAAAATTCAATATATCAATATTTATAAGGATCTTCTTAGTTATAAAATATTAAAATGTGAGTATTTTTTTTTCAGAATAATCTTTTTTATTTATATTTAAAATTCAATGTTTGACTTTAAAAACAGTTTTGAGTTTGTTTTCCAATAGAATTTACACTTTTATGCGTAAAATGTTAAATACTTATTTTTATACTAATCTAAAACATTGAAAGATTATTTTATATATTTATGTGAAAGTTTTGACTCGATACATATTTAAAAAAATAAAGAATTTTGAATTGAGATAAAATATAGTATTTTATAACCCGAAAATTTATGTTGTTATAAATTATTAATTGGGAGTAAAAATTATATATTATTTTATAATTAAATTATTAATAAAATGAAAAAGATGAAGCACCCCCTCTGATAAAGTTTGCATATACTCTACCTTCTCAAATCTCATTTGCGATATTTCATGGGAAATGTTATTGTTCTAAATACAAAAATATGTCTTTTTGTAAATTTTAAAAAGAAATCATAAATTTAAATGAATGAAATATCTATTAATAAAAATAGGATCAATACATAAATTTGGTGTAATTTTTTATCTCAAATGATGATCAAAAGTTTACGGAAATTTTATGAAAGCATAAGAAAAAAATTATATTTCTACCGTACATGTTTTTGCATACAAGAGCCACATAATTCTTTTTTTATTTTTATTTTTTATATTTATTTAACACAATTTATTTTACCAATTAAGACCCATATGAATTATATAAATATATTTTCTCTCTCTTATTCATTGCTTTCATTATAAAATTAAAAAGATAGGAACCCACAACTCATGTGTCAAAAAATTAATGAAGGATCACACAACTTTTGTTGGTTGTGACTCTCCCATTGTAAAATTTTCCATAATCCTACAGTAGTGTCAGTCGGGGTATTGGCATCCGTGAAATCCAAACTTCGACATCTAGCTAGCAAAGATCGATAAAAATTACTTGTAATAACAATGGTTTAAGAGTAAAGACAGACACAAAGCGTCATAATCTAATACAAATTAAAACGATTTAACGAAAAAAAGGAAAATTAGTTTGTTGCATTTAAATAATAACTTGGAGTAACTAGTAAAATTGCTAGTATGCATGTGACAGGGATAAGGGTGTCAAGTGGGCCGGGTTGCACCTAAAGAAACCAGCTCGGTTTAACCCGGCCCGGTAAGCCCAAGGGCTTTAGGGTTCCGGGTACCGGGCTTTTTTTTTAATTGGGCCCTGTTAACTCGGCCCGAACCAAGCCCAGTCCAGGCCCGTCGGTTAACCGGCCCGAGTTTTTTTTAATTTTTTATTTTTATTTTAGGCCAAACTAGCCGTTGGCCCAACGACTATATAGCCGTTTTTGGGTCCAAACGGCTAGTTTGGGCCCATTAATTAAAAAAAAAATACTTTTTAAATCCCCAAAAAAATTCTATAAATACCCTACACCTCCAAATCATTTTTCACACAATTTTTCACTCTCTCAAATCTCAAATCTCAATTCTCAAATATTCAATATATTTAATTTCCTAAAGTGTTCACTTTAATTTTTCAATTTTGCGTTTACAAAGTACGAGCGGAAGTTTCTAAAGTCGCAACCTTCGGATACTTTTAAAATTTGGTATTGTCGTTCCATCTCTTACGTTTAATTTTTATTTATTGTATTAATTGTTGAATATTTAATTTTATTATATTTGTGTATTTTAAATTTTTTTAGTTTAATTTAATTTATGCTATGGATAAATTAAGAAATCTCGCTACTAAAGGTGTTAAAATTTTTTGTCCCGAAAGTGGTAGTGGTAGTAAAAAGCGAATTACTAGCGGTAGAGGTACTTCAAGTAGTAGATATACCCGTGTGCCTTCGCCTCCGGCACCACTTGGTACACCTTTTGAGGAAGAAATAGGTGTAGGTGCTCACGATATGGATTATGTAGAAGCTCAGAAAAATTACGGTATAGAAGAAGAAAATGAAGTAGATGCGGTTAATTTAGACGAAGATGATGAAAATATAAGTGAGACACCCACTGTAGGAAATGCTAACGTTAGATCTGAATCGGTTAATCTCCCTTCCCGTCCTCCCCGTGCCCCAAGACCTCGTAAAACAACTAGTATTGCATGACAATTTTTTGAACGTATATCAGATACTGAGGTGCAATGCAATATTTGTCAACAAATATATAAGTATAAAAGCGGAGGCAAGCAAGGCGGTACAGATACGTTAATGAGACATATAGGTGATGCTCACGAAAGAGAGTTAAAAATTGCACGAGGTGGTGGGGATGTTGGTGGGCCAACCCAAACTATAATGGACCCAACAACCGGTCAGGTAACGAAGAAGTATAATAAATTGAGGGAACAGAAAGAACTAGCTAAAATGGTAGTTGTGGGTTGTTTGTCTTTTAGTTTTCCTTCTTCTGATGTCTTTATTCATTATATTCAAGCAATTTATAATATGTTTAATGGTATTCCTAGAAGTACTTGTAGGGCCGATATTTTTAGACTTCATTCACAATATTATTTTTACTTATCAACATTGTTAAAAATATTCAATGTAGATTGTCTCTAACTTCTGATTTTGGTCGTGTTGTAAATAAAAATGATTATTTAACCGTTACTTGTCACTGGATGGATAGTAATTTTGTGATGCAAAAACGTATTCTTACTTTTTTATATGATGAAGATCGTAAACATACTGGAGATTTTATTGTTGATTCTATCGTTAAAGTTGCCGGATTTTATGGTATCGAAAATAAAATCTTATGTATTGCTTTAGATAATGCTTCTAACAACAAAACTGCTATAAAAAAATTAAAATCTAAGCTATCTCCACCGTTGCCTGAAATTTTTCATATTAAATGAGCATGTCATATATATATAATTTAATTGTAAAAGATGGTCTTAAATTTTTTGAGCTTTATATTGAAAAAAATCGTCTTGTTGTTGCTTTTATTCAAGGAAATAATCGTAGATCGAGAATTAGAGAATTTAAAGTTAAATGTCAAGAAAATGGACTTACACCGATATTGATGCCTGAGGAAATTGATATTAGATAAAATTCTACGTATGATTTTTTAAAAACTTCTTTTAAATATAGAGTTCCTATTACACTAGCCTTTAACCAACATTGCGGTTCATTTGTTGATTCTGCTGATTTCATGTTACATGATTCTGATTGGGTTGTAATTAATGATCTTGTTAAGTTTTTTAAAAAAAATTATGTAGCTATGGTTGAATTTTTCAGTGCTTATTATCCTACTGTTTGTAATATTTTGAGATATATAGCCGATATTTCTGGTTTGCTCAAAGAATATAAAAATAAAGAAGGTTATAAAGAAGCTGTTGGTGCCATGTTTACTAAATTTAAAAAATATTTTTTTTCGATTCCTCCTATTTACTTGGTTGGTGCTATGCTAAATCCGTGCATGAAATATAATACTATGTGCCACTTTAGTACTATTATTTTTGCTACCTTAGAAATAAATACTAACAATGATTCTGAACAAGTACAACCTGATTTGTGGACGTCTATGAGTGATGCGAATGAATACATAGAAAATTTATATAATCACTATGCTGATTTATTTGATTTAGCCGTACCTAAAAATATCACTCCAACTATCGTTCCTCATCCTCCCGATGAGCCATCATCTTCTAAAAGCCTGACACATAGTGGTTTTCCTGATTCCTTTTATGATTTACCTTGTTGGTACAGTGTTGATGAGAGAACTTACACATCAACTTATCAAGAAGAGGTGAAATATTATCTCCGATCGCCGCCAGAGGATCACAGACGACGGATCAACACGTTGGATTGGTGGAGGAGTAATGAAACACAATATCCTGTGCTTTCAAGATTAGCTAGAGATATCTTGAATATTTCAATGTCAACCGTTACATTAGAGAACGCCTTTAGTCAGGGACGACAACAGCTTGGAGACAACCGACACTCATTGGGAAGCAATGCAATGAATGTTCTAGTTTGCCTCAGAGATTGAATTAGAGCGGAAAGAAGAAACCAAGGAATGGAACCGGAGCCGAACGACGAGCTGAAACTTGAAAAATTATGTCTTCACGGGAGAACTCAGCAGAATCAAGTCCAATGCATGGTTTTGCCCCTGTTGACTTCGACTATCCTATGCAAGTTCCCGTTACTATTAACATGAATGAGTTGGAAAAAAATGATGCATAATTTGTAGATTTTTCATTCATGTAAATTATAAATTTTGTATCATTTCGCAATCAATAAAATTCCCCAAATTCATTCACTCCTTAGTCCTTACTTTGTTATTTTTTTCATTTAATGATTTAAATTAAATTTCTAGTTTAAATTTAAAACTTACTTCAAATATATTATTAATTTACTACCTAGTATTATTAATTTATTATATTAAGTAGCATGTGTTTTGTATATTTGTGTATATATTTTCTATAGATGTGTATATTTAACGTTTACATGTGTATATGTTTTTTAAATTTGTATATAACTATATATATATATATATATATATATATATATATATATATATATATTGTAATGTATAAATATTGTAGTATATTTTATTTAAAGTAGTACATATACATTGAATGGTGCGTATGCATGTGTATATATCTTCAATAGATGTGTATATTTAACGTATACATGTGTATATGTTTTATAAATTAGTATATAACTATATATATATATATATATAGTTATATATATATATATATATATATTGTAGTATATTTTATTTAAAGTAGTACATATACATTGAATGGTGCGTATATATGTGTATATATCTTCTATAGATATGTATATTTAACGTATACATGTGTATATATTTTATAAATTAGTATATAACTATATATATATAACTATATATATATATATAACTATATAACTATATAACTATATAACTATATATATATATATATATATATATATATATATATATATATTGTAGTATATTTTATTTAAAGTATTACATATACATTGAATGGTGCGTATACATGTGTATATATCTTCAATAGATGTGTATATTTAACGTATACATGTGTATATATCTTCAATAGATGTGTATATTTAACGTATACATGTGTATATATTTTATAAATTAGTATATAATTATATATATATATATATATATTGTAATGTATATATATTGTAGTATATTTTATTTAAAGTAGTACATATATATTGAATGATGCGTATATATATGTATATATCTTTTATAGACGTATATATTTAACGTATACATGTGTATATGTTTTATAAATTAGTATATAACTATAACTATAACTATAACTATATATATATATATATATATATATATATATATATATATATATTTGTAATGTATATATATTGTAGTATATTTTATTTAAACTTTAAAGTAGTACATATATATTGAATGATGCGTATATATGTGTAATTATGTATATGTGTATATATTTTTTAAATTCTAATGTAGTATATACTATATATATAATGTATATATATTGTTTAACGTATTTATAATGTACTAGTTTAGGTGTACGCACTTCACGCGTGTACTTTAATGAATTCAAATGTTACCTTAAATATGATATTTATTTAAATTAATAAAGGTGAGTATAATAATTAAATTCAACATCTTTTAAATATGTAAAGATGGAGAATTTATTTAATTAAACTTAATCTTTATCAAAAAAATTCTTAAACCTATAAACTACAACAAACCAACACGATGATAGATATATAAAAACATTAAATCTAACATTTACACAAAAAGTTTCTCAAAGCTGCCTGACATTAATCTCTATACAAAAAAATAAATAAATCTCAAATCAAAGATATCAAAACAATACAATTAAACCTAATCTTTACCTTAAGAATAATTTAAAAGTCAGTCGATATTTATATACCACCTGTAAACTATAACAAACAATACGATAAAAGAGATAATAAAATAACACAATTAAATCTAACCTTTACACAAAAAAATTTGTCAAAGTTGATCGACATTTATCTACGAGCTATAAACTACTATCTACGACTTGTAAACTATTACAAAATAATACACTAATAGAGATATTAAAACAATATAGTTAAACCTAACATTTAACTAAAAAAATTCTTCAAAGCCAACCAATATTCATCTATTATCTGTAAATTAAAATAAAACAATACGTAATAAAGATATCAAAATAATGCAATTAAAACTAACCTTTCAATTTTTGCCTGAGAGGAAATTTTGACTCTGAAGGAAGACTTGAATGAAAATAAAATAAGAAAACATAGTAAAAGTAGAAAAAGCTATATATTTTTATATACACACACGTTGAATTCAAGTTTAAAACAACTTGTATACATTTTTAGATGTTTTTTTTTCTCAAAAAATAAAGCAACTATCCAAAAATCTGGAATGGAACTAAATTTAGTAATGTTCCGTATAATATTATTCCCAACACAACAATTAACTATACTCATGTCAATGATGACAACGAGGTTTACTTCTTTAGTACAATTTTGTTACTTAGTATAAGTGTTGAATTATATTTCAAATTTGTAGTTATTTTGTCAAATATAAGGTACTATAATTATGACTCTTTTAATAATGGTGATTTTTTGAATTTCTAAAAATATATATTATTTGTATTTATGTATAATTATAATTTAATTTTTTTTGTAAAAAGACGATTGTGTCTAAAGAAGATTGTTTTAATGAAGGGTAAAAAATTCAAATCACTTTTCTAAGGGTCTTCACACTTTTAATATATTATAGATATAGGTGGGTATATATAATGTATATTGAAAAAAAGTTTTTTTTTTTTATATTTTGACCGGGTTTGACCCTTTTTTTAACCAGGTTTGACCGGGTTGGGTTAAGTGGGTCGGGTTAGGGTTGTTTTTATAAATTTTACTGTTGAGCCCGGCCCGATCCGATCCACTTAACCCCAACCCGAACCCGACCCGACCCACAATTCAGTTATTTTTTACGGGTCGGTTCCGAGTTGGCCCGGCTCGGTCCACTTGACAAGGAGTCATAGATTCACAGGTTCAAGTCTTGAAAATAGCATCGGGTAGAAATGTAAGGTAAAACTATGTATAGTAGACTCTTGTGGTCGTATCCTTTCCCAAACCCTGCGCATAATGAGAGTTTTAATGTCTTCGGCTCTTCGCTATGCCATGTGAGTTTTATAATAAATCAAACATTTTTTCAGATCCAGAGCAAGTATAATAAATCAAACAGCGAAAAAAAAACAGTAGTCAATCACGTGTCTACCCTCTCCATCCGAATGCCAACTCGTGTCTTCCACACAAAACTTAAAATCTTTTGAGCTATTCTCCATTATTAATTTCCAAATCATATTTAAATGAATTAATAATCCATCAAATTTATTAACTTAGCTATTATTAACTTGCTTCGATTTGTTATTTATTTCCTTATTTATAGTTATTCTTTTCTTTCGTAACAATAACAACATCATATACCAAAAAGGAAAAACAGCTCGTTTACGTCTATGCATGAAAGGAAGAAAAAAAACAAAAGCCTTTGTATTATTATTACCCTCCTAATTTGTCATTTTGGTTGAGGCATATTGTCAAACAGCTTAGCCATACAATGAGTTTAGTAAGAAATTATACATAAAACTCCCATAGATTAGGCAAAATAATCCCTCTCTTCATCTATTTTTTGTGTGTCGGTAATGAATTTAACTGTAAAAGCTGCTATCTATAAATAGTCTCCCCTCCTTCTTGGGATCCCTCACAATTATTACTACAAATTTTTGACTCTTTTTCTAACCAATAAAGAAAGGAAAAAAAGATTGTTTTCCCTTACCGGTCCGAACCAGATCTAATAACAAGGTATGTCTAATACATTTTGAGCCATAATTATGCTCCAAGATTCGTTATTAATTAATATGTACCTTAATGTGACATTTTTCTTGTTTTCAGGGTGTTAAAATTTTCTTGATTTTGCAATTTGCAGGACTGTAATGTCGTCTACTGTGAAATCTTTGTATTCAAATGGCGTTGATGTAACGAAATCTGAGATCCCTTTTGTTGTTTCTGATCCAATTTTAAGCAATGGAACCAAAAATTCCAAGCCGTTCAAGATTTTTATAGGCTATGATCCACGAGAAGATGTTGCTTATGAGGTTTGTCGTTATTCCCTTTTGAAAAGATCATCAATCCCACTTGAGATAACACCCATTAAGCAATCTGAGTTGAGGCAACAGGGGTTGTATTGGCGTGAAAGAGGGAAATTGGAAAGCACCGAGTTTTCGTTTTCGCGATTTTTGACACCCCATTTGGCTGATTATGAGGGTTGGGCTATGTTTGTTGATTGTGATTTCTTGTACTTAGGTGATATTAAAGAATTGAGGGATATGGTTGATGATAAATATGCTTTAATGTGTGTACAACATGATTATACTCCGAAAGAGACAACGAAAATGGATGGTGCAGTGCAGACTGTTTATCCTAGGAAGAATTGGTCATCCATGGTTCTTTATAACTGTGGGCATCCAAAGAACCGGGTTTTAACACCTGAGGTGGTGAATTCTGAGTCCGGGGCATTTCTTCATCGATTCATGTGGTTGGAGGATGAGGAGATTGGGGAGGTTCCATTTGTGTGGAACTTCCTTGTGGGGCATAATAAGGTCGTTGAGGGTGATCCCGCTACACTTCCTAAGGCAATTCACTATACACTTGGTGGACCCTGGTTTGAGGCTTGGAAAGATTGTGAATTTGGTGATTTGTGGTTGAAGGAATTGGAAGAGTGCAAGAAGGAAAGGGGAAGGTTGGCTAAGACAATGTAGACAACGTCATTTAAATTGCAGTGTGTATTTTAAGGTAATCGGCTGGTGGTAATTGTTGTAAGTGTTATGTTCAGAGATTAGAAGGCTATGCCATTATTGTAATCTTCCACATTATTCATTTTGTATTGTCTCACTTTGAGTCCTCCTAATTCAAGCCAGTATTTTATTCTTATTTGCCACATATGTTAAACAGACTTTTAAGTCATCTAGAGTGGTATTATAAATGTAATAGATGTTTGTTATTATAAATGGTAGTAGATTGTGTGATGATCTATAAATTTATTATTGATATGTTCTCTGGATGTGTTGTTTGGTTTCACTAATGAGAAACATTTCCCCTCTCTACATGACTGAGGTTTTGTTGCTTTTTAGTTGCTTCTGTAATTGATTTTAAGAAATGTACTTTTTCCCTCCTGCAAGATGTTTTTGTTCTTTCATTGATTCTGTATTGGGCATTGATGCGTTTTTAAGAAACTTTTTTAGCTTATCATAAGTTGTTGGGAAAAACGTAACTCTTCTTAGTTTGAGTTATCTATCATTTTGATGGTGTTATTGTCATCTCTTCCCGGTTTGGGTTTCTTTTGGGAGAACGGGGGTTGAGTAGGAGGTGCATGTTACAATAGCTCTTTTCTTTTATGTTGCTCAAGAAAGAGCTTTGAAGAAGTGGGATGTTCGTATAGTTGCTCATTTATGCTTGTGCTGCCTCCACTTACAATTGTGAGACTGTTTGTGCCGTGCTTTAGCCTAACAGCTAAACTAGAAGCAGTTGCCTTCACGCCCATTTGCCCTTGTCAGCAAATTGCTTGTCCCTCTAATTCTTTCTGTTTGGTAGAAATGATGCTATTTCTTATCTTTTTATTCTCCTAAACAAGGGTGTATCATTTGTCACCTAAATCTGCACCTCTTTCTAACTGATCTGAGATGTTATTTGCCAACACTCATTACTCCTTTGTAATCTCAACTTCCCCTTTGTCCATGGTTAAACTGATTTGTTGTGGCACTCCGTCCCTTTGTTCTCTTTTATGGTCACTATCTTCTGCTAAATTGGGATAGTTTTTTCCAGATAATAAATTTAAATAATATTCTTATTCAAAGAGAAAATAAGAGCTTCTATGCGAATCACTTCTTAATGAGTAAGGATACATTGATCTAATTAAACATCTCCATAAATATAAGCTATGTAATGTGTAAGGATACATTGATTTAATTAAACATCTTTACAAAGATATGCTTGTATCAGATGTCGTAGCTTATATTTACCTTTTGTTTCCTGGAAGACATATTAGGATGTGCTGAGTGACTGACCTTCGTTTCAAACTTACTTTTCTGCTGGCAGCGGTATTTCTCTGTGAATGTTGGTTAATGCTGCAGATTGCATAAGCATCACATGTTGAAGAGGATTGTTGGCCACTGGCCCATCTTCTCCTCAGAGGTCTACCTTCTTAATGTGGTAATCTACCTTTCCTAGATTTTGAACTTCCTAATTCCAACATATCTATCATAATTCAACAGTGCACTTGCTTATTTTTGTAGTTTAAGTGTTTATTTAGGTATCTTACCCTTATATTGTTTGATTAAGCGTTACATAGAAGGTGAAGAGTGTCTCATTTGTGCATATAACAAGATAACTTCTGGTTATTATCAATTTAATCAGCATAAGTCAGTGGTTTGGTGTGTATAGATAAATCCGTGTTTCTCGGACTCTACAAAATCCTTGCCTCACCTGTGTCAACATGATGGTGTGGGTTTGGGATCCACACAGGATTTGGTTAACGTACCTTGGGTGCTTTGACTATATCTATGACCAAGAAATATTGATTGATCGGGTATTTGATTTGATTTGGATATATGCATATATATTATATGATCAAGAAAGTATGAGAATGAGAATGTTAGTCTGTTACATGAGATATCTTATGAATAAAATATTAGGTAGTGTAAAGAATTAAATTTTATTAATTTTAGTTCAATTGCTTTGATTGATCAAGGATTCAAGATATATACTTTATATGTAATAATATACATTTTATTGGCGTATCCCAGCACCCGTATGCACACTCAGATCCTAAAATTTAAATGAAGAAGAATCCAACCTTTAGATCCGCACCCGACTTCGAGCAATTTAGCATGAACTTCTCGCTAACTTTGAAACACTACAGATGTTGGCCTTGACCGAACCTGTTTATGCCTTTTGAAGCTCATTGTGTATCACATACTGCAAATTTAACTCACATGTATCCTTTAGCCTCGTGGAGCATATTCCAGTGACCCAGTTGTGGAGTGGACACAGATAACAATCTTCTCACGTTCGCTAGCTGCAGGGTGTTGCATCTATTGGAAATCTGTGGTTAAACAACTTCATTTTCCTACTATAAAGACAGGCCCAGGTGTATTTGCTGATAGGTCTGCCATTCCACCTAATTATTTTTGTTTGATGTTAGCTTTGTCCAAGAAAAACAGTGGGAAGGAATCATTAGCTTAATTCATATAAAGGGGCCTGTATACTGTTATCCCAATGGTTCATATTTCCTTATTCAAGAGTCGATTTCTCACAATTCTCAAGTTCATTTGCTCCTTTTTCTTTAAAGGCTGAAGAGTATGATCTACATGTTATTACTGGTTGGATTTATAACACAAATCCATGAGTTGAAGTATTTATTGGTATTAGCTGTTGCACTAACTTGTTTATGTTTCAAACCTAACCATCAACAATTGTAACATAACTTTTATCAGTTTAAAACTCCTCGTAAACACTAACATGTCAACAATCCTGGTGGTGTGGTGCTTATTAAGGAGACAGTGGTACTGTAACTTTCTGAGCCATAAAAGGGTGGAAACAATATTTGTAGAAAATGAAGTTTGGGTAACTTTTTTATGTTTTTTCAGGTAACTGCAGCAGAGATCACAGGAATCATTGAATGCTCAAATAATTGAGGTCTCAACGTGAAAAACGGGTTCTGAAGATCAAGTACTTCCTCCGTTTCAATATGTTCGCCTTACTTTCCTTTCTAGTCTACTGCCTCTTTCCTTTTTCGACAACTATTCAATTCCAACTTTCCACACGGAAAGTTTAAGACCACAAGATTCAAAAGTTTCTCTACTCCGTGTCAGGTCAAAGCGAGAAAAAACAAATTGAAACAGAGGGAGTAGGGGTTCAATAATGTAAGATAGCTCGTGATGTTGTCTGCAACTAACTGCTTTAATGAAGTACTTCTAGTAGGGTGTCCCAACTTTAAATGTTAACTTGTCCTACATTTGTATAATTGAACTTGGCTGTACCCTCGCTGGAGTTCTCCAGCTACACTTGTTCTTTTGTTGGTGAAATCATCAGTCTATTGAACTAGCAATTTTTTTCTAAAATCATTGAGTGATTGTACTTTTATTGACATCAGATATGCTAATAGTACCAAACAAGAATGATTATTGATGCAGCTAAATTGAAGTTTTGCATGCACCACTTGGTCCTCGTGGATTTCTCGATTATAAAAAGTTCCTAGTTTTGATAAATGACCTACTATTTTTACACGATTTTGTGTAAAAATATTTTTTTTTTTTGCTTTCCTAATTCCTCCAACCTAATACTTTCACATCTCTGTCTTGCATAGATTCTTCTAGCTTTTGTGGCAATAACTAATGGCACACGTTTCATGTTTGTCTACCCTCAGACAGGGACTTAATATCAATCTTTACAATCATAAGTTTATCCCAGATGTTTGAGTTTCATTTTGTATAGTAACCTCAGTAAGTATGTGTATAAATTTACATCAGCGAATGCTCTGTCTTTCCTAGACTCCACTTATGAGATTTCACTGTGTTGGGTACTATGTAGTTTTGATGATTGACAAACTGACACATGAATGAAACATGTTACTTGAGCTGGTCACGCATAGGAAAGCAGATTTCCAGTTTCACTGATAGATGCGGACAAGATTGCTTAAAGACAGGAACGAATAAGCAAGCTTAATTCTGATATACTCAAGTTACTTATCATGTGGGGAATATAACAAGTTGAATTTGATTCAAACACTTAATGATAAGAGAAAGCAAGTTGAGTTGAAAAAGGAGTCATGTGTGAAGGAGTTTCACTTCTGAGTATATCTTGAAATGTCCTGATAAATTAACATGTGCTGATTTAAGGAGTTTCACTAGTGAGTATATCAAAAAGATTTTGATAAATTAACATGTGCTGCTTTAAAGAGTTGGAGTTTTACTACAACACTAAGGAGACAAGAGTTGGAATTGAAGGAGTCTCACTTGAAGTAGAACTCTATGCAATGATAGTTCTGATTAAAGGAGGAGTTTAAAATAAAAAATGACTCTTTGAAGAGTTGTGCTTAAATAGAAGATGCATCAATCAGAATAATTTGCGCACTACTTACAAAGCAGAAAAGCACAATCGACATATTGACCTCACCAAGTGTTACTCAATCACTGAAGAAACACATTGAAGAATCTGGTCCTAAATGTAGAATCCAGCTAAGAGTTTTAGCATTGATTTTTAGAGTTGTTTATTGTGTTTGAACTATTGATGTAATATTAGTTTCAATGTGTTATAAACTGAACTAGGAGCTAGTCTTCGAGTTGGGAAAAACTCAGAGACTCTGGGAACTCATACCTTGGGAGGTGTGTGTGTAGTTAGGAATTAGAGTTTATAATTCTTAGTCGTTGAGTTAAAGGAATTAGAGTTTATAATTCCTATTTGTTGGTTACACGAGTTTTGTAATCAGTCATTGTTGAGGCTCAGAGTTATTTAGTGAAGTTGGGGTTAAATCCTGCAGAGGTGCACGTCGTGGTTTTTTACACCTTTTGAGCTGGGTGTTTTCCACGTAAAAATCGTTGTGTTATTTACTTTCTGTTTTACTGCTTCTTTGGAACACGTCAGGTAACCCGTTCCATCGATAGGCAACAGTTAAGCAAAAATAAGATAATCAGTAGGGCACGAATTCTTAACAAGTGGTATCAGAGAGAGGTTGTCTTAAAAAGGGCTAGCACCTAAGACAAAGATCAATATGATGAATTCCGCACCACCTACTGGTCACAGTGAAGGTCAATCCACTCTTTGATGGTTCTCACTTCATTTGGTGGAAAACTAGGATGGAAATGTTTCTTCAAAGTGTAGATTATGAATTATGGGATAGAATTATTGATGGATCAACAATTTTCATGAAGACAGTGGATGAAGAACAAGTGAAAAAGGTAAGGAGTGAATTCACCCCAGAAGATCTTGTTGCACTACAAAAGAATGCAAAAGCCAAAAACATTCTTGTTTGTGGTCTTGGTCCAGCTGAGTACAATAGAGTGTCTAATTGCAACATTGCTAAATAAATCTAGGATGCATTGGGGAATGCACATGAAGGCACTAGCCAAGTGAGAAAATTCAAAATTGCATTACTTTTCACTAAATATGAGGCTTTTGAAATAGAGAAAAATGAGTCACTACAAGAAATGATAACTAAGTTAACTTTGTTGGTAAATGAGTTATCATCTCTAGGAAAGGTTTTATCTACTGAGGAACAGATAGAGAAGGTCTTGAGAGTCCTTCCAAAGTCTAAGTGGAATGTCAAAGTTGCAGCCATAAGAGAAGCTAAGGATCTCACTAGAATGTCCCTTGATGAGTTAGTTGGTAATTTGAAGACCTATGAGATGGACATGGAAGATCTAAATTATAGGGCATCTGAAAGTGATGAATCAGATGATGAAACTGCTCTCATGGCCATTGGAGATTCAGACATGGAAGATCTAAATTATAGGGCATCCTAAAGTGATGAATCAGATGATGAAGAAGATGATGAAACTGCTCTCATGTCCATTGGAGATTCAGACATGGAAGGAGATGATGGAAACTCTGAGGTAAGCATTCTTGAACTCAAAGAGAAGTTGCATTTATTTTCTAAAAAGAAACTTGTTTCCTTAATAAGTGCTCTAATTGATGATTTCCAAGAATTAACTTCTGATAGGGATGAGTTATTCAATAATCTTGCAAGTCTCAAGTTTGATTTTATTGATCTAGAAACTTGTAAGAACACTATTGAAAAGAAAAACTGCACTCTTAAGGAACAGGTTAGCAGACTTGATTCATCAAACCTGACTCTCAAATCTGAAATTTTAAAACTGACTCTTTCTGAAAAAGAAAAAAGAATCAAAAGTGATGAATAAGAAAATATTGACCTTGAATTGACCAAGTCCAAACAAGAATGTAGTGATGAAAAGGAAAAAGTGATCAAATTAATTCAATAAGTCTCTAAACTAAAATTTGATCTTGAAAAGACAAACAGATGGACAAATTCCTCAAGAATTGTTCATCAACTCAGTGAAAAAACTCACAGTAAAAGGGTTGGATCGAGTTTTTTTTAGAGCTCTAATGTTACTAAAAATTTATGCTATATATGTGGTAATCATGGGCATCCGGACACTGAATGTCCAGTAGCAGCAAAAAGCAAATCAAGAAGCATAAGCCTAGCAAAAGAATCTGGTTCTATGTTAGCACAAACTAACAAGAAGGTTAAAACTGGTCAGAGAAACAAGTCACATAACTTGTTGCCTCAATGGGCTAGAAGGAACCTCATACATCGTTTTTCTCATAAGAAAGGACCCAAGCTTGTCTGGGTTACTAAAGTTAACCCTTGATTTGTTTTGCAGGTGAGAGTGAAAGGAGGCAAGAAAAATTAGTACATGGATAGAGTTTGCTCAGGGCATAAGACTGGGAGCAAATACAATTTCTTTCACTCACCACATTTAAAGGGGGAATGGATCTTTTGGAGATGGTAAATGTAACGCCCCGAGATCCCATCCCGAGATGTCACACGGTGCTTATGGGCCCGAAGGACCACAAGCTAACCTTTTACTGATATTTGTACCTATACACTGCATAGTATCTGAAATAAATGCGGAAATTGGCCATAAGGTTCAATACATCTGCACATACTCAAAACTGAAAACTGAATACTAATACATCAACATCCGTCTGAAAAGCCTCTAAATTGTCTGAACTGTGGAGCTGATGAGACATGTCCCCAAATAACTCCGTCAACTGAAAATATAAACAAAATCTGATGCAATAATAGTAAACTGAGATTCATCCTCGAAAGAAGAGATCTCACTGCTACTGCTGCTGACTGGGACTGAACTGATGGGGATACTCTGGATCCTTGTAACACCCCGTACTTAATTACGTGCATTAGCCATGGTTATATGTGTTGGAGTATATGTATTGATCATAAGTTAGGTATATATGAGTTTAAGTATGAGTATTGATTATTTTGAGATGGTTTCAAGGGTATAGTTTGATTATATGTGTATAGGAATCGACTTTATTTATACCGGAATTTGCTCGTCGAAGTTTCTATGCGAAGTTTATCGAGTTAGCTTTCCAACGATATAAAGATTTTTGAAAACAGATGAGTATCGGATGTAAGCAAGCATGTTCGAAACTTGAAAACGGTGGACGCAATGAACAGTAAATGTGTAGAAATTTTCTGCACACAAAAGTACTGCAGCCAAACAGATTTTTGGGTCGACTTTAAACGATCATAACTCCTTGTACAAAATGAACTGTGTGATCTGCTATATATCGATGAGAAGCCCCGAGAGTCTTCTTTCTAATGCAATTGGTTTCACCCAAATCCATTATCGGAGCAAAGAGTTATGGTCGATTTACTTTAGCCTATCAAAACAGTCCACCATGGACAGATTCAGATTTACTTAAATTTTAAGGGCAATATGGTCATTTTCCATCACCTCATGGACGAAAATTGGTCATTATATACATATACTTAGCCTCATATCCATCATTTATCATCCAAATTATTGAAGAATAAGAAACCCTAGCTTAATTTCAACTCCAATTATCTTGTGATTCAACCGTAGAGAATCCAAATTGATTCCGTAGTTGTGTTCACCGTCTCGAGGGCTTCGAGAAGCACCCCTTATTTGTGCCAACATGACTTCGAAATCAAAAGGGTCATTTTATGGTAAGGATGTAAATTATGTTGGTGTTATTTATATGGATATGTATATATATGCATGTGAGCATAAGAAGTATGTTATTTGATTGTTGTTGAAAGATGATTGGAAATGATGTTGGATTATTCTTGTGCATGGTTGGATTATGTTGAATTGTGAAGGGATTTGGTGTGATGATGTGATATTGAAATGATGATTATATATATATATATGCACATAAACCTACTGTTCAAGTTGGTTTTTGGAATGCTTTGCAAATATTGGTTGTATGGAATTATGGAAGAGAATTGTGGTGTTGGGTTGCTAATACTAGATTCCAAACATTTCATTGTAGATAAGTGATTTGTAAAGGCGGAAAGTTGTGTTGAATTGGTATCCGAATCTACAACGAGGTATGTAAAGCATACTCTAACGATGTTCTTTGGCATGAAAACACCAATGTTCCATCAAGTAAGATTCCGAGGTTGTCCAAAAAAACACGTATTGTTCTACGTTACCAACGAAGTTGTTTTCATTCTACAAAGTGTCAAAATGTTTCATTGATATACCAAAAGGCTCTTATTTCATTGTTGTGATATTGATGATTCTGAAACACATTGTTGATGTACCAATGAGTCTTTATTACATCGTTATTGTATAGAAGGTCTATTACTTGGTTCCTATTGATGTATCATTGTTCCAAAGGTACTATATTGGCATGAACACTAATGTAATAATCTCAAAAACTTTTGAACTAAGTTATTGGAAAGATCTCTTATGTGTGTTACTTGATATACGTGTGAGTGGTAGCTCAGGGGCTTAAGCCTAGCATGGGCCGATCCCGATACTTGATATGATTACAGTTGATATGTACTGGGGGCAGCCTAATGGTCACAGTATGGTACAATATTGATTATTGTTAGGTGGTTGGAGGTTCGGGAGGAGGAGGTAATGGCGAATGATAATTGTAAAGAATGAAATGAACGAATGTATACCGTTCCACAAATGTGTTTGAATTCAAGAACCCAATTCAGATTAATGATAATGTACATGATCCTAAAAGTGTTTTTGAAGTGTGGTTCACTTCTATTATGATTTATTCACTTGTGTCTGATTTTCTTGATCCCCCATATCACATGTGATTATTTACAGCTTTACATACTCAGTACATATTTCGTACTGACGTCCCTCACGGGGGACCTGCATTTCATGCTGCAGGCACAGGTGCTTCAGCTCATACACAACATAGATAGGAGCCAGGTCATACAACTATTGTTGGTGAGCTCCAGTTTGCTTCAGAGCTTTCCAAGTCGGTTCCTTATGTTTTGTTATTGTACAGGAGTCATGTGTGGGCGGGAGGTTTGTCCCGACCCTAGTTATGTCATGTATATCCTAGAGGGTTTGTAGACATAAGGAAGGGTAAAGTCATGGAAGTTTATATAGTGATGTTATATTTGTATATATGGTGGCCCCGACGGCCAAGTATTACATATATATATATTTGTGCGTGTTGTGCTGATACAGGTAATTAGACCCTTCTATACGCAATGAAGTGCTGTCCAAATTTTTGGTGACATGTAAGTGAAAGTACAGGTATTTGAACGGGTTCTCCCGGGCCTTCTCGGCTTCGGGTGCCAGTCCGGCCCGATGGGATTTTAGGGCGTGATAATCCTGTGCCTCTGAACCTATGGTGTCAAATAAAACACCCTAGCGCCAGTACAAAAATGTACCGAGTATGTAGACGAGGTAAGGCTAAATGCAAGGGCTTATGCATGAACATAACTTAACTGAATAATATGCAAAAACTGGATTAGCATACATAAAGAATCTGTAATTACTGAACATACTGCGCATACTGTCACTAAGCATACTCAGAATAACTCTGGTAACTGATACTGAATATACTGAAATTCTAAAATTTCTGGATATACTGAGATTACAAGTATCTGAAGCTTCTGAAACTGATAGCAACCCTATCTAATAGGTTGTCTCCGAATCTGCTAATAATAAGAATAATTAACTGAAACTGAGATCAACCCTATCTAGCAGGTAGTCTCTTAATCTGTGGATAATACTACTACTTGATAACTGATTTTAAGATCTGATAACTGATTTTGAGATCGGCCTATCTAGCAGCGGATCATCGAATTTGCAGATAATCATACATGATGGCATGTATCTAACAACCTTGCATTCTGTACACTGAACTAAACTCTTTCTTGATGTCTGAGATTGATTCTGAAACTGAGACTGTGGGAAGTAGTTTTCTAACCGACATGCCCCGTCTAGCTAAGTCGGGGTCCAACCTGTGCCCCATTTGGAAGGGTGTCGGTATCGCGCCACCGGTAAAGACAACTTTATGTGACCCTCATCTATCAGGTACTCAAACAAGAATGGTGGAGCCCTCATCTATCAGGTCAAGCCACCTCACCTACCCTCAACTAGCAGGTATGATGTCTCAACCTACGCTGGCTACATTGTTCGGGAGCGCAAGGATTGCTTCTAAGAATCACACCCTCTACTAGTAGGTGAGTTCCCATCCTTGAGCTCACTCGGTACTGAATCCTACTCCCAACTGAAAGACACTGATCTGATTCTTAACTGAACTTAGACTGAGCTGAATCTGATACTGATCATGTTTCTCAAGAGATCTGACTGAGTTATACTGAGATTACTTAGTTCCGTATCTGATGGAAAAAGGTATTGAATCATGGTATCTAACTGATGATACAGAGCTTGAATAGATTACTCAAATCACTTCCGAGATTAGAATTGAATCATTTGAATACTATTAGATCTGAGCTAATTTACAGGATTGAGGCTAGATTACTAGCGATACAGTGATTATAGAGATTTCTGAGATTACAGAGTTTTCTTATGTTCTGCACTTGTCTGAGGATACAGAGTTCTGTAGTTCACTGAGTTCTGAGAATCGTGGATCGATTGGAATTATCGTGAAACTAACACCGGCTTTAGACAACAACTCTATTGTCGGGTATAAATACCCCCAAGACTCGATAACATAAAAGTGAAACATAAGCATGCTTTCATCATCACGATCATCCATTCATCATCACAATTATTCATTCATCAACACAAGCATTCAAGCATTTCTCCAAGTAATTAGGAGTCATAACATCCTTTCCCCCTAAAAAATCCTTAAGGCATCGCATCAAGCATTTAAGAAACATAGGCCTCTATTCATCATCACAATCACCAAAGGGTCGCTTTAAGTATCTCAGAATAATAATCATATAATAACATAGGGAAAACATGTTATTAGATCGTACTCCATTCAACAAGGTTTTACCTCAACTATTTCATGCCTATATCAGTCTTGACATATGTTTGGGTATCACATGGCTTAGGAAAACTTCATACTATCATGTCATAACTTACTTGGTAACCACTTGGCATGTATTAAAAACTTAGCATATGTCAAAGGGCACATAATTGGGGAATTTACTACTATCACATCTCCACTTGTTCACTAAAGTCCTTCAACAAACACTAGACATACATAGGTTCACACTTATTTGGGGATTTCACACTATCATGGTGCAATTCATTAACTAGGGCATTTCGTGACACTCATAGTTCTCAAAGTCTTATACATGGAGGGGAGTGCATATAACAACATGACATACGTCCATCGACCTAGCTTCACGAACATTTCATCAACAACCATAACACATAACAATATCTTAGAAGTCATTATTTTCATAAGGGTGTAGCATGCATTTATCATTAGATCACAATTTAACTACAATGCTTGATTTCTAGTCTCTTAGACATTTTATCGAACACCTCACATGCACAACTTAGGCATAAGTATAATAACCCAACTACTCATCATGAACAACCAAATTTACATGTTTCCAACTCATGTATAATCATAGATTCATACAAACCACATAAATATCCCATTCTGGAGATCATTCAACATCAACAACAAGTACATAATCCATTTACCACACAAATACCACATACTAAGGCCAAGACTTGATTCTTGTAGACAAGCATGAATCACAACTCACAAGAATCATTAAAAATTCATAAACATAAATCTTGGAGATTTAGAAAAGGGTACTTGAGCTTCTTGGATGAAAGGGACCCAAGAATCAACATCTACATACCTTGGGGAAACTTCTTTCTTGAAGGTTCTTGGAGAGATTCTTGATTTCTTGACTTCTCTTGATTTTTCTTGAAGAAGAAATAAGGGTTTTGATCTTAGAAATAAACCCTAATTTGATGTTTTGGATGAAGGAGAAGTTTTGAGCTTTGATTTGGGGTGATTGGGTATTAAATAGGGTGAAAAATGACCTAAAAATCCCTTTAAAACGGTGCTTCAGCGCTGTCTCGGACAATTCTGACGGTCAGAGTGATGGACCGTCACTCTGGTGACTAACCGTCACTCCCACCGTCACTTTTGGTCCAGAAAAGGGCCTTACTGCTTCAGTTTTGACGGCCAAAGTGACGGGCCGTCACTGACTTGACGGTCCGTCACTCCTGGACAGCTCGAATAGCTTTCAGTAAAACGGCCATAACTTCTTACTCCGAAATCGGATTTTAGCAAAATTGGTATCGTTGGAAAGCTAATTCAATTATCTATCTGTTGGTAGGTTATGAGCTCAAAAATTATTTGTATAATGGAAGATATGCTCGTTTGAAGTTGACTATGGCAATGTCCTTCTCAAAAATTCAATCGGTAAGGGATGTTTTGATTCGTCTAATAGCTAAGACGTATTTAAGGCCTTAATACACATCAAACTTGATCATAAAACTACCAAATCACTACTATCGGTTGGGATTCTCGGGGTATTACTGTAAAAAAAAAGGGTGACAGTGAAACTGATGAGCATGCGTAGAAACATGTTGTACTACCTGGTCTAACTGTTGTACAGATTGAGGGCATATTGACAGGGGGAACAACAAATCAATAAATTGATGCATCAATAACACCAACACAAGATGCTGATAATTTTGTTGGTTGTTCATAAGAATTGGTGTTGTCAAAAGAATCTTAAGATATCTCATGAGAATCAATGGCTTTAGACTATGGTATCCAAAGAAAAATAATTTTATTCTTGGGGGCTATAAAAATATTGACTATGTGGGTTACTTAATTGACTGGAGAAGCACCAAAGACACTAAGTAGAGAGCATTTTGAAAGGAATAGGTTAGACTTAGGGATGATTAAAATTTCATGAACTCCCCTCAATGATTGACTAGAATAACCATTTTTCTTCTTAATCTTATTAGCTAAAATGTTATTCGATCAGTCTTGCATATTTAGTTGTGTGTCTCAATTCCAAATTTTTGACTCTTCTAACCTAATTTTGTATTAGAGTATGCAGAAAAATAGGTACAAACAAGCAATTGTGACCACAAAGTTTTTCTTATCAGGTATATTTTACACTGACATAAGCATAGGCTGTCTAAGTTGAAACAGTTGAGGACACCTGTTCGATTTCTCACACTTCATCCTCTCCTTTTCATATAAAACTGACGAATGGTTGACCAACTTTATGTGATTCTCTCCAAATGATTGTGTACAAATGTGTTTAATCCTACACCAGAAGTATCTTCTTCTCTCTCAACCAAAATATCAGTTTGTACCATGGATTTGCCAAGCTTGATCATCAATCGCATGCAACATATATTTTGAAGAATGAAAAGGGACATGCTCTCCCTTTTAGTTCCTAATTGGATCAGATCTTTTAGGATTTCTCAATCCTATTTTAGGTTTGACTTTTCAAACAACAATGGATGTTTTTGAACAGATGAATCATTTTGCTCTACTTGGTTCAATAAGGAGGGCTAACACTCATTGCAAAAAAAAAATAATTTAGCTGAGATAAATTCTGAACTTGAAGCTGCACAAGACAGTCATGAAGTGGAATAAGTGGTCCTTCAGGCTTGGATCATGACTTTGAAGCTTGACCTTGATTGAGAGAGGGATGAAAATGTTGAAGTCATTCGTCAATTGACACAGTTGATATCGCCTGCTCCTCCTTTCTCATCACTATTCGTACCCTTAATCATGTCCCACCTTTATACCATATTTTTTAAATGCTCAGTTGTTTTGCTTTGTTCAGTACTAGCTTAGGTTTAATGTGGAACATGCTCTGACAGTTAAATGGAATGGTTATCTCTGCTAAATTGACTCATGTTTTTGCTCTCTTTAATACATTACTATGTTGGCTCAAGTCTTTGTCTGATTATTTTGGTGATAACTCCAGTGGACATGAATAGCATAACTAATCACTTTGGCTAGTATATGATTACGTTGAAATGGTTTTTCGATGTTGCCAAAAGGAGGAAGATAAGAGGGTTGTGCAATGTTTATAACTCATTGACTAACTTGTTTCATTCTAGTGTTTTATACTTTAGTGCCTACAAGTGAAGATGGTTGAATGCACAAAGACAAGAGGTTTGTCATCATCAAAAAGAGTGAATTTGTTGGGTACTATGTAGTTTTGCTGATTGACAAACTGACACATGAATGAAACATGTTACTTGAGCTGGTGCAGACAAGATTGCTTAAAGACAGGAACGAATAAGCAAGCTTAATTCTGATATACTCAAGTTACTGATCATGTGGGGAATATAACAAGTTGAATTCGATTCAAATACTTAATGATAAAGGAAAGCAAGTTGAGTTGAAAAAGGAGTCCGTGAAGAAGGAGTTTCACTTCTAAGTATATCTTGAAGAGTCATATGTGTGGGAGGAGAAAGATTCTGATAAATTAACATATGCTGATTTAAAGAGTTGGAGTTTTACTACAACACTAAGGAGACAAGAGTTGAAATTGAAGGAGTCTCACTTGAAGTAGAACTCTATGCAATGAGAGTTCTAATTAAAGGAGGAGTTTGAAATAAAAAATGTCTCTTTGAAGAGTTGTGCTTAAATAGAAGATGCATCAGTCAGAATAATTTACGCACTTACAAAGCAGAAAAGCACAATCGACAGATTAACTTCACGAAGTGCTACTCAATCACTGAAGAAACACATTGAAGAACCTGGTCCTAAGTATAGAATCCAGCTAAGAGTTTTAGTATTGATTTTTAGAGTTGTTCATTGTGTTTGAACTATTGATATTAGTTTCAGTGTGTTATAAAATGAACTAGGAGCTGGTCTTCGAGTTGGGGTAAACTCAGAGACTTTGGAAACGCATACCTTGGGAGGTGTGTGTAATTAAGAATTAAAGTTTATAATTCCTAGTCGTTGAGTTAAAGGAATTAGAGTTTATAATTCCTATTTGTTGGTTACAAGAGTTTTGTAACCAGTCGTTGTTGAGGCTCAGAGTTATTTAGTGAAGTTGGGGTTAAATCCTGTAGAGGTGTAGGTCGTGATTTTTTACACCTTTTGAGCCGGGTGTTTTCCATGTAAAAATCGTTGTGTTCTTTACTTTCTGTTTTACTGCTTCCTTGGAACACGTCAGGTAATCCGTTCCATCGATAGGCAACAGTTAAACGAAAATAAGATAATTAGTAGGGCATAAATTCTTAATACAATGGTATGTTATTGTAGTTTCTATCAATATTGAGTGTAAACCATTCCTCACTCGTGATTCACGAGTAAGTTGAAACCGTAACTATGTCGAGTGGAAATGAGAACGATATCTACATTGGCCAATTATGAGAAGACGAGTAGATTTATCCTTGCAACTATTTTTGTGAATATAATATATGAAAATGACCAAACATAAATTTTTAACTAGTGCCAGCTGTTTGATGAGGATATATTAAATAGAGACGTATCATGTGTCTTGATAAGCTACAAGGACTTTTGAGTTATCTTTACAAAGTGAGCTTGTATTATAAGCCATACACTGGAAGTGTTTTTTTTTTTTGGTCAAGCTATAAACCAAAAGCTCTCTTACTCTTGTTGAATAATTATAAAATTAGTATTACTACTTTCTTAAAGTGCAAGGCTAGAAAAAAAGTAGAGACATGGATGCACCTCAATATCAAGAGATGTCTTACGTTGATCATGTGAAACGTCGTCACGAGGAAAAAGGATGCCTTTATGCTTGGTTCGTACTTTTTCCTTAGCTTTTTCACATCTGTGTTTTCTGGGGGAAGAATTAAAATGTTTCCTAATCTCAGTTTGTCATATAAGGGAGTTAAAGTTTGCATTTACAAGATTTAGAAATCGAATGCTCTCTTGTCTCAATTTAAGTGTTCTTGCTCTTACCTTCTTTTTAGTCTATGTAAGTTTTTCCATTCCAACATGGTACGTTTTTTAGAGACTCTTAAGTTTTTCCATTCCAACCTCCTACGTGACAAATTTGAGAGCATAAGATTTTAAAAATGACATGGACGGTCAAACTAAAACACTTAAATTGGACGGTCTCTTGCTTTAGCTAGGATTCTAAAGGGCATCTTTTGACCTTATTTTGCTTGGATCCTCAAATATTGCAGGCAGGGAAGGGGTGTGTTGGTTTGTGTTGGTGGGAGGGGGGCTCTTTTTTTCTATTCTTTTTTCCTCGATATGTAGTTTTACCAGCCTAAATAGTCCTTGATGTCCAACTATATATAGTAAAATCCATTCTATTATCAACACAGTGTGGATACTAACACAGATTTACTTGACTGGATGATTGCAGTTTGTTCGCAGCGTGTTGCTGCTTCTGTTGCTTCGAGGCCTGCGAATGCTGTCTGGACATGCTCTGCTGCTGTTGATGTCCCTCCTAGACATGCCAAGCCAACCCTATGTATGTTGCTCTATGCTAGCAGCAAAGCTGAAGTTGGATTTGTTCCCCTGTTTTTCTACTCTTATGTTTCTTCTGTTACCTCCCACTGTACATTTCAAACTGTGAAGTTGAATAAACTTGTTATATAATGAATCCCTTGCTTCCCTGATTGTTATTCTCCACGGTAAATCATCTTACTTATCAACGCTTTGTGCGGTTTAAAAGCTCAATAATGTCTTAAGTAGTAACTGGATCGTCAACAAATTGCAAGAATAATAATGGCTTTAATTAAACAACAAAAATAATCAACATTTTCACCTTTACATATGGCTTGATTTGCAGTATTAAACTTGAACATACAACTGAGGACACGCTCAGGGGGAAAGAATATACTTGTGAGGGTCTAATCTTTATCTTTGCACAAAAATCAATCGAGGATCTAAATTTAACAAAGTAACTGGAGCCAAATTTTTTGTTCAATTATTTTACCTTCACATATGGCTTAATTTACAATAATGCATTTGAATGTACAATTGAAGAGATCCTCAGGAGAAAATGATGCTTGCAAGGGTCCCCAATCTTTGTATAATAATCTAAGGATCAAAGTTAACTCCGTAACTGCAGAATTACCTTACCAACCGAGTATGAGATTTCTCCCTTCATCAATATCAATGAGAAGAACATGCTCCGGATCCGAGCCACTAGGTCCTTCTGAGTAGTGTAGGAAGGTAAGCCTTGTATGCTGGCAAATAGCGGGATACAAAGTCCAACACCTGCGAAAAGCGGAACAAAAAAGAGAAATATTGGAAAAAAAATCCTCTGAAGCGCTAAGTGGTGAATTCTTCTATCTTTTTTTAGAGAAAGAATAATTATGAATTTCCACCTCCTCAGCAGACATCTCAGGCTTCCCGTCAGCCCTCATTTCTATTTCCACCTGAGAAGATCCGACTATACAATTTAATAAATAGTACAAGGATAAATAAGGAGGAAAATGCAGATGGTATCACATAACGAACCAGCAAACGCCATTGGTAGACATTGTAATTGGTTAGCCGTCATAGAACGATGATGAAACGAAATCAAAATTTGAACAACCAACTTCATCCATTCATAGGAATTCCATATCCATGCTTGCACATCATACCCAAGACTTGATGAAGTTTATCCTTTTCCCCCCAAGTTACGTAGGCTTTAAGTAATATCCAAAACGTTTTCTTTGAGATGTCCAAATTTACATTATCCATCTCGTTAAGAACTCTCTCCATTTCAATGAGTCGCCTTTGTGATGCATACATAACCATCTTGCAGTGGTAAAGGGACCTGCATATTTTCCAACCAGCACATTCTGCACGGCTAACAAAATTAGCAAGTTTGTCCACTGAGTTGTTTCGGAAGTAACTTGAAATGATGCAACGCATAACACCAACTCTAGTGACAGATGTGTTACGCTCAAATGCCTCATTTATCGAATTTTCCATCTCGTCTAATAAATTCTCCTTTGCATACAAACGTATCAAAATGACATTCAGCCAAGGCCTGTAATCATCTTTAGGAATCAACCTCATCAATTCCTCAATCTTTTGAACTTTATTTATGTCAGAACTTTTACTGTAAGCACATATCATCGATCGAATTAATGGGATTCCATACTGATCAACATGACCTTTGGCAAGCTCATAGACTTCTTCCATCTTATCCAACTTACCATAATTTGCATATCCTCGAAGCATCAACAAATGGGTAGCAAGATCAGGCTTTATACTTCCTGCCTTCATGATTCTATAAGTCTTCTCCATATCATCCCACATCCACGCTGTGATATACCCAGCAATTAAAGAGTTGTACGTACTAACATTTGGGCAGATATTTAAATCATTTATTTCCCGTAAGGTTGCCTCCATGTGATCTGTCAGCATTAATCTTCCAAAAACCGAGATAAGTATGTTGTATGTGACAATAGTTGGAGTACATGTTGCTTCCCTCTTCAAGTCCCGAAATACGGATTGACACTTCACAGCCAGACCGTTGAACATATATGCAGTCATAAGGGCATTATATAACGAGGTCGACTTAAGTTGCTTGTTGGAAGCCTCCTTGAATAGTTCGGCTGCAAGATCGACATTCTTTAACCTTCCAGCCACAACAATAGCTTTGGAATACTCCTCAGCTTTCATGGGAGTCCAGTAATCGAGTTTTCTTTTTCTCCAGTCAAAAGCCTGATAGAAAAGTCAGAATGTGTTACTTCCTCAATGAGGAAATATGGCAGTCGTCATACACTTAACATGTGCTCTAAAGTTAAGGGAATTGAATAGAAATTACTTAATACGGTAAAGGTATACAAGACAATTCTTCTACTGTGAATAGTAGCAAGGCACAAAATTACTATTGATTAATCGAAAGGATAATTGTTTGATATCGCCAAAAGAAGAGCAACCACTCATTTTTGTTCCATCCACAAACTCAGCTCCATTTCATTTTTCACGCCTAATTTACATAATCTAATCATAAAAGTTATACTCACACAATTTATTTACCGTACTTTTATGTACAAAGATCAAACTAGGTATGTTGTTGTTATGTACAAAGATTAGTGGTTAGCAGACTGTTTCTAACTGAAATAATCATTGTCCGGCATACAAAATAATAGTCAAGTCAGCTATCGCAAAACAAAGGAAAATTTCAGTTAATGAGGATGCTATTGTATGTAGAGACATAGTATATTACATAGAGAAAGAAAATCACCTGGAGTGCTAATCGGGGCGAAGATTTTAGCTGGTTTAATAGCTCAACAACAGCAGAACCATCTGCATACCTCCTAAACAACGAAACCCCTCTATCCGCTAATATTTCCTCTATCTTTCCAGCATCACCACTGTAGGTTAGCAACTCATCCTTTAAATGTGAAACCCTTTCTTTCATATCCTGTTTGACCAACGAATCAGCGTGACTCCACCTGTCCGCAAACAAAGCAAATACCTGTGGCCAGGCGGGTGGAGAAGAATGTGCCTCGCCTGCTACTCCTCGTGCAATTGAGGGTGGAGGTTTTGTATAATGTTCACAAGATCTTCCAAGAATTGCTTCTCCCATCTGGAAACCCTCCGGGATTCTCCATACCCTCTTCATCCTTCACAAATAGGTAAAGTGGTACCCTAATATTATATATTTCTACTCTCTCTTATACTACAATATATAAAGCAATCAAATTTAAAATTGCACCCAAGGTGTGGGACTAGCCTAGAGGTTCAATGAAGTTGGGATGAGCACCATGAGGTCTAAGGTTCAATTCCCAATGGGTGATTTATTCCCATCTGTTCTAGCCTTGGCGGGCAGAGTTACCTGGTACCTATTGCTGGTGGGAGGTGACAGGTATCCCGTGGATTTAGTCGAGGTGCGCAAGCTGGCCCGAACACCACGGTTATCAAAAAAAAAAATTGCAGAATGTAGAAGTTTTCACTTGTTTAAAGAAACATATCAAACACTTAGGATACAACAAATATTTTTCCTAAAGAGCTAAAGTAGCCAATTCTTCAGAAAAATAGGTGTAAACAGAAGCTTCAAGTGAGATAAGACTTGTAATATTTTTAAATACAGAGATGAGAAAGAAACAACAGCAGCAACAAGTTGAGAAATGGTACATATAGAACACACACACACACAAAAAAGAAAAAAAAAAGAAAAAAAATGTGTGCTATTCATTCTTTCTTTCCGGTCTTAAGCTTTAATTTTTGCATATCCCAAAAGGAAGGAATTCCAAAATCAAGAAATTTCTAAAGAAAATCCAATAGATCTTGCAACTCAATCTAGCGTAGTCCATAGAATAATCGAATTGGGTCTTTTTCCATTTTAAGTTAAACAGAATTAACTGAAAAAGAAGAAAGGTAATACTAACAAAAAATCACATACCTTTATGGTGTAATTTATACTGCGACGAGACCCCAAAACTTTTGAAATCAAACCCGATGCTTACTGTTTGTGAGACGTAAGGTTTCTTTGAGACCTGAGAATAATCGCCAAGCAGTCGTGAACACTGAAGAAGAAATTAGGGTTGATGGTAAATTGGGGATCAAAGGAAGACACGTGGCAACTGTTCAGCTAGTGGGGACAGAGATAGGCGGTGGAGATTTAATAGAGCTTGTAACCGATACAGTGAACGAAAGGCCCAGATCTAATCATTTAATAAACAATCAAATAGTACAGATTAATCCAAAAGTATATTTAATAGAGTTGAATTTTACCATAATGATCATTACAAGTGGTGCTCGAAGCTTTCATGACGATTTATTTCTAATTCAGTTCATCAATTGTAATAGCTAATTGTATTGAACTTGAATTAGCAATAAAATTTTCTTTTGCTATTTCAATTTCTCTTTCGTTTTCGTAGTACATAACACGAGACACTATTAATCATAGAAATTAATAGGAGAATGTCAACACCAACGAGCAAGGGGAAAAAATGATTGAGTTTTATATTAAAAAAACTACGTGATTTAACAAATATAATCTTTTAATTATTTTATTTAACTTAAATTTTAATTAATTATAATTCATAACATATCTTTATCAGTTAAATACTATTCATAGCTTATCTTCTCCTTCCCTGGCTAGTTTTGAAAGTTTCACTCTTATATTTAATAAATACTAGATACACCGGTCCCAATATATATTACTCTCTGGCTAAGATAAAAATTGGAGAGTCTAACCAATTTTTTTATATCTTTTGAGTTGTTTGTTATTATAGTTTATATTAATAATTTATATTATTTTCTCTTCATAGATAGTACACCTTTTGGTTTTGTGGACTAGAAAATGGAAAGATTGATGTCACTAGTGATACCTGGCATCTTAGCTATTTAAGTACAACGTAGATGTTAATTTATTTATTTTTTTGAAGCAAAAACTGAATAATCCATAAGAAGAAAGTGACAGATTTATTTAAAAGCTTAAATAGAGCGTTTAAATGGTGAGATTTCGTATAATCGACTCTAACTTGGGAATTGAGGCGTAGCATTTGTTTTACTCTGTTTAATTGACCTTAACACAATATGGCTATGAAGACAAATTTACTTGACTGGATAATTGCAACGTGTTGCTGCTTCTTTATATATAGTTTAAATTATTTTTTATGTATATACAGTAAATGTTGAATCCTCCTCGATTAGTTCGTATGTTTACTTTTGAACCTCCTTAACAAAAACTCTGCCTCCGCTACTGTTTCTGGACATGATTTCCTGCTGTGCATGATGTTGTTCCCCCCACCCATGCCAACTCTATATATGTCGGGCTGGGGATACCTTGGAAAAACAAAAAAAATAAAAAAAAATTGCTTCCGTGATTGTTTTTCTCCACTCAGAAATAATTTATAATTGTGAACGCTATACGTTTGATCGAACTTAATACATATGTAAGAAGTAATTGGTATTGTTCAAGGAACGTGAGGAACCATCACATTGGCTACTCCATTCAGCAATGATAAAGCATAAACTAGGTGTGTAGCAAATTCAAGAGCGTTTTGTTGAAAATCTTTTAATACTAAACGGTAATAATAATAATGTCCAAGTAGTAATTGGATCGTCAACAATTGCAAGAATAATGAGTTTCCGCTAAATCATTTTCTCCATTTTGATGGAAAAAGTTTTCCATGGAACATGAACACTCTGTCATTCCAAACACACCAGAGCTGCTCTGATGTTGTTAAAATATAGTAGTAAATAGTTAGAATAAAAAATTTGGATACTCGGTTAGCTCAGGCATATTTGCATCAAATATAAGTTATTAGCAGTGAAGGATTATGGTAAAATAATAGACATTGTTACCTTCACATATGGCTTGATTTACACTATTAAATTTCAAATTACAACTGAGAACACATTCGGGAGGAAAGAACGGTTGTGAGGGTCTAATCTTTGCACAAAAATCGGTCGAGGATCTAAATTTAACAAAGTAACTCGAGCAAAATTTTGCTCAAACATTTTACCTTCACATGTGGCTTAACATACGATAGTACATTTGAATGTACGATTGAAGAGACTCTCAGGAGGATATGATGCTTGCAAGGGTCCCCAATCGTTGCTTAATAATCTATCAAGGATCAAAGTTAACTCCGCAACTGCAGATTTACCTAGCAACCAAGGATGGGATTTCTCCCTTCATCGATATCAATGAGAAGAACATGCTCGGGATCTGAGCCGCTAGGTCCTTCTGAGTATAGTGTAGGAAGGTAAGCCTTGTATGCTGGCAAGTAGCGGGATACAAAGTCCAACACCTGTGAAAAGAGGAACAAAAAAGAGAAATATTGGAAAGCGTTCCTCTGAAGCGCTATAAGTGATGGATTCTTATTTCTTTATTTTTTTGGACAAAGAAAAAAATATAGATTTGCACCTCCTCATCAGACATCCCAGGGTTCCCGTCAGCCCTCATTGCAATTTCCGCCTGAGAACATCCAACTACATTATTTAAAAAATAGCACAAGAACTAATATGGAGGAAAGGTGCAGATGATATCACATAATGAACCTGCAAACGCCATTTGTAGACATAACTAGGGTCTTGGATCTTGATGACAACCCATGATTTGACATACTTATGCCATGCATCATAATAAGCTTCTAAGTTCTTGTTGACAGTCTCTAGCTGCAGTTTTGAAAGTTTCAATGATCCAAGAAGATAGATCAAATAGAAAGCAAAAGCATCCAGAGAGAGTCAAGTATTTGAACCTGTGGATCAACAGCTTTGACAACTTCAGGTGGAAGGGGTTTGAAACCAAGCATCCAACCTTCAAACAGAACTACCTAATATCCAAAGTACTGACAATGACATGAGACAATCTCACCATTTCGCCTTGAGTTAGATCTATGAGAAAAATTGTGTTTTTACAAGAATGAAACCATGATGCCGATTCACTTTTAAGTCAATTTAGAATTTTAACTTTGTGGGAATGATGGAATTGACGTCACCCTTTGAATCATTAAACATTGGCTGAACAGAAATCCACTGAATTGCCAGGTCTAAATAAAAACAACTTCGTACCGGTAGAGGCCCTTCGACCTCTGGCCATGTGGAGGGATCAGCTCGGTCACCTCTACCACTGTAAGCAGACTGGAAATATAGTTTCAAATTTAGTAACACATAATATCGATAACCCACTGAGACTTAAATGTTTACTAGTCACGAGTACTTACTTTATCATATCTAGGAAGATTCATCTTCACACCTGGATGGAGTTGAATATTAGTTAAGCGTATAGATGCAGCATCTAAATGAAAAAGTAGCACAAGCTAAAAAGGTGAATTCACCTTCTTTTGTCAATTTACTTAGCTCTGTCAGTGTCTCAATAGAGAATGGGAGATCATGGCTTCCAGCATTTCCGCGAAACTGAAGTAAGAAAGTGAATTTTTTTATATATTTTGTTTTTATTTTTCATTTTTTGACAAAAAGAAAGTGAAATTGTCATTTTCTACCTCCAAAAGCAAGTTCCCTGGGTTGCTGTCTCTTAGTTTCGCCTAAAACCACAGAATGTGTCAGCGTTGGTGATAAAACACAGACGGAAACTAGCAAGCAGCAAACTCATGAAACATTACCTGTTCTTCTGCCGTTAAGTAAAAATCATCAATGGATACTGTAGCAGCTTTCCTGATTTACAAGTGTGAGCATAATTTTGGTTATTTCTGAACCACAGAGGAATCAAAATGTCATGAAGCAACTTACCTCCCTGTGATTTTAAAAAGATATTCTAATGCGAATACTAGCGTTGTCTTTCCACATCCTTGAGGTGCACTGAAGCCAATCTACATGCCAATAACATACCTTATCTTAGTGAGTTTATGTCTAGCTTTTCTAATCAAACCATCATGATATTGACCCTCAATGGAATCATACACACAAGAACCAAGTGAGTGATAAAAATGTGTATACCACCAATGGAGGGATTTCTTCTTCTTCTTTGAACTTGGAACTATGCTGCGAGATTTCCTGTTCACACCACAAGAAGACAGGAATATAGTAGTGGTAGATTCGAATTTTTTGGGCTTCGTTGAGAGCCAACTGGTTGAGCCGAAACAATCTACAAAGCCGTAATCCATACTCTATCCAGTTGTCAATGGACTCAGCCACCTTTTCTGGTGTCAGACCTATCTTACTGATTAGGGGACCTGAGACTATGAATTCATAAAGATCATCCACAGCAGAAACTTGTGCTCGTTCTTTTGGAGACACAGCATTCAAATGACCTTGCGTCCTTCCATTGGGGGAAAAATTATCACAAGAAGCAGATTTATCATGCATCCTTGAATATCCACTGCCTGCACCACCAAGATCAGCTGTGAATGAATGCAAAAGGGCAAAAAATCATGGCAGGGCAGCTTTTTAGCAGATGTAATATTAATGGTCATCAACAGACATAAGAAATCAACCATATAGATTACAAGAAGTACGAAGCAAGATCCACCAAATACAGTCAGCTATTCATCTTTTAATGATTCACTATTTAGCAAAACTTGCATCTAGGCGTACGCCTACAGAAACCATTTATCCCCATGGTAAAGGTTTGTGATCGTCTTTCTTCTCATATATTAAAAATTGGATTTCCAAAGACTATCACAAATTTGGTTTATAGATTTGAAATTAGACGAATAACCTTCATTAAAAGTTGATTCCATTCAACAATAACAAAATAGCCAGTGTGTTCCCACAAGTAGGGTCTGGAGAGGTTAGAGGGTATGCAGACCTTACCCCTACCTCCGGAGATAGAGAGGTTATTCCCGAAAGAACCTTGGATCAAGTAACACATAACAAGACAGTTTGAAACAGACAATATAGAAGTAGAACAAGGCATAACAAATAAGACATAAGAAGTAATAGAAACAGATCATACAGAGCAGAATAATGTGATAAACGAAGCACAAGAAGCAACAGCTAGTAGCAGTAATCGAAGAACAAGAAACTATAAAAGTAATGCTAATATGATCTACCCATCAAGCCTATCCATTAGGGAAGCGAGACAATCCTTAACTACCTTCTATCCTTGTAATTCACGACCTCCATATCCTCAAAGTTGATTTCTTTCAAAAAAAAAAATTTAAAAAGAAAAGAATAACCTTCAGAATTTTACTTAATCACTTCCAGCTTTCAACTCCAAAACTTTACTCCTTACTCTCCAACCAAGCTAGGTTTTAACCTGTTCAACCAAGTCAGGAAATATTTCCAGTCGTCCCAGGAAAAAAAAAACATTTTAGCAAATGCAAAATCGATCAACTATATAAGGAGGTAATATTAGTAGCTCAGCTAATTGGCTATCTGAACTTTCACCTTATTGTTGAGAGTTCGACTCTCATCCTGTAATCCCCTCCCTAGTTTCTCCATCCCCTAACCCCAAAGAAAAAAAACTACTATAAACAGGCAGAAAGCACTTATGTGCAAGAACAACTAATTATTAGCCATTCTAACAAGAATCATGTCAAAAGAGCTCAGACCCACTTCGAATTATACACGTAACAGTGAACAAGGAAACCCATAAATACTTTTATGTATACAAATTATAGCAGACAGCCAAATTACAAAGAGAAAAACACAATTGAAAAGAAAAGAAAAGAAAAGAAAAGAAAAGAAAAGAAGAACCTGAAGAATTGGGGAGCATGTGAGAAGAGAAAGGAGGTGGCTTTGATTTTGCATTTTCAGAAGAGGGAGACGACCCGAATTTACAGCATTTGATATGGCCGCAATTGGAAACATTATTATTATTATTATTAAAATCATAAAAAGAATGCCGAAAGCGTAAAGAATAGGATGATGATGATGACGTGGAAGAAGCTGACAGCTGCCATGGCGATAATATATTCAATCCCGCCATTGTCGGCTCTCTCTCTCTCTCTTTCACATACGCACACAGTGTGAGTGAGTGTAATGTGTGTTGCAGCTTTTTGTGGATCAAGAATTTGAGGAGAAGTTGATACGTTTACTTAAAAAAACGTTCGGTTAAGGTTTGGCCAAGAGGAATATCAACTTTCTGCCATGCTGGATTTTTTTTATTTTTATATTTTTAAAATAAATAAATAAAGTATTTATATTAGAAGAAAAAATGGGGACAAAAAGAATAAAAATGGAGTAGTAGTCCCATCTTCAGTTTTAGTTGTGATATTTCGTTTTTCGAGGATCAATTTGAGTAATTTTTAAAGTTGTAATTAAATCAATTTTTTAAAGCTAAAAATTTAGATATTTAAAAACTATTACGAAATACAATTTTTCTCATATCAACATGATAAAAACTACGTATTAAAATGTTAGTCATAATTTCTATCATTTGACTCTTTAACAAAACGAAAGAAGTGCTAATAACAACAACTTTAAAATGTATTCATTTTGCAGGATTATAATGGTATGTTGTTATTATTAGTATTATTATTGTGTATTCCTGATTCATTTTGTGCCAAACTTACTTATTTTTTGTGGTAAATTCAAACACAAAGTTATTTAAAAATTACATAGGAAATATACAATTAATCACAATATTTAACAATTTAAACATTACTTATGACTCAAAAAATTATTAGACTCTCCAAATAATAATAATAATATCGTACAAAATGAAATTTTAAGGACAACAGCTTTTTCAACCCCATCCCTAAACGGAGAAAACAAAAGTACAAGTAGACGGATCAATCAGAGCATAAAAGTTAGATTCTACTTTTTGTTGAAAGCATCATCTTCAAAATATGTAAACACACTATAAAATCATATAATATAGTACTAATAGTTTGTTTAATTACAAAGTCATTTCAAAAGATTTGATGCAAGAAAAACAAAAAACATTTTTGACTCCATGAAATAGTTTCATATTGTGGCCTGTGGGAAATGGTTTTAGTATTCTATGAGCAAATGATTTATTAAGTACTATTATAAAGGGAAAAAGTTTCATAATGAAGCTGCATTTCAACAGATTAAGACAAATCAGTATAAACTTATGTTGCTTAGACTCTTCAAAAATGTCACTGGGTGTGTCGGATCCTTCAAAAATAGTGCTTTTTTTAAGGATCCGACATGGGTGCGGCAACATTTTTGGAGAGTTCTGAGCAACTTAGGTCTAAACTACAAAAGCAGGCAAAATTAACGGTTGAAAAAATAGCATGTACAAGTATTACCTGCATGATTTTCTTGAATTACAACTGAGAAAGTTGCTAACTTTATACTGCTAAAACTTGCAAAGTTAAGTATATTTCTAGTTGTCAAATCTTTACATCAAGAGAATGGACAAAGGAACACTCTTAAGTGATTTGAATCAGTTACTCTCAGAAAAAAAGCCAAGAGAGGAGCCAAGTTGGAAAATAGCCCCTTTATAGAAAGTCATCTGCTTCAGCACTGCTCCATTTGGTTAGTCTTATATCTGCAAATTTCATGTTTGAAACAGTGTCTCAAGTAGCTTTGGCGAAGACAAACACGCGACTGACTTGAACTGTTGGCATAGGAAAAAGAGATACTTATTAGGGAACTACATATAATGATAACTTAAATGTGCTAATTTTGAATAGTAACATACAAGTACCTTATCTTGTCGGTATTTAGCACGTATGGCATTTAGCAGGCAGTTACTTGTATTCAACTGTAGACCTTGTAATGCAAGAACTGTGGTTTTCAGATCCTGAGCCTTGTAATAGGTATAGTGCTCCAGTGTTGGACTCTGTCAAAGTTGAAGGTGTTATTCTACATATCAGAGCCACGCAAAAGATAAAACGGATTAATGTAAAATGAAAAAAAGAAGAGATTCAAGAAGCAAACCCATGGGTGGCTTGACTGATCTAGTGTCCATCTTGCAAGGAATACAGATGATGCAGCAATAGCAGACGGGACGAATTTCAAGAAGCCATATTCGATCAATGTCAGTTCAGCGAGATAATTAGCCAAGAACTCTAGCTCCAGATTGGGATTCTGAAATTATGTGTCATCCAGCAATACAGTTATATTTCAGTACAGAGAGAAGTTTTGTTATAATTCGAGGCATCAAGTGAAGCACATTAATTCATTACCTCGTAAGAAGCTTGTGCTGCTCTTACAAATCTCCTGCAAATAGCATCATACATAAGAAGATGAATTTTCAGTTATCACAAAGACGTAACAAAAAGAAAAAGCTACGCTGTTATACAAACGAAAAAAATTAACCATGGCTGAAACAGAAGTACCTGAGAAATGTCTTTGCAGTTGGAGTTGAGAGTCGGAAACCTAGAAAGTTCAGAACAAGACTCTCCATTGCCAGGACCTGCGCCACTTTACTACATCAGAACCTTCAGTTTGTCCAACTAGTATATAATAATATCTGAAAACCAATTTTTTTCTGGGAGTTCTGTAAGATGATAGAGAAGGAAATGGGGAGGGGGAGATGTCGGCATCTTCTTTAATAACCAAAGGTTTCATGCAGATTTAGTATTTCCTCTGGTCTGATTACATTGCAGTATGTTACATAGAATTGCATTTCTTGTAGGGATTAGACGAGTTTCTCTCACTACTAATGAAACCGAAGAGACAGATCTACTTCCAATATTTGCAAGCTTGAAATAAGCATTGAGATTCATGTAGACCTAGAAGTCCTAAAAGCTTGAAGGGGAATAGGCTCCCTGATAATTATACCAAATGATACACAATTAACACATATATAGAACGTAAACTGTATGTGTGAAGTTTAGAGAGGAGAGATGTATGAATGGTAAAGCTCATCAAGTACGTTTCCCATGGGAGGTGCACTTCAAAATCCAAAGACATCATCTTAACTAACCAATAGCTTACTATGCCGTAACTATGCTTGTCCTTCTCACTCTTTTTTTGCACCTAATGTAGAAATTCAAAATCCTGATAGTGAGAATTTGAAAGAGCAGTACTATACCTCATTTTTCGTGTAAGCATTGTCAGTGCTGAAACAGAATTCCTCAACATGTGGAGCACACATCTCTTCATATTTCCTTCAGAATTGAAAGAAAACCCACATTCAACCACCAGATAAAATGTAGGTCTTTATTCAGATATAAAAGGGAACAGATTTTCGGCTATAAAGTGCAAAGTGCTGAAAATAAATGCTATGATATCCTTTTTTCTAAAGCTGAAGGCACATTGAAAATGTGGCTACATAGGATAATTTCTTCATAAGCGCATATGGGGCATGAAGAGTTTGCCAGATTCTAAATGAGTGATGTCCTTAGTTGTCAGATTATAAAAATGAGTGGAGTCTTTAGTCTTGGCCTTATATGCACTTCGTAATCAAGACATTTCAAACTATTAGGCATTGCCAACCCATCCAAAGATTCTGTGACTTCTTTTCGACTTAGAAAGAAAGGGTCCTGTTACCTGTATTTCTTCAACTTGAGTTTCCTTCTCTTTAAGCATTTCAAGAAAATGCTTCCCCAGAAAGTAATATTACAAAGAACCTACAGTAGTGCAAACAGTTGTGTTGGGCTTACGAGGCAACTAGCATGCAAGTGATACCAAGGAGCTGCAGGTTTTTCCTTTCCACATAGTTTTGAGATAGAAATAGATCGATGTAGTGAACAGTGAGATAGAGTGTATCTGGCACCAATTTATATTCCTCGGACACCTGACACAAGATTAGAGGAAATTAGCAACCAGCTTTCTTATAAAGCATTTCAAAATTCAGCAGGCAACTGGCAAGCATTATGAGCTCAAAAGGTAAAGGAAGAGGGAGAGAAGCGGGATGAATAATTATCTTAGTTGAAAAAGCACATACAATCTTTACAAGTGTTTTTCGAATCTGATCTAAGGTGAAACCATCACCAGATGATGAAAAAAAAAAATGAAAATGTAAAGTCGCTTGTCCAAGTTAATACTGTTAGGAAATTGATCTACTTCACGTTTACTTGTTCAAGATGAATCATGAACTAATAATTCGAAAATGTCAGCACAAGAAGACAACACAATATGCTTCAACTATTCAGTTTATTTTTCTGAGATAAACACCACCTTACCTCCACAAGCCAGTCGACAAGGATTCCCCGCATACTTTGCGTGATATCTCGCTGGAGTGTTTCCATGAAATTTGATTGCGGCCTTTTAATTAGCTGGAGAAATACAAATTCGACTCGGCCTTAGGATAAGGTTACAGTTATTCGCTGCAACTGAAAAAAGACTAGGCTAATACTTGACACCATTATCCTAATTCCTAAAACAATGAAGTCTCAGAAGTTATACAAGTTGGGATTTGGATTCAGAAAATTAAGCAAATATTGCTTATTAATATGCATAGGAAAACATTCCAACAAGTAGGTTTCATAGTGGGAAAGTATTCTTGAGTTAAAGTATCCAGCATTCTTTCATAAGTGAGCATAAATTAAAGGTATGGAGGAGGATTAATAAAGAAAAGAAACTGGGTGGTTACAGGTAAAACTGAAATTATAATCTAAAGTTGAACATTGATGCTGATTTGTCTAACTCAGAATTTTGAACAAAAAGGTGAAAAAACATCCTTGAGTCGCTTGTGAAAATATAACCTTTGCAAGAAACCCAGTTATTTCGTCAACTAAGAAATCCAAAAGAACTGTGCAAGAATATCAATTAAATGAACCTCTGCAACCCGTAAGTTGTTATATATATCATGAGCATATTGACTGCATTGCTGTGGATCCTTTTGATCAGAATCGATGTCTATGAAGTCCAACTTTGTTGATGTTGATGGTGCCGCATCACGAACAGCTTTCTCAACTGTGCCTGTTCAAAAATTCAGTTAGTTTAGTATGTAAAAGGAGAAACATTAACAAATTACATGGAACACAATAAACCTAGTATATATGAATAGAAACTGATGAATAATTCCAATCATTATTTATCTCAGAAACATATTCACTAAGTACTCAAGAATAAAGTATGAAGATAAGACCAAGGCTTCCTCTATGATTTATAAATGTTACTACAGAGAATCACTTGTTATCATCATCTCTTTTTCTTTATTATCCTGTCCAGCCAACTACAAGTTTGTCAAAAGTTGTATTGTTTTAATGAAACTAACCTTTTCTTGGAAAACATTTGATTTCTATTGGATTTCCTTGCTGTTGTTCATGGAACTTCCCGACTGAGTTACTTTGATTAATGCTACTCCCTGCAGTTAGACAAATCAGGTGATATTCATAAAACTGACTCAAATAGTACTCGGATTAGAGAGACATGCTGTCAGCATCTTGATCCCTACTTGGTGGTAATTTGGCTGGAAACTGATAGACTTCAGGGCAGACTGAAGTGGCCACTTTTGACACATCCAGTGAACTGTTTCCAACTCGCATGATCTTCTTCTTCTGAAAATTATAATAAACTAAATCAGATAACAACAGGGATAACTTGAACCAGCAGGAAAGAGTATACACTATCAACAAAGTTTTATTGGGATAATATAGAAGCACATACAACACATGAATCCTTAAATTAGCTAATGCCCATTACTATTCTCTACCTGCAATATTTCAAATCAACTCGAAACTCTTCCAGATATCTAAGGAACTCTACAACAGTCAAACTATCAAAGTTGTTTCACATGGTGTCAATGACAAAATAGATAATACAAGTAGAACAGAAGAACTACTAACTGGAACTTTGGTAGCATTGAAGAAGTCTCCATTTGAAGTCTTGCCACATAGATTTGTGACGTCCTTAAGCACTGGCCGGCATTTCTGCTCCATAGAGGAAGTAAGTGGAACATTCTTGTTCCTCTCCCTGAGGATTGCCGTGTTAGAATTTGACTGCAGAGCACGTTTCTGACCCCGCTGCTTTGGTAATTCTGTAGCGCGTGCAAGTGTGGATTTTTCAGGGGCTGCAGCTCGAGATCTTGTAATCCGAACCATGGGCTCACTTGCAGCTGAGATTACTGAATTTTCTCTCTTCATAGTAAGTGTGGGGGACGCAGAATTAAGCTAGTCAATTTACTTTTAGTTGAACCCCCTCATTTACCTGCAAAACTTCTTAAAGTTAGTAACATGTTATATCAAGAATTATGAAGCTCAAGAAACATTGAAACTAACAAACTTAACATGCTTTATCGTAGGAGCCAACCATTATAATTTATTGCCAAGGAAAGCTTTCACTTCATCTTGACTAAATCTAGCACTAAATATGGAATTCATGTATAAATCTTTGCGTAGGACTCAAATTCACAGAATAATACCGTTCAAGAGTTAGTAACATGTAATATCAAGAATTATGAAGCTCAAGAAACATTGAAACTAAGAGAAACTTATCATGCTTTATCATTGAAACCAAACATTATAACTTACAGCCAAGGAAAGATTTCGATTCATCTTGACTAAATCTTGTGCGAAATAAGGAATTCACGTATAAATTTTTCCATAGAATTCCAATTCACAAGATAATACCATTCAAAATGAATGTGCATAAGAAATGCCCAATATTCCGGATTCATATTCACAAAAAAAAAATACTACAACACTAGTCAAAATGACATGTCCACAAAACTTAAACTATTAAGCATTAAAAATTAGAAATATAAAGAACACTAATGGAAATGTTCTAAACTTGAAGAGGAGAAAAATCTCAATGAAACAAACATACACCTCTCTTCAAGTATTTAAAATGTGGTTCAAAATCAAACTATAATAATCCAAGAAACGTTCAAAAATACATCCTTTACGAAACATAAAGATAATCAAAACCCAACCCATAAAGGAAATTCCACTACATTTTCTTCTTGTCTACTCCAAGAACTCAAAATTATTAGACAACCCCACTGACCCACTTCAATCGAATACTAGAAAAATAACAATGTAAGAATGGGAAATTGAAGATTTAATCATTTCAAGAAACCATCAACAATGTTATTGAATACAGAATGTAGATTAGATAACCTTGTTTTGCAATCAAGAAAATTCAAGAATGTGATCAAGATAAGATCTTGATGAGACAAAATGGATATTGAAATGTGTGAGAGAGGCGGGATGTTGAGTTTAAACTTCAAATTCAAGAAATTGAATGAAGGTAACAAATGAAATAAAAAAAAGAAAGATATATTAGTAGTAGTAGTTCTTTTTCTTGGATTAATAGTAATAATGGCCTCTGACAAAAAAAGAAGAAAAAAAGAAACAGATGGAAGGTTTGACTAAAACGGTTTATTAGAACAAATTACTACTATTGTATTTTCGTTATTATAAGGTTACGCGGTCCTAAAAAATGTAAAATTCACAAGGCCGTCCTAGCTGGATGTTTTGTTTACGAATTACTCCCCTCACTTTGGAAAATTATGCACATTTGGTCCTTAATATTAAGTTTGATTGTTTAATTTGGTACACTTGTATTTTTGCTCAAATTGTGAAGAAATACCAATCATATTTCCTAGTTTTGTAGTTAGTTATTTTAGATAATGAAAATTCATAAGATGGAGCAAAAAGGAATGACGAATTTCTCAATTAATATTATTCTCGTGTTGTAACTTTACTATTGTTGTTACGGAAAAATCCTTGGTAGGGAGCGCTACCCTCGAACAGAGCCCTATCCGGTGCGAATTCGGATTAATAGGAAATCAATGCGGGTACCGAACACCAAATGAGAAATCCAAAAGAAAAAAATATATACTATTGTTACACTTCATGAGACCCTACTCGCAATAATTGGAAGTAAACACTACAACAATAACAACAACATACCCGGTGTATTTCCATCAAGTGGGATTTGGAGAGGGTAAAGTGTACGCAGTTCATTCCATTATCTCAGATGAAGTAGCGAGGTTATTTCCGATAGACCCCCGGCTCAGGACAGATAACAATAAAACAAACAAAACACATAAAAGCATGCCACCACACGGTAATACTATAATAACAGTTCAAAAAGGATAATAACAGAAACAAGATACGCACAAGATAATACTAAAAAATATCTATTCGAAAAACATAGGTATCGCCAATACACCACAGACGTACGTACTCCTTACACACTAACCCTCTACCCTAATCTGCACCCTCCACGCCTTCCTATCAAAAGTCATGTCCTCCGTAAGCCGTAACTGCTCCGTGTCATGTCTAATCACCTCCCTCCCATACTACTTTTGTTAGGCCTACCTCCAAATTAATTGAGAAAAACCATCATTCGCTCACCTTACTCAAAGTGACCTTAATGGCACATTTCTATCATATATTTTCTTAAATTAAGTGTTCATGAATCAACTTGTGCTTATTTAGATCAATTCATCAGGCAACTCTCTATGTTGTAACTAGGATCCCTACCTAATATTTATGAATTACTCCCATACATCAGCCACTAGATCATCTCCTTGGAGACCAGTGCCATGTTTTTCATTTTATATACCATAGCATCTCCATTAACCATTGCAAGTCTTCTTAACTTGGCTATACATCAGCCTGTGTATTTAAGTCGAGAAAGATAAGAGGATGGGCTGACTATCCACCATTGACACGACGTATAAAGCCTCCATTAGACATGCTGAGAGATAAATGAGACACTTCCATCATTCATTCAAGAAAATTAGGTATCTATGAATAAATACTTCATTTCAAACTATACAGAATAGCAAGTTTTAGCTTGCATTTTCAAATGATCAAGTTGCAAAGCTTAAAACCCCTTCGATTATTAAGGATACAAAGTGTCTTCCATTGTATTTGTTGATGAATCATCAGTCCAGGAGAACCAGCTGCTACTAAACTTTACTCTTGACAAAATCATGAATCCATTCCACTATCTAACAGCTCTTCCAAACCTTTTCTGAGCCTTTTTGCAGCTGCTATAGTGTCCTTTTCAATCAATCCTCCGAAGGAGATTCTAACAAAACCTGGACAGCCGCAGGAACTGCCGGGGATCAGGACTACTCCATGCCTCTTAGCTAGCCAGTGAACTACTTTAACGTCGTCCGCGTACTTATCGGGCAGCTTTACCCACAGGTAAAGGGCACCTTCTCCCCCTTTAACAGATTCCTCTCCCAAAGGAGAGAGAGCTTCTACAAGTACATCTCTGTTCTTGACGAGGTTTTTTACTTGATCAGCTACCCATTCTGGTCCCACTTCCATTGAGTAAAGAGCCAGTCGTTGTGAGATTATAGAAGCACAAATAGGTATGTTGTCCTGAACTTTAAGGAGCTGAGCTGCGAGCCCGTCCACTTCCGATGGGTATGCTATCTGCATTAAGACATGAGTTTAGCTCACTCACAAGATGAAACAACTTTTTTCCATTCCGGAGTAGCTATACAGTACAAAAGTTTTCTGGGAATTCCATCGCAAATAAACAAGCACTTGGTTGTGATTGAGATCAGTTTTATATCCAATCCCAGCAGATTGACAGCATGCAACAGTATTCTTTTAAAAAACTAATGAGCAACAAGAATAGAGAGATTGATCATAGGTGTCTGTCATACATACGGATTTTGAAAAGACGTGTGAGTAAAGACGGGATTTTTTTTAATTTTTTTGGATAAAGGTGAAACCAACGGGGTAGTTCACGAAGCAAGGAAATGCAGTTGCCAAATACATAGAAAAATCATCTTTTAACAAGGTGTATTTTTATGGTTGTGTCAAGAGTCACCCAGCAGAATAATAATCACTTATGTGCTCAAAATTAATACATCTCTAGATATAAGTTAGAACGAGCATCACTTACATATCCAACTCTCCATCCCATCATCCCATATGCTTTAGAGAAGGAAAAGATGTTTACAATGTGGTTTGCTTCTACGCAAACATGCTTCCGATCATCATACATGAAATACCTGCAAACAGTACATACATATAAGAACATATCTTTCTGAAAATTTTAAAAATTATAAGCAACGTGTACTGAACAAAGTTTCAAGAAAAAGAAGGAACAGAGATGATGCTTGATAGAATAAGATAAATGCATTCATGGAAGAGCAAAGACACAATAGCAACGCGTGCCAACTTTCTAGGTTTATTTGTCATCCAGGGATTGAGAACAACAGCAACAAGTGAGCCAAAATAATGATGAATTCTAGACATGTTCAGTGAAGTGTAACGACAAACTGGTGGCTTACTGGAATCTGAAAGTTAAGATTCAGATTCCTTTATCTCCCAAACATTCAAAGCCTGATAATTCTGTCACCTTAGCTATTTCCTTCCTCACCTTCTCACCAGTTAAAATTCTGCAACAGATCCCAGGATAGATTAATTTTTCTGGCCTATTTAATTTAGTTTATGTTAAGGTTCACAAAGCATAAATATTTCCTCACAGTGCAACAAAAACCTGTATAGTTGAATTACTCAAAAGTCCCTTGCTGGTCTAACAAAAAGTATTCCAGGATTAGTCCATTCAATAGTTAATTCCCTCATCATCTTTGTTCTAAGACTATCATCTTTATCCACGGACGAGAAAACGAATTGGCACCAGTTTAACAGCAAGTACTCAGTTTAATATGAGAAACTATAAGATTCATATAATCACTTACTCATATGTGTTATCAACTACGAGCCAACATCCCGCTTCCTTACAAATATCAGATATCCTCTACATGACAAAATGCAACTTGTTAATGTTTCAATAGAGTCAAAATCACATGAGAATACTACTGCACTTTGAATAACTGATGACTTCCAACCAATCCATTCATATCAATAAAGATGAGATAGAGAGACCTTAAGAAGGGACTCAGGGATATATGTTCCTGACGGATTGCCGGGATTAACAACAGTGACAAGCTTTGGGGTTGGTACAGTATTCTTTAGAGTACTCTCCAACCAGTCTGAAAATTGAGAAATCATGGAACACGTTAACCCATAGAAAATCAAATGATGAAGGCAGATAATGTTTTGAAAGTCTCAAGTTCATTTGGCAAATTAGTGCCAATATTTAGGTTAACATTATGCAGCGAAGTGTCAAACTATAAGTTATAGCGTACTTAAATCAGGTCTACAATTGGTAATGAAATTTACTAACTTAGTTTTTCTTTTTCTTTTCTTTTGGGTGGGGATGGGGTGAGGATATCCAATACGAGAAAAATCACAGAAGAATTGCTTTCCAGACAACATTCTGCAAAGCAAGACATTATGAATGATTTACACAACTTGCAACACAAAGCAGAACACTACCTCTGCAGCAACCTCATCTTAAGTGATATTTACACAACTGGTGTTAGATTCATAGAAGAGGTGGTTTCTTGAGAAATTTCAAGCAAAGGAGAAACATAAATTAGCTCATAGTACATATATGATTAGTGATTATGATATATTCCCAAGTGCTCAGACGCCAAAAGATAAACGACTGTTCACTCAAATTTGAGCATGCATGCTAGCACAAAAAAGATTTATACCACAACATCTAGTATAATCAGTCTTAAGGAAAACTAATGGGAAGGAATAGTAGTCTTAATAATGGGGAGGGCACCGCAAAATGAACATCATATGAAAGTACATACCTGCATCAGGCTGGAGTGTCTTTGCATCAACAGAACCCACCAGAATATCGGTAACACCCGTCATCTGGAATGACATGTATGCATTGAAATAGTATGGTGCAAACATGACAACCGAATCACCAGCATCACACAGTGCGAGAACGACATTTACAAAAGCCTGGAATCAAATCAGTAAGACTCCATTAGAGATTTCTAAGCAATAGGGAAACAGCTAGCCCATTAGTCCCTAACAAAGAACGTAGACATATACACAAATTAATCTACCCCGAAATGTAGCATCTCTATTACACTACAAATGGATCTTTGTCATAGCTCTACTATCTTCGTTCAACTCAAGATAGCATCTGAATTTGTTTACTGTAGTAAATAGTGATTTTAATTTGGAGCATTATCGAGGACACCACCCTCCTGTTAACTGCTCTTTAATCGGCAGGTATGGAGTGATCTGTCTGTACTCATACTTTGTGAGCCCCTTTTAACCATCATTTACTCAGCTATGGAAGTCTAGCTAATCAAATTTCAAATTAGAACCCGAAGTAATCATAAGTTCCATTGTGAAGTTCGAGTGCTTGAGCATGTTAGGTATGTCAGTAGATTTTTTCCCTATACATTTCTGACAGACGATGCTAAATGATGAGTTATGCTGCTGCAGTTGTTCCCATTGCAAGATTGTCATCTCATGAAAACCACAGCATACAAAAATGCAGTGATAGTATGCAAACACTAAACGAGGTCTTATGTGAAATAGAGCACGTTTGAATTTTGATCAACTTCTTTTTTTAAAGAATTTTTTTTTGATGAAGATCAAGTTGTAGCATGGAGCTAAATAAGCCCACAACAGAATAATCTTAGATGGGTACAAACAGAAGAAAATAAAATCCACATCTCAAAACTCAATAGCACATCAACCTTTCAGTATGCATCATAATTTACAAAGAAGCTAAAATTTCACGAGGCAATTCTATTTTTCTTTCATAAGTCTTCCATAGCGTTTATCAGGAAAAGCACTGTATGGAAGCTAGGATTTTGTTGACTACAATAGACTTTAACAAGTCCTCACCGAAAGAGAGAGAGAGAGATTAAAAAAAAAAATAAGGAAAAATCTTCACTCACAACCATCACTTGCTGGTTTTGGAGATAAAATCTCTTAGTATTATAACAATGCAGACAGTAAAAACTTTCACTTTCTTTGAGAGGACCTACCGCAATAAATAAAGGGAAAAGGGGAACCAAAGAATAGGTTAGGAACAAATGGAAAAAGGGGAACCGGATAATAGCTTAGGAAAAATGGGAAAGGGGAACCGAATAATAGCTTAGGAAGGTGAAGTAAACATGCACCCCAAATAATGGTAATCTGTCAAAGCAAATGAATCTTGTATGAAGGTGGAGTAGCATCAATTCAATCCACTCTAACTCAAGCAAGCAATTCACCAAAATGTGGTTTCAACCTACACCACCCAACCTTTATGCGAGAAAGAAAGTTGTCTACTATTAATAGGGCAGGTAAGAAAGGAGGTGAGGTGACTGGCACCTATACCCTCAAATGACTGAATAGTAAAAAAGTAACATTTTACCTGATTTGCACCAGAAGTAACCATCACTGAGGATTTATGTAGGTTATTTTCACGACCCAACTGGAGAAAAGCACAAAAAAATATTAGACCAAAAGACGTAAAAACCAAATCACAATGAGTGATATAGTTTGAAAACGTGAAATGAAGCCGATATCATATGTAACAGTAACTACTGATTCACTAGGTAAAAGCAACCTACGCCACTCCAATGTTTGTTCCACCCACTACCCATCCTAGAAGATGCAAACTATAGTACCACAGTAATCCAACTGATAAACCATACCTTTTGTTTCAACGCCTCCCTGAGCTCAGGAAGGCCCTCATCGGCACCATAGCGACTAACTGAAGGTTCCCAGATAATTTCTTTCACCTTTTCAAGTGCTTGCGCAGGTGGTTGCCAGTACACTACTCCCTATAAGACAGAGAAGAAAATAATATGATACCAAGATATATGGATGGAAAACAAGGAGAAATGATATTCAGTCAATCCAATATAACTACTCAATCTAACAGAAAGGTCCACCCACAACAGAGCATTCTATTCCTTTTGTTTACTCTTTCAGGGAAGTACATAAAGAAGCAATAACTACCCACCATTCCCCGCCCCAACCCCAGCAAACTTATATAGATAGATAGCTTTTTAAAACTTCCATTGGTAGGTTTAGGTTGATTAAACTTTCTTTTAATCTCTCCATATATAGATAGCTTTTTTGGGATGGAGGTTGATTAAACATGCTTGTCAACAGATCAGTCCTCAAAGATCGTAACAGTACCACTCCTTCACAAAACAGTCCAATAACAGAAGGATAGCACTAAGGGATAACTTCTAACAGCGCATGGCAGGGCTGCAGATATTCTTCTGTATCACAGCATACTTGGTTAACTCAAATAAAAACAGATCAAAAGAAAAGTATTATAACTCTTTTTGTACAGGAAAAGGACAAACCGGCCATGGAACATACTAGCAAAAAAGTTTTTTAACTCCAAAGATCATCGGAGAAACCCCAGAGAATTTCTTCACAAAACCAGAATCTCAGGCAATTTGAATTATTTGCAATCACCGTAGAAATTTAAGGATATCGAGAATGTCAACCTTACACCAGTAGCACCATATTTAGGTGTGCTCTAGGCCCGTATAACCCACCTGCCTAACCCTTCTACCCACAGCTTAGTGACCAGTCATAATCTCCATTTTCCACATTCAAAACCATCTGGAAATAAATCCTTTACATGGGAGGGAAGTCAAATTGGAAATTTTCTTTTTCCATTACTAGCTTAAATATTAAGCAATTCACATTCCAACTTTTCAAAAAAAAAAAAAAAAAAAATTGAAATTGATAACCTCAAGAATGAATTAGACCAACTTCCAATCCCAATACATCAGACAAGTCAATCTAATCAAGATTTCGAAGGGCACAAAAAGATGATCTCTAGGCTTCAAAGCCAGCGAGGAAAGAACAACACAGATAAGTTTTTATCAAAGTTGACAATTTTTTCGAACCATTCAATGGATATTAGAATAATCAAAACTAAAATAAAGAGTACTAATAGAAAAACAAAATGAAACAAACATTGGAGAAAGTAAACAAACCTGAGCTAAAGAAACACAATCTTTAAGACCTCGTACCAATTCTTGAATCTATCAATTGCAAAAAAAAAAAAAAAAAAAACATATCCATTAATACACAGAAAGAAACATAAACCAAACAAAACAAAAACAAGAACCCCAATCTAGAATCTTGAAAATTACCTGAACCATAACAGGTGTTTCTGTAAGAACAGCTCTTCTAGCTAGCATTCCAAAAGAACCCATTTCCTCTTTCTCCCTAAAAAAAACAAAAATAGCTTCTTCTTCTTTCTTTTTTTTCAAGAAAAGAGTTCTTATCCACCTAACACACAAAGCAAAAAAGAACTTTTCCTTTCTGAAAATCTTACAAAAGCTTGGAACTTTTATAGAAAAAGGTCATTAAAAAGAATAATATATAAAAATAGGATCTTTATGTTAAATTAATTACTCCTATAATTAATGATAATGAATAAATTAGAGTGCAAAAGACAACCCATTGAAGCTGCTAACTGCAAGGTGCAAGTAGGAGTAAATAATTAGTAGGTGGGGGAAAGGAAAAGCCAAAAAGAAGGGAACCCATATTTTGTATTCTTGTGTATTTATTTATCCACGTTATAGCAATTAGCATACGTTACGAAATTTGTTTGACTGTTACTGCAAGTTGAACTCTCCATTCATTTTGGTACAGTAAAAAAGGAGACTTTCTCTCCAGTCTACTGGTGAGTGGTGTCCAATTCTTGCCAACTATATTATTTATCACTTAAATATGTAATCAATATTCAACCCCTAAATTGTTTATAAGTAGTACTCTTACGTTTCATAATAAATGAATTATTAGATTTTGACACGTAATTTAAAGAAAAAACATTAAAGATTTAATATAACTATTCATTTTTACCCAAAAAAAAAAAAAAAAAACTGACCTTGATAATACTTTTTCAAAAGTTAATTAGTTGTCAAATCATAAAGGTAAATTTAGAAAAACATTCAACGATTCACTTATTTTGAAACATCAATAAATACCCCAACAATTCATTTATTCCGAAACGAAGGGAGTATTATGTTTCCTTAAATGTTATGGGGTTGTTTGGTAGGGAAATCAGATACGCAAAGCTATTTTAAAGTTTGGAATATAAATAGCTAATTTTGAAATTAATTATAATTTTTTATTATATTTTATTTTGAGATTATTATCTCATACAAATTGACCTCTTAAGTGGTTGTTTGATACAGGAATGGAATAGATAAAGTTATTTTATGAGTTGAGATATTTTATTATTTATTTAATTTTTATATAGAATAATTTATAGTTAAATAACATAAATCTCGATATTTTGGAGCTTAATTACAAAAAATCCTGTTATTTTGTATAATTATCAAAAATTTTGATTTTGGATTTGTCGCTATACATAATTAGCTCACGATACATCCAATGAAGATACATTTTCTCCTTTATAAAGATATATTTTGGGTCTGTCGAAATATATAGTTAGTCTCGATACATCCAACAAAAATATTAAGATTTTTATAATTATTTTTGTAAGGGTGAAGATTTATGTAAATATGTAAGTTAAGGTGTGTGTTTATGTAATTTTTTTATAATTTATTTCATTATTTTAATATGAATAGTAACTAATTAATACTCCTGGCCAAGTATAAGATAATTTATTCAGCATCTTATTTCGAGATTATCTTTTCTTATTCTTCGTACCAAATGATTCCTTGGAGTAATTTAATGAATCGCTTTGTCAAAGATTTCTCATATTTTTTTACTTCTTTTTTTTTTTTTTTTTTTTGAATTTATATAATTGGAGTTAAAGATAATTTGTGTTTGATTATCTTTTTTGCAGAAAATATTTAAAATATGTCTCTGTCAAATATAATTTCAAGTTGAATTTTAAATTTATATGACAAAACATTAATTTTCAAGTAAAATCAAAATTATTCAAAAATAAATAAATAAATAATTTTTATGGCACAATGAATTCAATTTGTCAGTGTCACAGTAATAAGGGCATCCATTTACTTCTAATTTTTAATTTTCAATTCAGGTTCATAGAAACATTAAAATCTTGATTAATTTAAATTTGGAACACAAAAGACTCAGTTTAAATAGGAATTTCTCATACTGATTCGAATTAGATATCCAATTAAAGATGACGGAATAACATGAATCCAATCACTACCTTATTTATTTATTTATTTATTTATTTATTGTTGTTTAGGAAATAAATAAAAGATTCGGCACAGAAGACTTGAAGCGCGAAACTTCGGGTGACATGACTTTTTTATTTTCCTTTTGTTCTCTCGAGAATTTATGAACGTGTCAATTCATGGTAACAACCTCATAAAATATGATTACAAACAAATTGTTTTTTATTTTAATTTAACCCTTTTTTAGTTTGACTTGACAATTAAAAATAGTAAAATGTATAGTAGTACTTACTTTTTATGTTTATTTTGTTTGTCATACATTTCCTTTTAATATGTTTTAAAATGAATAATTTTTTTTATACAGTTCTTTAATATTTTACATAAAATTTTAAATTATAGAATATTTTGATATATTGTATATATCTTTAATTTAAACCTATGAAATTTAATTTGTTTATTTTACTTTATTATATTTTATGTCAAACTAAAATCCAAGAAAGACCAAATAAAGCAAGTATAGTAATGTATTAAAATATCCTTTTAATTTTGTAATGTTAGCCATGAATCTTAATATTGAGTATAAAAACTTATTGTACATGGACGCAGTATTTTTCAATGAGGTTGGTAGAAACAAGAAGGTTGGTAGGAGTTAAGACCAAATCGGAGTATTATTCAATGAACTTATTTAATTTATTTTTTTCCCACTCATTGTTTGACAACCACATTAAAATTTAACTAATTTGACGAGGACACCCAAGTGAGTGTAAAAATTGGTTATTAATGAATTCATTTGCCCCGATTTATTTGTCGCATTTTTTCTTTTTAATTGATTTAAAACAATATATTTTAACATATTATATTTTCTTTATTTTAATTTATTTAGTATTTGATTTTAGCTTGATACGAAATTTAAAAAATAAAGAACAATTTTGAATGTCCTTTTAACTCATACCAACCTCGTGAGCGAAGAGTAATTTATTTATGTGATTGAAATTATCATGTGACAATCTGAAGGGTAAATAGTAGTTACACTCAATTCATAAGAGTTTCTTGTTCCATAAAATTTAATATGAACTCTCCACGATATTCACATGAGTTTCCACGATGTTATGGTACACTTATATTTTCCTCATCAAACTTTTATGGTAGACCATCAATGCATGCGGGGCCTTCTCCAATTTCATTCTAAACGTTTAACAGCACTTATTATTTGGAAGAAAATATCAACTCACTTCACTACATTTTGTTTCTCACTTTAACTTAGTTTGCTCTTTAGTTACAAAGTGTGGTAAACTAACAGTAATTGCAAACAAATTAAAGCAGATTATGATGTAATATTACGGAATCTAACCTGACGATAAGTGCGAAAGCAGAATACAACTTGCCTAAACTAATTGGAATGAAGTAGAACTGTGGATAATTGTATCTTGGGCCTAGTTTCTCCTCTCTTTTTAGTTAGTTACGTTTGGGGGCGCACCTCGACTACTTCCACGAGGTACCTGCTATCTCCCAAGGTTTGGACTGTTGACTCTGCTAGTTTCTCGATTTCATGAAGTCTTTCCTTGTCTAGTACATATTCGGAGGTTGGAAGATTATCGACTTGATCGACATACTTGACTGCCCAGAAATACTCCTCCGAAGGGAAGTGCTTCTTCTAGGCTGTTGGAGCTTCTTGTTTTTTTTTTCTTTCATCAACTGAGATTCATTTTTGACCTCACGAACGACCAGATTGATAAGCCCAATTGTAGCTATTATTGGAATGATCCATGTTCAATTCAATTGAATGAAGATCAATTTTACTCTGACAAAATCATGAATCCATTCCACCATCTAACTCTTCCAAACCTTTTCTGAGCCTTTCTGCAGCCACTATACAGTCCTTTTCAATCAATCCTTCGAAGGAGATTCTAACAAAACCTGGACAACCGCTGGAACTTCCCGGGATCAGGACTACTCCATGCCTCTTAGCTAGCCAGTGAACTGCTGTAAACTCGTCCACGTACTTATCTGGCAGCTTTGCCCACAGGTAAAGGGCACCTTCACCCCCTTCAACAGCTCCCTCTCCCAGAGGAGAGAGAGCTTCAAGAAGTAGATATCTGTTCTAGACGAGGTTTTTTACTTGATTAGATACCTATTCTGGTCCCACTTCCATTGAGGAAAGAGCCAGTCGTCGTGAGATTATAGAAGCACAAATCGTAAGTTGTCCTGAACTTTAAGGAGTTGAGCTGCGAGCCCTTCCACTTCCGATGGGTATGCTATCTGCATTAAGACATGAGTTTAGCTCACTCACAAGATGAAACGACTTTTTTCCATTCTGGAGTAGCTATACAGTACAAGAGTTTTCTGGGGAATCCCATCGCAAATAAACAATTGTACTTGGTTGTGATTGAGATCAGTTTTATATCCAATCCAAGCAGATTGACAGCATGCAACAGTATTCTTTTAAAAAGCTAATGAGCAACAAAGATTTGATCTTGTACCATTATTAGGTGAATGCAGTCTGCAGAGCAAGACGGCCTTAATTATGCAAGTCAGTACCAGCATACTGAAAGTGGTAAACAATGTCTTTAAGCATACACCTCGAATTATTTGAAACCTCAACTTCAGTTCCAATAAACAGGTCAGTTTGAGGTCTTCTTCAAAATAACTTACCATTGATCTCCTTTATCAAAAGTTTCACCATTGATCTCCACAATTGCAGCTTCCATTCAAGAACCTATGGTATCTGTTAACATCCCTCACGATAATCTCTCTCTCAACAAGTCTACTAATATACTTAAATGCCTCATGACAATCTCTGCAAATTCTCAAATTCTTCACAATCCGCAAAGCTTTACCAGGTGGTGCTGTCCCATTCAACAACCCAAATGCCAATGCCAACTTCTCACTGTGATACCAAAGTGCTTTTTTCTTCTCCTTCTCCTCCACTTCATGCAACATTTCAGCCCACACAGGTACGTAACCCATTTTCTCAATCTCCTCCATTAACTCTGCTAACTTGGCATAAATCTCATCGGTCCTCTCGTGCCTCCGATCACCAGCTAAAAACACATGAACCTTTCCCAGCGCTTCAATCCAACTCCTCCCACCTTCCTTCCTCACTTTCTTATCCTTCATTCTCTTCCACACCTCCCTCACCTCATCCCATCTCCCTGCACTCGCATAAGCATTTGCCAAAATCACATATGCCGAATGATCCATTGGGCTAATCTCCAACAACCTATCACTCATCCTCCATGCAATATCCATATTCACGTGATATGCACATTTAGACAATAATACACGCCATAAAGCTGCATCCGGCTTAAAAGGTATGGTTAAAGCAATTCGCTCTGCCTCCTCCAGACGCCCTGCTTTTCCCAATGCACCCACCAAACACGTATAGTGCTCAAGACACGGCTCTAAACTATACTCTTCCTTCATCCTCCTGAACCATATCTCAGTCTCTTCAACTAAACCTGCATTGTAAAATGCCGTCAAAGTAGCTAAGAAACTGTACTCATCCGGCACCATTCCTCGTTCTTCCATTCTAGTGAAAAGCTCTATGACATTGTCATGTTCCCCTTGTTGAGCATGCCCTGCCATCATCGCGTTCCACCCAACAATATTGAGTTCCATTTCTAGCTCATCAAACACTACACGAGCGTTCCCCACAAGCCCACATTTCCCATACCCATCAATCAACGCACTACCTACAACAACATTCAAATTAAGCCCCGTTACCACCCCATGCCCATGAATAATCCTAGATTGTTCAAGCATGGCCATATCAGAAGCCGCCCGCAAAGCCCCAGAAACACTAACCATGGTAGACATCACCCCACTCCTCCTCATTTCAACAAAACACGACAAAGCATCAATAGGCTTAGAATTCTGAGCAAACCCAACAATAACCGACGAAAAACAAACCGCATCTCTCACAGACATTTCATCAAACACCTTCTTCGCATCACCCAACAACCCATTTCTAAAATACAACGACACAAGAGCCGACCCCGTAAACAGTTCGGAACAGAAACCCAATTTGACAGCGATGCCATGAAGCTGCACCCCAAACGCGAGCGCAGGAAGAGTGGCGCATGTCTTGAGCAGTGACGTTAGCGTATGCGCATTGGGTAGGATTCTTGAAGGGTGACGGAGCATGGAAATGAAATGGTGAAAGGAGAGCGGTGAATTGGAGAATGCTGACGTGAGAGCTGTCCATGAAACGACATTGGGTGATGGGATTGACTGGAAAACACGGACGGCGTCTGGACGGAGATTGGATTTGGAGTAGAGAGTGATGAGGTTGTTCAGGACGGCACGGTTCGCTTTCGCGGCGCCTGTTGTGATGGCTTGTGCATGTATGCAACGTGGGTCTGTGGAATCCATTTCAAATAATTTGATCACGTCAATGCAAGACGCATTTCATTATAATGTTAACCATACAAGTATTGGCAGTAATACTGCCGCAATGTTGTTAAATAGATTCGGCAATATCTCGTAAAACCATAAACGGAACCTGTGAGAGGCCCAAAATATTTAACAAATGTTTTGAGAGAGGTATATATATACAACAAAAAACAAATGCAATACAGTGTTTTAAGTAGTTGCCTAGAGGGTCATTTGGTTGCTTAAAACTAACATAATACTATTTGATAGCTTTAGTTGTTTTATATAAAATCTTCTAGCCTATTAAGTTGTATACTTAGGGCTATTTGGTGTGAAGCATAAGGGATAAATAGTTTCGGAATGAATGAAGAACTATTTCATTCCACGTCTGGTGATGAGGTATTAGTTAGTACCAGAATTATTTATCCACCATTTTACACCATAGTTATGATATAAATTATCCCATATACATGACCCCTTACTATCAAAGCCGAAGCAACTAAAAAAAAAGGGCAGCCCGGTGCACTAAATCTACAGCTATGCACGGTGTCCGGGAAAGGACCCCACCACAAGGGTGTATCGTACGCAGTCTTACCTTGCATTTCTACCATGACCTCCTGCTCACATGGCAACAAGTTTACCGATTATTCCAAGGCTCCCCTTCTTTAACTTCTTTAACTAATACGTGAATTAATACACCAAACTTCTTTAACTTTTTTCAAATGAAATACATGTGAAAACACAACTTCCAACTTTTAAATACTATTTATCAACCCCAGCTTCAAATATTACTCGCTTTCATGCACTGATCAGTGAGTGACGAAAACTTGAATAATAGCATCTCTTAACACCATTGCTTAGTAGGATTTTCCCTCTAGCAATCGTTACAATATGCGGCTTGTCAATACAAATTGTACAGTACTAAAAATCGGCAGATCCACTATGATTTAACTCCTACGTAAAGATACAGTACAAAAATCAACCAATGTGTGTTATTCAATAATTCAAATAGCTGCTGTAGCAACATCGACATCATCAGATTCATCAACTATCATCTCATCGCGAAATAGCAGTTTAAGATATGGAAGAACTCTTGGAAGCATGGGTAGGTCCGCTAAGTTAACACTCATCATATCAAAAGCAATGCTTGTTTTGTGCATGTGTGCTTCATCAAAAACTGGAATTTTAGGATATCTTTGACTGAAATGAGTGAGAATGATTCGATATGCTCCAGCAGAGTCCCCTACTTCAATGGCTTCCTGTGTTGTGCTATGATTTCTTGCTATGGCTTCTTCCACCATGCCATCTTCAAAGGTAGCCTGCATTGATCACCCGAATAATAAACTAATAAATTTCCTTGAGTTGAAAGATGCAAGTGAAGAAAAGGTGGAGAGACACGAAAAAAAAATGAAAAAAAAAAGGGAAGCACAAATAAAAAATGACACTGAATTTGGGAGGAATATTTGCAATAAAAGGGGGAAAACCATTAAGATATTTAACAACTTGCCTCATGAATAAGAACCGTGGCCCCTCGAGAAGCTTTAACTAGTTCTGGACAAGGCCTAGTGTCCCCGGAGTAAACAATTTTCCACCCTGGTATCTTCTTCCCAGTGCTATTAGTTCTATCTGCTGCCTTCAGGACAACGCCATATGCTTGTGGACAATGAATAACAGGAAAGCTAATCAATGCCTCCAATCCTGCTTCTCTCAGAATTTTCTTCAACGTCGTCAGCAATGGGAATGCCGCTGACGCATCCACTGGACTGCCTGGCCTCTTCCAGTAACTCTCCATGGGTCTACCTTTAGCAAATAAGTCAGAACCAGTCTTCTGGTCATTTTGTACACATGCATTCCCATTCACATCCTTGTTTTCACTCGACTCAAAAGCCTTCAATGAAGCTTCTGTAGTATGCCTACAATCGAGGAACTGCATATCAAGATCCTCAAGCTTTTGGTATGCATCAAGGAATGTCTTAAGCTGCCGTGGGCCCACAACAACTAAAGGTTCATGAGGAGTTTCTTTGAGTAAATCACGTCGGAGAGCAAGTATTCTTGCAAGACCAGTATGATGATCAGCATGAATATGAGAAATCCAAATGCACCTTAAAACTTTTACAGCTTCATCAGCACCTTCAATGCCAAATCTGTTTACCAAGCAGCACATTATCCCCTCACTGACGTTAGACAAAACAATAAGTAGAAAATTATATTAATGAACTTATACATTACCTTCTTTTTAGCTGTCCCAGTGTTCCTTCACCACAATCTAACAAAATACTTCCCTTTGTGAAAAGATTGATAAAAATAGAAGTAACATTTCGATATTTTGAAGGCTGGGAAGAACCCGTTCCAAGAAGAACAATCTCCATATCCTCCCTTGTTATACCGTCCAAACAACAAGGTAATGCAGTTTCCTGCAACCAAGGCTCTTTTATCACCACATTGTTGGCCTGCAAAGTCGTGCTGCCTCCATTTGTATTGTTGTTACCATGCAACAATTGAGTAATATGCTCGGAAGCACCCACAATTTCTGGAATTTCTGAAATTAAGTCTTCTATGATTTTTGGCCGAGAAGTAATTTCAGGAATACCAGTTCTGTCTAATCCGAGCTGAGCAAGTGGGCGAAGATGAAACTGTTCCACAAAAAGAAGTTCATTTTGAATGATGTCCAATCCAGCATCAAAGTCAAACAACGCATGAGGTAAATTGCAGTGAATTTCACGGAAAAGTCCAAACACGTTCCTAACCAAATAAGACCAAAACTTGGCATAAAGTTCCTACATTCTAATTTTACGCCAGAAGCAATCGGATATAATTATATAAACTCTCACCTTGAGGAGGTTCTCTGCCGTAATAACTTCACATGAACTTGGAAGAGAGAACTGCAGATAACAAGCATACCCAAGATTAAGTCACTGTCCAAAGTAAACTTGTGTTCCGTAAACATAATTTCAATATAATGTACCTCATTTGGGGCCTTAGAGACTGAGGGTAAGCTCTTCAACCGCGGAAGAGACCAAAAACCAGGCGAAGGAAAGAATTGAGGGCACAAGTAGTTAAGTCTTGTGGAGATTCTTGCACTAGACTTCAGAATTGGAATTTCAACATTCTTCCTGCGATTTGTACAAGAAAATCACGCTGGTATATAAGCAGGAAATGCACATAAACAGCAGAAAGATGTATATCAGCACAAAAAGAAGAGAACATTACAAGGTTACTCACAGCTGATGTCCTGCCATGACGTGCTGCACCTCACCGAATCTTGACATCCATTGCTGATATTCAGTTGTACATGTTATCGAAGCAGGACTAAGGTGTATCACACAATCAACTTTTTTGCACATTTCCTTGGATTGTTCGGATGGATATGTATAAAATGGAGTGAGAGAATGTATAGACGACAATTCTTGCAGATGAGATGATGTTGGGCAGTCGACAACGAGTACAATAGGACCAGGAACAGAAGGGTCCAATACATCACAGGGGTGAACCTGCAAAATGCTCACTGAAAAAATGAGCTTGAAACAAATGAGACGAGTACGAAGTAAAGTAGCAGCAAATAATAATCCATAAACTTACCATGATGTCTTGGTGATCTGACTGTACAGAATTCCCAAGTTGCAATTCACGGTATTTTGGACCAGGTCTCAACCCAAGAGCAGCAGCCTTTTTTGGATCAAATTTCCCCTTAATTTCAGGCAATTCACAAATATAAACCACCGCAAGGTCCCCAGGCTTTAATGGAAATTCAGCTGTGGAATGCATCCTCCGTACTGAAAGGTTTTCTGCCAAATGATTGACACCAACTAGTGGATCATCCAGCTCAGAGGATCCTTCCTTTGTCATCTTAGACACTTTTGAGTAACGTGGTCGCAAGAGAACAGCAGATATTTTGACAACCTCATCGTCAATAGGAACAAAGAGATCATCAGTCGCCTCTGAAGAACCAACAGATGGGCCAAAACTGCGTGCATGGACCATGGCGGCATTTGGGATGAATGATTTCATTGCATTAACCAAGTACTTGAGATCAGATGGACCCCATATATTGACCTTCAAAATAAATATTGTAATTGGCATTATTTTGTGAAGACCATTTATTTCAGCTAATTATCATCTCAATAAATTACAAGTAACCCGAGTTAATCTGACACTCACAGACATTCCTTCTTCTCCCGTGCCAGCCAAAGTTAATAAAAGCCCTGCAAGTAAAAGGATTTAACATATTTGGTGATTCTTAAACAACCTCGGACAATCATCAAGACATTCTATATTTCCAGCATTGATTGATCTAGCCACTCAATAAGAAAAGCTATAGAAACAGACCTGGGAGTCCACCAGCAGTTTCTGAACAGACTCGCGATAGAAAAATGTGATCAATCTGGGAAAGAAGAACGAAAAGAAGCTTATATGTATCTTTCGCTACGAAAATCAATGTCATACTTAGATAAGAACCGTTGGGAACTATAAAACCTTATTTAGAACAAACGGATTATAAATCCCCACACCTTTGACAGCTTAATTTTATGCTCTGTGCAGAAGCGTTGCAATCCCTGAAGCAGAAAAATGAATTAAGATACAAAGAAATAAGTCTCAAGTCTATTTTGTCTGTTTCTTCCACCATTTCTACCTAAAAACTTTTCACAAAGGAAATAAGAACCAAAAAAGGCAATAAATGCATATGAATGGTAAACAGTCTGCAGAACAACATTGTGGAATGGAAACCCACTAGGATAGTAGTGGTGCAGGAGGTAGATGACCAATTAATCATCATTAAAAAGAACCACTCTGGAATTTGTCAAATACACTAACCAAAAGCATTCTTAATACCAAACAAAAAGTATAACTTGCTATTCATCATAACTTGGAAATTGCTGCACGCGGTTTTATCATCTGTTCTTGTACAAAGCCTAATAGACAGTTGGTCCCTATGGATCTTATCTATGCAGAAATTTAGTCCTGAGAATAATAGGGACAAAGGAACTCAAGAAACCTTTCTGATAAATTAAAGTAACTTAATAAGGTAGCTCCTCTTTCAGGTTCATATTTCGTATTCTGCTTTCCAAAAGCGAAGGGGCCGAAGATTTCAATGTCATTATAACAACATACCCCAAGTTGGGTGTGGGGAGGGTAAGATGCACGCAGATGCTACCCCTACCTTAGCGGGGTAGAGAGGCTGTTTCTGAAATATGAAATGTACAGCCTGACTAACAACACACAAACAGGATTAGGTTGTCATTTAGGTATCATCTGAAACAGTAGAGGAACCAGGTGCCATACTCATTGGAATTTCCACTATACAAGATACTTACTTCTCCAGCATTAAAAATGAACCTCTGTTTATCAAAGAAGAGAAGAACTGAGGGTGTTGTATCTTGTGTGTCCATGCCAGTCCCAAGGATCTGTTAGAAATTTAACGGAAGAGAAGTCAATGAGTTTTCACTTTCTTTTTCGTGAGGAAGTGAGGAGGGGAATAATAACAGTTATTAGATTCACATAATCATAAATTTAGGCATGTCTTGGGAAATAAGAAGCCAATCAAACCAGACAGTCCTTTGTCCATTCAAGTATATGACCAAAACTGTAGGAACTTTAGAGTCCCTTTTATGGACAAGTAAATGTCAAATCTGAGTTTAAACATACCAAAGCAATTCTAAATAGGACTGGGACCTTATTGGGGCTGCTAGTTCTATGTTATGTTGCTTTCTAGGATAACATAACCATCAACTTGAATTTTGTTAGTGAGTTATAATGTTTGTTTTTGTAATGAATTGGAATTTCCTTTGCTGAAAATGTTCTACTTGAAGAAAACATTTTCCATAAGGACATTCAACCACATAACAAACAAAAGTCAAAACCTAGTAGTGAAACAATTCTTCATACATTTACATCAAACTTTGTACTCCTCCCACCGGTTCAATTTGTTTGTCTTACTTTCCATCTTAGTTTGTTCCAAAAAGAGTACTTCTTTACCACAAAGATTAACCACCATTTTGGTACATTCTACGTATCTTTGTTTAAGACTACAAGATTCAAAATTCTTTTTTTACATTCTCGCTCCCAAAGGTGTTACGTACCTGAACAAGACACAAACAAATTGAAACGAGAATGTATTAACAACTTATTTAAGTACCTGGACGTAAGAAATAGTATTAACAGGATTGAGTTTGCGGACTTTGAGTTGAAGGTTTTTCTTAGGACCATCAAACTTATCTTTACCCTCAGCCCTTCTTTTATTAAATCCAACAGTAGACGACTCAGCAGCAGCGGTATTAACACTGCTACTATTACTACTCTCTTCCATTGCTAACTTCCCTTTATCCGTCTTCAAACTGCTACTGCTACGCCTTCTTCCACCGCTCAACGAACCGGGCCGTTCGATGTTTTTCGGTTTTCTCGAGTACGAGGAGTATGCAGCGAAGAGAAGAGGGCGACGAAGGCAAAGGGCGGGTAGTGGAGGTTTTGGGGTTAATAAAGGGGAGGAAAATAGGAGGAGGCGAAGGCTTGACATTTGGGGCATTTTCCTTTTATTTTGTACGAGCGGTCTCCCAACCCATAACATAAAAAGATTTTGCACTTGGACACTTGTATGCATAGATTCGGGTCGGGCAATTGGGTTTACGACGAGGGGAAAGGATAGAAACGATATTTTCAATTAAATTATTTTTATGAAAATGATCATGAAATTTAAATTTTACTTTTTAGTCATTTCAATTTGTTGGTTTGTTCTATACTGTTTCTACACACCTTCTATATAGTTTCTATGCATATCTTATACATATAAATATTCTATACGAACATTATACAGTTTCGATACACAATTTATATAATTGTATTTTTTTTTACTCATTTTATATAACAATTATATAATTTTCATATTTTTTATATATATTTTATACATATACGTATTTGATAGAACTATACAATTTATATACATATATCTTATATAGATATATATTCTATATTAACAATTATACCATTTTTATATAATTATATTTAATTATTATTTCTAAAAAAAAATTAAAAAAACAGAATATTTTTCAATTAAAAAATTTATAGCAAAAAGAAAATTTGAAATATTTTTAAAAGGGTCGAATGACCCAAGTTAAAAATCATATCTATATTGTATATGTCCTGTATCTTAACTACATGGGACAGAATGATCCAAATTAAAAATGACTATAAAATGGAAAGAATATATCCGACTGACCACTTTTTTAAAAAATATCAAACTTGAGCTATTTATTTTAAAAAGTGCTACACAGTGCTTTTCTCCCTTATAATAAATCTTTTTGTTCATAATGAAAATTTTTATAGCTAGGTTTTAGCCAATAATGAGAGTTTAGTCATCGTCTCAAATGTAGTTAGAAAGTAGTCAGTTTTAATGTTAAAATAATATTTGAATGAAAATACGTCTTGGCTAAATGAAATAGCACTTAAGAATGTGGCTTAATGGTTAGTGAAGTGTGTTAGAGAGAAGTATGTAGTCTGCGAAGTTCAAATTTTAGCATGACAAAAAAAAATTAAAATGATTTTTATACCGTTGTTTGTTAGTAATGTAATTGTAACATTGATCTCAAAAGATTGGATGAGCCCTTACAAGTTACAACGGAGTGAATGAAGTGTGTTGAGAAGCATTCGTGGCTGAAAGATTTGTTTTGTCATGTTAAGTGTTGGGCCAAAATGGGCTCCAGCCCGAACATTAGCGTTGGGCCAAAACGTGAAGATGAGGTATCCAACCCACTCAATGAAGATGCCGGCAACTGCAAGCCCAATGTACAGAAAAAGCTTTTTCATTTTGAAGTTGATTTGAAATGGTCACGATAAACTTCAAGTTTGATGCTCACCCTTTTAATATCAACAATTTTACCGAGTTACATAAAATCATATAATTAAAATTAAGGATGAAAAAAATAAAAAAATAATTAAAACTCAGATAAGGTTATGACCCACTGTTTAGTTTTAGATTAGCCAGAGTAAGAGTTTGGTACTCATAACTATTCGATCAATCTATTCATTCATTAATTCGACTCATTTTGATCCCTCCAAATTTAATCAAACTCATTCATTTGACACCCTAACTATCCACTTAGGGAGCACACTATTGGTATTAGAATTAAAACAAACAAACAAACAAAAACTAGAAAGTAGTGAACAGTTGAGATTTCACCAAATTCGAGCATCATAACAAGAACATCTCACCAAAATGATGGATGTACAGCTGCAAACCAAGAACTAGAAAAACAAAATAACAACAGGGAAAAAACAAAGAAACAACAAAAAAAATTGTTTTTTCTTAAAAACGAAATTCAAATGGGCCCACAATCAAACTGGAACAAATTTAACTTAGAAATCACTGGAGAGAGGAGCATGCTCTTGGTTCATGAACACATTGCTGTAAATAAGGCCAGCCAATCCACCACCAACGAGTGGGCCAACCCAGTAAATCCAGTGACCAACAAAGTTACCGGCAGCAACTGCAGGCCCAAATGAACGGGCTGGGTTCATTGATCCACCAGAGAATGGGCCAGCAGCCAAAATGTTAGCACCAACAATGAAACCAATAGCAATAGGTGCAATTGTGCCCAATGAGCCCTTCTTTGGGTCAGCTGCTGTTGCGTATACAGTGTATACCAAAGCAAAGGTGACAATTATTTCCATCACAACTCCTTCAATGGCACCCACACCAGCTGCCACTCCATGGGTTGGAATAGCCTGAGAAGAAAAAAGAAAAAATGTCAGAAAAGCCACACATAATTGAAAATAAAATAAAATAGTAAATTCGATTATCGTAGAAACTGAAATTAGTAATCTAAAAAATAAAATCGATCATAAGATGTTAGTCGATTTTATACAATCAGTATATATAAGTTTAGATCCGAGACCAGATTGTGTTACACATTTGAGACGTAGCAAGGGTAGGTGTTTTTCTTCAATTACTTGTCATATTTTTCAAGTCAATAACTTCATTTTTTAAGAGATAATTACATGTAATTATCGTTTAGGTGACTTGATAGTATTTTTACCCTGTAAATATATAAAAATCGAACTTTTGAGAAGTACTAGGACTTACCAATCCTCCGGTGACGAATTTGAGGAGGATGCAAGCTACAATGGAGCCCAAAAGTTGAGCAATGGTGTAGAAGAGGCCAGTAAGAAGGGTAATTTGACCACCAAGGGCCAATCCGAAGGTGACAGCAGGGTTAACATGACCACCAGAGATGTTAGCAGCAATTGAAACAGCCACGAAGAGAGCGAATCCATGGCAAACTGCAATAGCTACGAGCCCAGCCGGGTCAAGTGCAGCATTTACTGTCAACTTGTCTGCATTCAAACAATACCAACTTTAGAATCTTATACACGGTGAAAATGCATAGAAAAAGACTTGTATAGTTGCATGGATATGAACATTATTATTTGTGTTTATGTTTATGTGTATGACTAGGGAGCAGGGACGGATCTAGTATAAAAGCTACGAGTTCGGCAGAATTCAATAACTTTATCCCAAACTTTGTTTATGTGTTGAGAAATTCACTTATACGCTTTAAATAGTCAATCAAGAACACAAAAAGCAAAAAGAGTTACGGTCTAAAACCTAAAATCTAAAATCTGTCTCTGTGTATGATGACTATATGTAGGAATGTCATGACTCGTATATATGCAAATCCAAGATCTAAAGTCGATGAATCCAGAATACGCATTATCATGTTATGTGCCTAAATACATGTTAAATGTCCTTTTGTACAATGTATATTCAAGTTGAAACCGCAGAACTAGTCCTAAGTCAAAAAATAAAAAAAGAGGATACAGGAGGCCGAAGTTATTAACTGTAAGCAATGGCGGAGCCAACACCAGCGAAGACAAAGAGCAAAGTGGAGATGAATTCAGCAAGATAGGCCTTAAGAGACCCAGCACTGAATGAATCATCAACACGTCCAAAAGCAATGCCAGCCATTTTTTTGATCACTATAAAAGAATAATAATAAATTTAATAGAAGCTAAAGGAAGAAGAATAGACTTAGTTAGAGAGAAAATTGCTTTTGGATGACACCAAGAGACCTTTCTTTGTCACATATATATAGTAGGAGTAGAGTAATATTTTAATATAAAGTTTAATTGATGAGTTCATGAGATTTTCACTGTAGCATATATACAATAATAAGAGCTCACTCCTTTATTACATAGTAGAAGGAACAAGATAAGGGGGAATATGCGAATGTACAATGGGTCCATGCATATCCATTCACGTAAAGACCTAGCTGTCAGTCATATGCTTATTTTGGAAATGTATTTAAGCTCATAAATAGTCCTCATCCATGTGAGCTGAACCATCAATAATTGGTGTTATTTGGATCCGAGGCAAATTCTAAAAAATTAATTGAACTAGTATCTAATGACAAAAACTTGATAAGAAGCACCTTATATTATTCCGTTAGTAAATTTATATATTCTCCAAAAATTTAAATTAGTTGAATGAGTGAATTTTGAATATACAGATTAATTACTGACTGCACCATGAAAAGCAACAATCATATGAACCCTACATGTTAGGGCATTGAACGGTGGAGGGGTCCGTCTAAGGAGTAAATAATGATTATTTTTTTTCAAAATAAAGTAGAGATATAATGGTGGCATGACTAAGACAAATAGGGTTTGGTCCACAAAATGCACCGACCAACTATAAACTTAAAGAGAATATGGAGGGGCCTTGATTTTTTTTTATTGAAATGTGTGGGTGTCAATTGAAGTGGGCTTAATTAGAGTTGTTCTTTGTTAGCTAATTAATTATTGAGTTCTTGTTAGCTAATTAATTGTTGAGTTCTATGTTACGTATGGCTCTTCATAACATTTTATTTCGTTATCGTAGTTATTTTTATTGTTAATTGTTGCTTTATTTGATTTGAGGGCCGCCTTTTTGAAAATAATTTCGTTATTATTGTGAGGTAAAAGTATATCCTCCTTGCACCCTTACTTATGGAATTATATTGGGTACTCCCGGAAACATATTCCATGGAGATGGGATGGACTTGTAGCTCAGAGGATTAGAGCACATTGCGTGGTTCGGGGTTTGAATACCTCCTCGCCCACAGCCGGCTCAAAAGAAAAGTACCTTTACCCTAAGGGTAGGAACATCATGATTGGATAGTGAACCACAGCTTTGACAATCGTTTAGACCCCTTTGTCTCGATTAGTGAGCTGTTACACACTTTTTCGAGGGTCTGGGCAAACCTGATCATGACTGTCTTTGCATCATTGTTAGCTAATTAGAATATTGGATAATTAGGGGTATAATAATGGTAATTAGTTGTTGGAAGGGAATGGATAGATGAGGAATCTGGTCGAAACTTCCCAACGTGCTTGGTAGTTGCCTGCACTTTTGAATTAAAATATTCCCCATCGAGGAATATTAGGTTTCTGTTCTGTATTTTCTTATTTGATAATAATGTGTCTCTCCAACAACCATGGCTTAATATAATTCGTTATCTTTCCCTTTTTGTGATTAAAAGATTGGATATATAATATTAATGTTGTTTTAGTCTTTTCCAAATTTTGAACTTATTCAGAGAATGAAATGTCTTATTATATAACCTCTTCTGATTATTGATGATAATTTGATTATTAACTACCCCATTATTGCTTCTCTCTTCACTCTTATTATTTTGCTTATTTTGTGTTTCAAATAGGAAATATTCTCTTACCAATTAAATTATTGAAAAATGCTATTGATAAATACATATAACTTTCACTAACAAATTAAATCATGCGTATTACAAATAGAAAGAAATTACTAGAAGTCTCGACTTCGACTCTAAGAATGAAATTATCATGTGTTTGATAGGGAGCACTTTACTCGAACTAAAACTTAAAAGCTAATTCAAAATTTTAATTCTACGTGTTTATCATACAATAAATCCGTTACATTATTAGAATTATGAATTCAAATTTATTACTATTTGTTGCGATTTGACGAACTTTTGCACATAAATCTGTACTCCGCAATGCTGCATTGGCCCATAATTATTGGTCACAAATATGAATTAGTCGGATGCCAAAACAGAGGGAGGAGAAAAGGGATTAATCGAGCTAATAAATTTGCAACAGTGAAGAAAAAAGGGATCAACCGAGCTAATAAATGATGAGTCGTCTCGTCGTATATAATGGTCTTGGTCAACAATTTAATATAAGCAAACAGGATATTATTATATGAATTATTTATTGGTTCTTGAAGGTGAAGCCTAATTTTTGAGGCGGTTATATGACCGGCCATATCCCATAATTGATTTTTGGTCTGCTGAATTATTCCTTATGTATTGAATATTGAAAGGGACTTACAACAAACACGTAGTAATTGCTAGATCCTCATGAGTTTCTATTGGATCTTTACCTTAAACTTAAAGACTCCAGAACTTTCCTACTTGGATAGGTTTATAGTACTTAATTGCTGATTTAGTAGTTAATAATAACTGAGAAAAAGATGGTTGGGGCCGGGGGCAGGTGAGCCATTTGAAGGATGAAGTTATTTATTCATCTCTTTAGGGAGAGGAGTAATCCGGAACTAAAAGGATAATAACTTTTTTTTATTTAAAATTTTAGAAGGAAACACAAAAATTAAAAAATCAAATTGAATAAGGCGGATAAGACATTAGCCAATGAGACGAAGAGATTGTTTTACCTTAAATGATATAAAAAGTTTCACGCCTTATTCTTTGACTTGATAATTAATTGATATTGTAAATTTTCACTATGTATTTTCAAATAATTTTTTACATTATTAATTTGTCATTACATATGCTTACTTTCTATTAAAATTTAGCCTAAAATAGGAAAAAACTTGGCGGTTTGGGCCACAGGTGACAAAAGAGTTTTAAAATGAGGTGTAGGTGACACAAGTCTTAATAATTGAGTAGAGGTGACAATTACTTCATTATGGTTTAAGAAAGTTTGGAAAATTTCAAAATAACCCACAAGTTTTTAAATTTACACGTTGATTCAAATGCTAGTTAATATATAACGGGGAACGAAGGGAAAAAAGACGTCTTTTTCTCTCTCCTCATCCGTTGTTATTTTCTCTCTCTTCGCGATATTTGTTGTTCATTGTTGCTGCTGCTTTATTCATCATCTTCTGATTCATTATCATCATCTTATACTTCATTATCAACTCCATATTCTTCTTGTTGACCATTGTTGTTGTTGTTGTTACCCCAACTGCTGCTCTTTGACCAAATTCTTATGTCAAATTTTGTTTCGTAAATCACTTTCAACTTTGGAATTTACTTGAAAGGAGACTTTGGTAAGTCAGATTATGGTTTTTAGTTGAATCTGGGTAACTGCTAGTGTGTTGTTTTTTCAACAATAGTTTGCACGCGAACATGAATGCAATACAAGATCAATCTGTTTAAACAGATCCATTATCTGCGGCACCAGATAAATATTCTGTTGTAACAGTAGACTCATGTTGGATTCATGTTTAAGGGTTCTAGATGCCCGTAATATGATTATGAATCGAATAGATGAGTATTCTGTTGCACCAGATTAGTAATCTGTTTCAACAGATAAATAATCTGTTTCATCAGATTACTAATATGTTTCGAACAACAAAATACAGCTCCTGTCACACAAAAAAAACTAACAGATAACTCATATGTTCTTGCTATTGATACTGGAATCAAATTATTCCTTAATTGTAGACATGTCATTCGTTAAGAAATAGAAATAGACAACACGAAAATTAAATAAGAAATAAAAAGTCAAGTGCATCAAACATATTTTTTTTATAAAACAAACAAAAAAAATTACATAGATAACAGGAAAAAAAACTTAATTATTATCATCATTATTAACATCATTATTATTTGTATGGCCCGCCGACCAATCTTCAAAGGGCAGCAGCAGCGCCCTCCGCAGCTTGCGGATCTCCCGCAACATCCTTACTCTGACGGCAGCCAACTCCCAATGCAGGTCATGAACCTCCTTTTCCAGTTCCCTCGTGGCGTCTCGTAAAATAGCGACATCCCACACAGGATCAGCCATATCTAAAAAACGCATAAGTTGACAAAACACACACGTAAACACAAAAGTAAAGAAAAGAAAGAATTCGAATGTAATGTAATGTAATACAACGTATATTTACACAAAAATCAAGAAAAAAACTTACCAAAGACAGGAAAAAGCTATCAAGTCCTTGAAGAGAAAGTAGTTGAAGGTGTAACAAGAGCGAGGAATAAATAGTGTGTAGTAGAACGAACGATTGAGTAAAGAGGGACCTATTTATAGAGGATTGAACTTGAATGAGTTAGGCAAAAAATCGCAACTGTTCACCTCCATTTATTAATGACATTCTTGATTACTGTAAAAAGTTATGACTTAATTAAATTAATCAATATTATGATAGGTCATGACTTTTCAACTTGAAGCTTAGCTTTATAATTATTAAAATAATTAGTTCTTTCCAGCAACCGTTTATTTTTTACACTGAATTGCACAACAGATTATATATCTGTTGCATCAGATAAATCATCTATTACAATAGATATATCATCCGTTGCAACAAATAGTTCAACTATTGCATCAGATAATATATCTGTTGCAACATCTAATATATATATCTTTTTTTAAAAAAAATTATCTTCATGACATCCAAATTTTCTGACTTTTTAATTATATAAATTAATAAAGAAGATTTAAAAACAAGAATAAATCTGGTGAGTTTTTTACGGTTTAAATTGTGTTTATCATTTATTTCCTTATTCTTTTCTGTGAAAAGAAATTGACTTAATTAAATCAAGCTAGTGGTGACTTAATCTTTCCGTTTCTTTAATAACCATTTTTATTAATTGAGTTATGGCAACAGATTGTATATCTGTTGCATCAGATAACCCATCTGTTTCAACAGATATACCATCTGTTGCTATAAATCGATCATCTGTTTAAGGAGCTTTTTTGATTTCTTCTAACTTATTCATAAGTCGCAACAGATGAGGAATTTGATGCATCAGAAGCGTTTTTTGTTTTTGTTTGTTTGTTGATTGTGTTTAGACAAAAGTCACAGTCACGACTATTCATTAACTTTTTTCTTAAAAATCATATCATCATATATATATCTTAATTAAATTAATCCAATGTTGTGACTTTTTTTAAATTAAATAATCTTTCTTTTACGATTATAATATCATTTAGTTCCTTATTATTTATTAACGAATTATTTTTAGGAGAATTTCTCATCATGATCTCATCCCTAACTCCAACCGCCGACATGTTTTGAATAGGGAATAAATAGAATGATAATTAAATATTGAATAAGAATTAAAAATTTAAAATCGACCAAACCAAACCAAATCAAACATATACATGGATTTTTTTGAATCCCTTATAGGTAGATCGGATATAAAAAAGGGAAATACATACGCTAAAAGAAAGAAAAAACATAACCTAATTATTATTATTATTATTATTATTATTATTATTACTATTATTATTGTCAACTTGACAATTTTCATCCGGTAGCAGCAGGGCCCTCCTCAGCCTTGCTCGGAAGTCGGCCAAATCCCTCTGGAGTTCATCAAACTGCCTTTGAAATTCCTTCAAGGACTCAATATGAACCTTCTTGTACGAATTTGGATCTGACATATTAGTATTGTAAGTATAGTAGAATGAACGAGTAAGTGAGAGTGAGTGAGAAGGCCGGAGGGACCTATTTATAAAATGATTGAGAATTGGAAGGGACTGAACTTAGTCAAACAAAAAGCCACGACTGTTCATATCCCTTAAAAGGAAAAATTACACAAATCCTATATTTAAGACACCATATTACACAATATCCCTTAATATTTTAAAAAATTATCTAAAATCCCGGATTCATATTTACTAGTGATACATATGCTATATGTATCACTGCTTAACATATGTATCACAATTTGAAATTCCGAGATAAAATATAATTAGCAAACTATTCGGGATTTAATGCAATATTGCTGAAATTATTCGGGATTTATGTATTGTGTGTGTTACTTAAATAATACTGGTGACTTTATTAATAAGTAAATTAGAAAAAAAATGGATCTAAATTCAACATTTTATCTTTTTGTTGTATTTTCGAAAGATAAAGATTGGTAATCTGTTGCAAAATATATTCCACCTGTCAGATAACTTACAACATATGGACAATCTGTTGTAACAGATGGATATATCAGTTTGCTTTTCCTTTAGCTGTGGCGTCTATTGCAACTTGCTAGTCATCTATTTATTCAATTTCATCGAGAGCAATCGATTTTTCTAAACACTTCTTGGCCAAATTCAATTTCTGCTCTTGGATTGCTTCTCTTTTTTTCTTTGCATCCTTCAACCAAACTAAATTTTTGCTATTGGATTGAGGGCAAAAATTGAATTTGGAGGCCATCTTGAAGGATGCAAAGAAAAAAAAGAGAAGCAGTCCAAGAGCAAAAATTGAGTTTGGTCAAGAAGTGTTTAGAAAAGTTTATTGCTCTCGATGAAATTGAATAAACAGATGATTAGCAAGTTGCAACAGACGCCAAAGCTGATGGAAAAGCAAACTGATATATACATCTGTTGCAACAGATTGTCCATATGTTGTAAGTTATCTGACAAGTGGAATATATTTTGCAACAGATTACCAATTTGTTTCTTTAGAAAATACAACAAAAAGATAAAAAGTTGTATTTAGATCCATTTTTTTTAATTTACATATTAATAAAGTCACCAGTTTTATTTAAGTAACACACACAACGCATAAATCCCGGATAGTTTGCATCAGATGTGGAGTCTGTTGCGTCAGATGTGGAGTCTGTTGCGTCAGATATGGAGTCTGATGCAACAGATATGGAGTCTGTTGGAATACATAGAAGCCTTGCTGGTGATTTGATTTGTTCCATCAGTTGCTCCGTCTGTTGCAACATCAACAACAACATAAACTACAAACAACAAATAAAAAACATCAACAACAAAGAAAACAACAACATTTGTTCCACCAACATTATCAACTACAAAGAAGCATACATCCTATGTTCCAACACCATCAACAGCAAGGGACGGACCCACATGGAGTCCTCCGGGTGCGCGAGCACAGACTGAACTCGTATCGAACTTTATATATGTATGTGAAAATAAAAAAAAACCGTATATAATCTAATCAATGAGCACCCATAGTAAGAGTTGTTTGGTAAGCCTAGTTGTTGTTTATGGGTGCTTAAGACTATTTATTTCTTTTGGTCTTGAATTCAATTCCCACTCAGCACATATTTTTAAAATTTTGATAACCAACTCTTCTCTTCTTATTCACTTTAAACTTCTTATTTTTTTCTCCCTTACTCCTTGTGTTGATTGTTCGGACTCCACTATTTTTAAGCTAAGAAGCACCCACCATCTAAACCACACCACACCACAAGTTCCAACAATGCCAAACCCACCAACAACACCATACCACAAGTTCCAACAATGCCAGCTCCACCAACAACATCAATAACAGCATCAACAACAAAGAAACAAACAAAATACATAAAAAAAAATTATACTGCCAACAAGGCTTTTAAACTTCTCCCAACAAATGACTTTTTCCGCATCTTATAATAAAAATTCTCGGTATGTTTATTCAACAATTAAAAGTTCCTTCAATTTTTTTAAATAAATATGATATGGGAAAATAGTAATTAAATAAACAAAAAGATATAAATAAAGTTGCAAGAAGAAGACGAGAATGAAAGAGCAATAGTGAATCATATCATACAATGTCAAAAGAGGGTCAAAACAACAATTTTAGTCGAGGAATATAAGATATGAATATCGATCGGTTTAGATCCGAACGAAAATTTTTGAGAAAGAGGAGAGAAAAAAAAGGTTGTGATAACCCTAAAGAGGATAGAAAGAAAAAAAATGAGAGATTTAGGGCTGAAGGAGAGGAGGGGAGAGATGAGATAATTCTAATTTTTAGATGTACTACTCTTAATATTAAATGACTAAACAAAGTGGATTTATTCAAATTTATACTTACAAAGCATAATTAATAAGGCGAATTTGGTAGTAAAATAAACCACTAATTAATATTTTCTTGATGGGAGTGCCAAGTCAATATGAAAAGGAAGAAGTATTAGGGGTTTCAATATTCATTAATTAATATTCACTAATAATTTGAGGGGCACGAGGAAGAAAATTTACAACATATGGGTAATCTGTTGCAACAGCTGACTTAATCTGTTTGATAATTTACATCAGATTCGTAATCTGTTGTTACCTAATCTAATTGATAATTTACAACAGATGAGAAATCTGACGCAACATGTTGAACATTTATTTTTTACAATTTCAATTGAGTTCATATGTTAGACTCCTAAATTGATTAATCTAGGACCAGTGGTGAGTTTTCACAAGGTCACCTCCTAGAGTACTCGGTCAACTACAACTTCAATTATTTTTATATGATTTTAAAAATTACACATATATTTTATGATTTTAAAAACAATTTAGATCATTTCGGACCAAATTAACATTTTCAAAACTACTTGTCATTCTTTTCCAAAATACAAATCAACCCATACAAAATGTTTCATCATTTTAAATCTCGAGGTTTGACTCTTTCTCTCTCATTCTCACTCAACAATATAGTACAGACAATAACTACTCAACAAATTTGCTCAATCCTCCACAACAGATCATTTTTCTTCTTATTTCCAACCACATAGGTGTTATTTTCGACATCATTCTTGCTTCTATCAGTCATTTTCTTTGTCTTCATAGGCAACAGAGTTCGAGAAGAGCTCTATATTTGTTTTTTTTCTTCTAAAAACTAAGGGATTTTAAGTTAATGATAAAAAATAAAACTTTTAGTTGTATTATCTTCGAGAATGGGTTTACAATTTTGAGTTTTGATGGTAAAATCGTAGGAAGAACTCGAGAAATCCCTAGTTTCCATCGCAGTGTTACGTTGACTGTCGTGGTATAGTTGGATGGTGTTGTTGTTGGTGGTGGTGTTTGTGGTCGTCGTGGTGGCACCGGTGGTGGCATTGGTTGGTGGTGTTTTTAGTGGTGTCGGTATTCGTGGTGTTTGTTTGTTTGTTGGCATTGGTTGGTGGTGTTTGTGGTGGTGGCTGTTGGTGTGTCGGTATTCGTGGTTTTTATAATGTATTTTTTAAAATCTATGCATACATCAACTGTAATGTAATTTTTCTTTTTCTTTGTCTGTAGGTAAAACATGTCTCCCAAAAGAAAAGAAAGTGAAAGTGGATCAACGTCTGACCACTAAAAAAAAAAGGCTACAGTACAGAGGGATTCGGAGGAGCTTCCTGAACAATCTCAGTCAGGGAAAAGTGAAGCTGAGGAGAGATGTGAAAACAACGTTGAGGGAGGTGGACAAGGGTCCGTAGATGGTGATGAAGAAAATGAAAGTGAGAAAAAGGAGGAATTAGAGAGTCAGAAAGAGAAAGAGGACCACATTATACGGCTTTCCTTGGGCTTTCGTGGTAAAATTAATCACTAATTTTACTCATCCATTAATTTATATTGAATATAGTTATTATGATTTTATTTTTTTCTAGCTTCCTGTATACACTTTTTAGGCTTGGGCATTTGAAGTCATTCCTCCCCTCCAAAAGCAGTTAATGGATTACCCGGATGAGGTTTCTCATCCAAGGATGTTTAGGTGGTTGGCTGCAAAGAGCAACACCAATATTAAGGAGGATGATCTCTTTAACCCTCCGGATGATGCAGTACGTCTTCTTCAAGCAAAGTAATTCTACTCAAAGATAAGAAAGATATTGAACAGATGTTATATTTGGTGCATGAGATGTTATATCTGATGCACCAGATGGGACATCTGTTGCGATGGGGTATATCTTGCATCAGATTACCCATCTGTGGCTTTGGTTCTCTAAACCCGACTCCTAAAAGATTAACCATCTACTGCAAATTATGCAACAGATGTTTAATCTGATAACATATCGTTCATCTATTGTGACGTACAGATCATCTGTTGCATAACAGATTACCCGTCTTGTGCAGCTGTTGCAACAGATGATTGATATTTTGCATCAGATTATCCATGTATTGCTCTGTTTCTCTAAACCAGACTCAAACAGATTTTAACCATATACTGCAAACTATGCAACAGATGGGTCTTTCTTTTTTAAATGTAACCCAACTGTGAAAATTGTTATATTATATGATTTAAATGCATCTGTCTTTTTTTTCTTTTTTATAGGTTGTGCATCCATGGATCGTGCCTACTGAGGAGGAGTCGGTGATGACTTCTTATATTACTCTTGGTCATGTTGATACTATTACAGACCCAACGGTAGAGTTAATAAAGAAGAAATTGGCTGGAGCAACAGCCATAAGAAGAGCAGTTAGGTAAGGTCAGCCTAATGTTGTGGCTCTTCATGACCAACCTTTTACTAAGGCAGATCCGGCTGCTTCTTCTGGTGGAGTTGTTGGTGTTGGTGGAAGGCATACTGATGCTGCTACCAAAGAATAAATATGTTTGAAAATACCCCTTTTCACCCTTACACAGGTCCCTCTCACCCCTCTTCACCCCCGTGTTCTCGTTGAGAATGCGATGAGTACAAGGACAGACAAGATAAACTCTTTGAAAAAGTAGAGGCTATCTTTAAAGCTATCGAGGAATTCAAATCCAAGAGGTGTGTCATATCATCCAAAAAGGTGAGGGAGCCACACACTCCTACAACGTTGGTTAGGAGAAAGAAAAGAGCAATTAGAGACGTACTCTCCGCTCGAAAATCAAAAGAAATTGCAATTCCTCCCTCTCCAAAAGCTGTTGAAGTTCAGGGGATAGTAAAAAGGTGGACATATACGCAAAACTTGGCGCCAAAGAGAAGAGGGATCTGCGACAGGTCAAGAATACCAAGCCAGGCGCACCAGATTACCCCAGGCCTCCCTTTCCCCCCTAAGACTTCCAAACTATGACTGATATGCGTATGCCGTACGAGGACAAGACAAGTTTACTTTTCCTAACCTAGCCCTTCTAATCTTCCCCATGAAGAAGAAGCTACGCAACAGATTTCACATCTATTGCAATAACTGGGTATACTGGTGCAACTGGTTGTGGTTCTGTTGCAACTTATTATCTATTTGTTACATAAGTTACGTTGTATTATTGATTCAGAGAACCCTATGCAACAGATGGACCATCCGTTGCATCTTTAAAATTACTAACCTATTTAAAAATTGACTTCTTTAAAAATTGACTTCTTATCTCACAGCATGTTGACATAATTCTCTACCTCATGAGGAAAAGGCAATTAACATACCGGGAAGCTTATGACGCTGCCGATAGGATAATGGACCTCGACTTATGCAAGAAGATCAAGGATAGGTACGATCAACTCAATGGAGAGGCATCATCCCTTGGCATGGGACTTGATTTTCTAGTTCCTACGTTGGTCTTGGATGAAGAAGAAACGTTAAGATATGTTAGAGGGGATATGCCAAATCCACACGGCAAGAGCTGGACCGAGGCAAAAAGGATTCTTGCAGTCATTAGCGTGAATGACATGCATTATCGGGTTGTTGAGATACTACTCGAGGAGGGAAAAATCAATGTTTATGACTCCAACATACCTCTCGTCGACGATTTCGATTTTTTTCTCCTCGTGAAGCCACTGATGGTGTTGTTGCCCATCTTGTTGAGGGAGAGTAAACTGATGAATCATTTGCCAAAGGAAGTGTGGATGGAGAAATCATAAGATTTTAAAGGTCGAAACAGGGGAATGATCCTTCCAAAAGATGATGCCGCTAAAGGGAGCGACTCGCACGCTCTTGCACACATCGAATGTTTGTTGACTGGCATAAAAATAGTCGAGCCAACCACTTTTATATGCGACTACGCAGTGGCAAACCTGCAAGAGGTCTGGGCTTATGAGGTACTAACTGGACGCTTGAAACCTGTGTATATAGAAGAGCCTGTGAAATAAAAAAAATTAATTTCAAGTCACCCTTCACTTTATTACATGTACATGTAGTGGCAATAATTTTTTTCTGATGAAAGCTGAGTTTTTTATAATGCAATAGATTAGATTTTCAATCTGTTGCAACAGTGGGAAGACTTGTTTGAATAATCTAATAATCTAATAATCTAAGTCTAATTTGTTGCAACAGTGGGAAGACCTGTTTGATAATTTCTATGAATAATCTAATAATCTAAGTCTAATTTGTTGCAACAGTGGGAAGACCTATTTGATAATTTCCACAAATGACCTAAATTTTACAACATATGCCAAAATCATTTTGATATTTTCCAACAGTTACGCTTGAATATCCATGTGCTCGTCGATAACAAACCAGTAGCAAATACACACACCACCATGAAAATTTCAGCAATTAGGCTTCAATATCCATGTGCCCAACAACACCCAACCAGTAGCAATAACGACAACAATGTAGTATCTTCTTGCTCGATTTTGTTTCTCTTCAGTAGCCTTGACTTTGTTCAACAAACCCCAGATTACACGATTTGCTTGTGAAGGGTGTCGTTCTTCATATCAATCAAAGTAATCGCATCCACCCAATTTCTATAAAAAAGAGAACACAATTATAAAACAATTACAAGTCAATAATTAATCAATTAATTAAATAAAAAAATATTACCTTTGAAATCTTACAAGTGAAAAACCTACGACCCGGATTTTATTGAGTCCAAAAAGTCTTTAATAGAGCTTCATGACCGCACTTACAATATCAAAAATCTTTATCACAAAAAACAATGAAAGATGCGCTCGACATTGTCAAGGTCAGTTGGAAAAAATAAAAGTAATAATTTGAAGAATTTGGATAGATAAACGAAGATGATGATGAAGAAGAAGATTTGGGAATTTAGGGTTAAATTTTAGGAGGAAGATGAATATATAAGACAATGGGGGAGGGGGGAAATGACCGTTGGGGGCCAAGTGACGACAAGTCAGCGAAATGTGTCAGGACTGACACATTTGATGCCTATTTTATTTTACGTCTTTAAAATGAACATGTCTGCTTGATGCCTGTTTTATTTTAGGTGTTTCAATTGAACACCGTCGATGGGTTGCGCCTTTTTTATTTCAATTCACTTTAACCTTTTTAAACGTAGTGACAATTTTTTATGTCCAACAAAAATTGAATTTTTATAATGCAACAGATTCTCCATCCGTTGTAACAGTTATCCTACCTGTTCTGACATATAGTTTATCTGTTGCAATAGGTTGGTCATCTGTTGCATTATCTCGATGTTTTTATCTAAAGTCCATCTGTTGCAACAGTGGGAAGACATGTTTGATAAATTCCAACAGATAACCTACTTGTTGCAACATATGTATAAATCTGTTCAATTATTCCAATAGATGTGTCATCTGTTGCAGTAGATAAAGTCCATCTGTTGCAACATATGTCTAAATTTATTTATTTATTTCCAATAGATGTGTCATCTGTTGCATTATCTTGATGTTTTTATCTAAAGTCCATCTGTTGCAACAGTGGAAAGACCTATTTGATAAATTTCAACAGATCACCTACCTGTTGCAACATATGTCTAAATCTGTTCGAATTTTCCAATAGATGTGTCGTCTGTTGCAACAGATACATTATCTGTTGCAATATTTGAATCTAGTATTCCTTTTCAATTAATAAGTTCAAATCTAAGAAATAAATAAATTTTGTAGACAAAATAAAATATATCAAGCCTTCAAAATTAGCTGAAATAAGTCAACGAATAAATGAAATGTAAAAAAATTGTTATGGGTACAGATCTCAACAAATACATCAACAACAATTTAAGTATACTGCCAAGGATTTCTTGACAGGCTTAAGCTATAAAGATCTACTCATTATGGACAAGTTGATCTTCATCCGGTGCTATGGAATTCGGCTTTGCTCGTTGTGGATCTTCATTGTCGCTTGCATACAGTTTCTGCGCTTTCTGTTCTTCGTATTTCCATAAAAAGAGTAGCATATTTTCAATGCTGTTCAGCAGTAGCTTCTTCTACATCCACCTGGAAATCCAGAATTGGTCAATGCTAATCACGGAGATACAATAAAACGAAAAAGGATAACTCATCTCTTCTAGAAAATCAAACAGGTCTTCCTCCCATTTTAAATTATCCCAAACATATTATATTTCTGTTGCAATAATGAATCAACTGTTGGGACAAATTTCTACTTGAGGAAGACCTTGTGTGATAATTTCCAACGGATGAACCATCCGTTGCAATATATGAATCATCTGTTGCAGCAGATAGGTCATCTGTTGGTACAAATAAAAGCTATATGAAGAGTTGTTTGATTTGCTAAAATAGATGAGACATATGTTGCACCATATAAAGTATCTGGTGCAACAGGTTAGTCAACTGTTGCAACAAATGTATATATTTGTTTGATAATTTTCAGCAGATGTGTTATCTGTTGAAATAGATATGTGTCTGTTTGTTTTGTCAGTTGGAAGACATATAATATATTCACCTTCTTCAGCTTGTGCTGCTTTCATTTGAACATTGTATGTTGCTCAGTGCAACATGCAGACAGATGAGTTGCAATTTCGCTTTTTTGGATGCCTGATAATGCCCAGGAAATCACTCTCCTTCTCCTCTTAGCCCTAATATCTAATGGAGCAGATGGAAATAAAATTCTCTTTGATGGAATGAGACCCCTCTTAGATGTCAATTCCTTTACAGAAGCAGTTAATGTATTAATAACATTAATCACTACATCATATTTCGCCCTGCAGTCTTGACATCTCCATGCAGAACATTCGCTGGGAGAGGCAAAATCCGTATAACTAGTATGATCATACTCATAATGATTTGCTTTAAATACTGTAAGAGGAGCATCATTAGCACCAACAGCAGCACCACTACCACCACCAACAGCTCCGTCAACTACAACAAGTCCACCCTCCAAAATTGTTTTTCTTGTAATGGTTGTAGCTCCAAACTTTATCCATTTTTATTCTGTCAGTGATCTTAGGGTACGATAAAGTTTGCACAGACCGTAAAGTAAGAAAAAATGACATCTTCAACTCTCGATTGGTCGAAACTAGCGACGGATGCACATTCTAACATAAATCATTACATATATTAGAATGATGATTAAATCATTCAAAAAAAAACATTAATTAAAAGAAAAAATTAATTATAATTATACTTATTGCATCCTTCGGGGGGTTGAAGAGATCAAGAAATTTTGCATTTTTATGAGTTTTGACCGACAACCATCCCAAGATTCTTGGACAGGAAACTCCTTCCTGGTAGTTCACTTATTGTCTCAAATAAGGAATGGCTTCAAACGCCCAAGCCTATAAAATAACGCCAATAAATCAAAATCATTATTGAGCGAAAAAAATGAATGATATCATAATAGAAGAAAGAAACATTTACCATGAAAGCCCATGGGAAGACATATAAGTTGACTGTCTTTGGCGCTAACGGAGTCAACAAATTTTTGGCAGTCATTTTGAAGCTTTCATACCCTCATGGATAGTTGTTAAACGCCTCAAGATCCTCGGAGAGCTTTATTAAACCGAGGCTTATGTTGTTGTTAACGTCTCTCGCCCAAAGAATATTATGTACAAACCAAACCAAGAAAAATGATTGTTTGTGCTTCTTTGAAAGTCCTTTACCTTTTAACGCTTCTATCAAATTTTTGTTTTTGAAGCTTGGACCAACAATGAACACCAAGTCATCACGATCACACGACTTGTCTTTGCCTTTTTTGGGTGTGCGGGGTGCTTTTTTTGGGTTAGAATAAGTATAACTTGAGAAGAAGGATAACATTTTAGTCCAGTAACTATGACAAACTCCTTCCAACCAAAACAAACAGGCATGCCACAGTAATTTATCCATACCTCATCCATCTTATCTTTGTTTTCATACATAAACCTACGCTTGAGAAGTTCATATACCATTTTCATTTGGAAACGAGCATTGTTGTCCTTCGACAAAACAAGATATTTCCCAAAGCAGTTGTCCCTGAAATAAGCATTTAATTTTTGTTCTTGAAGTATTTTTCTGAAGGCGTCGAAAGATTTTCCCATGGCTGACTTAACCACGAAATCACCCGTTAAATCTGCGGCACCATCACACTGCATTCTCACAGGATAACGATCAATGCTGAAGGCTTTGACCAGCTCTTCGGTGAAAGGGCTATTAGCATTGCATCATCTCTTTTTAAGCATTTCTCCTCCCCATTTCATCATATTCTGCTCCCGATTAAGATAACGCTTGTAAAGCAAGCTCATAGAGTGGTGGATGTAGCCTAGCTGCTTCACTTGTTCCTTTACTTGGACTTGATTCGGTTTCTGTTCTTTTGAAAACCATATTATCTAAAATTAACAGGAACATAAAGTAATATATTATTGTTGATTAATGCATAGTTAAAAAAGAATAACAGTAAATCAAATAAGCAAAACAGTAAAATAACAGTTGTAACAGATCACCGATCTGTTGCACCAGGTAGTATATCTGTTGCAGCATATAACCAAACTGTTGCAGCGGATGAGTAATCTGTTGCAACAATACAAAACATACCACTCATCTTTTAAGACAGATGAATGAACTGTTCAACAGATCACACAACTTTTGTGACATCAGTTGTTGCAATATATGAGTGATCTGTTGGAACATTTAAATAATCTGTAGCAATGGCTGAGTAATCTGTTGCGACAACACAAAATATATCACTCATCTGTTAAAAAAGATGAATGGTCTGTGCAACAGGTCACACATCTGTTGCAACATATGAGTGATCTGTTGGAACAATTATCAATGATCAATATTGTTTAGATTTCTTCCAACATAGGGTCGTCTATCGCGGCAGATGAATGATCAGTTAGAAAAATCAAGTCTTGGATTTTTCCTGTAGGAAGAGTTGGTAGGATTTTATCCAACAGGAGGTTCATCTGTTGCATTAGATCATTAATCTGATGGTTCTTCCATTGCAACAGATGGTTAATTAGTTGCATCAGATTTTTTATCTGAAACTTAATCTGTTGCAACATATGGTAAAGTTGTTGCATCAGATTATTAATCTGTTGCATCTGAATTATAATCTGATGGTTCCTCTGGTGCATCAGATGGTTGATCTGTTGCATCATATGATTAATCTGTTGCATCAGATGGTTAATATGTTGCACCAGATGGGTAATCTGTCGGAGGAAACAGTATCACGATTTTGTTAAACAAAAAACAACAATTTCACCATTTTTATCAAGAACAAGAACAGAACAAATCAAACCAAATTGGCCTTTTATTTTTATAAACACAAACAATAAAAATCAAACTTCAAAAAAATGCAACAAACAACAAAATATCATAATTCACTTCGAAAAGAGAAGAGAAGAGAAGAAATACCAGAAATTAGGGTTTTATTCAGACCACATTTAAAATTATTGCAACAAATATTAAAATTGTTAACCAATACTATAAGAGAAATTGGATCAAGTTCCTCGTTTTCTTCAAAACTAAAAAGGTCATAAATTTTTACATGTGAAAGAAGAAAAGGACCGATGAAGAATTCGAAGCTGTTGTGGTCGGAGAGCAAGGCTGTCACGTCGATTGAAGTCGAAAAGGAACTGGAATCTCAACTATTTGTAGTTGGATGTTGAAGTCGCCGAGGATTGAAATAAGAAATTTGCAGAACAGTTGGTTGGGAGAGAGTTGAGAGAAGCTGTCGAGAGAGGGATGAGAGACAGGTTAATTGAATTGAAGAGGGAAACTCGAAGCCCAACTATTTATCCTCGGGAGTTGAAGGGAGAAATTTTACAAAACTGTTGGTTGGGAGAGAGTTGAGAGAAGCTGTCGAGAGAGAGAAGGGAGTGGTTTATTTGGATTGAAGAGGGTGTAGGTTGGGTTGATTTGTATTTTTGAAAAGATTAGAAAGTTTTGAAAATATTAATCAAGTCCACAATTAACTTGATCAAGTTTCCTAATAATGTTTGACCCTATCTGTTGGTCAATATCATCAATCCTTCATTCAAGACTTAAAAGACACCTATTCTTCAATTTTCTCGAGAAACTTATTATCACGAATATAATTTGGTCCATACATATTCTTGTTTTAATCCTAATTTATTTCTTCTTCTTTCTTAGTAACTGCTTTTGGTCTTGTTTTTCTTGAGGATGCATTGAGGAATTGGGGGTTGTGATCGGAGGAGTGGGGCAGAGATAAAATTATTACTCCCTTTTTCTAATTTTATGTGGCATATTTTAATTTGGCATGAAGTTTGAATAGTGATAAATATCAAGTGTAAACAATTATATATTAGATTCAAAATTTTATTGCTTTGTAAATTAAAATAATGTAAAAAAAATAACGGAAGTAAAGCATAATGTCAATTAACTTACAATTATTTTGTCTAGAAGTTGAGTGACAAAATTATTCAAAAAAATTCAAAAGTTACTTTAAGGATACTTCTACAATCATACTTCCTCCGTCCATCTTTAAATGTTCACTTTTTTATTTTGAAATATCTAACAATACCTGTCCAGTTTATAAAACCAATGAATAATCTATTTATTTCTACCCATTTTACTCTTAGCATTAAATACTGTCACACCCCTTTTTCGCTCGAAGGGATCAGAGTCGAAGGGTTTTTCCAATTAAAGTGACGATATTAAATAGAGGTTAATTGATTTACAGAGTCTCCACTTGAAATCGAGTTATGGTGTTCCAAGTCACTTTTTTGAATCCCTAATCAAAAGAAAATGACTCTTATTTGGTCTGCGAAAACAGAAAATTGGGTAAGAATTCTGTTGACTGAGGGGAAGGTGTGAGGCATCCCTCGAGTCCCGTGGTTCTAGCATGGTCGCTTTATGAACTTATACTTACTTAACTATTTTGATATATTATGTTAAGGCCTAATTTCCCTCATATTTTCATGTCTAATAGTTGTCTGTAACTCGTGTATTAAATCGATGAAAATTAATTTTTTAAAAATATTTGCCAAGGTGCATTATTGCATCCTTGGAATTTTAAATGTCTCAGAAAGATGCATACGCCGCATTCTTAATTGAAACGAATAGATTTAAACGTGCCTAAAACTTTTCTAGCATTAAAAGGCATTGATTTGTTTCTTATAAATTCGGAATACTTAACCTTAACAATAAATTAAAGCAAAAATTCATTTAAAGTAATTAATTAATTTTAATAAATAATTATTAAATTCTATTAATAATTATAAAATAAAAATAAAAATAATAAATAACAAAAATAGCAAAAATAGCAAAAATATACCGAAAAGAAAAAAAAACTACTACTATTATGTTAAAATTTATTATGAATCCAATTCATTCTCTTTCAATTATTAAAAATCCAACAAATCATTATTATATCATCTTTAATATAATGAGAAAAATAATTTTAAAAAAAAACAAAACAAACAAAGCCACAGAAGTATTAAGTCCCAAAATAAACCCATTTGACCTTTTTTATTCTTTGCAATTAATGAATCATTTTTACCGCTAACAAACTTGTAACACACAAAGATTGAATCTTACTGATTTTCGTCTCTTCAACAAACAAAAATCCTATTTGCCTTAATACACTCATGAACATGAATTATTGTTGAGAGTTTTTGGTGTTTGCAGAAATCTTTATATATATATATATATATATATATATATATATATATATTGGCAATGGTAAGGAAAGGGAAGAAAGAAGCAGTGGCCATCTACCGGCGGCGGTGTGGGAAAAAGGGAGAAGGGTGGCAGATCTGATGGAGGGGAGTGATGGTGCGGGGTCAGCGGGTATTTGGGGTGACTTTCGGCGACGTTGGTTCGGTTGAAGGTCACCGGAGTTGGGGAAGAGGAAGGTTGTCGTGGCGCCACGGATTTCGACAATGGGTGCGCCAGCGGTGGGCGTATGTGTGTATATCTGTGTGTGTATGTGCATTTTTAGTAAAATGGCAATGACAAGTTGGTGTATTCCGATGATATTTCGCCGGAAAAATTATTTCGCCGCCCATTTTCTCTCTCTGTCTCCCGATCTTCGCAGTTTTACCCTTTTAAAAAAAGAATATTTTTTTTACTCCGAGTCTCTACGTGTTTTCACTATTCTTCATATTCTGTGCTTTCATGTATACGTAGATATTTATCCTAAGACAAAATAGAAACTATGTGTGCAGTATAAATCGATATATTTATTTTATTCTTGTTTTCGTTTCAGATTTTAATGAGACAGTACTTAACACATAATATTCAAATTCTGACATATTCACTAAATAAATATATAAACATATGATAAATTAATACTATAACATGTGTTAACAAAAGATGCACGTAATCAAATATTCATGCTAAATAATGTATTGAAATCATTGATATAAATTTGAAAATGATTTGATTCACTATAAAAAAAAAATTCATACAGTGAATAATAAAAAGTGAAATAAGAACCCTTTGATGAATATTATCACTGGAATCCTCAAACGAAACTCTCACTTTTGAATCTTCACCTTCCCCTCTTCACTTGTTTTTCTCATTTTTTCTGTTTTTCTCACTTTTTCTTTCTCTCTGTTTTTTCTCTGCTCTCTGATGTTTTTGATTTTTTGATACAGTTTGATGATGAATGTACGTAGTTTTTATCTGATGTTGTTCTGGTGTGGGAGAGTTCCTTAAGTACAGGACTTTTGGGGGAGAAATTTAGGGGGAGTAGTTATTTATCATAGAGGATAGGATTTAATTTTTGAATTTCAATTTTTTTTTTATTTAATGGAAGATAATAATAATAAAAAAATAAAAAAAAGTAAATAAATAATATAATATAATAATAATAATAATAAATATAATAATAACTAATTAATTTATATATTTAATAAAAATACAATAAAACCTACAAATAGCCAAAATAAATATAATAAAATAGTATTAAACTACTAATTTATTTATTAAATTTTATAAAAAGGAAAAATATTTTTAATTTTTTGTATTATTTATTTTTTATTATTATATTTTTTAAAATTAGAATAAAAAAAATATCTCAAAATTAACTTTATTTAATTATTTATCTTTTAACAAAAAATTTATTAAAATAAAATAAGAATTTAAATAATATTTAATCAAATATAAATATTTAATATAAAAAAATATACATATTAAACTCGGAAGGGTCAAAATCACGTGTTTACATTTTGCCCCTCTTTGTTTGAAATCTCGAAGAGTTTTCATACAAAGAAGTAGACAAAGAGATGACTTTTGACCCTCCGATTATTCTAAAAGTAAAGATAAAATATAATAAAATAAAATAAAATAAAATAAAAGATGTGACCAAGTCCTGGTTTTGGACCGCCTACATATCCCGAGTTTTAAGAGAATCATGTCACATGTAGTTCAAATAGGGTAAAATGATGTGGCAGTGGGTTAGAGATCGAGTCAGGTACCGTCGAGTTTCCGGTTCACGACGTTCTTCTTTTACATTGAAATGAATAACAAAAAAAATAAAAATAAAAATGAAAAATACAAGTGAAAATTACAATCTCTAGAATCTTGATTCTAATCTTTGTGACTTGAAAATTCACCCGATTCTTCAGGCTGGATCCTGGACTTCCTTTTTCTTCACCCTGTTCTTCAGGCGGGCTCCTGGACTTACAATTTCTTCACCCTGTTCTTCAGGCGAGCTCTTGGACTTTTAATTTATTCACCCTGTTCTTTAGGCGGTCTGCTGGACTTTCTTTTTTCTTCACCTTGTTCTTCAGGCAGACTCCTAGACTTCCTTTTTTCTTCACCCTATTCTTCAAGCGGGTTCCTGTACTTACAATTTCTTCACCCTGTTCTTCAGGCGGGCTCCTGGACTTATAATTTCTTTACCCTGTTCTTCAGGCGAGCTCCTGGACTTCCTTTTTTCTTCACCTTGTTCTTCAGGCGGGCTCCTGGACTTACAATTTCTTCACCCTGTTCTTTAGACGGGCTCTTGGACTTACAATTTCTTTACCCTGTTCTTTAGGCGGGCTCCTAAACTTTCTTTTTTCTTCACCCTGTTCTTCAGGCGGGCTCTTGGACTTCCTTTTTTTCTTCACCCTGTTCTTCAGGCGGGCTCCTGAACTTACAATTCCTTCACCATGTTCTTCAGGCGGGCTCCTGGACTTACAATTCCTTCACCCTGTTCTTTAGGCGGGCTCCTAGACTTTCTTTTTTTTTCACCCTGTTCTTTAGGCGGGCTCCTAGAATTTCTTTTTTCTTCACCTTGTTCTCCAGGCAGGTTCCTGGACTTACATTTCTTCACCCTGTTCTTTAAGCGGGCTCTTGAACTTACAATTTCTTCACCCTGTTCTTTAGGCGGGCTCCTAGACTTTTTTTTTTCTTCACCCTGTTCTTCAGGCGGGCTCCAGGACTTACAATTCCTTCACCCTGTTCTTCAGGTGGGCTCCTGGACTTACAATTCCTTCACCCTATTCTTTTGGCGGGATCCTAGACTTTCTTTTTTCTTCACCCTGTTCTTCAGGCGGGCTCCTGGACTTTCTTTTTTCTGATTTTTCAAAATATATTCTGAACTCAAAATAAAAGGTGAAACAGAAAAATAACATTTCATTCTTCAGGAGGGTCATGGACATAAAATAAATTCTCATTCTTCAGGAGGGTCCTGTCTTCTTCAGGAGGGTCCTGAGCAGAAAGTAAAATTCAATAAACACGAACAAAATTTTTTTCCCCAGTTTGTACTAAAAAAATTTGTGAGCATCATCAGATTACAGTTTTTGAAAAGTACAGAAAGAGTGTAAATCAAAGCCCCGCTAAAGAAATGCATCTCGTCAGAGTAAAACTGATAACCAAAATTAGGAAGTGCGTCTCCTAAGAGTTAAATTGAAGGACTCGACTAGAAAGTGTGTCTTCTAGGAGTGAATGTTCAAGTTAGGAAGTGTTTCACCTAACAAATGAAAACTGACTTATTCAGACTAGGAAGTGCGTCTTCTAGGGGTTGAATTTTTACCATAATTTGATTATCAAACCTGTGCTGTAATATTGCTTCCTGCATATGTGGAAATGAGGCATTGCAGCCCTTGATATTTATGCTCTGAAGTCCTTAATTTGAAGGTAACATATTTCCTGTTTCATCAAAGAAAATTTGTGAGTTCAAAAACATGGTGGCAGGTTTGTGGCTTTAGCTTCCGTGGCAATCACTTTTGCTCTCGTCACATTTAACCTTGCTTCCAACCATTAGCATCTGTCACCGACTTGCTTCATCGTTGACCCAAACTCATATTATCAAAAGTGACTTTGAAACAAACACAGTATTTCTGTTTTGCCATGTTCCTCAAATAAACTCTTTGAACCCTGGTATTTCCATGAGTTTTCAGACTCGTCTGTTGATAAAACTTTTCTGCATGCCTTATTTCGGCTCACAATCACGTCTCTTTCATATGTTGGCTTTTGTCTTGCTTTGTGCAATTAAAGAAGCTGGTAGCCAGTTTTGAAATCTTTTCTCACTTGTTATGACACGGACTTGACTCAGAGGCACAAGAAAAATGACAATAATTTTTATTTGATGATAAAGATACCAAAAAATTAAAAATAGAAAAATAAAAAGAAAAGGAAAAAATAATAGCCATCTTTTTAAAAAAAACGACTGAAGAAAAATTATTTGGGTGTGGAAATCGATTTCAGCAATCATAACATGCATTTTGAATTAGACGACCTGATCTACCCACACTAATCATTACAACCCTTTTCCACTTATTGAGTTTGAAATGGAATCAATCTTGAATATGCTCCCTCTAGATCACAATCCTCCTCCGACTAGTGGCAGCTCAATGGGTTTTTGCCAACGCCTAACTCATTTTCATCTCTTTCTCAACTCGATGTCTCCTTATGGTGCCCAAAAGGGTTTTCACCTATAAGACTCTCTCATTTTTACTCATTCATTTTTTATTTTTATTTTTTGAAAATAATGTCCAACATACGAAACATCATGCACTCATAACATGTTTAGCCTTGACATTCTCAAAGATCGATCTGAAGGTATTTCTTTGGTTGTAACTTGGCTTTTGGAAAAGATTAGAAAGAAAGGGAGGCATGTGGCTAAAAAATTTACATAATATTGGGTGAAACTTACAACTTTTGGAATCGACTCTTTTAAAGAAATAAACTTTGCCCCAGTTTCATTTCATTCTGGGTAATTTGAATTTTCTTTTGGTTGGACCGAACCCCAAAGTAGGGATGCCTACGTATTTTGTCATAGAAAGAATCAGGTCAAACGTAGTTTAAAAATCTTGTTCTTTTGCTTGATTTTCTTTTTTGTTTTTACTTTTCTTTCTTTTTCTTCTTTTCCGACTCCATTTTTTCTTGAAACTTTTCTGACTCTTATTTTTTTTTGATACTTTTTTTTTTTGCAGACTCTATTTTAATTCCAAAAGAAGGATATAAAAGAAATAAAACAAAAACTCAAAGGGGATAACAAAGGATGACATAACATTTGGATAGCAGAATGAAATGTCTTCGTCATATCAATCCTTAAAAATGCAAGTACATAACATGCAATCTAGGAATGAAACATGAAGATCATACGCATCTTTTCAATATTGATCGTGACTAAGCAAATGCACGTGTGTCACTTCTTTTAAACTTGTAAATCATACAGGTCTACTTGTATTGTACCTTTCTCACAACAAATGACTTTTTTTTTAGCTAACTTCCTTTTCTTCTTCTGACAATAGAAACTATATATCCTCTGGTTGATCTCATTCAAAAATGCTTGAATTGAACATCCTCATTGAAGATCAAGTCACTTTTTATTCACAAAGTGATTGCCTCAAAGCATTCAAGTGAGGATGTAACTAGGTCTCCAAAACATTTCAACACTTTACTTATTTTTCTTACATTTTTTTTTCAACTCTAGGTTCTTGATCGAATGTTTCAACATTAGATTGGGTTTTAAGATCTGGCTGAAAATTCAACATGCTTATCATATTACCGGAATCACCATAGAAAGAGCTCATTGAAGAAAAAAAGAAAGACAATATATATTGAGAAATAAAAACAAAAGGGACACACATTTTGTTGACAGAAAGATAGAAGGGTTTGAACAAAAATGATAAGAAAATCAGACAAGATAGGTCCTAAACTACAACCTTAAAATAATTCGAGTAACAAAAAAGAAAAGAAAACAAACTACAAGACCTCTTCCTAGTAGGGAGAGGGGTGACTTCTCGATTGCTCAGCTTGACAACTTAGCTACTGATTTGCACATCAACGTGACTAGAGCTTCCACCACGATCAGACACATTCTTTTCAACAAATAAGTTTTGGGTCCCCATACTTGACTCATTGTTTCCCACATATCGTGCAGTACTACGTGCTGGCGAAGAACTCTGTGGGACGGTTGAGGTTCCAACGTTTTGCACCACAATCAATTTTTCTTGAATCAATTTCTCTATTTCTCTTTTCAAAATATGACAATCTTCAGCACTGTGACCTTGCATATTAGAATGATAAGCACATCGTACATTAGGATCAAAATGTTTAGAATGTGGATCGAGAATATACCCAGGGATGAGAGTAATCATGCCCTATTTCCTTAATGTCTGGAACAAACTGGTATAGGACTCCCCAATTGGCGTGAAATTATCCTTTATCTTCCTCCTCATTGCAAACTCTGGCCTCGGATGAAACTTGGATTTAGAGGCTCCTTGGTAAATTTGTGAGTGTCGAGGACGATGCCGAGGGTCCGAGGCATGCCATTGTGGATAGGAAGACGAATGAGCATACGACTGTGCATTGTTCAAAGGATATTGAGGAAGTCGAATAGAATTTCTTGGATTTTGGAGAAAGGAACCTTGTTGAATATGGTTGTGTGGATCTAATATGTAAGCTCGGTATTGAGGCTGACAGTATTGGTGGGTTGGACCTCTCAAACTCTGCTTTGGCCCTGGCATGACAATAAATGTGTTTTCCTTCTTCTTTTCTTTTTCAATTTCCCTTGATCGATTGCAGTATCGTCTCAAATGCTTCACAGAATCCTCATGTCCATCATGTTCCTTAAATTTTGATATCTTTAAGCATTGAATAAGGTTGACATTAGAAGACATGCCCCAGTCTTTAATAGTGGGGAACGGAGGAGGACGATGCCCACTGGCCCAAGCTCGATACATTTCCATCATTTGTTGATTTAGTCTCAAATTCTCTTCCTTTAAACTCTCATTTTCATGACTCTTTGTTTGATCCATGAAGTCACTTTCTATATCCTTGTTGGACACAATTAAACTTTCTTTAGATTTGGTGTGATGTGGAGGACCAGCCAAAATACCATAAACCAACCACCTTAAACTAACTGTATAAGAAATAACAAAGGCGTCAAAATGCAATATTTTTTCAAAAATTCTTTTTCTTTTATCTTCTTTTTTTTAAGAGATCACCGAACCCAGAAGGGTTGCCTACGTATCTCACTAAGATGAGAATCAGGTGTGCGTAGTTCTCAAAAATTGGAGATACAAAGAAATATACCTTTTTTTTTTAATAATGAGAAATTTATTTATTTATTAAATAATTTTTTTTTTCATTTTTGAAAGCAACCTTCTTTTTTTTTAGTTTAAAAGAAAAGACAACCATTTTTTAAAAGATCACCGAATCCATTAAGGATTGCCTACGTATCTCAATAAAATGAGAATCAGGTGTGCGTAGTTCTTAAAATATATATCGTACAAAATTTAGCCTCAAGACCCCTAAAGGTTCAGGGCTGTTAAGATTTATATATATTTTATTTTGTAAAAACTTAGCCTCATGATCCCTAAAGATTCAGGGATATTAAGATATATATAAAAATTAGACTTGAGAATTAGAAAAATAATTATGAAAATAATCATATTTTCAAAATATTCCCCAATAAGTCTATGAATAATTTTTCAAAAGATAGGGTCGTATCCTGAGAAGAACTTCCTACGTATCCCACTAAGATGTGAGAATCAGACCCTCGTAGTTCATGAAAATCGTAAAACTATGTTACTAAATTTTTTTTTTCTTTTAAAAATAAAATTTTGTTTCAAAAATGATTCACTAAATGTGACGATAATTTAATCTCTTGCATTTTAAAAGTTGTCTAAAGCCGGTCAACAAACAAATAGCCTTCCAAACAAATGTCAAAGAACAAATAGGATGCACATGTTGGTCTTTATAAAGTAGGTCACTTGTCCTAGATAGATCCGACCCTTGTGCCGAGTCCCGCTAAGTCAAATGCATATGATGTAAATAAAGCGGCACTTAATAGGGATAACCAGATTCTGAGTTTTCAGTTCTTCTAAGTTTAAGCCTAATAGGGATAGGTGTCTAGACTGGCTTACCCGAGCGGACACTCGAGCCAGGGAGGGACAACTTGGTCGGTAGCAGGGCAACACCGCCTTCGTTGTCGATCCGAACCCCACCTAACATGTGTGACTATATCCTTCACCAGGTGTCTTGACACTCCGGTTATCTCAAAAAGAAAGTAGGATGCATGTGCTGCATTCCTTCTATCCTATTTCAAAAACTCAGAGGAGGTGCGTAAGAGAAGACAATATATAATACAGTTCAATCATTATCAAAGCGGTAAATAAGCAACAACTAGCACATCATGCCAACAAACACAATATCAACAATAATTAAAGCAAATATAAGTCAATATAAAAAGCTCGAATTCTTATTATTCCTCAGCAGAGTCGTCAGAGATGTCACATCCCTTTTTCGCTCGAAGGGATAGAGTCAAAGGGTTTTTCCAATTAAAGTGACGATATTGAATAGGGGTTAATTGATTTACAGAGCCTCCACTTGGAATCGAGTTATGGTATTCCAAGTCACCTTTTTGAATCCCTAATCAAAAGGAAATGACTCTTATTTGGTCTGCGAAAATAGAAAATTAGGTAAGGAATTTTGTTGACCGAGGGAAAGGCGTGAGGCATCCCTCGAGTCCCGTGGTTCTAGCACGGTCGCTTTATGAACTTATACTTACGTAACTATTTTGATATATTATGTTAAGGCCTAATTTTGCTCATATTTTCATGTCTAATAGTTGTCTATAACTCGTGTATTAAATCGATGAAAAATAATTTTTGAAAAATATTTGTCAAGGTGCATTATTGCATCCTTGGAATTTTAAATGTCTCAGAAAGATGCGTACGCCGCATTCTTAATTGAAACGAATATATTTAAACGTGCCTAAAACTTTTCTAGCGTTAAAAGGCATTGCTTTGTTTCTTATAAATTCGGAATACTTAACCTTAACAATAAATTAAAGCAAAAATTCATTTAAAGTAATTAATTAATTTTAATAAATAATTATTAAATTCTATTAATAATTATAAAATAAAAATAAAAATAATAAATAACAAAAATAGAAAAAATATACAGAAAAGAAAAAAAAACTACTACTATTATGTTAAAATTTATTATGAATCCAATTCATTCTCTTTCAATTATTAAAAATCCAACAAATCATTGTTATATCATCTTTAATATAATGAGAAAAATAATTTTAAAAAAAAAACAAAACAAACAAAACCACAGAAGTATTAAGTCCCAAAATAAACCTATTTGACCTTTTTTATTCTTTGCAAATAATGAACCATTTTTACCACTAACAAACTTGTAACACACAAAGATTGAATCTTACTGATTTTCGTCTCTTCAACAAACAAAAATCCTATTTGCCTTAATACACTCATGAACATGAATTATTGTTGAGATTTTTTGGTGTTTGCAGAAATTTTTTTTTATATATATATATATATATATATATATATATATATATATATTTTGGCAATGGTAAGGAAAGGGAAGAAAGAAGCAGTGGCCATCTATCGGCGGCGGCGTGGGAAAAGGGGAGAGGGGAGGCAGATCTGATGGAGGGGAGTGATGGTGCGGGGCCGGCGGGTATCTGGGGTGATTTTCGGCAACGTTGGTTCGGCTGAAGGTCGCCGGAGTTGGGGAAGAGGAAGGTTGTCGCGGCGCCACAGATTCCGGCAATCGGTGCGCCGGCGGTGGGCGTATGTGTGTAAATCTGTGTGTGTATGTGCATTTTTAGTAATATGGCAATAACAAGTTGGTGTATTCCGATGATATTTCGCCGGAAAAATTATTTCGCCGCCCATTTTCTCTCTTTGTCTCTCGATCTTTGCAGTTTTACCCTTTTAAAAAAAAAGAATAATTTTTTTTACTCCGACTCTCTACGTGTTTTCACTATTCTTCATATTATGTGCTTTCATGTATACGTAGATATTTATCCTAAGACAAAATAGAAACTATGTGTGCAGTGTAAATCGATATATTTATTTTATTCTTGTTTTCATTTTAGATTTTAATTAGACAATACTTAACACATAATATTCAAATTCTGACATATTCACTAAATAAATATATAAACATATGATAAATTAATAATGTAACATGTGTTAACAAAAGATGCACGTAATCAAATATTCATGCTAAATAATGTATTGAAATCATAGATATAAATTTGAACATGATTTGATTTACTATAAAAAAAAAATCATACAGTGAATAATAAAAAGTGAAATAAGAACCTGTTGATGAATATTATCATCGGAATCCTCAAACGAAACTCTCACTTTTGAATCTTCACCTTCTCCTCTTCACTTGTTTTTCTCATTTTTTTCTGTTTTTCTCACTTTTTCTTGTTCTCTGTTTTTTCTTTGCTCTATGATGTTTCTGATTTTTTGATACAATTTGATGATGAATGTACGTAGTTTTTATCTGATGTTGTTCAGGTGTGGGAGAGTTCCTTAAGTACAGGACTTTTGGGGGAGTAGTTATTTATCATATAGGATAGGATTTAATTTTTGAATTTCAAATTATTATTTTTATTTAATGGAAGATAATAATAATAAATAAATTAAAAAAAAATAATAAATAAAATAATAATATACTAATAATAATAATAAATATAATAATAACTAATTAATTTATATATTTAATAAAAATACAATAAAACCTACAAATAGCCAAAATAAATATAATAAAATAGTATTAAACTACTAATTTATTTATTAAATTTTATAAAAAGGAAAAATATTTTTAATTTTTTGTATTATTTATTTTTTATTATTATATTTTTTTTAAAATTAGAATAAAAAAAATCTCAAAATTAACTTCATTTAATTATTTATCTTTTAACAAAAAATTTATTAAAATAAAATAAGAATTTATATAATATTTAATCAAATATAAATATTTAATATCGAAAAATATATATATTAAACTCGGAAGGGTCAAAATCATGTGTTTACAAATACGACTCATTATCTTATGCATTTCTTAAAGTATTAATTTATTATATTCAAAGGATAATATGATAAAATTATCCTATTATTTTCTGATGCTTAATCCCTGCGCTAGCAGGAAAGTGGACAAGTAAAGATGGACGAAGGAAGTAAATTTAACAAATTCAAAAATATTAGCGCAAATTTGTATAGATATCTCCACTGATTTTCAATGTAAATGCGCTTAGTAAAACTGTAACTATAAACTTCAAAGTTTTTCTTATAATATTTAGCAACATCAGTAATGCAAATTTTATGAGTTGATTGTCAAGTGAAAGGATAAGGCGTGGAACTCTTTTTACCTTGTAAGATAAAATAGTCTCCCCACCTTGCACTTTACCATTGGTTAACATCATTAACCATTTGATGATACAGCGTGAGACTTCGTCCGCCTTGTCCTATTTGAAATTTTTCGATTTTTGTGTCCCTTTAAAATTTTAAATGAAAATTGCTGTCCTTTAGGCTCCAGACTCTTAAGACGAGCCTCAGAGTAGCAAGTTGTTTTTAGTTAATTCGATCCATGAAAGCAACCACTAATACATTCGAATAGGTGGTCTACATCATACGCTTAGGAATACAGCTCTTCCCCAAACCACGCTAACAAGAAATATTTTGTGTACTAGACTACCTTTTTAGTTGATATTTATAACTCACCATCCCGACTAATCCGAATTCGCTAGATATCATCATCACCAAAAACAAAAAAGGGTTGCAACAAACTTCCGCCCCTATAGTGTGGAAAGGTAGCTCATTCTTTGTTTTTTTAACAGCAGCGCAAGTTCTTGGGAAAATTGTCCAAACTACCAACAAAGTTCATCAAGCTGCTTAATGCAGGACAATAATTTCTTGAATTCTACAGATGATATTGAGTTTAAAAAAAGAGGCATATGTCTTTCGGTCACACATACGATAACTCTCAGCAACAATCAAACCGCCTAGCGTATAATGGCAATTCAACACATTAACTAAGAGAACATACTGTCAATAACTGGAAAAAAAACTATTAAACCTAGATTCTAGAACTCAACCGAGTTGCATCTCTTCAGGAAATGGGATGGAAGCACAGCAATGGTAATAGCCACTGCCATCAAACACAAATCTTTGTGAAAGATGAGCTTCACGGATAAGATACTCCCCCCAGTCTTCCGAGCCATACTGATCAAAAATCGTTCGTGCATCAAAGGAATCATATTTTTTTGATCCTTTTTTGCTACCAATTGGAGAACAGCAAGTCAGCGAAAATCTTAAAAAGTAATCGAAATTATGCAACTAGTAGAAATGGGATAGAGACTTTTCAGCCGACAAACAAACAAGATGTGCAATTAAAGAATGAAATGGCACCTTTTTCTGTGTCGCGCATTCATTATGGTGGCATGCAACTGCATTAGAAGGGGCAGAAAAGGCTTATCAGGAACTCTTCAAATCAAGAAGATAACAAAAATAAAAAATATATAAGTTAAACAATTTTCACCACAACAGTTTCATGGATAAGCTATAAAAGCATTCTGGTATTAGATATGTAAAAGGTAAAACAGAGGCGGATCTAGGATTTAAAGTTTGTGGATTCTCCATATTAGATAAAAATAAAACCAATTAGTAACTAAGGGGATTTGAACCTACAACAGTGAGGTCCATAAAACATTTACAAGTCTCTCTACTCCACTAGACCAATGATACACTTTGTTTTATTAGTTCCCAACTTATAATTCTTATATATTTACTAGATTTCTCTATATAAATACTAGATCCACACGAAAGTTACTGGGTTCCCGGGAACCCCCACCCGGGCCCCTAGATCCGTCCCTGAGGCAAAAGACCACTAGAGACAGCAGAATGCATCTAGAAAAATAAATGGCACCAAGTGCAAGTTTAATCTGTTTTAGGGGGGTAGGCATTGTTGAAAGTAATCATAAAAGAGAACCTACTTAAATGAGCTGAAGCATAATCTTCAAGTATTTATTACTTGATACCAGAACAAAAACAAATGAACACCACAAGAAAGCACCAGCAAGCAAACTGCAACTGAAGAAACAAGTTCCAAACACATAAGTTGGAACACTAAAGATGGGAATGGGTTCAGACTTGGGGTTTGAAAATGTTGAATTCGAGAAGGTATCAGAAGTAAAAAGGACGCAGCCATATTTACTCTTTGGTGGAGAGTGAAACTATTTCACTGTACTACCAGAGACTCTACCAGATGCCTTTTACTTTTAGGCCCTTGCTTGCGATGAAGAAATTGCTTTTTTTTTTGAGAAAAGAGACTGAAGGGGTCAGCGGGGGAAGGAAAAGCAAGGAAGCAATGGATCGAATGGTCAAAGTATTTGAATACAACATCAAATGGGTATAGAAAGAGACAAACAATAAAGAAATTGCTGACCAAATTAACCAGAATAAAGAATTAACACCTTGAACACAATACCTTTAACTTCTGGTTTAAATCATTTTCAAGAACAAGACCAGCTTCAGTGAATGCATTATTGATCACCTCTAGAAAGGCTAAGGAGTAACAAAAACACGAACTAATTTCCCTTAGAAATAGCAATAGATTTAAGAAGTGGGTAGGGTGAGGGAAGAAGACGCCAGAAATTGTGGATACGACGGGCACGTAAAAGTCGGTCTTCACCACCAATTACTTCGACAGGAGCATATACAACACGAGCTTTTGCTGGAGATCCTTTCATGCACTCCTGCAGGATAACAACAAATCTGAGTTGCAGCTAGAGTTGTCAATATGGGCTGGCCCAACCCAACCCTAGTGGGCTAGAGAGATAAATGGGCTAGGAAGGGCTGGCCCTTTTAGCTAAAGGGCCATTTAAAAGGCAGCCTAACCCAGCCCTAAGCGGGCCACGGGTTGGGACGGGTTGGCCCTTCAAAAAAATAAAAATAACCTAAAAATGTGTTAAATGAAAATACGCAAATAGTTTAAACTTATCGCATATTCTAATAGTCATAAATTCACTACAGATTCAAGAGTCAGCTCATTTCAAAACAAAAAATAGTAATCACCAAAAGATGGACAAAAATAAAAGATGCCATGACTAATAGACACATCCAGCCAAGAAAAATGGTGACTTTCCCCAACCAATTGAAGAAGCATCCAGAGAAATGATTATAACCTACAGCAGCCTGAAGTTCATACTTGTATAACTTGGAATAAGACTTACCAAACCCTTCAGTCTTATAGACACAGGTCGGCTCTCCAAAGCATCAATTACTTTTGTCGAGACACTCTGGAAAGACAATGAAAATCAATTTTTTATTTTGGGAAGTTAGACAAAGAAAAAAGATATTCCAAAGGAAGACGGTGACCCATGTAATTAGAAATATTTACCCGTAAAACTTCAGCAGCAGCTTCAATTCGGTCCTTATTCCAAAGCTTCAGCATGAGCACAGTCAAGTGGAATGTTTTTGGTTTGATAAAGATGGATTTCTCAATACCCAAACCTGTTGAGTGGGAAAACACTGGTCAATTTTGTCACAGAAGACACAAAAAGCAGGAACATGCCCCCATACTAGGTGGAAAGATAGGGATAGATATTATCATGAACTTAAGAAGGACATAAGGAGATTAGAATTTTCAGCACAGAAATATTTACAACAACATAGTACATGAATCCTTTTTTTATCTTTTGATAAAAGTAGCTTGGTACTTAGATCTCATACCTAATAGTTTAGAAGCCTTTGATTCTGAGGTAGGGGACGTAGATACTATAGGCGAGTAACTCACGAGTGGTATGTTGGCTATATCAACTGTAACACGATCATTAGAACCTTCAGTTTTGAGTTCCACTGCAACCCGTGGTTCACTCAAGTTCCGCTCCTCACCTTCCGGATCGGAAGTTTTACCACTTGAATCACATACCAATTTTTCATCTTCATTAACTACTGTAATTCCAAGAACTGAGTTCTGGAAGTTGATGAGCTTGTTGACCAGCTCAGGATGTATGGCCAACGGAAGTGATACAAAGTGAGAGTAGTCAAGATTTCGGCTTTTAACTGTCTACAGGAAAAGGAGGTGCAAAAAACACTTATGCGAGACAATAAATCAAAAATGAGATGAAGAACATAATAAGATTCCTCATGACACAAGCAAGAACGCCACAAAAGTAAGTACGATGGATCACACTTGAGCATTCTAGATATAAATAATATTAGACAAGTGTGTTTTTTGGAAGTTCTAAATTATTACTCGTATGCAGGTGCCAGAAAAATCTGAGACTTCTAGCAGAGAGATAATACCTTAGTTTCAATTGAGAGAGAGAGAGAGAGAGAGAGGGAGGGAGGGAGGGAGGGAGGGAGAGAGAGAGATCATCCAAAAGATAATTGAAAAGCAACTTCAAATGCTGAGAATAGGTTCAAGATTAAACCAAGTGGTACATGAACCGAAATTGAAACAGGAAAAGGCTCCTAAGGCCAGGGATGACAAAATGGATGACATTATTATTAAAAAAAAAAAACAGAAAAAGACAAAATGTATGACATACTGTAAGATATCTTATGTGCACTTTGTGTTGATGACATAATGCAGCAGCTACACGGCCATTTGGAAGTAAAAAAACTAAAATTAAAAGCTTTGAGCAAAAACAGATACTTAAATGTTACCAGTCTATAGGTACAATCTGTAGAAAATTCGACAGATAAAAATGTAGCATTCTTTTATTCTTTAACTGTCTGCTAGCAAGGACAGAATCAAATGTTGGTGCAAACCTGATCAATTATGGCTTGGACTCTATCTGATGCTCTCGCAACACTTTCAGCAGAATTGCCTTCTATGACTGCAATATGGACACTAAATATTAAAAACGAAAAAAGTTGAACATAGATATTTGGATTTCAAATACTAATGTATTGACCCATATTCAATATAGATATATACTAAAGGAATATATCTCCAATCACTTTGAAAGAAAAAAGTTATGGAGACAGTCACAAGTAACATTAAGAGAATAAATCTGAATGTATTTAAGACACCTGCTAATAAAGAATAGATCAGAAAGGAGAGGCCAAAAGCCAATCACCATAACTGATGACAAGAAAAGAGCAAAGCACATTATCAAAATCCACTACTTTGTAGGTGCAACATTATGGCGATTGAAAGTGTGTATAGATATAAATCACGTGAAGGTTATCTCAAAAGATCTATGATCTCTAAAAACCAGCACAGAATAAAATAAAGGATCTATCCAGGTGATCAACTAGGTGATCTAAGGATTAACCATTCATGCTACACTACATCGGGCCCACATAAGGATAAGCATGAGATCTAGAGAGTTCTCAGTTGCAATGAACCTCTAAGGTGTGTCAAAAGATATCCTACAAGAACAAAATTGCCCAAATGGAGTAGAAGACATAGTTCATCACCAAACCCAAAAATCAGTTATTGATTGATTACTAAATATACTCAAGAGGCAAAAATCATGCTAATAATATCATTATGATTGAATAACTTAATCAATGCACAAAAGAGAACCAATCAAAATAAGCATAAATAAAAAAGCAACCCACTGAGGTAATCCTCCTTCCGCGATAATGGAAGTATAATTTTTACTCTCATTTCCTCCTCAATTGTCCTCTTTGTTGAACCTCTAAATGCAAAATATCAAAGCAAGTATTAGCCCCTCATTTTTAGCATAAGAAAGAACCCACAAAGAAATCCATACCCTTTCCCTATTATGAAACGCATCAAGGAAGCCCCTGCCTGCAGATATGTTTGGAAATTAGATGAGAATGGTAGAAAAAAAAGTCGAAAGCAAATTACTGTGAGAACTCTGAATTTATGATGAAAACCATCTATAACAAGTGTCATGAGTGCAAAGTGAAAATCGTGCAAAGAACAATAGCCGCGTAACACACTGCACATGCAGCCAGGAAATGCGACCTATTCAACACGTTACTCATTTAAAAGAGCGGGCAGTGCGGCTAGGAACTGTTGGTGATTCAACCGAATACAAGATAAACTCAATGAGAATAATGACATAAAACTGATAAAAACGAAAGGCATATTTTGGGTCTCTACCATCTCTTCAACTTCCAATTAGCCATGTGACAGGTCTAATTGGGTCGCAAATTCATGTGGATACAACTGATTCTTCTACACAGACACCCAAATTAAGTGATATAAGAAAAATTAAATAAGTCATTGCTATAATCAAGGATAGCGTAGTTTAAAAACTTTTCTTCATGAGTTTATCGTCTTCCTAAAGAAGGCAAAATAGGCACAGTACGACTGTACCATATTATTGGTGAGTATTGGAACTCTTTTGGATTTCCATCTAATGCAACCTATAAACGCATCAACTTGCATGCTTACCATCACTTGACACCAAAAATTGGAAACTCTTTTGAGGAACCCACTGAAGTTTCAAAGATCTAGATAGAGTTGAAAGTTGAAAAAAACAATTTTTAAGAGTATCTTTGCATTTAGTTAGGTTCTTCATTTGTTATATTAAAAGGTTCATCATGTGTTGTATTGTTTAATGGGCCAATCTGTACATAAGAAGTTAAAGAAAGGCTGCCGAGCAGGTTTGTTTCGTATTTGGAACAAATACAAATTATAGCTTTCCTTCATTTCTTTACTAGTATATTTTCTAATACGTACAGAAAAGGAGTATATGCACTACATTGATCTTCGCCATGGGATATCTTGCAGCTTCTTCTTGACTAGTATATTGATGTCTATGCACAGACAGAAGCTGTTCAGAGACATTGCTTTCAGAAAACCATCACGCTCTCAGTAATCTTTATCCTGACTTATTTTTAGGAAAACTTTATTGTTCTTTTCAATTAAAGTATAGTTAAATAGCATATCAATGTTGCATTGAAATAAGTCTATGAAGAAGACGCAGAAGGAAAAAAAAAAAAACTCATAAAAAGCTAGTCAAGTAGTAACAACCCAAAAAAGACTACCTTGATTGTAACTGAATGCTTCTGAGCTGCTGAAACTGATTCATCAGCAGCAGAAGGTGCTGTTTGTCCTTCTAGATCAATGCCTTCACTATCCTGCACTGCCTTAGGGCTGCGAGTTGTGTCAACTTCATCATTTACCACTTCAGCTTCATGGTCCCTTGCACTTGAAGAGACGGTGCACTTAATTTCTTGCACTTCACCTCCAAACTCATGCTTCTCATCGCCTAGATCACCTGAACCTCCACTAATTAGTCTTCCACATCTTTTGCAGTATATTCTACATATAGTATCCATTATGATCAACAACTGCTTTATAACAACCTATTCAATTATTTGGATTTTACGCGTGGTTTGTAATACCTAAGAATTCCAATAGCAACCCGAAAGTACACAAAGCTCAACAATCTAGAACCACTGAAACAACTCAACCTAATATCACCAAGTGGGGCGAAACACTGACCTTCAATAAACCTTGATTGAGTAGAAACAGGTCTCCACGTTTTAGCAACCATTTTCTGCTTTTTCCGGTCCATGACAACACGTAAATCTCCTCCAATTTGCGTCCTCGAGTTATTATAGTTGAAACCGCAAGAAGAAAAACACCTCTGCAACAATTATAGTACCCGATAGATTGTTAAACTTCTGAGAATTTCGACTAAAGGCCGCAATTTTGTATAAAAAATAAATTCTACATGAAAATAGCGTAACGATATACCAGGAAGTGTTGAGTGCGGCTCGGTACTACATGAATCTTTGTGAATTTCCAAGCAAGATCGAAGCTGTGGAAGATGATTACAGCTAATTATTAAATGATTAAAAGCTACGTAATTAATCTTTAATTCACGGAACAGCGAAAAGATTTAGTGCACCTTAAAAAGGACCGGTAAGCTATCATTCGCTTATCTCTTTCGACGGGCGCTGTTGCTGAAAATAAATCAACAGAAGGAAGAATTATATTTTGACCAAAATGCGTTGCTTCACCTTCGAAAATTGAGAAAATGACAAACTGGTCCCTTATAAATCCCTAAAATATATTTTGAACCGTTTTGATATTTTAAGTTCGTCCAAAATACATTTAATTGTCATTAAATATTTATAAATTTTATACTACTATATTAGATTCGGGGGAAATACTGAAGAAAAAAATAGGAAAGACGAACTCATAACACTAAGAAAGTCTCATTCAGTACAGAAACTTCAACCTAAAAAATTATACTATAGACACTAAAATATAAATCAAATATAAGAGAAATTACATAAAGAATATATCAATCTCTATAAAATAGAAAAAAAAAAAAAAAGCAACATAAATTGTAAAAACTATACCTCCAAATATGAGTTTCTATTAAATTTTTCTCTTTTTAAATTCTCATCAAACATGACACGTATAATTTAATTTGTTAAATATTTATCGAACAATAAAAATGTTTGATTTTAATAAATTTTAAAAACTAAAATTATTCAAAGCACACTTTAAAAATCATTTTGAATCTATCCCAAAGATAAGAGATCATTTGTCATTTTCTTCTTGAAAATTCGGTTCATGAAATGATTAAAATGGTCATTAATTTATGAGCTTGGATTTTATTTAATTCTTACTCCCTCCGTTTCATAATAAATGAAATGTTGGATTTTGACACAAAGATTATGGAAAAAGTATTAAAGACATAAATTTAACACAACTTTTTATTTTTATCCCAAAAAAAAAAAGTTGACCTTGTAATACCTTTTCAAAAGTTAATTGGTTGTCAAATCATAAGAGTAAATTTGAAAAAAAATTCAATGATTCACTTATTTTGAAACACCAATAAATACCTTAATAATTCACTTATTCTGAAACGGAGGGAGTAATATATAAATATGATGAAAATGGTATTAACATATTTTAAGAATGTGATCCTAAGCCTTTCAACGAAGGAAACTAATTGCTTTTTTCGCCAGAATAACCCTCACACGTGAATTATACGCGAGCTATTAATGCTATTAATTAAAGAGTATTTTAGAAGTAAAATTATGAGTATAAATAATTTAAGATACAAAGTTGAGTGGTCAAAGTGTAATTTTAAAACTTAAGCTCGGTCACACTTTTGAGTGCCTTGGAGTAGCAATCCAAGTTCCGTGTGGAGCAAATAAAAAAGGAAAGTCAGAGTTTGAGTAGAGCACAATGAGGACGATGCTAGAAAGAGTGCTCTCTTCTCGCAGGGCGGCGCCGGTAAATGACGACGGCGACGACGAATCCAAAACTCGGAAGCACATATCTATAGCAACGAGGATCACAAATTACTTGATTCGAACTGGACATATTTGGCCATGCCTGCTAATAGGATTTGTGATTGTGTTGTTGGTTACTTCTTTCGTTTATCACACTCGTGACTTAGTGTGTATCTCCGCTTCCTCATCCAGTCACAGTTCTCGTTTGCGATTTTTTGGCTTCGAAGGCCTTGAGACGGATTTCGGATCTCTCGGTATTCCCTGGTGTAAGTTCATTACGTTTCCGATTTAAGTGTTTATTCGGATCTGTTTTCATTTTGTATGATTTACTTTTGAGGAACGGTGATATATATATTTGTTCTTTATGGAGATTTTATCGGTTTATGAAATTTAATGAAGTTACGGGTTTGCTGTTGTATATGGTTTGTCTGTAGGATTTATTCAATGTGCAAGTAATTGGATTAACAGTTTGTAGTAGGATCCATTGGCTTGATTTAAACAGAACAAGAGTGATGTTGCATGTGATGCTAATGGAGGAATTAGGTGTGTTAGAGTAATTCAGGTGGTACAGATTGTTGCTTTATCTGTATTGGTGGAGGAATTAGGTGTGTAAGAGTAATCCAATGGGTACAAATTGTTGTTTTAGCTATGTTAATGGAGGAATTAAGTGTGTTAGAGTGTAGTACAGATTGTTGTTTTTATCTAAGTGGTAGTTGCCTATTTGATTGTAGAAGTTCACTGTTTTAATGGAAAATCGTAGACACATGTCCGAAATTTGGACATATGATTTCAAGACATTACTGTAGTTGAAATGCTATTGCTGTGTCCAGAAACCATACATATAGTTTCCATACCAAGACTTTTTTCCGTATTTTGTTGATAGATAACGAGTGTGGCATAAGCTGGACCAATTATAGCCTACTTCACTTTGGTATATTTTTTTTTATCATATATGATGATTATAATCTCCAGAGTGTGGCATAAACTGTAATAATTGGCTTTCTAATAGCTTCATTCTGATATATAACCATAGCAGAAGTAAGAAGGTTTATCCTCATTATATGCTTTATTAAATTATGTCTTAAGCGATACTCTTGATCTATGGTCAACAAATGAGACAATTGTTTAGACATGTGTGTATGCATGGCTACTTCATTTTTGTAGATGTCATTCGCCTTTTCTGGCATGTGAAAGATTCTTCCCGTGTTCTGTTGAGCAATGAAATTCTCATGATCCAATGCAAGTTTAATTAATTTTAACTCTTGTCAAAAGGCAGATCGAAACATGGGAGAACTGTTGAATGGACCACAAAGGATTTAATCAAAGGTATAGAGGAGTTTGTGCCCATATATGAGACGCGACCTATCAAGAATAACATGTATGGTATGGGTTTTGATCACAGCTTTGGGCTCTGGTTTATCACTCGGTGGTTAAAACCAGAGTTGATGATTGAGAGTGGTGCATTCAAGGGGCACTCAACTTGGGTCTTGAGACAAGCAATGCCGGATACACCAATCATCTCACTTACACCCCGTCATCCTGAGAAGTATCTCAAGAAAGGACCTGCATATGTTGATGAGAATTGCACATACTTTGCTGGAAAAGACTTTGTTGATTTTGGAAATGTTGATTGGGGTAAAGTTATGAAGAGGCATGGAATCAAGGACCGTAGCCAGGTTCTCATCTTTTTTGATGACCATCAAAATGAATTGAAAAGGTGTAACTTCTATACCTTTATTCTGCCTTTTGTTAAAGAAGTAATTCCGTCAGTCACTTGTTCTGTGTAATGTCATCGTGTCCGTAGCAGTATACAGTAGGGCTTTGCCAATTGCCACTTGTTTTGCAAATATGTCTCATTTTTCTTGGTTTGGAATTTGAACTTTGATTGACAGACTGAAGCAAGCATTAAAAGCTGGGTTTAGGCATCTTGTGTTCGAGGACAATTATGATACTGGTACTGGAGACCACTATTCCTTCAGGCAGATGTGTGATCAATTTTATATTAGAGGTATATTTTCATCGCAAATTAAACAAATGTTTTTCTTCTTTCAAGCCAAAGCGGTCACTATCTTTCTTTTTCCCTTTTGGTCATTATTGTATCTCTCTGGTTTTTCCTTTTCCTTAGTTGGTTCAGTTTTTATTTGGAAAATCTTGGTGAGATTTTGTTGACTCTGCATGTGGAGGAACAAATGAATAGAGATCATCTGCTAAAGTAATTTTCGCCCATTTAACTTCTAATTGAACAGTATAACTAATTTTTCTCTTACGAGGAATTAGCAATGCAAAGCTTAAAGATGTTGATAAATTTTAGAGAAGAAGAAAGCAGTGACATGAAGTTTGAATATACAGTGTGTTGGAAGAACAATAAAATGCAAAATATGTTTCTAACCGCTATCTATCCAAATCTAAACGCTGCAGTTTAGGAGTTGTCACTACCCGAACCGGGGCCCTGGCCGTGACGAGCATTCCCTAACCGTGAAGGCCCGGGACGCCCTCTGTCTATCTGGTAATCATGCACAACATTCATATAATAAAAGATAATGCGGAAATAGAAATCTAATACGGAAACATGGTCAGTCTGTATGTGATCATAATACTGAAAAATTGAAATTCAAAATATATCTGAATAATAATAATGTCTGACTCAGTCTGCGAAATCTCTACTATGAACTAAACAAAACTGTCTGAAAACTGGGACAAGGCCCCCAGTAGACCAAAACATGACTAAAGATAAATATCTAAAAGTAAACAGGCCTTTTGGAATATAGAAGGCTCACCCCTTCACAATCTGCTCTGCGATCTGAAATATCTACTGTTTATCTGAACCCCTAGACTGTGTCTCAAAACCTGGAAGGAGGGGGGTCAGCACAAATGTACTGGCACGCGAAGCAATCCAAAATAAAGTATTTGAACATATATATAATAGATGAGAGCAATTTTCTTCAACACATCACGTATAAAATAGCTTCTGAAAACACATGGGCATCATTCGAAAATCATAAGACATTCTTGTCAAAACAATTTCTGATCTTTGTATTACTTCTGAGTTAGGTGGCACTCCCCTACAAGTCTGATATTCCACGGGCTATATGAAATCCGCCATTGACTCGGCGGGGAAGCCCCCAACCCAAGTGTGCCGCAAGGGTTGGAGTGTCTAAGTCTGATACGCCACACGGCACTTAAGCCAGCGTATAATAATATACCCGGATCGGCAAATCACGGTTTTGGGCAATGAGTTGTCTGAACTCACGCCTTCTTCGGGGACCACCTAACATCTCTTTATGCCCAATTTTTAACCTTTTCTGAACATGTATCATTCTGAAATTTCTTAATCATGAAAGTCTGATAAAATTTGATTTCTGAACTAGTCCGTGTCTGTTATGGCATTTGTCTGAGTTGGTATCGTCATACCAAGACTTGCAAGTCCTATTTCTGAGCCATAATGCATTAAGCATGATCTTTCATAAAAGTGTAGTTTCAGACCACCCAAACATGTAATTTGCATTGAAGATTTCATGTTCCGAAACTCAAGTCAAAACCATGCAAAACATTTCATCAAACATATGGTGGTCATGTGCTTTTGGCAAAATTATGCACTCTTTCATTATATGTATATTCAACATTTACAACCCACTCTTTCGTGTTCAAAATCGTATTCCAAACATAGCAAAGTCAAAGCATTTAATATCATGATTTTTCAAGACGTATTTCAAAACAATCTATATCATGTGAAACATGGGAAAATTACATCAAGAGAGGGATTTCATGTAAATCGTGCTCTCAATTCATATTTCAAGGCAAAACACATATATACATATACGTATAATTTTCAAGTCACTTTGGGGGAAAGCCAAAAGGCTAAAACAATATCATTTAAAGCTTCTAAAACATGAATATGTACATGAATTCAAAAACCCCTTTCTTAAAACATGATTTCTATGCCCATGAGAATTTAGGAAAATCCCGCGTACCTCTATTTAAGAAATTGAGGGATGATCCTTGAAGCCTACGATGTGGGGATTCCAAATCTCTAATTATCTTCCAAAACCCACGGTTGAATCTTGAGTTATTTGGGATTTTTGTTTGAAACCCTAAGGGGTGTTCTTGAGAGAAAATTTGAGAAAAAGATTATATTTTGATGAATTGGGGGCTAAATCTGGTGTTATAGACGAAATTTGGGTGAGGTGAAATGACTAAAATGCCCCTAAGAAAACAAACAAAGTCGAAACTGTCCCTCAGTTGACAAACTGACAGGCTGAAGTAAAACGGGTATAACTCCTTACTCAGATGTTGGATTTGGATGAAACCAGTTGCATTGGAAAGAAAACTCAAAGAGCTTTCATTTGATAGGTAGCAGCTCTCCCAGTTCATTATATTCAGAGAGTTATGATCGTTTGAAGTTGACCCTGAAATGCTGAAAACTGGGCAGCAGGCTAAGCATTTTGCTACTGTTTTGAAATCCAAACGCAGCCTTATGTGTTCCGAAAAATTCCGAAACTTATCCGAGATGTACTATGAGCTTGTCCGATCGTAACGCAACTTGAAAATCTAAAAACGGAGGTCGGAAAAGTTGAAAAGTTGTATCCCGAAGATTGCCAGCTAAAATGACTCTAAGTCCTCATTACACTTAGAAAATTTTTCAAGTTTTTAAGTCTAAGAGCAGTCTATTAAAGGCTAATCCATGCACGACTTTTACGGGGTGTTACAAGAGTTCTTTTGGGTAAGTGTCATCTGATATGAGACATTAACCTGTCAATTAACTCAGTGCTCTCAACCCAAAAATCCTAAGTTTAGGAGGTCAATTGTCTCGATGGTACCAACTAGAGAATTAAAAAGTTAGGATCAAATCATGAACTTATAGAATAGTGAGATCACTTCCAAAATGTGTATTAAGCTTTAACATGGAGTCTTTTGTTTGTTTTACCGGTCTAACCAAGTAAAACATATTGTTCTCTGTATAGGCCACCTTTATCTCGTGCAGTTGTAAAGAATCAATTGATATTAATTATGGGATTGGAAAATCAAGGTAAACAAATGAGAAATATGTAGAAAATAATAGGAAGAAATTTCGATATGAAGAAAATTAACACAAATACACTCTAGTATTGGGTGTAATAGGTCAAATACCAGCTATGCTAGGCTTAGAGCATGCCAGTTCACTATATAAATGTTTTTCAATTTGTGAAATTATTTGTCAACTTTAATAGTTGGTGCACTTGGTTCTTCGTTCTTACTATATGATAAGTTCTCCAATTTCATTCCAGGTGGAGGCCACAGCTGCTTTAAGGACAGCGATGAAGGAAGGATCAGATCAAGAAGGAAGAAATTCTGGGAGAAGGCTGTTGATATTGAGGAACTTTGCGGTCCCGGTGAAGCTTGGTGGGGTGTGAGAGGGCAGATGCGGGATGATTTTAACCACAGCAATAAGGCCATTTCCTATGCAGAACATTTTAAAAATAGCAGGTTTGTAGAGTCAGTTTTAGATGTTTACTGGGAACTTCCACCTGTGGCTGGTCCTTCTTTAACTCATCAGACGAGATATGATCCGGCTCGTGCATCAAGTCCTATTGTTGAAGATGGAAGGCATCGCTTGTTTCGGAAGCTTGGTTTATCTGGACTGGAGCCATCTGTATTCAACGGTTACACTCAAATGGTCTATCTTCAGGTGTCACAAGAATGAGATTTTGGTTGCCACTGCATATAGGTTGTAGTTTTGTATTAGCGATCTCTGTTTTTACTGTTCTTTTAGTTCTTTCTGGTGCAACTCTTGAGAGGCTGTCTCTGTGCTGCCAGTAGAATTTACTCCTACATCGTCCAGATGTCAATTTGTCCCCTTGTCCCTCTGATATTTGTGCAGAGTGACGGAAGTCTGATTGGTGAAATTTATCCCATCTGTATAATGTGCCCGTAAATTATATGCTAGAAAATAGCTTCTGTTGAAACAGCTCTCCTCGTGCTCCCTATTTATCTTAGCTAGCTTTTATCACAAATATGTTGGAATGATTAAGAAGAGAATTATGTCATGATCTACACCCACTTCCGATTGTTTTCCTATCCTTTTATATCCCAACTTGCACATCTACCCAACTGAACTGAACTGAGGTTGAGAAGTAACTGTGCTTGAGCCGTCCAGAAGCTTCTCTAAATGGATTCAGTTTGAATAGTTCAGTGTTCGTTGATAGATAAGCAATGGGTGCTAAATCTCATACAAGTCTCAGATTGAGCTTTCTTGCTTCAGTTCATGAAAGAGAAACTTCCTTAGGCTTCCCGTGATTGAACCCAAAATGACACTAAAGATGAGGCATCTAGACTTTGCTAAAGTTGATCCCTAAGCCTAAGCCTGTCTTCTCTTCTCCTCTTGACATAGCACTCAGAAAACCCGAGCATGGAGAGCTCGGAACTGGAGTCACATTCCATTCTATCCTTCTTGCTTTGAATTCTTGAGTCGCTCTGATCAATTACTGTTAATTAGTTCATTAGAAGTTTATTGTGTTTCAGCAGAATAATAGTTGGTCTAAAAATGAAATTTTGTTTGCAAATACACTTGCAGGTTGCATGTGCAAGCAAAAATTGCCACTCAAAAGACACTAGCCACAGTACAATTTCCATAGGTACTAAACAAAAATCTTGGATATCACCGGTTATATTTTCTCAAACCAGCTCTCTAATGCTACACATCTAGTCTATTTCCAGATACAAAGAGGGCAGGAAAAGGATGGTCGTCGATGTAGAAACCTTGGACAGTTAATCTTTCAGTCACTAATTTTGGTTCTTGCTCTTGTTTATGGCCCTTGGAGCTGCAAAGCAAGAGAAAGAATGTCATTCTAAATCTACCTAAAAGTATATAAAGAAACAATTTATCAACTAGACAGTAGATAGAGAAAAAGAAGTGCTACATGGCATAGACAGGATCACAATGATAGGCCATACCTAGCCCAATTGCCTCTGAGCTTTTCATGATACGCAGTCTTTTACACGAGTCTATGAACATCCTATATTAACATCCAAATCGAACAATGAGTGAATGCAATTACATATTATAATGTTGTCTTCTAATTTCAGACGTTTGACATAAAATGTTGGAGCATAATAACTTACTCCCAAGGAACGTCGCCGACAAGCATCCAATCACCATCCTTGTCTTCATAAGTCAGCACATATTCAGATCCATTGAGAAGATCCATCAAGTGAGTTTCACTAAGTTCCTCTTGCCCTGGAAGTCCATCACTGGCGCACTGACCTGAATAATGTCGCACAATTATAGTATAACTTAAACACACATACACAATACTCAAGTCAAAATATCAGCAAAATAAACACCCACAAACAGTAACAATTCTCAAAGTGCCAATCAGAAAATGAAAATAGACACTTCAATTTACATCCTGCTGCTTGTTGCCTGATAAAATAAACTCTATGGATCAACAAGGTACAACAAGAAACTATGGTTCAAATATAGGATTCAAAGTGTTCTGTTCTTTTTATCAAAATACAACGACATACTAGCATAATCCCACAGGTGGGGTCGGGTCTGGAAAGGGTAGGATGTCCGCAAACCTTATCTCCCACCTTTGTAACGGTAAATTCTCCTTCTTTAGAGATTGTGTTGTACTCCTAAAAGCTTCACCACCATTCTGCTTACGGGTTCGGCAGGACCCAATAGCTTTGATTCAGATACTATATTTGTGTTTAAAATCTCGCTTAACATGTATAAATAACGTATTCGGAACTCATACAAAACCATAAACTCAAAACTCTAGCTCACTTCTGAAAAGCTCAATTGAATATTGTTTGCAATTGCTGTAAAAAGAGAGTAATCATACCAATACTAAAGCAGCTGAACATCTTTTCAAGTGCTGATGAGAGGTCTGCATAGTTGCAGTAAGTTTTGATATCAACCTTTCTCAAGTATGGAGCACCATCCATGCTAACCTTTACATAGAGGCAATTACTTTTCCCTTCAGCTTCATTTTTCTTAGTAGCCAGAGTATTCTTCCTGAATGATCTTATTGGTGGCCATCCCACTACTTGTGCCCTGTAATTCCACAACACAAAAATAACACCAATCTTTACATAATTACACAAAACAATAGAAGCAACAAAAAATTTCAAGAAATAGAGAAAAAGTTACTAACTTTGAAGTGTGAGAAGCAGTAACAGACTTTTTTTCTTCAACAGATCTTTTTGGAGAAAACAACAAGTTTTGTTTCTCTCCATCAGTTTCAGATCTGCAATTAATGGACAAATCCCATTTCCCAGAAGCATCAGAAAAAACCCTTTTAGTTCTTGACGTAGAATTGCTTAAAGAGTTAAAACCCAAATTTTTGTCTTCCAAGTCTTTGCCAAAAAGAGAAACCCCAACAGACTCAGAACCTGGCAACCCAAGTCTTAGCTCAGTCTCCTTAAGGTTAAGAACTGAGGAAGAAGAAGAAGAGGAGGAGGAGGAGGAGGAGGAGATTTTATCAGAACTTTTTTCCATTAAAGAAGTTTCTGATAGACCTATATAATCATGTTCTAATGGTACAGACATTGAATTACTAAACAAGAATTCAAGAAAATATTGGGAAAGATGAAAAAGAAGGCAACTTTTTTTTTTTTGTTTTTTAAGTTAAGAGAAGGGAATGTGGTTTTGTTGATGTAGAGAAAAAAAAGAAGAAACTTAATTGGTGCTTTTGTAGACTTCTTTTTGGAATTATGAACTGTGTAGTGTGTACTACTAGTAATATTGGAACTACTATTCAAGATGCTTATCTAGAAGGGTTTTTTTTTTTTTTTTTTTTTTTTTTTTTGGAACAGCAGCTAAGAAAATAGTTTTGACCGAGTTGGCGCAGCAGATGATATTCCTGTAGAGGTTAGTGATCGATTCACCCTATGAATTTGGTTGAGTTTATTGCGTCTACCTTGTCTATTACAGTTTTATATATTTTATGTGTGGTTTTGAAGCTATTGCATAAAGCGGATTCCTCAATATGCATTCAAAAGATAGTGTCATGTATGATCTATGAGTTATTACATAAAAACAGATCGTCTAATGCACATCCAAAAGATAGCGGCTTAGGAGGAGTCAGGTTGAATCGAGGAGTTCACTCAAATCCTCTTTGACAAAAAAAAGTAGTACATTGTTTATACTCCCTTCGTCCTATTTTACTTGTCCCAAATTTTCTAATTTGATTTCTCATTTTACTTGTCATTTTTTCACAAATTAAGAAGAGATAATTTTTTTTTCTTCATGTTTTACCCTTTGCATTAATTACTTTTTCTTCAAATTAAAATGTAAACATCATTTAATAGGGGTACTATGATAAACTAATCATGTTATTAATTATTTTTCTTAATCAGTGTATCAAATTAAATTGGGACAAGTAAAATGAGACGAAAAGAGTATATGATTAAAATTATTGTTTATATATAATAAATGTTGAACCTTCTTTTTTCACGTGTATCTACTTCTTCATAATTTAAGCTTAAGTGAAAATTCCGCTTCCGCCGCATAGAGCGACAAGGGATTTTCCCATGGGGTTCCACAAAAAAAATGCTTTAGTTTCTAGTGGAATTGTTTAAAACAAAGTACTTTCTCCGTTTCATTTTATTCATCCTAAATTTTTTAATTTAATGTCCTATTTTATTTGTTTTTTTTTATTTATCAAGACAAGATAAAAAAAAAAATCATCATTATATCCTTAATGTAATTGATTACTCCTTGTTATTAGTCATTCATCAATATTGAAACTAATAACAAGACACGATTAAGAGGGACAAAAGGGTAAAATTACATTGTCAATCATTATTTTTTTAATAATTATTTCTTCTCAATTTGGGAAAAGTAAAATAAAACGGAGGGAGTAATTAGTTAGTGGTAATTGTATAGTAGTATACTGTTTAATGACACAATACAGTAGTAAGGCAAGTAGGCATTGCTACTCTGCAAATACATAATTATTTGTCCTTTGATGATAATAAATGCCAAGACTCACCAATAAAGGTGCTTTGTCTTTTGTTTTTCCTATAGCATATGTCTCATTTTATATACCAGTATAATTATAGTACTCCATATGTCTTATAAAATACAGTTATTTTTCTTTTTAATCAGTTGTAAAAATATATATATATATATATTTTTATATTTAGTAATAATTTTATTTTAAAACATCTATTTTAACGGTAATAAATCAATATATATAAAAGAGATCAATAGTCAATCTTATGTGACATGTCTTAGAGGCCTCTAATGCCATTTATCTATTTTGTGGTTTTTTTAAATTATTTTCTCCTATTTTTAGCTTAATAAATTATTTAAAATTAATAAAAAAAACATCCATTAATGTCTATATTATTAGAAATTAAATACAATGTGTTTAATATACAACATGATTATTATCTCATGCTATTAAACTCTTCCACTTCCTCACCTTATTTATCACACTTTTTATTATTTAATTTATCTATTCTTCCTCTTGAAAAAAATAATAATTCATCTCACTTCCCGAATTTAAAAATACTTTTGTGACAATCTTTATATATATCTTTTTTTCTGAATATTTTGAGCTTTTTCTTATTCTTTTTAATTTATATAATATGTTAAAAACTCAAAAATACTCTAAAAGTTGAAACTCTCGTTTTAACTAACTTTTTTAAGAGAATTAAACATGATAATTATGGCTTTGAAAAATATTAGTAACATACTTTGAAAAATACTCTTGTAGATAATAAATATAGTAATAATAGATAAAATCGAAATTTAAAGTTTGTGAGTTCTGTTCAAATTAATACTAACTCGTTATGTATGGTCTCTGAGTTTACCATTAAACATTTTATACCAATAAATGTGTTAATATAAATACAAAGTTTAAGTAAATAATTTATACGAATCAGTACGTACATAATACTGCGTAGCTCCACCCACACGAGAGAGTTACAAGTCGCTGGTAGAAGATATATAGAAAGGGATAGATCAGAACGGCCCACAAATAATACTGATACAGATTTAATAATTAATTGATCTCATTTAATATTGAAGGGGTTACAGCTGTATATATAGAGAACTGAAGAATAACTAATTACAGAATAACCCAGATGTATTTAATAATTATATATGTAGTCTATTATCCCCCCGCAAGCTGATCAGCGGTAACGAGGGGCAGCTTGGAGCAGAGAGACTGAAAAGGCTGTAACGGAAGAGGCTTGGTGAGAATATCAGCAAGCTGGTCAGTAGATGGGACATAGTGCGTGGCCATCGCTCCTGCAAGTACCTCATCGCGAACAAAGTGACAGTCAGACCCAACATGCTTCATACGATCATGAAGGACTGGATTTTTGGTAACACAAATAGTGGACTGATTGTCACAATAAATCTGTGGTTTCGTCGGGGGAATGCCAAGTGCATCCGTAAGGTATCGTAACCACATGGCTTCAGCAACACCCGCAGCCATGGCACGATATTCTGCTTCTGTGGAGGAACGGGACACTCGCGTTTGCTTCTTGGTGCACCAGGAAATCAGATTCGGTCCCATCATAACAATATATCCAGTAGTGGACTTTCGATCATCTTTGTCGTTAGCCCAATCCGAATCAGAAAAAACAGATATATCAAACGAGCCCTTTTGAAATAAAATTCCACAGTGAAGAGTACCTTGAAGATAGCGCAGAATGCGTTTCAAGGCCTGAAAGTGTTGTTCTGTGGGAGCATGCATTGATTGGGAGACTCGATTGACTGCATATTGGATGTCCGGACGAGTAACAGCAAGATAATGAAGTCCACCGACGAGGCTCCGATATAGTGTAGGATCGGCAAAGGGAGTATTCGGCCCTGGGGATTGGCGGACTGCCATGGGAGTGACCGCGGGTTTGCAGTCTGTCATTCCAGCCCGATTTAGAAGTTCAAGGGTATATTTTGTCTGATGCATCAATATGGTTCCCGATTTGCGGATGAGTTCGAGGCCAAGAAAGAACTCCAGAGGACCGAGGTCCTTAAGTTTGAAGTCACGATGCATAGCTTCAGTAATTTCAGTGATGAGTGATGACGAGCTGCCTGTAATAACAATATCATCCACATAGATAAGAATGATGACTGTCCCTCGAGAACAGTGAAGGGTGAAGAGGCTGTTGTCATGATGGTAGGTGCGAAAACCAAGACCCTGCAGAAAAGTAGAGAGACGTGTGTACCAGGCACGAGGGGCCTGTTTCAGGCCATACAGTGATTTGCGAAGCTTGCAAACATAGTGAGGACGGTTGGGATTAACATATCCCGGTGGCTGAACCATATAGATTTCTTCCTCAAGATGACCATGAAGAAAGGCATTGCTGACGTCTAGCTGATGAAGCGGCCAATCATAGTGAAGAGCAAGAGACAAGACCAGACGAATAGTCTGTTGCTTAACAACAGGGCTGAAGGTCTCCTTATAATCCACACCATACTCCTGATGATACCCTTTTGCAACCAGACGTGCTTTATAGCGAGAAAGAGATCCATCTGAATTTCGTTTGATGCGAAACACCCATTTGCACCCAATAGACTTTCGGTTACTAGGCAGAGGTACCAAATCCCATGTACGTTGTTCATTCAGAGCCTGAAATTCCTCATCCATAGCTTGGCACCAGAAACTATTTTTGGAGGCTTGGTTGTAGGTAGTAGGCTCAGTTGTGGGATGTGCATCAAAGGGTATTTGAGTGTGGTAGGCTTTGGGTTTGAAGGTACCGGCCTTGGCTCGGGTTGTCATAGGATGAGTGTTGAGTGGAGGGTGATTAGGAAGGGGTGGTGGAGTTGTATGATGCGTGGGCGGGGGTTGGGTGGGGCTGCCGTGGGAGCTGGGATGTGCAGCGGTGGATGGGGTGGCTGTATGTGTGTTAGGAGTATGATGTAGGGAAGTGGTGGGTTGTGTGGCAGTCGGCTGGGTGTTCGGGTGGGAGGTTTGGGGTTTCGGGTGGGTAGTGGTGTAGTGGGGTACCGGGTTAGGTGCCGAGTGAGCCGGAGCATGAGCGTGAGAAAAGGACGGAAATAATGGCACAACGCCAAGTGGATTGGGGGAGTATGGAGTAGAGGAAAGACTTGTGTAAGGAAATTGTTCCTCCACAAAACGAACATGACGGGAAACATATGTTTTCTGAGATACAGGATCGAAACATTTGTAACCTTTGATAGTGGGATGATAGCCTAGAAAGACACAAGGGGTGGACCGAGGTTGAAGTTTATGTTGAGTGTGCGGACGCAACCAGGGATAAACTAGACACCCAAACGGGCGGAGATGGATATAGTCGGGTGGATGATTGTAGAGACGGGCATATGGAGTGGAGTTGGAGAGAGTGTGAGTGGGCATGCGATTTATGAGGTAGTTGGCAGTAGCAAGGGCATCAACCCAAAAGGAAACAGGTAAGGTGGAATCATGGAGGAGCGCAACAACTGTTTCTATTAGGTGACGGTGTTTGCGCTCAGCAACGCCATTTTGTTCAGGGGTATATGGACATGAAGTGTGATGAAGAGCCCCTAGATTTTGAAGAAAAACACCAAATGCATTGTTGACAAATTCTTTGCCATTGTCACTTCGAAAAATTTTGATTTTGGCATTAAATTGATTTTGAACCATTCGGTCAAAGTTTACAAAAATAGTATAAGCTTCGGATTTAAATTTCAGAGGATAAAGCCAAGTGAATTTACTGTAATCATCAACAAAACAGATATAATAACGAAAACCTTGAACAGAAGGAACTGAGGTTGGACCCCAAACATCAGAATGAATTAATTGAAATGGCGCAGTGGCCTTGTGTTCAGACAGTGAAAAAGGTAAACGACAAGATTTAGACACTGAACAGGACTCGCAATGTAATTTTTCTGAAAAATTAAAACCTAAGGAAGATAAAATGGATTTGGTGATGGCGGATGATGGGTGCCCAAGCCGGCGATGCCAGGTTGACGAGAGAATGGCTTGACTCACAACAGACGGAGACCTGGATGGAAGAGTGTATAGCCCATGCTCACAGCGGCCCGTGTACCGCACCCGGTTCGTGGTATTGTCCACTATCTGGAAATTGGTGTCATTAAAAATGAGGGTGCAGTTATTTTCTTTAGTAAAGCGATAAACAGATAAAAGATTGGATGTGAGGGAAGGGACGTGGTGAAGGGTTGAGAGATGAAATTTACCATTTGGGGTATAGACATACCCAGAGCCGGTGTTTGTGATGGGAAGGGATTGACCATTGCCTACTGTAATAGTTTCTGAGCCATGATACGGATGAGGAGCTTGAAGTTGTGAATAATCCGACGTCACATGGGTGTTAGCACCTGTGTCTAGATACCAATCGCCAGATTGAGCGTTTGTGGACGCATGCATCGCCCTTGATCCTCCGGACTGGCTATTTACATTCTGCGAGTCATCATAACGATACCAGCAATTAGCCGCAAAATGGCCCCGTTTAGCACAAATTTGGCACGTCGGAAGATCTCGTGTGGGCATCCGCTGGTTTCCTCGTCCCTGTCCGCGGCCTGACTGGAAGCCGTCCCTCGGTGGAGGCCCGCCTCTGCCTTGCTGCCCGGTGTTTCGACGGTCACCGCCGCCGCTGCCTCGCCCTTGGTTACGGCGATCGTCACCGCGACCCCTGGCCGAGCCTCCGCTGCCAGCCGAGTAAAGAGCCGTGACGCCAGGGGTGGAACTGGCTTCTCCGAGCAGTAATTTGTGTTCCATGTCTAGATTCAATTCTTCTGCATTAAGCCATCCAGACAGTTGATTCAGAGTGATTTCGACAGGCGAGAGGCGAATATGTTGTTTGAGAGAGGAATAGCCAGCCGGAAGACCACGTATCACGGCATTCACCACGTCTCGTTCAGGAATAATCTCGTTCACAGCATCTAGGTCAGACAGAATAGAGGCCACATCATCAAGGTATTGAGTCATCGTCTTCGTTCCCTTCCGAAGAGTATGCAATTTGTCACGCAACTGAAAAATATGAGCCGTGGACACAGAGTTGTACCTTGTGGCTAGTGCGTCCCAAAGTGAAGCCGATGTGAGAAAACCCCGGGCGTGTTTGTGCACAGAGGGGCTAATAACTGCGAGAAGACAGGCTCGGATCTGAGTGTCTACGATCATCCACGGAAGGTAGTCGGGATTTGGGAGCTTGACGCCGTCCTTCTCGGCTGTCTCGGGCTGCGGCTTCTCCGCACCGTCAATCCATCCGAGCAGCAAGTTGGCTGCGAGGGCGGTGCGGACGTTAAGTGCCCAGGCCGGGTAGTTGTTGTCAGATAATTTTTCGGGGATGAGATTGTGGAGATTCCTGAGCAGTAATTTTACTCCAGACGGTAATTTTGACAGAGGATCAATAACCTTGTCCATGGCGCCGACCTACGGCGGAGGAGGGAGGCCGTGCGGCGTGGTGTAGACGGTGGCGGCGGCGCACACACGTCGGAAAAGAGGAGAGATTAGGGTTTGGGCGGAAGAAGAAACCCTAGCTTTGATACCATGATACAGATTTAATAATTAATTGATCTCATTTAATATTGAAGGGGTTACAGCTGTATATATAGAGAACTGAAGAATAACTAATTACAGAATAACCCAGATGTATTTAATAATTATATATGTAGTCTATTAAATACTAATAATGATTTGATTTTTCATATCTCAGATTTGTCACAATTTCTAAATTCTGTCATTTTCCAGAGGGGGGAACTGTTGAAATAAAACAAGAAAAATTAAATGAGGGGTTTTCATTTTTCATTGAAGAAGACAGAAAATTATAAGAATTGGTGAAAGCTGACACAAAAATTGTAAGAACAATCACCATATATATATATATATATATATATATAAAAGGAAAAGGATGGCACAGTGCTTCTTTTGATCAGTAAAAAATGTTGCAATTTTTGCTTACACACATAATATAATCTGCCTGCCTACTGTCATAGTAAATAATAAAGCATATACTATTATGATTCTCTCTTTTTTACTTCTTTTCCGTTTTGTTTGTTCAAAGGACCTTTGTCATTTCGTTGTTCTTCTTTACTGGAGACTGGAGAGTAAATAATTCATTGGTTCTTGTAATACACTTTTTTTATTTTCATTTTTTACTAGGGGTACTATATAACTTTTTTACTGTGGGCTTTCTCTTTACTGCACGCCTGTGTTGATCTTAATTATTGACCTAACCCACAAAATTACCAAAGCGTGCGTGTGTACTTAAAAGGTTAAGACTTGTTCGTGCACCAATAATTTTATTAAGCTACATAGTATAAAAAAAAAGAACTTTTTATTCTTGCAGGTCAACTATACATACATGTAGGTAAATATAAAAAATTGTAATATAATATTGATAATAAGATTAGTACTGTTGTGGTGAAGTGATAAATATTTCAGGTTCGATCGAATCTTCCTAAGTACGGATCAGAGTCGCGTTTGTTAAGGAGCGTTTTACCCTGACTTTTCGACGCAAATTCAAATTTAGCTAGTCAAGACTCTAATATGAATATCACAGTACGCTGGGTGGATACAACTTAAACTCTATACAAATACTAGTATTTCAGAAAGTAAACAGAGAGCAGCAACTTAAATTAACAACTTTTACTGACCCAGCCTTTGGTCATGATAATTGCTGCCCTAGCCACCAACACACACATTTTTTGCTGCAAAGTGTTTCTATTCAGAGTAATGTGGGCAAAAGAAAAATGTCAAAAGTGTAAGTTGAACAGAAATCACAGCCTACTACCAATTCCATAGTTTCGTGATCTGAGCCAATTAACTTTTTTTTCTTCTAATAATTATGATATCTTGACCAACTCGTGGTACTTCAACTAAATTAAAAATAAATATTTGCAAAAGTAATAGTAATGAGTGTTAGTAATGCTAGTAGTGATAGTTCGAAAATAGTGCTTCGTGGACTGTGAATGTGCGCTAGTCATAAGGAAAGGATAATTATTGTGAGTATCTTCACTGTAATTAAATTAACAATGAACATTATATAATGAAATTATAGATTGAATAAATTATCCAATGTATTCCCTCCATTTTAAAATAGTTGGTCATTTTTTACTTGACATTTCCCTTAAGAAAATATTTATTACAAGTTTATTTTACCAAATTAGTCTTATTAATTATGTTTTGAAAATATAAATTTGAGTAAATATACGTTGTTTAGTCATTTAATGTTGAAGGTAGTATTGGAAGAACATAACAAAATACTCTTGATTTCATCAAGAGAGATAACTAAATTGAAATAAATATTTTTAGAAATAGGGTCAACTAAAATGAAACGGAGGGAGTATAATTTATTCTTTAATTGGATTGTAAACTCTTAAACTCGATAATTAATAACATGTTGGGGTTACAGGTAAACCTGGTACTGTGTTGGCTCGTAGCCGGCAGGTTTCTCCACGGTCGGGTGAAAACGAATTAATTAATTTTAGGTTAAAATAAATGGTTAGTGCTTTGCTCAGAATTGACCTGCTAAGTTGACTGTCTAACTAGTCTAGGCATGCTACTCTTTTCTTTTCCTTTTCTTTTTTATTCACTTCATTTTTTTGTGGTATTAAGATAAAAGAAAAGAATAACTTCAATTTGTTTGGGCTTAATAAGTAGTCAGCTTAGAACCACCAGAGTTGACATGGTGGTTCAGCGCCATGTCCCTTGAACAAGAGGTCGGGTGTTCGATCTCCGTCTCTGACGAATGGAGCAAACTCTGTGGTCAGTTCCCTACCGTTTAGTGTGCTGACAGAGAAACGGAAGATTAGTCTCACGGCTGCCGGCTGTGAGGATACCTTGAGAAACCAAAACAAAAGTAGTCAGCTTAGACCACCAAAGGATGTGGTGCAGCGGATGATGCTACTTCTCCCTTAATTAGATATCTCGGGTTCGAACTCTGGATATGGAAAAAAAATTGGTAGGGAGCGCTTCCCACAAATGAACCCTACACGATGCTAATTCGGATTAATTTAGTTCCAATATTGATACCGAACATCGAATGGAAAATAAAAAAAAAAAAAAAAAAAAAAATATCTACTTGGGAGTATATTTATTCTGTTTAGCTTCAATGATGAAAGGGGAAAGTGCCAGACAGCTATGCTGGTCGGAGAGGATAATCATCCATCTATCACTTTCTATGAGTTTTTACTTAAATTACTCATTGATAGGGTCATTTCTCCTTCTAATCTCATAAGTATTTACTTTAATATTCAATTAATTTTGAGCTCGTATAGAGAAATTTCACTATTTTATAATTATAATAAATACATATTTTCTCATTACAAAGTGTCAGGCATTTGTATAATTTATTCTTTTATGATAATGTGCTCACAAACTATATACTATTAATTTGAGTCATTTAATAGCTCGTTAGCAGCTAAATTATTCACGTATGAAATCTTTAAGTAATGCTATCATATTTGATGGCATTCTTTTGCCATGTATTAAATTCAATACACCTAATATGGTGCTTAATCTGTAATTTGGATATCTGCATAATCATTACATGTATGCGTGAATTGATAAGATAAAATAATTAATACACGAATAACTAAAATTTATATAAAATATAAACTACCTCATAATTAATCCTGCTAATATCCGCATAAATCTAATCAGTTACCAACTCATCCTCGAGTGCTTTAATGCCTATGAACTTGAGCAGAATAGATAAGAGACTAATTGTACCACTCATTAATGGATGCCTACCATTGTTACAGTACTTACCCATTCAAATTTTGCTCTTATCCTTAACATGTCCTGTCTCTATGCAGTGCAATTTTGTAGCACTCAAACTTACTTCTATTCTCTGTCTCGTCAATTAGAGAACAAGTCAAGGGTCCACCAAAATTTGATGCTCCATCATTACAAGAAAATTCCAATGGTCCGATGATTAATCGTTAATCTGGACCCGAACTTATCATGTGTCGTCATGTAATTTATGATCGAGTAACGTTTCATTTCTATGTCCTCAATGATAGCGAGATGAATAGTATTTCTTTATTCTCGATTGAAAATTTTGAATTTGAGTTTTGTGAATCAAAAGAAAATTGCAAACAGAGAATGTTTCGCGTCTAATAAATCTTAAAATTGATATAAATCTAAATTAATTAAGAGATCTCGTCATGTCATGTAACTGTATAGTGACCATTGGAATTATAAATATTAGGAGCTCCAAAGTAGCTTTCAGGTTGAAATAACTTCTAATCCAATTAACATATAACAAGCATCTAAACAAAGCTTCAAGCTTATCTTTGAGGTCTCAAGGATGAGAATTGAGAACCTTCAAATCATGTGTTTTTATTTCATGCTTTATGTGAGTGCGCATATAGTGACAATGATCCCATTTAATCAAAGATTTGATTTCCTTTGGCCAAGTGACTATATATATATTTTTTTTTGTATCTAATCAAATGCCTTTTCCGTTTTCCTTACCGCGTTAACTTTCGAAGTAAATGAAATGAAATTTGATTGTAATTTTAAAAATTTAACCAGTGTAATTTTTAGATAACATTAGTTCACCTAAATCCAAGTTACTTTCTTCGCCTATTTTTAATTGTCCATCATTTATTTAGCACACCTTAAAAAAACAATAAATAATCCGACAACTCACCATTTTAATAGATAATAAAATCAATGTTTTTGACATATTAGGACATGCAATATAGATATAGTTCTATAAAATATGCTAGTCGCAAAGAACAAATTGTCGATATGTCCGAGTGGTTAAGGAGACAGACTCGAAATCTGTTGGGCTTTGCCTGCGCAGGTTCGAATCCTGCTGTCGACGCTCTTTTTCTTCTTTTTATTTTGGGTAATCCCAGTGTTCTTTGGTTGGGATGTAAACAAAGTTGTACACACATGTTTAGTGCTTATGAATTGTGATTATCTCTTAGTATGAGATTCATGACAAGTTGCCAAAATGGATTCTTGTAAGTACCTAATGCTTTCTATTTCTGGATTCCTGCTGATAGTAAGTAAGACAGATTCAATTGTTTTTTCTTTGATGTGGGTATTTGTAGTTGTCCTGTTATGATATGCATCTTCTGTGCTACTCTAATTTTATACACAGGTAAAGATTGTTAGCAGAGAGAATGGCAATCTTTTCGGTAGAATAGAAGGCAAGGCAAACAACAATGTATACTTAAAAAAGACAATCCGATGCATTAAATTTTGGCGTGATACATTTTTGCTTTGAACCATGACTAACTAATTCTACAGTGTACAAATGCAACAATTTCTGAATTTAATGTTTCCCCAGAATTAAACGAGACGATCTCTGTAATTGTTGATCAACTTCATCGGCCATTTGCTCTTTCCCAAATCTCTTAAACCCCCTCCTTAAAACCTTAGCTACATATTCATCAATGCCATATGTAGTACTACCCCATCCACTCTTCTTCATCAATTCATAAACCCTAACAGTTGATTCCACCTGTTCACCTTCAACCAACGCCCTCACTAACCTCACCAGCTCCTTATCATCACACCGTATCTCCCCCACTTTCTCCAAATCGGTAATCAATTCATCAATGTTTTCATCCAATCCGGTTCGGGTCAAAGCTAATACCATATCAGCATAAAGCCCTAAATCAGGTACGTCGCATTCTAATTGAACGGCTGGGAATACTTTGAGGGCTAATTCGCAAAGGTCTTGCCGTAGAAGCTCTTTGAAAGCGGCGATGAGATCTGCTTTGATGAGGCGATTTAGGGTTTTAGAGATATGAGGTTGGATTTGGGTAGGGCCCATTCTTTGAGTTCGTTTAAGAGCTTGAATTGCTTGGATTGCTTCGATGCTTAGTATACGGCCTTTGAGTAGAGGTCCACGGTTGCTTCGTGGACCGCATCGCGCTGAAATTCGTCTACTGTTTGTGGTTGATGATGTTAGTGGTGGAACGGTGAAGTTGAAGGATGGTACAGAGGACGCCATGTATGGTGGATTATGCTCCACTGTGTACAAGATAAGAAGCGGGTCTTCATAAACCGGGTTTTTTGGTTTTATTTTGTTTGCAGATTGGTCCCTTAAGTTATGGGAACTTACATTTATGCACTCAATTTTTGGCAAGCAAGTGGAGAGGTGGTGCCAATTGAGAGTGATATAGGCTGATGGTGTTGATTGTAATTTGTAGGTAGTGATTAGTAGGGATGTTGGCTAACATAAATAGTTAGTGGTGATGTTAAGCCCAGCTTTGTGGGGCTACATTGTATATGTTGTTGACAATAATAGTTGGTGATATCATCAATAATTGTGTTTGAATAATTATAATAACTAATGATAAATGATAATAATTGATGATATATAATTATTGTTGATAGCGATTGATGATGGATTTGATTTCTATTATGAGATGATTGGTTATGATGATTAAAAGTAATGACTAGTAGTGTAAAAATTGACTGCGGTAATAATTGGATACGTGATTTCGTTGATTATAATTGGTCAAATTCATCGACAGATCCTCAAACTTGTTTCGAAAATTCATTTAGACCCCTCAAATAAGACTTGTACCTATCAGACCCCTAAACCTCCGAATTTGATCCAATTGAGCATTTTTTGCCTACATGGCACTGCGCGTGTTTTTTTACTCGAGATAGGCGCGTGTGAAGTGATTTTTGTACTAAGTCACGAATAGAAAAGTGTCAAGTGGCACTGAGGGCCCAACTTTTTTAATAATAGAATAAATAATATTTTTTTAATTTGAAAACTTATATTTAAATTATTTTATTAATTTTAATTATTATAACTTCTTAATTATTTTTACAAAAAAGAACCCCCCCTCCTCGTCTTCTTCTTCACACCCACCCCGCCCCCATCGTCTTCTTCACACCCCTACCCCCTTCATTGTCTTCTTTACACACACCCCCTCCCCCAAAAGTCATCGTCTTCTTCTTATCTTCTTCCTCTCCGTCTTCTAGATCCCACTACAAGTCATCCAAAACACAAATCAATTTTCCTTCTTTAATTCATCAATTTCCAATTATGAAACTCATAATCAAGAATCTTTGGACCAGTTTTTTTTTTTTTTTAAAGTTCGGCTTCTTGCTGGAGAAGAGAATGGAGGGGGGGGGGGGGGAGGGGACACGATACAAATAGTGTTGAAACGATATTTTACAATTACACCCAAACCCAAAGATTTTATCCTCAAAACAACACAAGATTTTCCATGACTTCCACCGTACTAAACTCCACATTCAAACCCCATTTCATTACACTCACCTTAAACCAACAAAAACAAAAAAAACTACAACCTTTGACAAGAAAAAACAAGCTACTATTGACTATGACAAAGGGAAACACAAACTAACTCTAAAAATCAATGGATTTCACAAATCTAATTTGCCTAAACACCAACGTTTACGTGTCGAAAATGGTAGGTTTCAGAAAGATTGGGCTGTTTCTGAGGTTGTGGAAAAGATTATGAAGATGAATTGTTGGGGTGGGATGAGGAAGACGATGGGGATGGGGGTGAGGAAGACGATGGGGGAGGGCTTGCGAGGGTGGGGAGGGTAAGTTACTTTTTTTTTAAAAAAAATAAAATAATTTTCTTTTTCTAATTGTTGTGGAGCAATATAGTTAAAATATTTTTTGGACCCACAAGACATGTGTCATTATTTAATTGGAACTATAACTTATAATTTTAAAAAAATAAATTATTTGCCACGTATTTTTTTTTTATTGGTTATTTTGTGTCACGTAACGCGAGTGTAACACACTTTCTATATACATTTTGCTGATTGTGTAAAAAATGTTCAATTGAAATAAAATTTGAGGGGTTTAGGAGTCTGATAGGTACAGACCTTAGTTTTGAAGGTTTAAGTGAATTTTTGGAACGATGGGTTTGATCATTATAATTTTAACTTAAGATATTGATTACGAGTGATGTATGGTGCTAATAAGAGATGTATATAAACAAAGCATTAGCGAATTGCCATTTACAATAAATTCTTAACTTGACAGTTTATGGTAGTATTAAAACTTCATTATAAATCTTGATTGCTTACATGGCAATAGATCTAATAAACAAACAAACAAACTCAACGAGTGAAGATCAATAATTAATTAAAGTTAAAACCATAAGACACTAAATTTTATAAGAGACAATTTAGTCATTTCATCAGAAAAACTCCTGAAAATTGTGGGGATGCGTCAGAGACTTTGCAATGTATGGCTCATCGTTTACATTATTTCGAGACGAAATTGCCCCCCACCCCGCGAAAGAAGAACATTTTTTTTTTAGAGTAGTAAAATAACCGCCAGAATTTGGGCTCCGCCTGCTGAGCTTCTCAATTTCAAATTCAGGTGAAATAGTATTATTAGAAGATGCTTGGGTCACTACCTATAATAATGATTTGCTTCCTCTCTGGCAATCTCTTGCTCCTTCACATCACGTATATCGCTATCTCTAGTGTTTTTTCTTTTTTCTTTTTTGATACATCTTCCTTTTCTGCTCGTTGTATGCTTGGTTTATTTTTGAGAGTCACATCCAATGTGTTCTGCTCAATGCGGTGGGTGTAGAGAATGTTAAAGGCATGTGTTCTGCTCAATGCGGTGGGTGTAGAGAATGTTAAAGGCTGCCTACCGAAGTAACACACTTCGTTTGTTCTATATGTTACTTCCTTTTCACATTTGTATTAAAAGGCACCGGCGTAAATCCCATGGATTTTCTCGGATGTTAGTCCCGTAGATATTAAATTCTACGTTGTTTCTAGTTAATAAAGTAAGCTCATATTTTTATTCAGTCAATCAACTAGTGAGCATACGAATTTTCTGAAATGTTCATTTGCCACAAGTAGGAAGAACCAAGTGTAAAGAGCAGTGAGAGGGAGCTGTTATATCTTGTAGACTTGTAGTACTAATGATAAGCCAAGTAAAGCGCACAGGCCCTTGAGGTCTGAGGAGTTAGGATAATTCTTTACATAGAGGTGCGTTTTGTTCCTGGGCGTGCGCGCGCGCCCCTAATGGAACTACGCCTTCCATCAACGTCCTAATGCTCCCCCGTACTCGCCCCAAAATCGCCTTTTAAACCACCGGGGATGATCAGTTACTTGTATGTGGCCTTGATGTTCTCCTTGTAATGTTAATGCATTGCTAGTTTCCTGTAGCTGCAGTAATCAGCCTTATTGTTCCAAAAACAATCAAAGGAAAGGGAAGACGCTGTATTAGGGAATAGAGTGAGCATTTTATAGAAACTTCAGATGACTTCTCAGTGAGTGTTTCTTTGTGGAAATAGTACTTCTTCAAAGCTCATTTAAGTTAGTATTATGGAAAATACTGTTATCTACATGTACTTTGTTTTGAGAAAAACACGTTCAAGTGTTCCCCTTGTCCTTTTTCCTTTTTTTGGGAACCATGAAGGGTGAGTGTCAGGTGAATTACAGAGTACGGTTGAAGTATTATTTACGGAATTTTCTCTCCAACTAATAAGTTTCCCGTTGCTTACTTCCTTTCACGGTCAGCCATTCCAATTTCACTATCATGAGTTAATCAGGTAGATACAGAAAGATTGGACATTGAATTGTCCGCCATGCTAAAGGAACAGTTGGTTAAGGACTTCTCTTTGATGAAGGCATATGTAATGCAACCTTCTAACTTATCAGGGAATTCACCTCTTCATTATTTGTGATCTTATAATAATTTGATATATTTCTAATTTCCTTTTGTTTCTTCCCTTTGGCATTAGCCAGGAATGCTATTTCAATATGAGCCAGAACTTGATGCTTTCTTGGAGTTCCATATCTGGCGCTTTTCTATCTGGGTTGATGAACCTACACCCGGGTAATGCTGTAATGAATCGGAGGTAGAGAGATGAACATGCGGGTGAAGTGAAAGGAAAAGGTTAGATGACATCTTTCAAAATAATTTTTTGTTTGTTTAGGTTGCGGCTAACGAGCTCTTCTTTTATTGTTCAAACCCCAACAAACTTGCTCTTACAAAATTCCTTTTCTGTATTAATCGACTGGATACTATGTTGTTATTTACGCTAATTTCATTATTTTGTTTCAACTGTTGTTGTTGAAATTGTTCAAACTTGGGATATGTAAGGTGGCTAGTTCTTGGGAATTGAGACACGGAGAGAATAGTTCTTTTGAAAAACTTATTGTATATTTAAGGTTAGCAGTCAGGCATTCACTTCAATTTGAGGTTGAGTTATGGTTGATGGCATGAATTGGAACTTCTTTTTTCTTTTTACTTATTACTTATTAAAAAGAGTTCCATTTCATGCATTCAGCCATTTGTTTTACCAGATAATGGTACCACCTCATTTTAAATATATTTTCTTCTTTCATGATCAGTCCACCATGTTTTTTTTTTTTTTTTTTAAAATCTGGACGAAGTTGGTCCTTCATCTCCTCGGCATTTCTTTCCTTTGTCTTTTGTAAAGGGGGTTGGCAGATTTTTTCTCTCTGACAAACGAACTTCGTGTATTTGGAGTTTTTACTGGAAACATCTGAGTGTGATGAATCTGAAAGCATTCAAATCCAAAATTCATTATCATCCATGGACTCTCTCTCACCGATTACTTGAGATAGCTTGAGATATGTGAGATCTGTAAATTTTTACTTTTATATAGAGGATCAAATATTCAGTAATTTGAGAAGTGCAAGTATTATTTAGCAAGTGTATAATATGGAGGGACTTGAGAGATTGGCTTGAAAATCTTGCTTGTCTTAGTTTCTACTTAAAGTTGGTAAGGCTGACAGCTTGACGAATTGAATTTCACTTTTAATCTTGTGCCTCTGGCATCAACATTCATAGTTCCAACCATAGTTTTGCTTTTCGGCATATGTTAGTTCGAACAGGATTGTAGGGGCCTGGTCTTACTGTTGCACAGAAGATATGGTACTTTGTCGCTGCTGTTGGTGGGCAATATATGTTGGCTCGTCTTCAATCATTTTCTGCTTTTCGAAGATGGGGCGACTCTGAGCAGGTTTAGTCGTCTTCCTCACTTATCCCACTTGTTTGTTTGCATGCATGTTCGATAGATACAAGTATATAATTGTAAGTATACTCTTTGCTGCTGTGTATCGAAATAAGTAGAAGTAATATGTTGTGCAATTTGGTAGAAAATCCCTTAGAAGGAAGTCAGAGCTCATTTTAGAACTAATTGAGGAAGCATGTAGGATCAATGTCATAAAAAAATGTTAACTTTTTCCTGCTTCTGAAGCCACATAAATTTGGATGGTTCAATTTTAAATCTTATTTTGATGTGTTGTCTATTCAAATTTGGTCATCCATAATCAAATTGTTGCAGTCGTAATTTTATGATACAAATTTGAACAGGTAAATAGTAACTTTCAAGTATCAATTGTAGTATGATTTAACATTGACTTGTTAGTCTTGTGGCTTCTTCAGAGCTCTTTGGCACACTGAGCATTGTTGTTAATACAACGGATGGAACTTGGAAGGTATCTATAAAGCAGCAGCTTTCAGTAATCTACTTCTGTTTTTTTATACAGGAAGGTGCATCTCTAATTGTAAATACTTTTTGCTTCATATTTCTTGCGAAAGCATGCTCGGAAAAAATATGCGCTTCTTTCTGGTTGTACATGCCTTTCTTATTTCTTGAAAAGATGCATGGCATGACACCAAATAAAAGAAAATAGAAGGATATACGAACTCCCATAGCAGCTGTGTTATGTCACATTTCTGATTTAATAAAGAAAAAGAAAAGATGAACTGGTGCTACTTGAATCAGTGGATCATCTCTTATTGCATTTTATAGTGGCTAACTGACTGTGGAGAGTAGTTCTAATTGGTTTGGGGCTCATTGCATGAGCTATGTTTGCTGGATTATGCTATTGGCTGCCAACTTAGTCGAGCCAAGTCTTTGGTTGAAAGTTATTGCTGGAAATTTTGGAAATTGCTCTGTGCAATGAAATCAAATATTTTGCTGGGATGGCCTTGTTGTTCAGGAGCAGGGAGAAACAGAATATTGAGGTGATTCCACGATGACAATAAGTTAATGATGACGTTCCAAAGGATTCTTCACCTCACAGAGAAAACTGTAAATAGCACAAAAAATAAAACAAAACAAAAAAGGTAATAGGACTTAAAGTTAGATAATTTAGTGATATTCTTGGTAAAAGGGTTCTGTGCATAGGTTCATTGCTGTGAGGGCCCTGAACATGTGATGTTTTGAAAAGGGTTTAACCGTTGAGCATGTTCCCCGCACGTGCTGACTGCTGTTAGTGTTCCTTACATTTGACCTTTAGATTGACTGGCATTAAGAATACAATACTGAAGTTAGAAAATGTCCCCAGGGATTTGCTCTTTTGATAAAAGTATAACGCCTAAGCGCACTGTGCACATCACAATTTTGAACCCTGCCGCAGACAAAAGCATGATATTTAAGTCGAGGGTAGAGAATATAGATGTGTTGTTGGTAACAGCACTCTGTTGAGCATGCCCCGTGCATCGACTGCTGTAAGGTTACTGTTCACGTGACATTTTGAAAATGGTTAACTGTTAAACATCGGTTGATTGCTATGAGTGTTTTGTACATATGGCCTTCGAATTGACTAGAATTAAGAATATAACTTACTGTATATTTTGGGATTTACTGGTTACTCTACATGTATCAATGACATGCAGGTATAGGAATATCATCGAAAGAGCTTTAAGAGCCAGACTTGTTTATGGGAGCCCAAATATGAACAGAGCCGTGAGCTTCAAGTACATGAATCACCAATTGGTGTGGAATGAATTCTCGGTAATTTTCCATCCATTAGCAGTGTTGCAAATTTTATATGGTCATTCCCGAAGAGGGGGGAATATTGATGACAAATTATCTGAGAATCTGTGTCTGCAAGTTTACTATCAATCATCTGTTAGGAAAGAGGTCCTTAACCTTATCAAAAAAGGGAAGGGGCCCATAAAGAATATTTTGGTTTTGTTTTACATTCTGCCAGAGGGCCAACAAATCTTGTTTTCCAATTTGTGTCACCCTTATTTTGTTGGCGGGTATGCGGTGGAGCTTAAAGTTGGTCTTCTGCAGTAAAAAAATTATAGTTAATTGTTTGGTGTATTATCTCTTTGACGAGTGAATCTGTTTAGCAAGCAATGCAGATGGAAGTACATTCATTTTTGGTATTTCTTAAAAATGAATGGAAGTACATTATCAACTGTTCTAATATGCAGGAATTGTTGCTCTGCTTCTTCCCCTTCTCAAATCATCATTAGTCAAGAATTTTCTTCGTCCGTTCTCAAAGGACAAAACTTCAGATTCTTCAGTGGATGACACTTTGTGCCCAATCTACCAAAGAAAGCCAACAATTCCGTTTTTAGCTATCCCTTGTCTGCACAGGTACATGTTTTGCATGCTAACAATTATGCAGTAGAAATATGGCTATACAGTGTATCTTTCAAATGTTCATGCATTTGTAGGAACTTCATTATATCGAAACTTAATTGAAGTATGGGCTGAAGTTTCAAAGAATTAGTGAATTGACAATCTTATGCTTATGTAGGCATATGGTATATAGAGGCGTGTGCCGTACACTGGTGTAACTTTGTAGATTGCAAAGAAGAGAAGCCTCGAGAATCAAAACTATATAAAACACTTCAGGGCTGTTTAGAAAAATATTTTATTTTTTCAGACCCTAGCATCCTCCTGTATCTTTTAAAAATGAACTTCACATCTAGTGTTTTATAGACAACCATGGTATCAAATTTTAGAGCAAGTTAAATTCTTAATTCAAGAAGTGAAACTAGAAGAGAACTTTACCTTACCAATTCATTTTGAAATAGAGTCAGGACTTTACCCAAGAAATGGGTCAAAATATGGGGGAAAATGGCACATTGGAATAGATCTGATACCTAAAAGAACTACCTACTATAACTAAGTAATTGTGTACTAACCAAGTTTAGATAAAGTAACTCGGATATCTATGGTAGTTAGTCGACTATTAAGGCATTGTATATGTAGATATTGCAGATGGGAGGGATATCATGCTTATGCCTTCATCTTGTCATCCATTTGGGATGACATCATTCATGCGTTGATTTCTTGCTTTAGTGTTAGTAACTGTTGTTCATGTCAGTTTTATGTATCTTCATCACTATACAGCTACTGTTACTACTGTCTTCAAACACGACGCTCCGCTGCTCCATCCTTTCGTTGCCCCTGATGTGGCGAACCGATTGCTGCTATGCAACGACATGGTGGTTCAGTCAACAACATTAGTCAGATACAATAATTCGCATGAAAGATGAAGTGAAATGACAGGAAAGGAAAGCTTCAGTCAAACTATGGATCAAAAGTTGCCCAAAGATAACATAGAAATTGAACTAGGAATCAAGATTCCTTGATAAAGCAACTTGTTTGCTTTATTGAGTGCATTCATTTGTTAAAGTTTCTTGTCTTTTGTAATGTAGCCTTTCTTTTCTATAATCCCATCTATATGTTTATTTTAAAGATTCTCTTAAAAGTTTGATCAGTCACAGGTCATAATTGATTCAATTTTTTTTTTTATCAGATGGCTCAATCAGCCCTATTTTAGCTTTGTTCAGGGTAACTTACTAGTAGGAAGAAACGGTGAAAAGGAAAGGTTAGAACAATCCTTCATTTATTGTTTCACATTGCTAACTAGTGTGCTGTGTTTCATTGAATCTGCATGTAGAGTTGAAAAGTGATGTGCAGGTTATAATACTTTTTAAGAATCGGTAGCTAAATTTACCAGTTGCTGTTACTGTAGCAAAGTTAGTAGCCGTTGAAGTTTTTGAGCAACAAAAGTTCACCATAACTTGTGATTTCGCGGTGACTTGTATTCCACTAATCCTTATCTTTTTGTTTCTTTGGCCTCCTCTTTCCATGGGCTTTATATAGGTGAACGAATTGTAGGAATTACGCCTAATGATCTTGAAAATAATGAATGGTCTTGAACTTTTGACCCCGCTTATCCCATTGGCAAACCTTCAAGATCAAGTCAAACTTGTTAAACTTGAAGTTTTGCCCTCGGGAAAGCAAGGTCAAAAGTCCAAGACCGCCTACTTCCAAGGCTGTAAATCACCCAAATAAATTGCATTGAAGGTAGACCTCTCCCTTTCAGCTTAAAGTTCCTTTTTCTTCCTTTTTTGGGTTGGGTCTACAAGGTCAAAAAAGATCAAATAAGAACAACACTTGCCCTTGAATATATGTATATATTGCAGTCTGAATTGGTACTTTAAGACTCATGATTGGATCTTAATTTGTCTTACCTGCTATTGTTACTAGGACCAATATCTAAATCAGTCGTTAGTTTTTGTAGCAAATCAATTTAAATGGCTATGTTGTAGTATTAGCTAGGTGGTCTTTCAGATGAACCCCTGAGCAACCAACTGAGAATGTGTCACGACCCGAACCGAGGCCCTGGCCGTAACGAGCATCCCTAACCATGAAGACCCGGGTGCCCCTTTCTTTCTGGCAATCATACACAACATTCATATACTTTAACAAATGTGGAAGTAAGCAATAAAGATGGTAACATGGTCAAATCACTTAGTTCAGCGGAATAATACGAAACTTGAGTTCACAACATTCAACAAAACATTTGACACCAGTCTGCGAAATTTCTAACACTGTGAAAGTCAACATCTGTCTAAAGACTGGGACAAGGCCCCTAGTCAGATCGTAAAACAAGAGAAATAACAAAGTTTAATGACCAAGCCTTCCGGAATAGAGAAGGCCCACCAACTGCAACTTCTGACCCACAAATCTACTGTTGAACGGGACCCCGGGACTGTGTCTCAAATCCTGAAATATAGGGGGGTCAATACCGATGTACTGGTATGTGAAACAATTCAAAATAACATGTTTATACAAAAATAGATGTGAGCATTTCATAATAACAGTGAACATAATATAAGTAGAAATACATGGGCATATTTAATAAACTTCAAATCAATTCTTGACAGCCTTGACCTACTCTTTGTTATTCTTTTGAGCTAGTCGGTACACTCTACAAATTTGAAATTCCACGGGCTATGTGGAACCCGCCCTTGACTCGGCGGCCGAGCCTCCAATCCAAGTAGCCGCCAGGATTTGGAGCTGGTGATACCCCATGTGAGCATACCACAGGAATCCCCTCATGTGAGATGTCCTAATTATTTTATTATCCTCCCATGTAGGATACAATATCATATGACCCGCATCGGCAACTACGGTTTCCAACGATGAGCTCTTACACTCAAACACCTTCTTTGGGTAACCTACTAGCTCTCTTAAGCCCAACTTTTAGTTCTTTAAAGTAGACATGTTCATACTTTCAAAACATTCGATACTTATCTTGTTAAGGGCATGTAATCACCGGGTATCGTCATACCCTGACTTGCAAGTCAATCAAATCACACCATATCAATCTCTAGCCCTTTTCACTTATTATCATATTAGTGACCACCCTAACTTTTAAACATCAGATGAGAGAGAGTTATGCAATAAATCCTTCATTCAAAATCTTCATCAAAACATTCTCCTCCTAATTGCAGAATCAATAGGTGGTCACCCCATATTTATAATTTTCTTACAATCTAAGGAAGTTGTTAATTTGACACAATGAACATTTATCATGTGAAAACATATACTCAACATGTCATAAACAGTACCAAACCATGATCATTTAACAATAATTCACCCATTAATTTTTCATTTAGAAAGTCCATGCCTTTAAACAACCCATAACAATCAAAATCGACAATATCATGATAAAAGAGGGAGTTTTGATCATTCATGCTCTCATTCAAACTATACAAAACATACGAAATCAGATATACATAGTTATAGTTCAACTTCAATAAAAAGTGGATCAAGGCAACATATATATTTCATCAAAACAATCCCATGATGCCTATTTTTCGAAAACAATATCGAACAATTCATTATGAAACATAATTGGGGATCTTTAATCTTGATAAAACGTTTAAACTTACGCCCATGGTTTTTAGAGTAGTCCCACATACCTTAGATTATAAGATTTGAAAGATGGAACCCGAATCTTGATTTGTTTTTTTTGAAATCTTGAACTTAAGGATTGGTTCTTGATTTCTTGTTCTTGGAGGTGGCTAGGGTTTTTAGTTTTGAGAGAAAATTGAACAAAAGAGGCAATTGATGCTTCTAGGGGCTGAAATTCTATGTGATAGACGGATTAGGGTGAAGGAAAGGACCCTTTTTCCCTTAAAAACGCGAAAATAGAACCTGAAAATTAGGTGTGTGCGACAGAGTGCGTGTCGCACGCTAATCGCGCGCAGCTACTGCCTCTCTCACGAAAATGGCTGTAATTTTCGCTCGGGTATCGGATTTAGGCGAAATTGGTATCGTTGGAAAGAGGACTCAAAGGCCTTTCATTTGATATATAGTAGTCCCTCTAATTCGATATATACAAGAAGTTATGGTCGATGGAAATTGACTCTAGTTTAGACGCTCACCGAAACTCAATCGATAGAAAAACTTTCAGCTTGAGTTGAGGGACCTCTAAGATCTCAATTCATGCTCAACATGACTCCCACACTGATTTGCATAGGATTTATGGTTTTTGGAACCTTTACGCGTAGAAATAACGATTTACGTTTTAGCCCGAAATGCGGGATGTTACAGAATGGGAATAAAAATTGGTGGTGTTGGTAAATGGATGGGTCATCAGTGGGATCCAGATAAGGCCAAAGAGGACAACAGCACAAAGTAGTTGATCAGTACTGCAACGTACACAAATCCGGACAAACAATTACAACATTATAGTTCTATAAGTGAGGTCTCGGAACTGTATAACGTACGTTAATTATCCCTACCTCAAGGAAATAGAGAGATTATTTTCGAAAGATCCTCGATTCTGTTGGGAAAGACAGGGGCACTATGAAAGAACCGACAGGGTAGCAGCGGAAGAATACCCAAGTCTAAACTTTCCCTTTCAATTTGAACTAAGAGCAGACAAGCAAACCAAGCAAAACAAAGTAATATGACAGTAAAAGAATTACCACACAAATACGATAGGGCAAGAATAAAGGCAAACACACAAGACACCAAATTTTTGTGGAAAACCCTTCGGTGTGAAGAGTAAAAACCACGGGACCAAACCTCCACTATAATCACTAAATAGTTACAATATTGTTCTCCAAAATGGCCACAAAACAAGTGTCAAACAACAAGAAACAATACATAAACCACAACACCAAATACTAGAGAAATAAAGGAGTGAAAACACAAAAAACGCAGCTATTGTTCGGGAATGAAGAACAGGAGCTACAAGCCGCCAAATCAAGCTCCGCCAGTTCCTAATAAAAAATTGAGATGAGAGGAACAAGCAATCCAAAAATCAGTTCAATCAAACAAGAAACGAAGCGGGAATCGCAATTTGAAGTTGACAGCTGTGGCTAGAATTTATGTGCAAAAATCAGTTTTGTTTGTCTCTATTTGGCGGCTGAAAACTCTCTTTTTGTGATAGTGAATAAGACCTAAAAAGATCAATATATATTTCCTATAGTAATGGGCCTATGGGCAAAAGTGGATTGGTCCAAATTGAACTTCATTTATCCACATAGGAAGAAAAAAAAACCCAATAACCCAACAGATTATAGTAATACACACCAGGGCCATTAAAAGAACATTAAAAAAAGGAGTATTTAGCTTGAAGCACAGTAAACATCGAGGAGTATGAAACTATGCACCAAACTATCACCAAGCCTCTGGCTTGCAAACAAGACAACATTCAACTAGTAAATTCATAATTTGAAGTTTATGAGTTCTTGTTGGTCTTAAGTTTATATATAACAATATTTGGATAATGACTGAGTTCACAATCAAATATTGGTCGATATGTAGTAAAGTTCTTAATATACATGTAAAATCTAGATTCACGTTAATTCATAGGTTATACATAGACCCGCTCCTATTCCTAAATGGGCAACAACATGAAATATAAAATGACATGGCCACCATAGGGATATATACTTTTAATTATCCATATGCACACACATATACAGCAAGGCATAGGCACGCGCAAAATTGCTTTTGCCTAATTAATTCAAATTTCCTAAATTTATATGCTGCACTAAGTTTCTCTTGCATATCAATTTGGAAACATATCATGTTTTAATTTTGAGCCCACAATTGGATGTCAAAATGAGTATTACATGGATAAAAAGTGTAAAAGTTAAACTGTCTTGATTGTGTAAAGCTTATATAAACACAATTAATAAACTTTACTATCACCTAAAATCAATGGTATAGAATTTGAAAACTTTAACAAATTAAGATGGCCTACAATAACACAGAGTTAAAACGGCAGCTAAGTGCATTAAAGTTTCCACTATGCCGATTGCTACAAGGATCTACTGTATCCAATCATATCCTACATTCCCAACTTAAACTCGTGAACTTCTGATCCCATGACAACAACCTTAATTTGTCGGTTAAGCCAAATTTCCCCTTCTTACAATGTTACATTGAGTGACTCTTTATAATAAAACCTGATATGGTATATAGAAAAATAAAACAAATAACCTACAACAACAAGTTATGTTAATTACATTACTTGGGAAAGGAGCAGGCTATTGTTTAGAATCTATGAAGGCAGGTTGATATAGAAGATATAAGTATAGCTAGTTAGAGAAAAATAGCAATCCCAAAGTTACCACCCCAAATCAAGGAATTAAAACCCCACGAGCATTTGTTTTTTTTTTTTTGGGCCTGAAAACGCTCCCCCACTTACCCTTTTCTTGCCCCCACCCCTTTACAATAAAGCTAAAGCAAGTAATTCAAATGCAAACAAGTATATACTCACCTTCTTTTCCATTTATGTTGCAAATAATTTGAATCTCATCCAAGTTTGTTTCAAATATGAAAGATTTTTTAAATTTATGATGATCTAAATTAGGCTATAACATTCGCGTGATTGTTAAAACATTTGAAATTTGTGATCTTAAGTATGTTATAACATTTGTTTTAGAAGCGAAGTCATAATATATAGAAGTTACAGGTTCGACAGAAACATTTAGCTTTGGCCCAAGCCGATAAGTTTATAAGTATAGTAAGAATCTAGTGAACAAAAAGAATTGTCATTGAGTACCCCCAAAACTTAAAATCCTGTTATAATTTGTGCTATTATAAAAGCTTCTCATCAACAATAAAAATAATGAGACGTATAAAATTAATTGATTTTAAATTTATGTGTATTATTCTTTTTAGAACCGACTAATAAAAAAATAAGAGTGTTACATAAACCAAAGAAGTAGCTAGTGAGGGGGATGGAAAAAGAAAAACCTCAAAGCAATTGTCAACCCCACAAGTAAGAAACACTACCAAGTAAAATATAAGGCCAGTACTTTGGTTGAAAGGGACATATTGGTTTATTGAGCCTCTTATGAGAAAAAGCAAATACAGCCCTGAAAGCTTCAACAAAGTTTCGTTTTGGTGCTCTCACAAGGAAAGAAGACAGACAAAGCTATAGCTACCTAAAAAGAAAGAAAGAAAAAAAAAAAATCATTGAAAAGGATTTTTCTTTCTTCTTCTTTCTTCTTTCTATTGTGTGGCTAGCTCTTTATAAATTAAAGAAGAAACAATACTAGTATATATTATATGATGTTTTGTTCAAAATAATCTCTCTCATGGCTGGAAACCCTAGTAATAACTGGTGGAATAACATGGTGATGAACACAAGCATGCATCCACATGAATATTCTCATGACCATCATCATCAGCTATCTTCTACTTCGACGACGACGACGACTCAACATTTTTATGGATCTTCTAATTTTTTGGCTGATAATAATCTGATGAGTCAGGATCATTTACCTCGCTCATGGAGCCAGCTACTTCTGTAAAACCTCCTTCTCTCTACTTCTTTCTTGTATGTTATATGCAGTCAACTTGTTTGAGACTGAGGCGTAGTAATAGTTGTTGACTTGCCGTAGACTTGTAGTGAGGTAAAGGTTTCAAAGATTGAACCACAAACATTACTAGTCTTTTGTATTTGAATATTCTTTTTGTGTCAAACTTTACTCATTGGAACTTTAACATTTATCAAATTTCAAAGGCTCAATTACTTTTCTACTTGTAAAATAATCTTTCATGCTATGAGCTTTTTGGTTTTGAGTCTTATAGATCAACATGAACATCATAAGTTGCCTCGTAATAAAATACTAAATTGTTGTTGATACTTTCTTCTAATTCAACCTTTTTCTCTAACCAGAACTCGAAGAAGAAAGAGATTTTAAACCGACCCCAATGATCAGAAATCCATAATTAATAGAGTTCAGCTAAGAATAAATTGGTTATCTTTAACCATTAAGAATTATAGATTACCTAGTAGATATATAGCTCCTTTGTTTTTCTCAACTTTCGATCAATTGGAATTTATATGAATTATGTGTTAATTTTAATTTTTCTTATCATTCTCCTGATCTTAATCAATTACTTGTTCCTTTATCAATTAAAAATTGCAGGACTGGATTATCTTGTGATCAAGAAAAATCTGATATAAGTCAATTTCAACATCAATACAAGAAGCTGGAGGACTGGGAAGAAATTCAAAATTTGAATTCCATCCATAATAATAATAATAATAATAACAATAATATTCCATGTTCAAGTAATTTTAGGGTTCCTGTTGTTGATGTAGTAAAACCAGAAATGGTGGGCCAATTACTGTACGGTAATTACCAAGATTTGCCAGCAACTTCATCACCAGCTAGCTCTTGTGTTACCACTAATTTAGGCCATAGTAATATTTTTAACTTCTCACCTCCTCCTAATAAAATTACCACCACTAACAAAGTTGTTGAACCCAAGCATCAACATCATCCAGACCATTCATCTGAGGTAAGAAAACAAATTTAACTTTTTATAAAAAGTGGATTATTTTTTCATCTAGTGGTCTTTCATAAAGTCAATAAGTACATCAGTAATGTTCCAAAATACTTCATCATTAGCCTAATGAATTTAAATCACATAGTAAAAGTCATTTTGCTAGCTAAGCACATCACTTTTTAGTAGGATTTAAGTTACATTTATACAAAATCAGTGAATAGCAGGTCAGTTCCCATTTTAATTAGGTTACAATTAATATTTATTAAGAGAATTACTTTTAATTGTCGATAAGTAATCTGATTGTGAGAGAAATTTTTACTTCATTTTAGCATGTTTTGCCTAACCTGTTCTTTTTTCTTCTTATTTTATTTTACTGATAATTTTTTATTTTTATTTTTACCATGATTAATTAATTTGTCTACTGCATTAAATAAAGTGTAACAGCACAGGCAGTGGTGGGGTAACTAAGAAGGCAAGAGTTCAGCATTCTTCAGCTCAACCGTCTCTTAAGGCAATGCCCTCTTTCATATACGGAAAATTCTCTCTATAAGGACGCGATTTTGTCTGGATATTTTCTGATTGCTATAACGAAATGTTGTTATAGAGAACGTATAATATAACATATCATGAAAAATGATTTTGAAGAAACCTGACCTTAAATATTTTTATAGATAATGATTGTTACAGAGAGGTTTAATTGTATATACAGTAAAAAATCATCACTCATCAATTGACTATGCATTATAATGAAAATAATAAGTTCTCATCAGTAATTTAGTTTGTTTATACTTTATATGTGCAGGTAAGAAAAGAGAAGCTGGGGGATAGGATAACAGCACTCCACCAACTTGTTTCTCCATTTGGAAAGGTAAAGTAAATTGAGTTTTAACTTTATATATACATCCAACTTTTGTACTGTCAGGTCATCTTTACGTGTTACGATAGGTAACTTATAACATGTAAATATTTTTAAAAGACTTATAAGTAAATATCCTTTAAATGATGTCGGTGCATATAACTTAAATTCAAGTAAATTAATCGTGTTCTTGTTACTAGTGGCAAGTGCAGCCTATATACAATAGCGTGTTAAGTCGAACTCATAATTTTGAATGCATTTGTGAAAACTTACTAGAAGTGTATGTAAATACAAAATTTAAACATATAATTTCAAAAGTACAATAAATTTAACTCATTGCAAAAAATCACAAGAATTGGATGATTAAGTTCGAATTATGAATTCGTCTTTGTTTGTATAGTATTTTAATTCTTGTTACTTATAATTAATTAGCCTCTATCCCATGCTGGTGGGCAGTAGGTAGGAATATTTATGACTCAAATACTGCTAATGTAGTCATGCATGTGTCAATTTAGTAGTTTATAAAGAATTATATACTGCGAATAAGTGAAGAGAATTCAATATCTATTGTATTGTACGCACATAAAAGATAGTTTTAACCTTATATATAGAGTATAATTTTTCTGCTGATGATACCTAGGTCCGCACCTGAACTGAAACCTTTAAAAGGAGATTTCAGAAACAGCACTTTAATTAGCTTTAATAAATAGGCATGAAGGATTGTCTATAAAAGTGATGAGAAGAAAAGAAGAAGTGATAGGCATGGGTATATGTATGTTTCTCTTTTTGCAGACTGACACAGCCTCCGTCTTGTCAGAAGCCATTGGCTACATCAGATTCCTTCAGGCTCAAATTCAGGTTAGTTTCTCTAACCTACCTAATCTCCACAACCTCAATCTGCAATATTTCTGAATATTCCTTATGACAATAGAAAGGAAATTATCTAAATAGCAGCAGAGCTTATCAAGTACTGAAACATACTTTTAGGTGTACGTTGGAGTTTGATTATATAGATATGTAGTCACTTATTTGTGTAGAAACAGTCACACAGGCAGGCAGAGTCAGGATTTTTGCCTAGGGGTTCAAAATTTGAAGAAAAACTAGTCGAAGGGGATTCAACATCTAAAATATATACGTAAAAAATCATTTTAACCATGTATTAATAGTATGATTTTTCCGCCGGAGGGAGTTGGAATGAACCCCTAGTAAAAGACTGGCTCCGCCCCGGAATCAGACCTTATTTAATTTGTGGGATCACATTGGACATGTTGTACTGTATTTGGGTATGTAGAGGTGTTGCAATTGATAAGAATAAGTTAATATGTTTGATTAGTTTTTTTTTTACATCAGCAGCTTTTGTTGTTGAAATTTATTCTGTGTGGTGCACTAAAAATTGCAGGCATTGAGCTCTCCATATATGGGCAATGTAGCAGGAAGCATGGGTCACACTCATCAACAATCTGTAAGAGCACTTCTTTTGCTTCACATTTTCCAATAAACCACCAACAATATTCCTCTACTTAGATCTCTTTCACATCCATTATACACGTGCATGTGACTAATCAATCATATATTGGTTTGATAGTTCTGATGAATAACAAATTAATTTCTTCCATGAGTTCAAGAAAATAAATTAAAGAAAGTTGTTTAATTACTTTACTCCACAAATAATTTGATTATGGCTTTATTGGATCCCTAACAAAAAAGCAAGCTTTGAGATCGAGGATAGCTTTGCATTATTATTAGTAAAGCAGATGACCAGAGAATATATCAAATTTACTATTCAAAAAAGAAGTTGTGTCCTAAGCTACAAAAAGTTGTCAACTTTACGAATGCATACAATAATTCAAGTTTTAGCTTTGAACTACATGATCCCACGAATAAAAGTAGTTTGAAATGACTCCTTTCATACAGATTAATAATAACAAACTGAGGATTAGAATGTTGAGTTTAAGAGTTCTCGATAAATTATTTATACATATAAAATGAAGTTTTTGTATACAAATACAAGGTCTAAGCCAAAAGAATCGTAGTTATAACTGTAGCTCCGCCCTTGAGTTACCCGGTGATCTTATGGTTTCACTATTTTAAATTCTTTTCATTTTAATTTTTGCTCGCTGCATCATGCTCAAATAGTTTCTTTTTCATATACAAATGCATGGTTTAATAAAGCCGAAAGGATCCTTAAGTAGAACTGTAGCTTCGCCCCTGATTTACTATGTTTTGAATATTGTAGTTTCTTTTCATCTTAGTTATTGCTTGGTGTTTGGTAATCACTAGCATTGTGATAAGATAATAGTCTAATTTCTTTTTTTTTCCAGCACCGTATTTATCAGATCTATTTCATCATTTGTATAGTTATATGGTTTTTGGAAATAAAAACATTTCAGGATTTGAGGAGCAGAGGGTTGTGTTTGGTTCCTACATCGTGTACACAACATGTTGGAAGTGACAACAATACTAGTGTTGGAGATTACTGGGCCCCAGCTCTAGGAGGAGGATATTTATAATAATAATGTAGCTAGTAACAATTAGTGTTCCATAATATACTGATGATGATGATGATGATGTTGATCATGGTGATGAATGATGATGATATAACATCAGAAGCAGTCACTCTTAATAAGTTAGCTAGGGTTGACTGTTGCTGATGCTATATAATATACTATATAATTTGCATTTCTATTTAGGAAGGAACAAGGATAAAATTGCTACTGTGTCCTCCAATATTGCCATTTTAATTATTTCATGAAAAATCATATAAACAGGCTACCTAGTTGATAATTGTTGTAAATGTTAAGTATCGATATCGATATCGATATCGATATCGATATCGATACTCGATATCTATCTCTTTCTTTCTTTCTTTCTTTTTTCAAGCAACAACAGACATATATGGATCGTATTTAGAGTTCGATTGGTTTTAGTAATCATTAAAACTGACTAAATACTTTTGTGTTTGATATTTTGAGCTAAAGAGAAGCTAAGTACTTAACGTTTACCATAATTAAACTGTGAATGATAATTGGATGCTATTTGTTTTGGAGAAGGGAAGTACTTAAAGGCTTTAAGGAAAATGTGCATTGGGAGTTAACTCTCTTGTTTGAAAGTCAAATAGGTTAATGAGTTTTAACTATTTCACAAATGTTCTTATTAAAATCTCATTAATTTTTGCTTTGTCTCAAATTATCTATATTTATAATATATTAAAAGCGTGAAGACCCTTAGAAAAGTGATTTGAACTTTTTGCCCTTCATTAAAAAATTTTATAATAGACAAATTAAAATCGTCTTTTTACTATTTTTCTTAATATTGAGAATATTAAAAATCAACAACAAAATTTCCTTTTATATAATTAAAATCCTAATATTGGGTTGGAGGAAAAAATAGTAGTACGAATTTGTTTTGATTTTGGTTTCGTATTACACGACCTAATTAATATCAAACACGTCATTACAAAATTTCCTTTTATATAGTGAATCCTTATATTAAAAATAAGATGTGATATAATAAATATGTGTTGAACACCTAATTACACTTAACTAAAAAAAATAGAAAAAGAAAACAAAAACAAAAATTAACGTATGGAATTTCTAATATGATGATTTCCCACAAAATTGGTAAGAAAACAGGGAAGGATTAAAGAAGTTATAGAATATATGGTAAAAAGAAATCATAATATTTAACAATTTTAAATCGATTAAAATTTTGCCTTATATTAAAAAGAGTTCTAGAATTTTATTTAACTGATATTTTGAATCAAAATTTTTTCTAATTTATTTTTCCTTCTTATTTTAGTATTGATTCAAACTTTTTTTTTTTTTTTAGTTCATAACTTTAAAGATTATATAATTAACAATTGACAATGAATTCTTTCCTTTTGATTATTACTCATGTTTCTGTTGCAGATGAGAATTTTGAATCAAAAAAATTGAACGAAATAAGCATGTTGTCACTAAATGGAGTTGTAAAAAAATCAAAGGTATATATCTCTTCTTTTTTTTTCTTTGTTTAATTGTGACTTAGTTTCAATTATATTATTTATCTATATTTTGATATATTATTCATTAGTTTTATATTTGAATCTTTAACTAAACTTATTTATTGAACTCGAAATATAAGCTTATATTAAAGTCTTGAATCTTGATATGCATAGCTTTGTTTGAATGACGAATCTATAAATTATGGTCTTATATTTTGGATTTTTATTCTCTTTCTAAAAGGTTTTTTGTTACGGTCAAATATGGATATTGTTCTCTAAAAAATATTTAGTTGTAGATCCATCACAAAAGGAATAAAAATATAACAATGTTACAAACAAATAAAAGAAAATTAAAAACAAAAGTTAAAAGGCTAATGGAGTTTAATGATATGTATAAATAATACCAACCCTTTTGAAAGTAATTACACTCTCTCCCATTTTTTTAATTATTTTACTCTCTCCCCCTATTAATATACATAACATAGTCGACATATACATAACATTTTGTGTATATGTTGGGATTTTTGTAATATGTTTAGGGAGTTGAATTTTTTTGTAATATTGAAAACATAAGTTGTGTATTTGTGTAATTTTTGGTAATGATATTTAGACCTCGGCATATTAGAATTTAATGGGATCTAAACTTTGAAAAGTAACACCTAAATTTTTTGTTGGGAGACTTCATTAATTATCTTTTTACTATTTTTTAATTTAATAAAATTATAATTAAAGGGAATAAAGAGGCACGGATAGAATTGCGATCATCAAAGGATGTGGTGCAGTGGATGAGGTTGCTTCTACCTTAATCAGAGATTTTGAATTCGAGCTCTGAGTATGAAAAAATCCTTGGTAGGGAGCGTTTTTCCTGTATGGGTACTACCCGGCGCAACTTCAAATTAATCAGGTTTCAATGTGATTACCGAACACCAAATAAAAAATAAAATAAAAAAAGGCTAGGATTGTGGGATTTGATACCGATTAGGTTTAGTTTTCCTGTCTTGGTTTGAATTTGTTAATTTCGACTTTTTAAGATGTTGACCAATTAAAAAACAATGAATATATAAAGGAAAAAATTTAAGGCATCGTAAAATATGTTTCTTTTGTTTGTGAAAAGATGAGCGTCAACGGACAATAACACATTTGAGATACAATATTTATTTATATGATTTAAATAGATAACTGCTACTTTTTAATTACCTGTTCTTCTTATGTATATATTTTCATTTGATCAACGACACACGTGCAAAGTACGTACACAAAACTAGTATTTATTAATAATAGTGAAAATAAAAAAAGTATTTTATTAATTTTAAAAATCTATCCTGATATAAAACTAGGGACGAATCTCCCTTCGTTCTCTTTTCATGGTTATTTAAAAAGCTGAAATAAAACAAATCTACCGGAAATTACATTTTTCAGCTATTGTGACAATTTTTACCAACATGATAGTGTTGTGAGTTGTGAGTTGTGAATTTTGAGATTTATTTGACAAATAAAGTTGTGCGATAATGGTGGAAAAAGTTCATAAGTCTATCTTTTAATTTTTTCAATTAATCATCAAAGGATGTGAAAGAAATTGTTCTTCTTATTATAACTAAAGATCTCAGTTTCAAGCACTGAATATGAAAAAATTCTTGATAAAGACGCTTTCTTGAATGGACCTACGCAGCGTGAATCTAAATTAGTCGGACTACAAATACGAGTACCTAACACTAAATGAAAAAAAACAAACATGAAAAACTTACATAATTAAGGAAAATAGCGAGTATTTCTTCGCTCCAACCTATTCGTATTATAAGTATGACAAGTTTAATTAGCGCAATCCTTAGTACATGATGTAATTATCACGTAATATACAATGAAAAAAATAAAAATCTTTTGCTTAGAATTTCTAAAAAAAAGAAAGATGCATAGCCCTAATAATGTTATTTGTCGTACGAAAGGGGAGGGATCTACTATTGAATGTGGGATATATAAGCATATGTCATTCCACTAACATTTTCCCACTACCAAAAGAGAAATTGATTAATAAAAGATGAGGAATTAATCCAAAAAGTAATGAGACTATTGGTGTTGTACTATTATTGTTCATATTGTCCATTGTCAAACAAACATATATTATGGGATCGATAACTACCTAATATTTTTAATCTCTATTCTAATTTAAATTTAAAATTTTATGATTCTCAATCTGCTTCATTCATTATTAAACCACACCTCCGAGTGCTACTGCTAGGAAGAAGTAATCTGCCTTTAACTAGGATGTTCTAGCTTTTTCATTCTCCTAAAAAAAAAAATTAAAATAGAAAAACAAAGAGCTAAGAGGAGATATGGAAATAAATATGCAAGTTCATATGAATGTGGCTAAACACAAGTCAAAACAATCATAAATTCATGATCATGCTAGAATATCAAAAGGAAGAATATAGTACCATTATGTTGTCTACTTGTGCTTTTTATTATTTAAAAGTTTTAATTAGAATATACACTTATATTAAAAAAAAAAAAAAAAAAAAAAAAAAAACCAAGAGAGTGACAGCTTGGAATGGCAAGTGGCTACTGTCGTTACCAATATTTTTTGTTTTCATAAAGCAAAGTTTTAAATATACTTTCTGTATTATTTACGTGTCTTCCTCTAACATCCTCAAAAACTTTCCTTTGCTAATGGATGGGCGGCTCACTTCTATAATTAATCAATATATTAACCTAGCGTTTGATAATGACTTTTAAAATATTTTTAATAAGTTATTTTTGAATAGGATTTTACCATATATTTAATCATAATATTTAAAAAATATATTTTACTTTTAAAAGTAACTAAATACTAATTTTTTTTAATATTTAAAAATTTAAATTATTTATAAAAATTAAAATATTTGTCATCGAATAATAAATTATATGACCAGACATTAAGTTTTTTTCTCAAAAATTACTTGAAAAATCTATCACCGGCTGTAGGGACTGAGTTTCGTTACTAATTTATCACTATTTTAAAATATATTTAGTGTAAATTATGAGTGGTTTGTCTTGTTTAATTTGATCAATAAAACATATTGTTGACCCTCAAAACTACGATATTATGTTAATTCAAAATACTAGCACGTTGATTTAGGATCAATGGCAAGATATATACGTATTTATTTTTACAAGAACATCTCAATTTTACAAAACTAATTAATAAAATGCAAGAATTTTAGTGGTTTTTTGGGTAGATTGTTACCTTATGATCAGTGTGTATACATTAACAAAGTTAGGATACAGTCCAACCTTGAATATATGTCTCGTATAGTATATATGTTTGGGTATTCGTCTTGATTTTTTTATCAAATTTAAGTTTTTTTTTTTTTAAAAGGAAAATAAAAGTAATATCATAATTACTTTTACTTTTATAAAAAGAAAAATATAAAATAATTTCATATTTGGCTAAACTCTTTTCTGCGGGGAAATTTTTATACCTTTATAAATTGAGTATCCTTCTTTTTATTCCATAACAAAATAACATCCAAAATAATGTAGTCTTCAAAAGAGTCTTGGTTAGGAGAGATTTTCTCTAAAATAGTTTTTATATGTTTTGAATTAATATATTTTTAATATGTAAACCAATTGATTAAACCATATATATCCAATAATACATATGCCTTGGTTTGCAACTTATAGCTTCTGCATGACGCCTTGATTGGTCCGTAACTAATAGCTTAATGTAATATTCGTGTATTAATGTAACAAACCAAGTTCTGTTATTTGTTTGTCCAATCTTTAATGGAAAAAAACAAAAATGATCATTCGATCGAAACTAATTCCACCAAAATAGGCATTGGTTTGCAATTTCTAAAAGTAGCCATTTCCTTTTCGTCGGCCGTTATTGCCTTTTTTTTTTTGGCTTTTTCTTATTTTATTAGTTAATTTCTAATGTCAATTATTTTAGCACATAACACTATAATTATCTTAACATGTATATTTTTTTTAATTTCTTTTCTTTAACAATATAAAGACACACATCTTATAACTTATACATAATCTATACAATAATGCTACAAATTCTGTACATAAAAATATATTCTACACAACAATAATATAGTTCTACACACATTTTATACAATCATTAACTGCAATAATTATTTAGATACATGTTTTATACGATAATTATATAGTTTCTTTACACATCTTATACATATATATATATATATATATATATATATATATATATTATACAACAATATTATAGTTTCTATACACAGCGTATATATGTTTGTTATACAACTATTATATAGTTTCTATGTACATTCTATATATGATATATACCATATTAATAGAACTCCTATACAATATTGATACAATCCTTATACCATGTTGATACAGTCCGTATACCATATTAATACACTTCTTATACCATGTTGATACAACCCATATACCATATTGATACAGTCTGGAGTGGCCATTTTTGAAATTTAGTGTAGGCCGACTTACAACTCCATGTCCAATAGCTCAAACGTGGGCCTTTGCTTTTAGATGAATGAAGCGAAACCCCCCCAAAAAAATAGCAATCTTTTAAAAAGTGGACCGAAATGACCCAAAAAAGAAGGGAATGGCTATTAAATGAAAATAATTTGGCCGACTGACCATTATTTGACAAAATATCAAATACTGATCATTTATTTTAAAAGTGATCAGTGGGTGTCCTTTTCCCGATCTTTAATAGTGATATAGTAAGTCAAAGGAACACCTGTAATCAACAAAAGCCCACTACAGAAAAGTTCTGAGTTTTGCCACCAGGCCTAAGACAAGGCCCAACTTATTTCAGAAAAATTACTTACAAAATTAACTAGGCCCAAGCCCAATAAATATATATATATTTATAGTTAAAATCTCCAAATATTAACAAAAATAGTAATATATTTGTTTAGCTGAAACTAGGTAGATTAACTGTAGACCGATCAAAACCAATACTACATCTTCCAGCCTAAAAATCTCAGTTTGTAATTAGCAAATGGCCTCAAAAAATGATGATAAATGGAGCAAAACAGCTCTTGTTATCATAGACATGCAGGTATCTTTTTAACTTTCTTGATTCAGCATAATAGTAATTAGCAACATATCATTTCTTGAAATTATCTCAATGTTTGAAACTTTAATTTTTCAGAAAGATTTTATAGTACCAGGTGGTCCTATGTTAGTTAAAGGAGGTGAAGCTATTGTCCCAAATGTTATCAAGACTGTTGAGGTTGCAAGAAACCGTGGCATCCCCATTATTTGGGTAATCTTATCTTGCTATGAACTTTGTTAAAGCCCTTTGTCTTTTGCCTTTTTTAAATGTAAAGTTTGAATCTTTTAGTTTATATACACTGACTGGCAGTATAAAGAAGCTTTATTCTCTATTAATGGATTTTAGCTTAAGTTGAGGATAAATGAATCATATAGCCGACTTCAACTTGTTTGGGACCGAGATGTAGGATGTGTTCGGTAGGACGGAAAATGTTTTCTTGGCAAATATTTCTTTTAGGGAAATAAGTGGATTCTCATTTATTTTTTTGTGTTGGACAAGTAAGCAAAAAATATCATAGTAAAAACATATGTACATAATCTAGACAAATAGTATCGAGGGTGGGGGTGGGCGTAGGGAGGATGGGATTGGGGCTATGCAGTGGGGGTGAAGATGAGGTGTGTTGGAGGGTGGGGAGGACACAATCAATATAGAATGCCATCTGTGGGACTTGTTTTTCCTGCTTTTATTAGGGAAGTCATTTTTCTCAATTTTAAGAAACTTATTTTCCGAGAGAAAATATTTGACCAACTGAACGTGAGAAAATTGAAATCCTTCTTACCGAACACACCTGTAGTAGTTGTCACGGCAATGGATTGTAACCTGATATATAAACTAAGCTGCCTTAGGTTACCAATCCTACTTTTTATGGATGGTTATGTGTAGTTTATGTTTTAGTGACCTGATTGTTAGCTTATAACTGTTTGTGTATACAAGTTAAACTCATTTGTGTATACCAGCGGGGAAATTTATTGTAGGTTGTCCGCGAGCATGACCCATTAGGAAGAGATGTTGAATTGTTTCGTAGGCATTTGTATGGTGATGGCCAACCAAAACCGACATCAAAGGGTGGTGTGGGGGCAGAGCTGGTTGATGGGCTTGTTATTCAGGAAGGTGATTACAAATTGGTGAAAACCCGCTTCAGTGCATTCTTTAACACAAACCTTCATTCGTATCTTCAGGGCATTGGCGTTACCAACTTGGTCATTATAGGTAACTGAATACTTATAAACATGTTTTTCTCCACCTGTAGACTTTGGGACTGGATTAACTGATGTGTTTGTATTTGTCAAATGTCTGATATTTTGTCATTTAGGTGTTCAAACTCCAAATTGCATACGACAGACTGTCTTTGATGCTGTAGCATTGGACTATCAACGTGTGACGGTCATTATAGATGCCACAGCTGCTGCTACCCCTGATATACATATTGGTATGTATTCCCATTTCCCAAGCACCTCATCAAGTGTTCAGATTCCTCAAAGCAGTCGTTTTTGTGCTTGTTTGCATATTGAATATTTAGTTTTAATAGCTTTTGCCTATTTGTCGTCCTTTATTGTAGGTACTGGCCGAGTTGATTAGTATTAACTGTCAAATAACTTCTTATAATATCTTATTATAAGTGGTTACGAATTACAATTAATGATCACTTAACCGAATCATAAGTTTGGAGTACAGAGGTCGACATTTCTCCTTGTCCTCGATACATGCTTTAGTGTTTAACCTTGTCTTGTCTTGTGAAGTATTTACACTTAGATTCATCGATGAATTTGCCACGTACTTGAAAGTTCAGGCACCCGGGCGTCCTTAATTTTCTTCCTTGGAAAGCCTGTTCTAAGGAAATTTGGATCCATACTTCTCTAAGCCATAATCTTAATTTTGGATCTACTTACCAAGCCATAACCTTAAGTATTAGGAAATACAATAAAAATCTGGAAGTACATCAAACATTTACTTTCAACCTTATTCATGTTTCGCACTATAAAATTCAGCAAACACGAGCTGTTTTTCACTAATCGTCACTCCAGTTTGCCCTTGGTAACCTCCAGTTGCACAAGCCATAGAGAAGTCAAATATGATACCGGACCTTCGAACTATCTAGATCTTGGAACAAATTACTAAGCGTACGAAATAGGAGACTGCCGATGGTTATCATTTACCTTAAAAGATATATATGTATGTAATGATACCAGTTTTAGTATGTCATTGGTGATTGGATGTATTGTTCTATTTGTAAACCAGATCCAACTCTAATTACTAATTAGAGGAATTTGCGACCAAAATAAGTAGAAAGTGACGCAAATAAGCCACCTTTTTAATGTTGAACCAAAATAGGCTTTGCAAAATTTTTTATTTCGATTTGTGTAATTTATTAAACGGAGCCGTAACTGTGCTGAACAGTTTTAAAAAGTAGAAATCGGGTTTTGTTTTCAATTTGGACATAAAACTTCCGATTTACAAATCAGAAGTTAAAGTTCCGCTTATAAAAAATACTAAAATTGCGGTGGAGCGCTAAAATCATTTTTTTTATTTTTTTTTCTTTTTTTTTCTTTTTGTCCCTTAATTATTATGTGTTGAAGCATGCCAGAATAATATATGAACATGTTTATAATGCTTTCCTTTTTCTCAAAACTTACTTACTAATCTTGACTATGAGTGAACCATGAAAGAATCTATATCCATTTTATAAAGAATTTTAAACCCCTATATTATCAATATTCTGTTAAATAGATATTGAGTAATCTAATGGTAAGACAATAAAACTAATGAGAAAAGGTGCCTACTTCACCACATTCATACTTGCTTGTTAAGATTTCACGATCAAGATGAGGCTTGTTTTTGTATGCATAAATCCCTTATTCTCATCATATTGCACTTCACGTCTTCACCATTCTATCGTTGTGCCCTTAACATGGTACACAAGATTAACAATTCCATCATTGTGGCCTTTACTGGAATTAACCACCTCACTGCATTTTATTGATCCATACTTTGGTTCAGTTTTTCTTGAATAACTTTATAGCTCCAAAGCGGAGCAATCGCTAGGAATTTATCAAATGCTAAAATTCTTGATTTTGGATCATGTGTTAACAATTCTTTGTACTTACGTATTTGTTTTTTTGCTAATATTAATAATGTATTTAGTTGGACGGTAATGATAACATTAGGTACTGCATATATAGCAAAAAAAATTAAGGGAAAGAGAGGAATTCTAAAGATAAATAATTACGTAACCTGATGATTACTTTGAGAAAACCAAAAAAAAAAAGAAGAGATGAATTGTCTAAAATTGAGTGGAAAAAAAAATCAAGAATTGCTTGTGGTGTTCGTAATGTTATGTGTATTCCGAGAAGCCTATAAATCGGAATTAAATGTTACATTTTGTAACTCGGTTATAAAAGTTCAGGTATATAACATGCAAATAGATTTAAGATACAAAATGGAAGAAAAAACTCCGATTTGAGGGCTTCTGCAGATTTTTATTAATTTTCATAAAACGGAAGTACGAGTTCCGATTTGTAAGGCGGAAGATTTAGTTCCGATTTATAACACGTAATTAATAGTTTCGATTTGCTCTTTTATAAACTGTTCATCACGTTTACGGCTTTATTTATTAAATTACACAAATCGGAATAAAAAACTCCGAGTAGCCTATTTTGGTTACAACCTAAAAAGGTGGCTTATTTGTGTCACTTTCTACTTATGGTGGCTTATTTTGGTCGCGAGTTCTAATGAGAGTCAGTTTTTCATATGTGGGTGGTGAGGTACAACTGGAGACTTTCTTTTCACATTTTCTTCTTCGGAAGCTACATTGGAGGTGAACAACAGAAAGATCGATTTCAAAACTTGAACTAAGTTTCGCTGATTCTATTGGTTTTGAAGTTGCTTAATTTTTCCTCTGAGACGACCATCAAATTTGTGTAGTTATTTTGAAGGACTTTGTTCGTTGTGATTCTGTATTTTTATGTACTTAGTTAATGTATACATCAAACTGTGTCTCTTACGTGACAATTCCTTTAGTTCTATTTGTACGTGAGAAGCATAATTATCAGTCTCTTCCTAGTTTGAGAGCAGCAATCCAGCCTTATCTGTTTATTTGGCGGATGTGTTCTGATGTGCTTCTTTTTGGTCGTCTCATTTAAGGCAAAAAATAGATGTTCGGATCATTCATAATCCATCTCGAGCTATTGTTACATGCGATGATTTTTTATTTTATTTTTTGTATTGCAGCGAACATATTTGACATGAAAAATGTCGGGGTGGCGACACCTACGTTAGAAGAATGGTGCCAGTCTTAAGGATCAATGGAAGTGGTAAGCTGAATCAGGTGCACCGATATCTTTCACACATTTATTTTGTTGTTGTAAAACTTATAGATGTAATAGAAATACTATGTAACATGTTCAGACATAATTCCTATATTCTGGTTGGAAAGTTTATCTTCATCTGTTGGATTCAATCTGTTTTCTTATTTTCCTTTGTACATAGGCTGTACGTTTCTCTATTCTTACCTTCCCCATGTCTCAAAAGTCTTCATTTACAGGGTAAGTTGAAATTTTAATGTACTTTAATTAAAGTTGGTTCATAGGCCATAGCTATTTTAATTTTTTGCAAGAAAAAGAAGATAATTCTGGACCAGATTGACAAAGTGGGCACCTATGTACTTTTGGTAGCAAATTATTGCGAAAAAGTAATCTTTGTCAGAAAAATATTGATAACATAGTACAACTAAAAGGTCCACAGAATAATCCGTTTCAATATGTTTTGTGTTTCTTTTCGCGTGATATGCTTAAGACCACGTGTTTATAAGTCATTTAGGTATACATTTTTCACATCTCTAATTTAAGATTTCAAGACTCAAAAGTTTCTGTATATTCTTAAATGTTGTGTCAAATCAAAATCAGATAGATATTGAAACGAATGGAGTATCTTTTAGACATGGTTCCTTTAGTCCACTGACCTGCCCCAGTTTCTAATTTTAAACAATGAAACTAGATGCAATGAACTATTTCTTTCCAACTAGGCACACTGAACTTTGCTGCTCTTCTTTTTTTCCTTGTTGTAATTAAGATGAGTGTATTATCAAAGATTGAGAAGGCAAAATTGCAAACAACATTACTGGTAGTGTCCGGGCCTAACTCAGCTTTTCCACAAGCAATTTGCTGCCTCTCATTAGCATCGCTACTTTGTCCATCAAGATTTAGGCAAATACCGTTGTTGTTCTTGCATTTTGTTGATCGTTAAGCCACACTCTTGAGTGCGCGTCTTATTGTTCCGTATCATCTACGCAAACACACAACAGTTGCCTACGAAAGTAAAATTTGCAGGTCATGAGTGTTGGTTACATAATTATACCAGAGGGGCCTCTCAACCGGGTGGGTGGGGGGGAGGGGGGATTTTATTCATTCATCATTTGACTTTATTATAGCAATAGTAGTAGAGTACTAATTTTTCTTGACTGACACAGATGAAACTTGAATGAGGCCCCGGTGCATGCTTGGCCCGGCCCTACTAATTCTGCCAGTGGTTGCATCGATAAATTAAGGATTAAATTCACAAATGAAATCGAGACCAACAAAAAAAGCTTGTTTAATTGATCAGAACTTCCGACTTATTATAGGCAAAAGCTAAAACTTATGCATGATCAACGGCAAAGCTTTTGTTGCGGAATTCTAATGCTTATAAAGTCGAAGTTAAAGATATTTCGAGACAGTGAATCTGCTCCATTGACCTAAAAGACGTACGCCATCATCATCATACTCATATTATACTATTGCAGCCTTAGCAACGACTGCAACAATAGAAAAGAAAAACTATAATAAATGCAAATAACAAGGCTGATGTAGAGCAGCTGTGTGATTGTGCAAGGTGATGGCCATAAATTGTGACCTTACAGAAAAATATTCTAGCCACATAAATGCCACCAAACACCTTCCATACCTTTTACTTTTAAGTGTGAGTTCGACTTTGTTGTCAATTTTTTTCAAAGATATTTTTTCTAGAAAGACATGTCTCTTAAAAGTGGAAAAAATTAATCTCTATTGAAAAAGATGAGGAAAATAAAAAAGTCTTTATAAATGGCATTTCACATTAATTATATTTTCTCTAGCATTCAATATACTTCATTTTCACTCAACCTCATAATCCCTATCCCCACTGCCCATGCCCATACCCTACTTACACCTCCCATAGATCGAGATGTCTATATCCTTCATGCATCTAGTCTAGGTGCTCATAATAATGGTTTGTGGGATTCTGCATTCAATCAGAGTTGTTTTAGTTCGTTTTTGAAGGGAAGACACACAAAAACATTCTATAATAATATTTGTATAAATTATACATAAATATTTTTAGGATTAAGAATTTTGATTGAAAGCTTATAATAGTGGAAATAAGTTTTACCTGAGTTTTAGTTAGTTTAATAAAGTAGTAATAAAAGGAAACAGGACAGACTTTTACTCCTAATTAATAATACTCCATCCATAGTTGAGAGTTGAGACACAGCACGTTCTTGCTTCGTCTCGATATAATTGTCCGTAATTTGATCCGACATGACTCTCAATAATTATACTTTAGCTAACTCCTAATTAATCCTGTGAGTTAATAGTTGCTTTGACCACAACATGTCACCTAAAAAATTTCTTCCCAGAACAGAAACACCAGCCAAACAGTAATATGGTCACTATAAATAGCTCATAAATCATACTCCCTCCGTCCCAAATTTCCTAATTTAATATCCCATTTTACTTGTCTTTTTTTACTTATCAAGACAAGACGAAAAAAAATTCTCCATTATACCCTTAGTGTAATTAATTACTCCTTGTTATTAGTCATTCATCAATATTGAAACTAATAACAAGACACAATTAAAAGGGGCAAAATAATAAAATTACATTACCAATCATTATTTTCTTAATAGTTGTGTCATCTCAATTTGGGACAAGTAAAATGAGATGGAGGGAGTATTATAGGGGTCGTTTGGTTCGAAAATAGTTATTCCGGGATAATAAATCTTGGGATTAGTTATCCCGTGATTATCTAGGATAACTTATCCCATCATGCATATGGGATAACTTATCCCAACACTATAATGTAAATGATGAGATAAGTTATCCCAATATTAACTAATACCTCCAATCAAATAATCCTTCATTTTATCTCATAATTACTTATCTCATATACATCACACCGAAACGTACATTAGAAAAGTCTCATGATGACCTACATTATTCAAGCATTCTTTTTACAATTTTATTTTTTGTTGTCATGAATAATGTGTAAATTAAAGAGTGATAGGGATCATCAAGTGTAACGTCAGTGTCGAAGGCTGCTATGTTTTCTAAATATAATTGGTGAAACGTCGCAATAAGTCAGAGAGCCACAATATTTTTGAGTCAAAAAACTTGAGAATTAAGTAGTACATGCTTGTAGTTTGATAGGGATAAGACACACTACTCCCTCCGTTTTAGAATAAGGAAATTATTAGAGTATTTATTAACGTTTCAAAATAAGTAAATTATTAAAAAAAAAATTAAATTTATTCTTATGACTTGATAACCAATTTACTTTTGAAAAAGTATTACAAGGTCAATTTTTTTTTTCTGAAATAAAAATAAAAAATTGTATTAAATTTATGTCTTTAATTTTTTTTTTTAATTTTTATGTTAAAATTTAATAATTTATTTATTATGAAATGAAGGAAGTATGAATTATGATACAGTATGTTATTTTATTTTTTCTACTGAAAAGATTCATTCACATTAGAGTCAACATCATTAAATATATTTCCTCCGACAACACGGTAAAGCTTTCTACTTTCCCACTGTCCCTTCTTCGTCCTTATCATATATAGTCAAAGACCAGTGGTAGAATTTTGAATACTCCCTTCATTTCGGAATAAGTGAATTATTGGGGTATTTATTGGTGTTTCAAAATAAGCGAATCATTAAATTTTTTTTTAAATTTGTCCTTATGATTTGACAACCAATTAACTTTTAAAAAGATATTACAAGGTCAACTTTTTTTTTTGGGGGAAAAAATAGAAAGTTGTGTTAAATTTATGTCTTTAATGTTTTTTCCTTAATATATGTCTGCTAAAATTTAACAATTTATTTATTATGAAATGGAGGGAGTATCATTCTCCAATTATCTTAGACGTGTGATAATTGACCTTGTAATACCTTTTCAAAAGTTAACTGATTGTCAAATCATAAGAGTAAATTTGGAAAAAAATTCAATTATTCCTTTATTTTGAAACACTAATAAATATCTCAATAATTCACTTATTTCGAAACAACGGAGGGGGAGTATTAGTACTTAGTAGTTACAAGTACTTATTTACCAGGGGTATTTCATTTGTATAGTTTCTAATGGAAAGAATAAGATTTGGACAATTCTCTTGTCTTTTGAAAATCGCTCAAAACTTGATATGACATGACATCATCAAATTATAAAAGCTCTTGAACAATAGTCCTCCTTAGCTTTGATCTAGATTTCGACGGTGTCACATGAATAAGTTTTGTTGAATCCAAATATTTTCTTAACGGATCTCTTTTAACTAACCAACCTCAAAAGACTAGATTTCTGTAGGAAATTGAATAGCACACGAATGAACTGCGGCTACTATTTCCATTAATTATCAGGCAATATATAGTACTTGGCTTCACCATGTATTTATACCATTTCATTTTAGGTGCGCTCTTAAATTTATATAAAGTTAGAATAAATAGATATATACATGCATCTAAGATATTTGCATGGTTAATTCATATCTTAAACGGCATTTCATATGGTATTATACCACATAAAGTATGTGTGTTTGCTTATTTAATTTTATAAAAAATTAAATATCTGTTTATGCATTTTCAAAGTTAAAGGTCGCGAATTGAAATAAGTTAAAGAACATATTTATGTGTATTATGTCAATAACAGTGCATTTTCAAAGTTAAAAGATCGCGAGCTGAAATCAGTTAAATAACATGCCTATATGTATTATGTGAATAACATATCATGAATAAAGTGATGACGAGAACTAAATCTTAAATACTTGTCATATTTTAATTTGTACATCTCTTACTAGTTTTTTCATGATAGTTTTTGTTTTTGTAATATATTACTATTTTTTATATTTATAAGTAAGAAAATAAATATAATTACCTAATTATATTATTTTCTTAAAATGGCAAGTATTTAGTAACAACATAAAAGGTAATTTAGATGTAAGAAAAGGCATTTTTTTTCCTCCGAACTTGTCGCCATAATTCACTTTACCACTTAAACTTAACTTCTGTTTATTTACCTCCTTAACATCTTTAAATGAATTATTTTCACCCCTCAAAACAGAATACCACTCTCACAACAGAGAGTGCGCTACACATGCGCCGCGTCATTATCAAATCAATGCCACATCAGGGCCATTTCATTTGTCACGTAAGATTTTTTTTTTTTTTTCAATAATCCCACACATTAACTTTTTATATATTTTATATATACTATTTTTATATATATATATCAAATATATATTATTATATATATATATATATATATTTAAAAGAGTATATTTTTTATAAAAAAATATATTTTATATAAATAAATATAGACCCCACCCCTCTTCCTTCTTCTTCTTCACAACCCCCACCCCATTTGTTCTTTCACAACACCCACCCCACCCCACGCCACCCCAATTCCTTCTACTTCTTCATTAGACAACATCCTCCGTCCCCTCCCCTTCCTCCTCCTTCTTCACATAAAAGCACCACTTTTTCTATTTCTTTCACCATTACCACAAACTTTTTCAATGAATTAATTTCTTCATCAAAATGCAAAATTAACTTGAATTAGCTTGAGCAAATCCATCAATGAACTAAATACAAGTACATGATCACAAAAACACATCAATACACAAAATCTCAAATCCAAATTCTTTCACATTAACCAAAGTCCAAAATTCCAAGACTCCTAAATTTTCAATTTCTTACTCAAAAATATCTACAGAAATGGCATCAACGGTTCAAAATTTAAAAATGACATAGATGATATTCACATGACATGAAATTCTTGGCCAAGAATCAAACTTGTTCATAAATCTTGAACCCTTTTTGATTGTCGAAAAATAAAATTTTGGATTAATTAGGACTTGATAGGAAGGAAATTACGAAAAAACGAGGTGAGGGTATGAAGAAGATGAAGAAATGGAGTGTTAGGGGTGGGGTAGAGGTGGGCGTGGGGGGGGGAGGCAAAGGGGAGTGATGAAGATGATGAAGATATTTTTCTTTTAAAGTTATATATATATATATAATAATAATAATAATAATAATAATTAAAAAAGAAAATAGTAATAAAGTGATCTTTTAAAAAGAAAAAAAAATTTATTCGTTTTTTTTTGCCACGTTAATTATAGGGAGAATTTAATTCATTTAAACGTTATTAAAAAATAAATAAATAAAAATTAAGTTTAAGTGTTACAATAAATTGTAACGATAAGTTCAGAAAGGAAAAAATGTTTTTTTCTCTTTAGATATTATAGGCGTGCATGTCGCATGGGGTAATGATGCACCACGTGGAATTGGATTGATAAATTCCCTCGACGTGCACCGCTGTCTTTTTCATTTCTCTTATTTTCACAATTATTAGTTGTGCTAGGTCAATAATTTGAACTACAAAGCGATAAATTGCAGGCCTAACTTACTAAATATTTTCAACAAAAAATAAATATTTAAAGACGTACCATTTATTAGATTGTTATGAAAAAAAAATATAAGTTTTAATATTTCTATATAATTATAAGATTTTTAAATTTTAATTTTAATATATTAAGTTATTTTAATTCAATTTTAAAAATTAATTTAATTAACTTTTGAAATACTATAAAATATTATAATTATTTTGTAGTGGATGAGGTAACAATTGGTCAGTTCACACGTAGAACTATGCAATATTGGAATGTGTAATAATTCAGGTCTCGAAACTTGGAATTTGACATTTCTGCAATAACCTTTCTTTTCTTTCTTTCTTTCGTTTTTTTTTTTTTGGTGAAAAATTCTTTTGGCCACAATTTGACCATTATAGAAAAAAGTTAAGTTCACATTATAAATTAATTAATTTTTTGACATTTTTACATTGAGTGGGAATTTATTTGAGAAAAGACTCACAAAATTATGTAAGTCTTTTTACAATTATGATCAAATTTGAATAAAAAAATTATGACCATTTAAGACTGTCCTTTCTTTTTTTTGCAAAAATGCTTTTTGTAGGGAAAAGGAAAAGTTATTTGTTTCTAAAAAGGAAAAATTGGTGTTTGTTGAATTATTGAATTTTAAAAGTTGAAGTAGTGTCGAGGATAACAATAGAGGATCCTGGATTTAAACTTAGGAGTTCATTTCTTGGGTTTTTTGGCATAATTATGCTTTGTGAAGTTATGATTTCATATTTATAATTATATATTATATTCTCTACGTTGATTCAGACCAACTTGATAGATTACTGTGCTGTCTCCGATAATCATAAAATGCATGTAAATGAGAATATTGCTTCCTCAGAGTCCGTTTGGAAATTTTTTTCAAAAAATTATTTCACTTCGGTAAATATTATAATTTTTGTCCATAAGATTTTTAAATATAATTTAAAATTATATTTGTAAAAATAAAAATTCTCGTATAAAAAGTCAAAGGACTTTAAATTATTTTCATGATCAAACACAACTCAAACTTTAAAGGGTCGTTTGATTGGGAACAGGTTATTTCGAGATAATTAATTTTGAAATTAATTAATTAGTTATTCCGAAATTAATTATCCCATCATATATATGGGATAACTTATCTCATCACTAAAACATAAATGATGGGATAAATAATCCCTTGACTAACTAATACCGCCAACCAAACATGAGATCAAATAATTCTACATTTTATCTTGCGACTATTAAAACTTATACCTCACACCAAATGATGCTTAAAAAAAGTTTACTTTTCATTGTCAACCGCCTACTTTTAAGCAGTGCTGATTTTTCTGCGTCAAATCGTTCGATTAAATGTACATAAACTATTTATTAAAACAGTTGAACTGCTTACCTAGTACTTGTATTTCAACTTAGACAACTGAGTAGAGTTCACACGACGTTTTTCTCTACGTCCACTTTTTATGACTGGCAAACGCATCCATATAAAAATTTGAAAAATGAAAAAAATCATTTCATTACCATGGAGTATGATTATTTTATTTTGTCCAGTACTATATGGCCCCTCATGTTTTTTTTTTAAAGAAAAAATCGGCGACCATTATATATGACAATTGACAGCGCACTCATTAATCATTGACCAAAAAATTAACCCCCCCCCCCCAGCCAACTTGTCAAATTGTAAATGAGTGCCAATGTGTAATATTCCACTTTTCATATACTATATTGGTAAAAAAAAATACTGGCCACAATTTTTACGAAATTGTAAGATGAGTGTGAATGCATAATGTTCCACTTTTCATATATATTGGGAAATTTTTTTTTACCACAATTTTTAGCAAATCGTAAAATGAGTGCCAATGCGTAATGTTCCACTTTTCATATATATTGAAAAAATTCTTTTGATCATAATTGTTGCCAAATTATAAAATGAGTGCGAATGTGTAACGTTCCACTTTTTATATTGAAAAAAAAAATTTGGCCACAACTTTTTTATTACAATAACCCAAAAATTATAATAATGCTTTTTATTCTATTAATTAGTTTAATTTTTAACACTTTTATCCTTTAATTTAAAATTTAAATAATTTTTTCAATGTTATTTTCAATACTTCGAAAATAATTGATCAGATATGATAATAGTTCTCAAATTTCATATGAAACAGAAATAATTAATTCTCATATTTTCATTGTTTTTAAATTTTCATAGATTTATTTCTATTTTCATCTCTTCATAAAATATATACATGATCAAATATGTTACTAAGAAGATAAAAGTATGTTACAGCAGACTTGGCAAAAAATTTATTCAAGTTATTTAAAATTTACAAGTGAGATTTTGTCAAATTGATTTGTGACAAATAAAAATATCTTTAGTTAAATAATAATTCTCATAACACTTGATTAGGGTAAACTCGTGTGATACTTATTAAAATTTTGTTAAAATTTAATATAATTAGTTAATCAAAGTTATATAATTGCTTATTTTTTAAAAATTACAAGTTATAAAATTAAATCGAATCGTTGACAACTTAAATAACACTTCAGATACTCTATATGTGAGAAAAGGATATCAATTAATTTTAATCATGGATATATGTGTATGCTTAAGATATTAAAACAACTATTATTATTGATATCTTACCAATAATGATTCATATGAGTTAAATCTTCTAATTGATAATTAAGTCAAACGAAGAACTGAAATTTAATTTATTCATTTTCTCTTTATAAAGAGATTTTCTTTCATCCAAAATTTGACAATAATTTTTTACATAATTTCATTGCAAAATACTTAACTTCTATTGACATCATTGCAATAAATATATTATTATCGAACAAATATAACGTAATACTTAGAAAAATTATTTTAAAAAAAATTGATATGATCAATTGATTAAAAGTAATTAAATCATCTATTTATTTAGATATAAATTATTGTATAAATACATTTTTGTCATAATTATGTTCGATTAGTATTAATCTTTGTTCAACTAACAGTAATTACATTTGCAATAATTATTAATTAATTCAATTTTATAATAGACCATAAAAGTATTGTTCTAATAAATAATGTTTGAGTGCAATAATAATTACCAAAATACTTGATCAAGTTAAAACTTAAGTTTAAATACAGTATTTTTTTAAAAAAAAATTGGCTATAATTAATTAAAAATAATTACATTATAATCACATATCTTATTTAAATAATATTTCAAATTTACTTGTAAGATTCGGTAAAATTATATCAAATCAAATAAAATAATTAAAAATCTAATTTAATTACATTGACAAAGATATTATTATGATAAAACTTAATATTTGATTTTGCGATAAAAAAAAATTAATCGCAAAGTAGACACAATATGATTTTTCCTTTAAGACTTGACTCTTTTTACAATTTGCTAAAACAAATTTGAATTCGTAGTAAAATATTACGTACGAAATTAATACATAACTACTTCTTGGATATGTTATTTCGTCTAGACAAATAATTATAATTATCTAACTCACGATTATAATATGTGTGGAGGGTGAAGTTGAAAAATATTTTATTAGTGATCATCCAATTGAGTTTATCATAAATATTTTTACTTTTTTGTTACATTAAAAACATTTAATTTAAATTTATTACACAAAAAATATTTTTTTACTTTCTTAGTATTATATTTTAAAAATTTATCTAACAAAAAATATTTTATTTATTTTTAAAAGATGTTTATGAGATATACACCCATTATAAATGACAATTGACAGAGCACTCATTAACCGTTGACTAAAAAATTAGCCCCTAATCCAACTTGTCAAATCGTAAAATGAGTGTGAATGTGCAATGCTCCACTTTTCATATTTTCTTGTTCGGAATGTGTGGTAAAATATACTTCCTCTATTTAAGCAAATGTTAAAAATTTGAAAAAGATTTTTAAATTTTATGGTTTTAAAATTAAATTATATTAAATATATTTTTTCTATTTTTTAATCCTAAACATGTCACATAAAATATTGAAATTAAAATATTATTAAAAAAAAAAATTAAAATACAACAACAACATATCAGTGTATTTCCATCAAATAGGGTCTGAGGAGGATAAAGTGCAAGCAGTTCATCTCGCCACCTCAGATGAAGAAGAGAGGTTGTATCTGATAGACCTCCGGCTCAGGACAGATAACAATATAACAAACAAACACATAAAATCATGCAACCACAAAGTAATACTATAATAACAAATAGGATAATAACATAAACAAGACACACACAAGGTAATACTAAATAATATCTAGTCGAAAAATATAGATATCCCCAATACACCACCGACGTACTGCTACCTACTAACCCTCTACCCTAATCCGTGTACTCCACACCTTTCTATCAATGGTTGGTAGCAGGGCTTTCCAACTTCATCGTTAAAATAAAATTAACATATCATTTTAAAGTCGATCTAATCGGGATGGATAAATTTTTTTTACATGTTAAAATCTTGCTTAGACTTGAGGAAAATGGGAGCGATTCATAAATGCCACAAAGGCGCGAGAAATATACCAAAACTCGAGGTGAGGCAGGAAAGTACTGCTACCTGCAAGCCACACATTAATATAACAAGATAATATATCAAATAATTTAAAATAAATTAAAAGCAGGATGTAAGTAACTTTTAGGCTAACAAATGTTTTAGATTAATTTAAGCCAGACGTAAGTCATTAAAGCACCCGTTCTAGAATCACGGGACTCGAGGGGTGCCTCACACCTTCCCCTCGCTCAACAGAATTCCTCATCCGGACTTCTAGTTCGCAGACTAACAACATAGAGTTATTTTCTTTTGAACAGGGATTCAATAAGGTGACTTGAAACACTCAAACTCAATTCCAAGTTACGACTCTGTAAAATAAATAATCCCTTTTCAAAATGTCACTTTAATTGAAAAAATCCATTTTTCTCTAAAACCAACTCCCTATCGGGTTTGGATGCGGTGAAAAATAGAGGTGTGACAGATGACGACTCTACTGGGGAATAATCAAAATTCGAGCTTTTATATTGACTTGATTGACTTTATTTAATTTTTATATTATATATTGTTGGCCTAAATGTGCTCTTTGCCTACATGTTTAACTGCTTTGATATTATTTGAATTGCAATATAAACTGTCTCCTCTCGCGCACCTATCTGAGTCTTCTGAGATACCTTATATTCGGAGATGCGGTATACGCTCCCGAGCTCGAGATACCAGAGATGTGGCAACGCTCCTGGGAAAGATTCTATAGTCACTCATGATTTAGGATGGGAAGGGACCAACAGTGAGGTCGAAAAGCCCTGCTACCAGTAAAGCTGTCTCTACCCTACTCGAGTTGTCCGCTCATTTTATAGTCAGTCTAGACACCTTTCTCCATTAAGTTAAACTTATTGAACTGAAACTTAGATATGGTTATCCCTATTAGGCTCCACTTTGTCTGTATCATGTGCATGTTTTACTTAGTGGAGGCTCGACAAAAGTTTGAATGTCTAAAAGTACCCTCTTTTAAGACTATCCATTTTCTGTGCTACTAGTTGCATTAACTAGCTGGTTGTTTCGAATGTTGGCTGGCTTCGAAATCCATTAACGTAAAAAGAGGCTGAAAATTGCTCTCTAAAACCTATTCTTTTTCGAAACCGAAATAAGGTGCGGGATTTGCTTTCACAATCAAAAATATTTAATTTTTTAAATTATCGAGTCTGCCCCAATTGGACGAACTACACACACCTGATTCTCATCTCAGCGAGATACGTAGGCAGCCCTCCACGGGTTCGGTGATCCTTAAAAATAAAGGTTGTATTTTCTTAAAAAAAAAAAAAGTTTTGATCCTTATAAAAAATAAATCAATCAATTCGTTTTCAAAAAATTTAAAAAAAAATTAGTAATAAATTTAATAAAATCATTTTCTATTCAAATAAAAAACAAATTTCTTCATGTCCCCTGCTTCACGAACTACACTCACCTGATTCTCATATTAATGAGATACGTAAGCAACCTTTCTTAGATTTGGTGATCTTCATTCAATTTGAAAAAAAAAAAATGTTATTGATTTAAAAAAAAAAAAAAGTGTTAGTCTCCTTCAAAAGAAATTCTTAGATTTAAAAAAAAAGAATAGAAAGTATTCAAAATAGAAAAGATTAAAAAAAAAAAAGTTTTCCTCCCTAAAAAAGAAAAAAAAGTTTTTACTTCATATTTTAAGCTTCCTGAACTACGTCTGACCTGATTCTTGTTTAACAAGATACGTAGGCAACTCTTCTTTTGAGTTCGGTCTCATCTAAAAAAAAAAAATCTTGACTTAGTAATTGGTACCAACATATTTAAAAATATGAATTAAAAAAAAAGGTGTTAAACTATAAGACATGATAGCGTGGACCAACTTGGTTGTGAACTATAGAATCTTACGGTATCTCTTATTGTACTAAAGTTGCACTTGTAAAGTTTTCTTTCTCTAAGTCAAGTTTAAATTAAATCTTACCGCATTGTTTCATGTGCATTGTGGGGTGAGTTTTAGATTGAAAAATCATAGGCATCGCTCTATTGATCTAGAACTTGGCTTGAATGTTTGTTGAGGCGAAATTTTGAGATACACTTGGTTTGGGAAAGGATTGTAGGCCTTCTTTGATTTGATTGTGCATTTTAAAACCTATCGAATGACATTAATTCCTAACACTTTCCCCTTTGAGCCTGAAACCTTTTCCTTGGATAACCACATATGAGCCTATACCTTTCGAGTGCTTATATGCACTATCCCTCTGTTGGCCTACCTCATTGAGCGCACTAACTACGTACAAGGTGCGAATGAAGATCAAGATCGAAGACGCCAAAGACAAAGAACGTATAGCCCCAGGATAACAAAAACAAAAACGACTTCAAAGAAGAAGGAGCAAGAACCCAATTTTTTTTAAAAAAAAAACTCCAACAAAGATGGATAATCTTCATAAAAAAAACTAAAAATAATACTTTTATCGGAAAGAAAAGAGGAAAAGCTCCTGCACAAGATTCATACAAAGTCGAAGCAAATACACGATAAGGGGTAACGAAGCACAACAAAGAAGATCGAGCGTCAAATCGCAAAAAATGGCAAAACTCCAAAAATAATGCAGTGCTCATTGAGGAATTAGTCACTTGACTCCCAAATGTCATCCTACCTATCACTAAGCCTACAATATCAACCAATGACAAGTCCTACATGATTTCATTTTGAGCGTTCTTACATTAGTGGATACTTACATGATTGTCAAGCTTATGGTATCTCATTGCATGCATTAAATATCTTTCTGAGTGTGAGTGATTCTTGAATGTCCTAAAATCTGATTTTTTTCTAATATGAGTGAATTAAGATTTTTGTTGTGGCAGGGGCACTTGAAACATGAGGATAAGAAGAATTTTAAATCCTTGATTCAGGCAAGATAAATGAAACATGTCGAAACTTAAGCATATTCGAGGTACCATTTGAAACTATAGGAATCACTTCTAATGTTAATCTTAATTTTTGCTCGAAAGAAATTAGAGATAATTCGACCATGATGTTAATTGTTGGTATCAATTGAAGTCAAGAAATAAATTGATTTCATTTTTTTCATTCTCCGAATCTTTACAAAGCACATACTTTTTTTAAAAATAAAATAAAATTGTGAACTACGTTAGACCTAATTCTTGCTACACAAGATAAGTAGGAAATCCTACAATAGGGTTCGGTCTCGCTGAATATTTTTTTTTTTTTTTACATCCCTAAAAGGTATAATACTGGGGCATTTTTTTTCTATTAAAAATAAATTCAAAAAGAATTTCAAAGTTCTTCGCATCCAAAACTGGGGCATATTTTTTATAATAAATAAATAAATAAATAAAAAATAAAAAAATCTCACTTACCTTAACAGGTAAAACATTTGCTGAGTACTCTTTAAGGAACAAAACTCTCTAATTCTCTTCGTTCTCATAGGGTACCATCCCCTAGTTGACATCTTTCTGTCCTCATAGGCGCCATCCCCTAGTGGACATCTTATTTCGTCTTCATAGGGCGTCATCTCCTAGTTGACATCTTATTTATCTTTATAGGGCGCCATCCCCTAGTTGACATCTTATCTCGTCTTCATAGGGCGTCATCCCCTAGTTGACATCTTATTCATCTTCATAGGGCATCATCTCCTAGTTGACATCTTATCTCGTCTTCATAGGGCGTCATCCCCTAGTTGACATCTTATTTGTCTTCATAGGGCGTCATCCCCTAGTTGATATCTTATTTGTCTTCATAGGGCGTCATCCCCTAGTTGACATCTTATCTCATTTTCATAGGGCGTTATCCCCTAGTTGACACTCATCTCGTTTTCATAGGGCGTCATCCCCTAGTTGACATCTTATTCTTCTTCATAGGGCGTCATCCCCTAGTTGACATCTTATCTCGTCTTCATAGGGCGACATCTCCTAGTTGACTTCTATTCGTCTTCATAGGGCGTCACCCCTAGTTGACATCTTATCTCGTCTTCATAGGGCGCCATCCCCTAGTTGACATCTTATTCGTCTTCATAGGGCGCCATCCCCTAGTTGACATCTTATCTCGTCTTTATAGAGCGACATCCCCTAGTTGACATCTATTCGTCTTCATAGGGCGTCATTCCCTAGTTGACATCTTATCTCATTTTCATAGGGTGTCATCTCCTAGTTGACATCTTATTCGTCTTCATAGGGAGTCATTCTCTAGTTGACATCTTATTCGTCTTCATAGGGCGCCATCCCCTAGTTGACATCTTATCTCGTCTTCATAGAGCGTCATCCCCTAGTTGACATCTTATCTCGTCTTTATAGGACGCTATCCCCTAGTTGATATCTTATTGGTTTTCATAGGGCATCATCCCCTAGTTGACATCTTATCTCGTCTTCATAGGGCGTCATCCCCTAGTTGACATCTTATTCGTCTTCATAGGGCGTCATCCCCTAGTTGACATCTTATTTGTCTCCATAGGGCGTCATCCCCTAGTTGACATCTTATCTCGTCTTCATAGGGCGTTATCCCCTAGTTGACACTTATCTCGTCTTCATAGGGCGCCATCCCCTAGTTGACATCTTATTCGTCTTCATAGGGCGACATCCCCTAGTTGACATCTATTCGTCTTCATAGGGCGTCACCCCTAGTTGACATCTTATCTCGTCTTCATAGGGCGCCATCCCCTAGTTGACATCTTATTCATCTTCATAGGGCACCATCCCCTAGTTGACATCTTATCTTATTTTCATAGGGCTCTATCCCCTAGTTAGCATCTTATTCGTCTTCATAGGGCGTCATCCCCTAGTTGACATCTTATTCGTCTTTATAGGGCGCCATCCCCTAGTGGACATCTTATTTCGTCCTCATAGGGCGCCATGCCCTAGTTGACATCTTATTCGTCTTTATAGGGCGCCATCCCCTAGTTGACATCTTAGGAAACACCATTTCCTAATTTTTCTTATTCGTTTTCATAGGGCATCATCCCTTGGTTGACATTTTATTTCTTTTTTATAGGGCGTCATCCCCTAGTTGACATTTTCTACGGTTGAATCACAAGATAATTGGAGTTGAAATTTGGCTAGGGTTTCTTATTCTTCAATAATGGATGATAAATAATGGATATGAGGCTAAGTATATGTATATAATGACCAATTTTCGTTCATGAGGTGATGAAAAATGACCATATTGCCCTTAAAATTTTAAGTAAATCCGAATCTGTCCATGGTGGACTGTTTTGACAAGCTAAAGTAGATCGACCATAACTCTTTTCTCCGATACCATATTTGGGTGAAATTGGTATAGTTGGAAAGATAATTCAAAGGGTTTTCATTTCATATAAAGTAGGCCACCCAGTTCGTCCTGTACAAGGAGTTATGATCGTTTGAAGTTGACCCTAAAAATCTGTTTTGAGAGGCTAAAGTAAAACGAGTATAACTCCTTACTTAGACGTTGGATTTGGATGAAACCAATTGCATTGGAAAGAAAACTCAAAGATCTTTCTTTTGATAGGCCGTAGCTCTCCCAGTTCATTATATTAAGGGAGTTATGATCGTTCAAAGTTGACCCAAAAAAACTGGCAGGCCTCAGTAGTTTGTGTGCAGGAAATTTTCCTGCACATTTACTATTCACCATATCCCGGCCACCGTTTTATAGTTTCGAACGTGCTCGATTATATCTGAAGCTTATCCGTTTTTGAAAATCTTTATATCGTTGGAAAGCTTATTCAATAACCTTCGTATGGAACCATCGACGGGCAAATTTCGGTATAAATAAAATAAAAAAATTAATTTCATATAAATAAGACCAATACACGTACTTGAATACGCCAATACATGTACTTGAATACGGGGTGTTACAGTTTAGTTCTACAGATTCAGGATTGTCAGATACAGTCACTCAGCTCAGTATAGAACTCATACCAACTCTTCAGAATCAGGATTGTCAGATACCGTCACTCAGTTATCAGATACACAGTAACAGTAAACTCAAATACTAGTAAATTAGTAATTTAGAACTCAGTATCCAGTGTTATCATGATCTTAGTTACAATTTACGTATTCATGCATGTACTCTCATTCAGTTATCCTCATGTCATTCAGTCAGTATTGTTCATGCATATGAACCCATGCATCTCAGCCTACCTCTCTTAGCATACTGGTACATTCAACGTACTGATGCATACCTTTCTCTTGCGCTATGATGTCTTATATCATAGGTTCAGACGCACGGGCTTTCGATCATACTTAGCAGCCCGATCTATCAGCAAAATACTTAGTGGTGAATCCTAATAGTTCGAGGACAGACTTATTATTTCAGTATTTCAGTACTCAGTTTATTTCAGCAGTAAGAGTAAGATGGGGACTTGTCCCATCAACTCCTTGTTCAGACAGTAGAGGCTTTTCAGACTATAGTATTTCAGACAGATGTATCAGTATTCAGTATTTACTTTTAGTTAGAACCTTATGGCAAGTTTCCGCCTAATTTTCGCATAATTACAGTATTATTATTTAGTTATTGCAGCAGGTACCAGTCACGAGTTAGCTTGTGATCTCTCGGGATTATGAGCACCGTGGTACAGACTCGGGGCGTTACAGTTTTAGAAATTTACAACTCGACTAAGTTGGTTTGATTATGATTTTAACCAATAATCGACCCATGAACACTCCTAATCGTACTCCATCTCCATGCTTCGAATATCTTTACTGTCCTAAAAAAAATGTTGAACAATCTTGTTAGCCACTCCAAAGCTGCTCCACCGGCGCTCTTTCAAAAGTCCACCAGAATCACGTCCGATTCAATCGGTGGAGCATTATCTCAAGAATTATTATATAATTTGTATTTATAGATCATTGAGGTGTGAATGGATGCTATATAGATAGATGAAAGTGATGTGTATTGAAGAGTGGAAAAATACAGATGGAATCATTTGGTAATGAGAATTTTTATTTTTTCATTTTCATAAAAATAATAATATTTGATCATAAAAATTTTAATAATTAAAAAAGTAAAAACAAGTTTTACTTGTGATCTTTTTCCATCTCATTTCTCTCAAATAAATTTAAAAATAATTTCAATGTATCTTCGTGATCAAACACAATTTTAACTTCAAATTTAAACTTTTTTTATTTTCATAGCCAAACACCTACTTAGTATCGACCGTTTGTGTCACTTGTTTTTTTAAACCATCTATGGGAAAGATTTTTTTTTCTCCTCAGAGGGATTTATTTAAAGAAATTATATTTAAATTCTTTTGACTGATCAAACACAAAACACACCTATCAGAGTTTTTTTTCTTAATAAATTCATTTCACTAAATAATGTATCGAACAATCTCTTCTTATTAATGGTAGAACATTGAAGTATTGTGAAGTTTGTGTTAAAATGAAAGATTAAATTAAAACACGACCACGTGTCCCGTCAACCAAGAATTTTTTTTTATTTCATGTGAGTAAAGTCATGATTGATTAGCTTACTTAAATAATAATTGCACTCCTTATTATTATAACGTTAGCTTAAGATTATTATACATTTCATAATTTATTTTACTATTTTTGAACTCTATTTAAAAGAAAATACTTCTTTCCTATTTGATAGTAAGTTTTCAGTTTCAATATGTCACGTAATAAATTTAGGACTATAAAATAAAAATGCATTTTAATAAACTGTACACATTTTGATTTAATACTATGCCTCATGTTAATGAAAACATATATTTTAAAATATCAATCAAAATCATATCATTTAATCTTGCAAAGCAGAAAATATCAGTTGAGTTCATAAAGAAAGTAATATATAAGTAATGAAAACTTATTTGTACATTATTTGAAATTTAAACTCAATACTAGAAAAACTTGGAAGTTAAAAATAAGTCCCTCACAAAGAAAAAGAAAAGTTCCACACGATACTTATTTTTTTCACTTAAAAAAATACTCCTACAGTCAAAGAGTTCCCACTACATTCATTCATGCACTATCCAGAAAAAAATACTATAAAAAAAACAAGAGAAGAAAATAAAAATGGAAAAGACATCGTTTCTACCTTAAATTATATTCGAAAAATAGAAGTCACATCTAAACTATACTAGTGATTTATTACACATCTAAATTATAAAAAAAATGAAACTATTTACATCCTGTCAAGCTACCACCACTTGCATGTGGTGTAGTGTTTTATACGCACTGTCACGTCAGTGGAAAATATCATTTTTTTTATTGTTAAGGTGCGTAATAGGTCATTTATATAGTTTAAGTGTGGATTCGACTTTTCAACTATAGTTTGGGGTGGAAACGATGCATTTTCCCTTAATATTTTTAGCTATTTACTTTTGTTATTTAATATGTTGGACGCTTCTAAAATAAGTGTAACACACGCGCCTTAGAATGAGGGTCGTGGGGAGGTAATAATATCAATTTTATATAGTTAAAATGTGTAATAAATCACTTATATAATTTAAATATGATTTAAACTTTTATTATATAATATGAGATGAAAATGATGTTTTTTTTCCATTAAAATTAAAGTTGCAAGTTCCAAAAACAGAACAGAATAGGAGACACGTCACTAGTCATCAATTGTCAAGTCAAATGTCACCTCTGAATAATCTTAACATATATTTTATCATTGTGTCACGCTTCTTCCATATCCACTGTGCGTTCTTTGGGCACAAAATTAAAATCATTAATTATATTTTAAAATTTTATATAGCTATGTATTATGTTCTTTCATTGGAGATAAGTATTAATCCTACTAAATAATACTTTCTCCGTTTTGAAATAAGTGAATTATTAAGATATTTATTGATATTTTAAAATAAATCAACCATTAATTTTTTTTTAAATTTACCCATATGATTTGACAACCAATTAATTTTTGAAAAGGTATTAGAAGGTCATTTTTTTTTTTTGAGGTAAAAATGAAAAGTTATGTTAAATTTATATCTTTAATGTTTTTTTCTTAATCTGTGTGTCAAAATCTAATAATTCATTTATTATAAAATGGAGGGAGTAATTAGCAGCAAAATCATTGTTGGAGCTTGGTAAAGGGTTCAAGTCGAGAAGTCACATTGCTTAAAATCCTAACTATGATTTTAAATATGACATGTATAAAGTAAAAATTAGGAGTTATTAAAAAAAGATGAGTAAAATAAATAAATTAAAAGAAATATATGATATATCGAAGGTCAATTTTTTTTATCACAGATACTTGACCTAACAAAAATTTTACCTCCACCAATTGATATAATTGGCGGCCTTAGACTTTTTTTTTTTTTATCTCTTTTTAAAAGTTTCTACCTTCTTTGTCCTCTTGATTTCTTGAATTCATAATCTTTAAACTAAAAGTGAAGAATGCTTGTCATTTGAGCAACTATCTATTATCGATTTTAAAATAAAATCGTAAGCTCTAGCTTATCGTACTCCTAAATATTTCTTGAGAAGGAAGATTCCAAATTCATAATCTTTAAATTGAAAGTGAAGAATACTTGTCATCCGAGCAACTCTTCACTATCAACTCTAAAATTAAATCGTAAGCTCTAGCTTATCGTACTCCTAAATTTATAGTACCTCAATATTCGTGAAGAGATAAATAAATCTCATAGAGACATTTTGTTGGTATTTTCGTCAATGGAGTATTGCACGCATAATTAGATTTTCTTTATTTGTCACACCATCTAATAACATGACAAAAGTTCGATAAGTTATACGTAATTATCTTTTGGGGAAGTTTTTATAAATTAAATTAGCACGTTACGTCCTACTATGTTGTATTTTTGAGGTTAAACAAAAATAAAAATCAGGTTATTGGAAGTATTAGAAAAAACAAAAGTTTAGTATCTTTAGCAGGTTTTAGGTAAATACTTCTCCAACCATTTCATTAGAACATGAAAATCGCCTAAACAGATAGAAAATAAAAAGTTTAAAGCTTAATTTGGAAAGGTAAGTTGACTGACTGAATTGGTTTATATAAATTCCTTAATCACGTGTCCAACTCAGCTAGTCCAAGTAGTTGTACTTAAAGATGATTAATTATTGTAGGATCCTTTTGGAACACAATCAATCACCTTTTCAATGCCTTTTAATGACAAGCTTAATGATCTCACTTCTCAGAGAATCCAAATCTGTTCCTTTTTCCAAGTTAGGAACTGTAATTTTCATGGTGACCAATTACTTATTGAACTGAAATTCACCAAAGAGGAAATCCAAAACAAAATGAAGAAGCCATTTCAGTCAGCCATGCATATTTTCTAACTTCTGTTAGTGTTGATTGAAAAATAGAGTTCGTCTGCCCATGAAAATTATAATTTTTTGGATTGAAATTGGAGTTGAAGTTGAAGTTGAAGTTAAAGTTTGAGTTGTGTTTGACCATTAATATAAATTAAAATTATTTTTGAAATTTTGTTAGAGAAGTACGAGTGAAAAATAAGTTTTTTACATACAATTTCGAAATTGTATTTAGAATTTTCATGACCAAACACATATAGTTTTAACTTTTTTTACTAAAGTAAAATAATTTTTTGAAAAAAATAAAAACTTTTGATGACTAAACGGTTACTTTTTTTGTGTAATTTATAAAAATGTGATAGATAAATATATGATGCTGTAATTTGATAGTTCCATTTTAACATAGTAATAAAAAAGCAACTACACATAAGTTTGCAGGAATAATACTCATAAAAATATCTGAACTTTGACCTGATTTTTAGTCGAGCGTACTGAACTTTGCGGGGGCCTTATTACCCTCCTAAACTTTTTAAAGTGGATTTAATTCTCCTCCGCAATTCTATATCCAGTTCTGGCTATGTAATACACGTGCCAATCTCGTTTTTACACGTGTATTAGCGCGCGCGTGTAATATACGCGCTAACCTCATATTTACACGTGTTCAAGTGGGCAGATATATGCTTTTAAAATATCAAAAAAAAAAGTCTAGGGGGTAATAGGACTCCCGTAAAGTTCAGTATGCTTAACTGTAAATCTGATCAAAGTTCAGTTATTTTTGTGAGTATTATTCCAAATTAGAAACAAAAAAAAAGTAATTTATTAGAGAAAATATTCTTTTATACAAAAAATGAAGATAGTGTCATAAATACATACTCCTACATCATGCATGCAGGCAGTTTTCTCAGAGTTGCAATTAAGTCATTCAAATAAAATTACAGCGCAATAATTTTTAATTTTTTTCCTTTCTATAAATCAGATAGTCCTAAAATGCAGTAAACTCTTTTTCTCTCTTTCGGTTTGTTTAATTTTTTAATCTTTTTTCAACCTGAAAACGTGTGGGGGAGATAGATAATGGGACCTACCGTGTTAAAAATGATGCAACCGTTCACACGGAATCACCAACAAAATCTCCTTTCACCAGCCTGTTATGGTGGACCATAGCACAAAGCAGAATTATTTTACTACTATATAGTACGTACTGCTATTACTACTTTTTTTTTTTTTCCCTTTTCATTATTATAGTTATATAAATGATGAAGACATAGAAAAAAGTAATTGCATTTGCTAAAAAGCAAAGTGCATCGACTTTCCATCATGCTTGTCTGACTGTAGATCCAGTTTCCAAAAAAATCTTCCCCCTATTTAGACCTTGAGTTTTGTTAATTTTTCACTTGAGCCAGACACTGTCTTCTTCTTCTTCTTCTTCTATCTTATTAAATTTATCTGGTTAATAATGGTAATGGAGCAGGAGATGACAGAGCTTCTTTCTTTAGACCAATCAAAAAAAATGGAGGATTCGGAGAAACAAACTTCTTCTTCTCCTTCTTCTTCTCCAATTCCAATTAAAAGTAGAAAAAAAGGTGGCTTAATTACCATGCCTTTTATTATAGGTACGAATCTTAACTGGTAAAGTTGTTGTGTATAAGTTCGAGCTGTGAAAATAGTCTTTCTTGGATTATCATGATCATGCATAGCGGAAACTTAGTGCATCGAGCTCGTAGTTAATTATGTAAGTTAATTATTGTGTTAATTGTTGCAGCAAATGAGGCACTGGAGAAAGTGGGAAGCTATGGAGTTTTACCAAATATGACATTTTATCTAATGAGAGATTACAGATTGGGGGTTACAAGTGCTCAAAATTTGCTCTTTTTTTGGTCAGCAGCTACTAATTTCTTGCCTCTTGTTGGAGCTTTTGTTGCTGATTCATATTTGGGTCGATTTCTTGCTATTGGCCTTGGTTCCATCTTCAGCTTCCTGGTAATTAACGTTAACAATCTTCTGCTAATTACTTAATTAGCGTTTTAAAAGTTCTCCATGTCATCTTGTTTTGATCTCATGTTGACTTAATTTTAAGTATATGGGTGGTGCATCTAGAAACAACTACTAATAATTGAGTTGAGTTGAATTTACTACATGCATGTACTTTTTCAAAATTCAAATATCTACTGATAAATTATCTTATCATTTAATTATCTATTACTACTATAATTTATCTTATTGATTTTTTTAAAAAAAGTTTGAAACGAAGCAAAATGATAATATTGATAAATTATACTTCAGTTAGTGTCATTAGTTAACTTTTTGAAGATGTGTCCCCATCAAAACAATTCATTTATTCTAGATTGGAGGAAGTATTTAATAAATCATTCTAACATAAATATTATGACTTAAAGCTTGCTAAGCCACACCCATATTTTGAGCTTCTGCCTCAGCCACACCCATAAATATTAATTTGAAATTTGTTTCTTTTACCAAATAAATCTTAATTTTAACTTTTATGCTGGTCTAATTATTAATGGGTTTATCAGTTTAATAGGACACTTTCTTTTGTTGGGTTTCACACTTTTAAACTTCTAAAAATTACACAACTTATGTTTTCAATATTACAAAAAAATCCAATTTCCTAAACATATTATAAAAATTCCAACATATACACAGAATGCTATGTATATGTCGGCTATGTTATGTATATTAATAGGGGGAGAAAATAAAGTAATTAAGAAAGTGGGAGAGAGTAATTATTTTTTAAAGGTCGGTGTTTATGTTATTTATACGTTTAACTTCTTAGTTTAAATATTTTAAATATTATGTAACCACAGTTGGTTTACTTTGAATAAAAATTTAAAAGCCGTATAAGTTGTTCGTTTCACTAACATTTTCTAATTTTATTTTATTTTATGAGTAGTTTTTTTACTTCACTTTTGTGAATGAAATTTAATATATTTCCGAAGAAAGTGCTAATCCTTACTACTACTGTATAACTTGTTAATTCTGACAAATATTATAATTTTCAGCTTCGGTTATTAAAGTCAGAGGATCCAATGCAATATAAACTTTTGAATACTGGTGTCCTTACTATCCTATTTTGCTGCTTCAAATATTCTTATTTAGATAACAACCAACTTAAACCACCATTTTCTTAATTAGTGAAAGGTGTCTTGGAGTAACGGTAAAGTTGTTTTAACCTATAGGTTATGGGTTTAATCCGTGGATCAACCACGAATGCTTGATTGCTTACGTTACACAGCCTAGGGAATGCGGGGTGTTTGTGTACCGGGCTGGTCTTTTTGTGAAATTCTATTGCTGTAAAGGCCAATTTACTTACCATATCTAAGGCCATAACCACAAATTCTATGCTATTATGCAGCAGTGTTATTTTTTTTCTTTTTGCTACCCCTACTATTAGCAAAATGAAAAGATGTGGCCAATCATATGCAGAGGAGGATCCCAATACTCTTGTGGTCCGGACCTCACACATAATGGGAGCTTTAGTGCACCGGATTGTTTTTTTTTTTTTAATTTAAAAAAATGTTCTCACCACTGACCCCCATGTGCTTTTGCAATTGTGGGTTTAGATTTTATATATTTGTTGCAATTTAGTGATGTATTGTGAGGGCACATGCGAAAAGCCGAAAAATGGCTTCAGTTGGATTATCCGTTATATCTGGCTATGCCTCGTGCGTCAAGATGATTGTAGTTATATTACCTACTTTTAATATTTCAATGCCATCTTTGTTGCAGGGAACATTTGTGTTGTGGTTAACAGCAATGATTCCGAAAGCAAGGCCTCCGCCTTGCAATCAACCAGGACAGGCTTGTAAATCTACAACGCCATCACAATTCATGCTCTTGGTTTTCTCGTTTATGCTCATGTCAATTGGTGCTGGAGGTATAAGACCGTGTTCTTTAGCCTTTGGTGCTAACCAGGTTGACAGGGGAGATAATCCCAACAGGGTAAAGGTGTTGGAGACCTTCTTTGCCTGGTATTATACTTCATCCATAGTCTCTGTTCTGATTGCCCTGACGGGTATTGTTTACCTTCAAGACAGATTGGGGTGGAAAATTGGTTTTGGAGTTCCTACTATTCTCATGTTCTTATCTGCAGTGTTTTTCTTCCTTGCTTCTCCTTTTTATATCAAGCAAAAGGTTCGCACAAACTTGTTTGGTAGTTTTGTACAAGTAATTGTCGCTGCCTACAAGAATAGGAAACTCCCGTACCCCAATCAGAACTCTGATTACCATCACAAGAATGGTTCAGGACCTCAAGTGCCAACGGAGAAGTTGAGATTCTTAAACAAAGCTTGCATTGTTAAAAGCCCTGAAGATGTTAAACCAAATGGAGTTGCAGCCAATCCATGGAACCTTTGCACAGTGGAGCAAGTTGAGGAGCTAAAAGCCGTCATTAGAATCATCCCACTCTGGTCGACGGGGATCATGCTATCAATAAACTTGAGCCAAAGTTCATTCCCTCTACTACAAGCTCAATCCATGAATAGACATCTAACTAAAGGATTCCAAATTCCAGCTGGGTCATTTGGTATGTTTTTGATGATAGCGTTAACAGTTTGGGTTTTTCTCTATGACCGGGTGATGCTTCCATTGGCATCAAAAATCAAAGGAAGACCAGTTCGTCTAAAACCTGTAGTCAGAATGGGACTCGGCATAGTAGTCTCTTCCATATCCATGTTAGTCGCTGGTATCGTGGAACATATTCGACGAAAGAGAGCGATCAATCAGGGGCTCTTGAATAACTCGCAGGGGTTGGTGGAGATGTCCGCAATGTGGCTCATAATACCAAACAGTTTAAACGGGATAGCAGAGGCATTCACCGCCATTGGATCCACAGAGTTCTTCTATTGCGAGCTCCCAAAGAGTATGTCAAGTTTTGCATCTGCTCTTTTTGGATTGGGAATGGCAGTGGCAAATCTTTTAGCAAGTGTGATTTTGAGTGCTGTGGATAAGTACACTAGAGGAGAAGGGAAAGAGAGTTGGATTACTAGCGATATCAACAAGGGACACTATGAGTATTACTATTGGCTTCTTGCTGTATTGACAGCTTTCAATCTGCTTTACTTTCTGGTTTGTAGCTGGGCGTATGGACCCTCTGCTGAAATTGACATCACTGAGAGAATGATGGAGGCAAGTGATGATGATGTTGATGATCTGCCACAGCAGAATATATCTACACCCGGCTTGAAATCCCACTAGGCTACTTAAATTACATTGTCTATACATAATACTAGTATTTATACAGAATTATATATTTTGTCTACTGCTGCTGGATTTTTCAACTACTAATATAGTTTACATTATATTCTTACCTTGCCTGATTAGTTCTTTTGAGAAGTATGTTTATTATATTTTGTCAAATGCTCGTCTTCGGACGAAGACGCTTAATCAAAATGTATAACCTAACAAATTACCAACAATACCTTCTGTTAGCACTAAACGTCAAAGCACAACTGTTAACTAACTCCTAAAAGATCATGACATCAGAGTGTTATCTTCCAACATAATAAATTAATTAAAATTTACCCTCACATCTGGACTATTAGTTTTACAAATAATTTGATTGAGAGCTTCTCCTGGTTATTTTCCAGTATTCCATTCTTTGACCTCTATCCATCCAGACCATCTATACTTATTTTGGATCATCAGCCAGTTTTCTCTTCAGCTCCTTTTTATTAACCTAAAATCACAGGGAAAAAAAGACCAAAAGAGCAGAGACCTGAAATGAGTTTAAGCTTGGAACTTGTGAATACACACAAATATAAGCGCTAGAGGATAGCGAAATATTCTTCAACTGAAGAAATCTCAAGCAAACCGGTGAAATGCATACGAAGTTGTTAAGATTATATTTTGAGGTAATAATTTATACTTGTTAACTACGTTTAAGTGATAAAGCTCCTGAAAGAGACGTGGAGGTTAGCCCAGTTTGGAACAACTCACCTTCCCCATAGCGTTGCGAGGCAGAGAGTCCCACACGAACAGCTGACGAGGTACCTGTAACATAGTAACATAGGTTGGATGGCAAAAATTAGTTTAGCATGCATATATTGGTACTCGAATATTACATTATCCTGCAAAAGAACCAAATCACACATAACAATACTTTTTGTTTCTAGTTATAGTAAGACAATATCAACAGATCAAGAGCACAAATTCCTTATCCCTGGAAAGGAAGCAGAGCTCCGTGGTATATAAAGATTTCGCCTGCCATATGGCAAGTAAACTTAGCAATTACTTCCAATTAGGTGTGTACGATACAAGTCAGTTCTTGCATAACGATTTGTGTTAAATGACTTCAGAAAACAAGGAGAAATACCTTATAAGGGGCTAGTCTCTCTCTTGTCCAACTTGATAGTTCATGCAAGCTTAGTGCAGGCTTTAACTCCTCATCTCGCTTTCTTTTGAGCTCAGCGTCTGGAACAACAACTGCACATACTACTTCACCGTAGTCTTTGTCAGGTAATCCTAACACAACACACTCTGATATAGCTGGATGCTGCGGAATAGAAATGTTTTTACTTTGAATCAATATGTTGGCATTGAGAAACCTTTTTCTTTCAGAAATATAATTCCAAGGAAAAAGTCTAAATGTGATGACAAGTTCAGCAGTTTATATTATAGATGGACAAACAGCAACCTCCAACAGAACTGCTTCAATTTCCAATGCTGATAACTTGTATCCACCGACCTTCATAATATCAGCGTTGGTCCCTGAAAAAAAGAAAGCAATGAACCTTTTTCCTCCAACCGATACAGTTCAAATGGCGAAAGACATTATGATGTCAAAGCTTTATAAATTGAAAAAAGTAATTGGTTGAGAAACGGTTAAACACTGTTATTCAGATATTACCGGTTCAAAGAATTTGAGGTATCATAGATGTCACTTTCAGTGATTTTAACCTCAGCTGTTTCGAGGAAGAAGTCATCAAAAGAATAATTCTCAGTAAAAGATTCAAAGGGGCAAAGATTCAAGAATACACCTTCTGAAAAGTTCCCATAACCTCTTGTAAATGATGATATTGTATTGGCAGATGATAGTCAGAATATCGATTGGTATTGAAAAACTATCAAATATCCAATTTAAACAAGTATATTATTGCAAAAATATCTATACAAACTTACGTCCCAAAATGATGTAATATCCATCTTCATCCACTGTGACAGCGTCTCCAGTCTTGAAGAACCCATCATCAGTAAATGATTGCTTGGTTACCTAGTCATTTACCAAATGGATGAAAGATTTTCGAATAACAAAGAATGGTGTTAGAGATCATCAATGTCATTAGGACAAGGCCCCTCATGTGCACATAACGTATGCGCAGAGAGAGAGGTACCTCGGGTAGGTTCCAATATACTTTGAACAACGAAGGGCTCCTGACGCAAAGCTCCCCTACTCCGGTTTTATCACTACCACTATCATCATCCAAAAGGATCTTGGCCTATCAGAAACCAGGTAATGACATAGCAGTCGAAGTTAATTCCCCAACGCAGTTACAATCATAAGAAGTTGGATAACGCTATTCATAGACTCTGTATGAACTTTAGTGAAGCAATATGTAAGATGTTGAATACCATAAAAGAAATAACTCACTAACCTGGACACTTGGTAAGGGCTTGCCAACAGTACCTCCTTTGCGTTTGCCTCTAATGGGATTAGATATCGCCATCACAAACTAGACACAATTGGCCACCCACATAATGATGGAGATGAATTTGTGCGCAAGAAAATAATGAGACCCTACGGGATCAACTTAAGTGACTTGAGGAAAAAAATACCTCTGTCATGCCATAACGTTCTAATAACCGATGCCCTGTAATTGTTTCCCACTGCTGCATGATGGGCAAAGGAAGTGCTGATGAACCACACATCTGGAAACACAAACCCGTTATTCAGTAATTTTCGAGAATTGGAATGACATTCTGAATTCAAAAACACACTGTAAAAGGAAATGGACAGCAAACGCCAATTCTAGTGATTATTTACAATATGGTCCTATTTTTTTGTTCTATATGGTTTGTCCAAAAACTGAACAGTGGAAGGGAAACAGAGCTTCTTACCATAAGACGTAAGTGTCTTGATGCTGAAGCAGAAGCTGCTTTCAGTTCTGGATCCATTGCTTCATAACCTTGTATTAATCGTGTATACATCGTAGGAACCTGATGAGAGAATTCAGGAACAAAGTAAAACAAACTAAAGGACTTAAATTGCATATCATAAAAAGGGGTTTGGTGGGTGGAGGAGGATCTGAAAATCAGTTATTACAAGACACCATGATGTTAGTGAATCCGAGCCAGGTGTATGAAATGTTCCCTAGGCTCCTTGCTATGACCAAAAAACTTATGAACACTTTGGAGATCTGACATTACATAGAGGCTTTCATTATAAAAGTCCATAAATCGAGGAAGGAGGAAAAGGAGACGATGACATGCTATTCAGGGTCAAGTGTATGGAAGCAACTAAAGAAATCAAACAGCGACTGATCCTCCATGGAAAGCTTAAGAATGAATGCTCATGAATAAAAGAAAGGTCCGGACATGCAACATGCCAAGTTGTGTGTGGCAAGCATATTTCATTATCCTTTTTGTTGATGTTGCAACAACAACAACAACAATACCTAGTGTATTCCCACAAAGTGGGGTCTGGGGAGGGTAAGTGTACGCAGTCCATACCACTACCTCAGAGGTGAGATAGGCAGTTTCCGATAGACCCCTGGCTTTTTGTTGATGTGACAATATTTCATTATTGAGTGTGAACAACTTACTCCGGTGAACACTGTTATGGCATTATCCACTTTAGTTCCATCTGCAGGATAAGATTCACGCCATCTCTGCCAAATCCCTCTCACGCTGAATTTTGGCATGAAGTTGACCTTTTAAAAGAAAAAGCAGATGAAGTCGCACAAAAATCCTGCCCAAACAGCATGTATGCTGCTGGAGAAACAAGTTTGATGTTGTGAAATCTCTTTTAGTAATTACCGTGGAACCGGCATAAAGAGGGGCAAGTAAAGCATTGAAGAGCCCATGCACATGTAAGCTACAAGTTAAGGATCAGGAAAGTACAAGACTTGACATCACATCATTTATATCCCCCATTAGATAAATAACAATGCAGAAGAATGGAGCACTAACAGGACATCTCTGGGGAAAAATGCAACTAAGGATATGATGAAGTGGCAGACAGTGAAGAAATGTGTCCTTGGACGTGTATTCCCATGCCTCTGCTAACATTTGGACCTGCAACAGTATACAGACAGGAAGAGTTAAACTTCCAGAAATCTGAGATCTGACATCCGCAAGGCTTACTTTGTAGTATCTAGTATCTTCAAACAGAGAATCTTCAGCCTAACTAATTGTTGACAGTTGAAAAGAAAAGGATAGTTATGCAAGTCCGAGAGATTATAAACTCTTCTTCATAATCATTCCTAGGTGGTAACACGTGTTTACACTGACACTAGAACAATCAGAATATCTGATCCTATGAATTGAGAGATTTGATAAACATTCCCTAACTACAGAAAATTAAGAAAATATAAAGTAAATTGTATAAATACCTGTCACAACCAAACCCTATGGTAGTCATGACATCTACTGGGCCTTAATTTATGGCATACCAAGTTGCCAACCGAACATGAAAGCAGAATGTTACAAAGGAGTAGATGAATGAAACAGATTACATATATCCATAGTTAGACGGTATAAAGTATCACCAAAATCTAGATGAAGTATTGCTGTCGGCAGAGAAGTCAAATAACCAACCACCAGACAGAAACAACTTAAAAATAACTTTTATCACAACTTCCTAGAAGGATCCACAGAATACAGAACACTAAATCTAACGCAGACAAGAACCTGAGCTAATGTTCCTTTGTGAGTATGGACTACTCCTTTTGGCTTCCCTGTTGTACCACTGGTGTACAAGATCAAAGCTGGATCCTCGCCTGCAAGGTAACATTACATTCAAGAAAAGGACTGTTGATGAACTCTAGCAATCTCAAAATAGAAACAATCAACCTTATTGAGAGACAAATAAAGTCCCTTTAACCCACCACAGTTCCTTATTTCCGGTAAATCCACATCTTTTGCATGGTCATGCTGAGTTGATAAATTTCCATCAGGAATAGGAGGAATAAGCGACAAACCGGCACCAGTTTTAACTGCGACCGTATTCATAAGTTCTTGGTGGTCTTCAGTGCTCAGAATTACCGAGATGTCCTACAAGTCAAATTTGCAACAAGGATATTAGATAAATCATGAAACAAGAGTATTACTGGCCAGAGGACCTTGTGTTATAGTAATATGATGATGATGGAAGGAAATATTCAGCCTGGCTGAAGATGAAGTAATTGTATAAGGATAGACGAAAAACCAGAAGACTAATACAAGCTATATTATTTATGAATCTGACAAAAATGGAACACATCATTTTAGGTACATGTTGGATATCTTGCAAGTCATGGAAAACTGAGCAGAAATGATTGATAAGATAGAAGATTCATGGACAAACCGCATCATTCATCAAATGTAGCAGTTCAGTTTCTGGGTAGCTTAGAGCAAGAGGGACTGCAACACCTCCACTAAGCCAAGTCCCTAGTATTCCAGCAACAAACTCAGCACTGGGTTTGGCTACAATTCCTACTCTTGCTCCATCAAGATCTGCATTTCTTTTAACGCCGGTGCCCTTAAAAGGAGGAAGCATTAGGCAATACGCAAAAGGACAAATATCTACAAACAGGAAAACATTGTAAGCAGAAAAATGTAATAGCTTCTTGAGAAAATACTCTTGTTCAATAATTTCAAAGACGAGAAAGCATTTTCAAAGTACAACCATCTAATTGACGAAGTTCAAAAGGCAACCGCATGCAGCTTTAAATTATTCAAAGGTTATGTGTCAAAACTCACAGTTTTAAGGTCTAGGTTGCTTAACAAATTTGATATCCTCCTTGCAGATGACACCAGTTGAAGATAAGTGTAACTCTTCTTACCAGCTTGTATTGCAATATCCTCCTGTGACTCAGGTCTCTTGCTGGTAACTTCTTTCACTAGCTCCATATAGCTACTAATATTTGAAGCTGTAATATGAAAGCAGGAAAATAAAAAAGAGAAAGAAAGAAAGAAGGAAGAAACAAGGTTATGCAAATTAACATATCGATCAGCTAGCTCTAACTTTTTGAAGGACAATTGAAAAGGAGACACATCCAAGGGAATCCTGGGTCAACAGAGTATGTTGTGTGTGATATTCATCAAACAGTACAGAGGTACTCCAAGAACGCAGAATATTTGTCATAGATGCAAATATCCATCAACCTCAGTTAAGAGATTAAAAAGAAAAATAGCGCAAATGAAAAATGTTTAACCTAATACAACTGTTATACATCTTCATAAGAGCAAAGGAGCCTATAAATTAAACAGTAGTATTTGAAAAGGGTCAATACATAGTTTGTTTTTTTTCTTCTTGACAAAACATGGTGTCCGAGCCAACTTTCGTCCTAACCACCGAGGCTAGGACAAATAGGAAGAGATCACCTGATGTTTTTGTCTCTGCGGGATTTGAACCGGAGGCCTCATGGTTCTCAACCCACTTCAGAAACCACTAGGTCACTCCCTTGGGATCCAATACATACTATCTCTCTTTCACGATGCTTCAGATTCATTTAGTAGTTGGCAAATAATTGGCAGAATTAGTTATTCCGTAAAGGATTACAACTCTTTAGCAACCCCCATCACCACCACCACCACCACCACCACCACCACTACCCTACAACAACAACATAACTTCAACGCGACACAAGTTAGAGTAGGCTATATAAATCCTCAAACTTCATTGTTCCATTTAAAGTGCATCTTAGACCAAAATTATACTACAAAATAAAAATAGAAGTTCGTACATTTTCTACTGGCACATAGAAACCAAAAGGCAATATTCCTTCTGCTAGCCCCACCCCAATAAAATAACAATACCAAAACAGTAATATAAACACAAAACTCAGTTGCCAATATTATTTAAGCAAAATCTCATTAAATTCCATACAAAAAAATAAAAATTCAAATTTCCATAATATAAACACAAAACTCAGTTGCCAATATTATTTGAGCAAAATCTCATTAAATTCCATACAAAAAACTAACAAAATTCAAATTCCCATTCGGCAATCTCTTAAAATCTAAACAAATTCATATCACTGAATCATACACATAAAAATAATAGTAATAATAATTCCATGCGATCGCCTATTAACTTACCGGTAGAGAAAACTCGAGATCGAGAGGAGCCTAAGGTAGATTTTATAGGAGAATAGGGAATAGTAGATGCATTGAAAGAGGGCGGAGAAAAATTGAATGGAAATGGAGAGTAAAAGAGAGGAGGAAGAGGGTAGCGAAAGTGGTTGAGTAACGTAAATGAACTCATGTTTGTACGTACTACCACTACAGTCTACAAGGTAGCAACAAGCTACTACTAGTACTAGTACTAATAAATATGTGAACAATTTATAGCCATCCATCGCTATCACCGCACGTGGCGGCCCAATAAACTTCTTCTCTTTTCTCTTCAGCATTCCAAATTTAATATATACCGCCGACGATATAGGCATCGGAAAATTTTCCACGTCGGAGAAAAAGGCGCCGTTTATAAATTTAATATATACCGCCGACGATATAGGCATCGGAAAATTTTCCACGTCGGAGAAAAAGGCGCCGTTTATAAACTGGTTGCTGCCACATACAGTTAACTGGTACCGGTATTTTGAATCTTTATTTATTTATTTATTTATTTATTTATTTATTTGTTTAGGCCTTTCCATACATAGGATAATAGGGAAATGTATTGATATTTTTACAACCCATGGTCAATACTTTGTCTTATTATTAATGAAGCAAACTAACATAAATCTCGATAGTTTGAAGCCTAACCAAAGAAAATTTTAATATTTATAGAATTATTAAAAATTTCAATTTTGAATTTTTCTCGAGACACATAATTAGCTTCCGGTAATTCAACGAAGATACATATTTTTTCATTGTAAAGATACATAATTAACTCCCAATATATTCTTTGCGATTTTGGATCTGTCGAGATACATGTATTTTTTCCTTTGTGAAGTTACATAATTAATTCTCGATATATTTTTTCAATTTTGAATATGTCGAGATACATAATTGGCTCCTGATACATTCAACGAAGATAGTTATTAGTTGGGATTTTTATAATTACTTTGTAAGGATAGAAATTGATGTAAATATGGTAAGTTAATGTGTATGTTTATGTTAGTTTTTCCTTAAATAAAAGAGAGTCAAATCTAACTAAATATAGAAGCATATGTTTAAGGCAGTACAAAAAAAGAAGAGCTGCTTTTGTTTAAGCGGAATCAGAGCATTTAGTTGGTTATTAATCAACGGAAAGCATGTTTAAGGCAGTACAAAAAAAGAAGAGCTGCTTTTTTGTTTAAGTGGAATCAGAGCATTTAGTTGGTTGTTAATCAACGGAAAGCATGGGAGAAGAAATTGAAGAATTTATGCTATTTTTCTTTTGGTTTATTTACTATCTAAAACTTAATGAGCGATAGACATTCTTGAAAATAAAGTCTAACCGATTAAAATAGTGGCTAAGTTGACGATTTATGAAAACTTTATAGCAGTATTATTTCCTTATAATAGGATTCACCATTTAACTCTGTAAGCGAACTGTATTTAATAGTTCTTGTTTGTAAAAGAAAAAAAGGAAGAAGCTTATAGGGTCTAGAGCATTTCTTTCAGTAAATTCAATAATCCAAATGAAATGGAAAAATATTGCAGCCAGTTGCTTGAATTAAATTATACAAACTTCGAACACAAATAGGATTTGGTAAAAAATAAGAATTACAACCTCAATTTAAACAATCACACAAATCAGTATCTCTTCAATTTACTTGGACATGAATTGTGCTGAGGGAGCTTGATTCATTTGCTGGTTCCCATACTGCTGCTGAGCAAGTATGCCATTCCAACCTGCATTATGTTTTACAAACCCATGTTAACAATCTACTACAACAACAACATACCCAATATATTCGCACCAAGTTGGGTCTGGGGAGGGTAAGTGCACGCAGTTCATACCACTACCTCAGAAGTGAGATAGAGAGGTTGTTTTCGATTGACCCTCGGCTCAACACAACAATTTGCTTATCTTTAAAATGTTACTCTAATAAGTATAGACATGTCCTATTGTTTTCAACTTAAAACTATATTATGCAGTACTGATGCAGAAACCATTTAAAATGCAAACATATAATAAGATTAGGTGCATTCTGAACTCACTGTCTCTGGTTAAGCATGACCATAATAGGAAGGACGATTTCATACCTAGAGCTGGATTCAGCCCTCGAATTTGAAGCTCTCTGAACTCTTGACAAAGCGAACAACATGGGCAAACGGCGTGAGAAATAACATCTGAATAGGGAGCTTCCACCAGATTGTACCTCTGCCTTAGCTTTGTTCTGTACTTGGAACCCAAGATCCATTGAGAGCAAACAGCAGGCATCATCAAGAGGTACATGAAAGACCCCAATGGACAAGCTGTAACCACCATAAAAAAGAATAGTCCTTACTAGTTGACTTCATTCAGTCAAAGAGATGGCATTCCCACTTCTCTTCAGAAGGCAAATTGGACAGATTTCAAAGTGAATTAGAGAAGAAACTTACTCATTTCTCCTGCATCTAGAACTTCAGCTATCTGTCCGAACGTCACACAAGGTAAAAAGGCTGTCATGGTAGCTGCACAAGGAAGAATATTTAGTACTAATGCTATTTCTAGGAAAGAGGATCAACTGATTCATAACGACTACGTCTCCATCCCAAGTAAGGAAGGTCGGGTACATGATTCCCCACTGACCATGTCTCCCCCTTTTTTTTAGATTAAGAATTTTTTTCGGGAGAAGTTTCACATAATAGCTTTGGATGTATCAGTTCGCTCATATTGCCAGTCTCAAGCCGGATAAAGGAGGAGGATTATGATAGGCTGACAACTAGCGCAAAACTAGTCAATTTATAATAAATCTTACACGACAAAAGACGTATTACTACATAATAACACAACATGATAAAAGCATGATTGACACTAAGATATGATTGAATAGGAGGAAAAGCACATATACCATTAGTTTGGTCCAAATGACAATCGAATAAGCTAGTGCTCCATAGAGTTCCGTTTAGTGATGGTGTATGCACACCGCCGACTGGCTGAGGACTTTCTGTTTCATTAGAGGAATCAATTCTTCCCATTGTATCTAAAGCTTTGGATTTTCAGTAGGAAGAAGAGAAATGAGGAATTTCCTATACTAGTTGAAAGGCTTGTTTAATATATTACTTGATAAACAAGGAGCATGCGTAGACTTTGAAAAACTAATCAATTACGACATTTCGAAACTGCTGCAGTCAACTGTTAGATTAAGGTTTAATTAATTATAGAATTGGAAAACGGGGGGATTTTCAAATCAAAATTTTAGTATTATAAGGTTGATTCCCAGCCAAGTTGGCTAAAGTCTTCACCTGCCAACTCGCCGATATTTGTGGCAAATTGCACACTGATATGTCATTGGTAGAATGTCCCAGCCTGCATTTCTAAATGATTAAGTCAATGGTCCTCAGTTTGCTCATATTTTAGAGAATGGCAAGAAGATGTAGCTACCTCTTTTTTCAACTTCTTTGCAACACTCTAGTGTGAACTTGAGAGTTGAAAATCTCAATACTATCCAGAGATTGCAACTAAAAGCTAGCTGTTGTTCAAAAGTCTTAACTTTTGATAATATATACTAAGATGGTCTATCATAAATTCATGTAAGCACCATTATTACACCTTAGTCAACTGACAACCAAATTGTACCTTTTTGAACAATAAGATGTAGATAACTATATAGGGGTATACCCTTTAGAAAAATGTATAATCACGATTAGGGATGACCAATTCAAACACACCAAGACAAAATGACATGGACAGGGTGGCTTCTTGACTAGCTGACAATTTGAGATATTCTAGCAAAAGAAAGAATAGAATACAAGGGAAGTCACGACAGGTTAAAGAAGTTTTCATTGCTGAAGCCATCTTCTCCACCAGCTCAAGGAAGACGTTCCTCCAGGAGGTGGCGTGAGGATCTCGAGCATGGTTTCTTTCTCCTTTGGGGTCAACGGAATTCCTCGAACGAGATTCAAAGCCATAATGTGCACATTGGTCTTCTGCCTGTGCTTCTTGTAAGCCCACAAACCTCCAGCAGCACCAGCAACTATTAGCTGAGTCAATAAAATTTCGAACAACTTCTATTAATATAATCTTTGAAAGAGCAAGGTAGAGGCGGATAACACATTTCAACTGACCGGAGAGAGCCATAAAGCAGCCGTCTGCATATCAAATTTTGGGGCATAAAGTACGGTTTCACCAAAATCATCCTCAAGCTTTGTATAGATCTCCTTGTCAGACTTCCCAGCTTTGATTTCATCTCGAATTAGCTAAAAAGAAGACCCAAGTCAAAAAGCACTCCCAAAAGATAGAATCACTTAGGCATGGATACAAGGACAGTTCAAAGAACTTATACGCAGCTCCTCCAATTTGCATTTTTTTCAAAAAGCTCAATAAGTAGAAAAAACATACAATTATTTGACAAAAACAGTATCTGATTAGATGAATGAAATTACCTAAAGCCACATGATGCAAAGCAAGGAGGACTTGTCCTAAATGAAAAATTGCATTTCTCTGTGTATACGACATTAGTAATTTAGGTGATTAGTAATGAAAAATGCACTTCTGTGATATCTACTTAAAGTATGATAATTTCAGGTAACGGCATGGAGTGTCTATCGTCAAGACAACTTTAACAGTTTGCTTATGCATCAAATGTCTTCGCCATCAAAAGAAACTAATGATGCAAATGCGGGAAACATAGGACGATATACCTTCCTAAGGAGAATGGCAATGTCAGCTTGAGAATCTTCGATGGACTGACTGCCACACTCTGTACACCTCACATTGTGGCTGATATTTCTTGCTCTCGCCTCAACTAACCTTTCCTTCTTCACTTGATCCTCTCCCCCCTCCATAGATACTCCTCAGATAAGTTACTAATCTTTCAGCTCAACAGAAAATTACCCACTAAAGCTGCAAAAAAAACAGCTACAATTAAGCACTTAATTCAAGACAGCTATTAAATTTCAGCTACGCATTTTATCAAACACCTCATATGCACAGTCCCCGGCTACACCAAATCAACACAATCATGCACATTCAGCACAAATAGTTTTTTTGGGGTAGAAAGCTATATGTGAAATAGAAAAAGTAGCATGTGCAATAACAACCATCGCATTTCAATAGATTTCAGTCCAGAAAATTTTCACAGTATATGTATCTGTATTATGCAACAGCCATAAAAAATAAATGAATGATTAAAAAAAAATAGCAGCATAAACTTCACAAATAATCGAAAAGGGAAGCAAAAATTGAAAGACCCACCAAGTTTGAAGCTTTTACGAGAAGAAAAAAAAACAGTGACACCTGTGGTAGGAGAAAGTGCAATGGTGAGGGTGGAAAGAAATTGGCGGGTTAGACAGGTAATTAATGTTTGGGCCAAATATGTGCCCAGTGAAGTGGGCCTATTACGATCTATGGGCCTAATGGACCTATACTGATTCTTAACCAAATAAATCACCCAGCCCAATACTTTTAGTTCAGAAAACCCCAAAAGTCTAGAAGTACGTCGCTTAATTTGTGTTTGACCAATACATTTTAAAAATACTTTTTTTATAACAATTAGTGTTTGATTAAGATTTTCTCAAAGCGATTTTCAAAAAAGTGTTTGGGGAAAACTTACTTCTTTAGCTTTGGAAAAACATCTTTTGCTACTCATTAGAAACACTTATTTTCTCCCCAAAACTTGTCTAAATATCTCATTTTTTGAAATAAGCACTTTCAGCCTCCCAGAAGCTTGATCAAACAGGTTAATAATATCAATCTTGGTAAAATTTATACGTGTGTTTATACCTAATTACATCAACTAAACATGGTTGAGAATATAATGAACTGATGATTTATGTTTATTAATTATATATTTATATATGCATGCACAACTACATAAAATATATTTATTAATTTAAAGAATTTATTAAGTTAGTGCCCCAAAACAACATTTATTGTGAACCGGAGGGCGTACCAAGTAGTAACTAACTTGTCAAACGTAAAAGAGTATGTGTACCACTAACGTGCGTTCATGTTTAAAATGTTTATTCTATGTAGCTACAGGGGCGGACTTATAGGTATAGGTGGGGTGCACATGCACCCGTTAACATCGAAAAAAATTATACATATATATACATATATCGAGAAATTGAAATATATTTAATAGTGCATCCAAAGCCAACACTTTCACCCACGCAACCTGGGATCTATCCTTTCGCCTTTTAGATTTAAAGGCTATTATAAATTTATAACATCAAAAAGAAGTCATATTTGTTTCATATATTTATTTTTTTCAGTACTATTCATGTTATTGGCGACAATTGAATATGATAATTCCCTTAATCGACACTGGAAGTTTTGCTAACGTCTACGTTAAGATAATATTGGTGCACCACAATATTATCAACAGCAAAAAAGGGTTAAAAAAGCTTCAAGGTCCATTATATTTAAGCACAAAGTACAAACAAAGCGTGAGATTTAACGAAAAAAGGCATAAAGGAGAAAAAATATAAACATATGTCTAGTTCAAGACTAATAATACAAGCATGAATGACAAATCTATGAACACAAAAAATGATTTTTTTTTATAAAAGTGAAATATCAATTGTTTAGTGTTCGTATCTTCAGAAAAAACCCATTGACAAGGGAAAGTATGTCTTACAAATTAGAACCTAAACTGCACATTAAACGAGGCGAGCGTTCAACACATTTTGAGTCTTTATTCAGAACTTATGCGCGCATTTAACAATTTTGGTGCACCTCCAGACTTCAAATCTTGGGTTCGCCTCTGTGTAGCAACTACGTATTTATAAATATCCTTCCATTCTCAATTTCTTTTTCAATATCTTGTCAATTTTTGGAGCGTTGGAGTATGACCATTCTTAATAAATTCAATAATTCAAGTCTGGATTATTTGGGAGATGTTTTCATCCTGAAATAAACCAGTCCTATGTGCCAACAAGAGAGAGAAAGTATTCTATATATGTTAAAATAACTACCTAACCTATAAGGTATAACGGAAGTGGTAAGTACTCATTTCATCTTTAATTAGAAGGTTCGCCATGTTCGAACTCGAAATATGAAATCACTTTTATTAAAAAGTACTTTATCCTTGTCCTGAGACTTTCTAATGCTAATTCAAATCTAGTCTAATCCTAATACGAATATCGAATACTCCGTGGAAAAGTTTTTGGGGACAGTTCAATAAGGGAGAAGAGACAAATGGAGGTGGGAAAATAAGTAAAATTAACAGGCATTGGATTTATGAAACACAATATAAGATGATATAACAAGCAATGGCCACATTAAAAGAAAGTCTCTTTATAGTGTGTGTGTGTGTGTGTTATTGGGGCCCTATCTCTTTAATATATCTCTTGTCTTAGACTCCACAAACCAACAATATCATGAGACCTTTTGTTTTCTTACACTTTATTTTGGTTTCATTATTAGCAGCTTTAGTGACTTTATTTCTCTTCAACATTATTATTTTTTGATAGTTACTTTTTACCTGTCTTCCAAAACTAACATTCCCTACTTATCTTTTTCCATCTACTTTTTCCTCAGCTAACCTTCTTCCCTAAGTCAATATACATAATTACATATATTTATTGCATGTATATATATTCTTCATAAATGCACGTCTTTTCTCTTTTAGTAGTTAATTTCTCCTCCTATCTATGATTACTGATGAACGTCTAACACATATAAATGAATCATAAATAAATCTACATCCTCCTATTAAAGTAATATATATATATATATATATATATATTGTTTGCAACATAATTTAATGCATGGAAAATAAACTTTAACCACAAATAAAAATATGAAGAAACAACAATTTTATTGATAAACGATGTGGGTACAAATCTGTTCCTCCCTTGATTCTTCTCTCTTGATTTTCTCCTTAATTCGAGAGTCGTCAGTAGCGTATTTCTCGAATGTAGGAAGATTTGGACATGAATTTCTCCATAATTCGAGGGTCGTTAGTGGCGTATTTCCCGAAAGTAGGAATTTTTGGCTAGTGGCGTATTTCCCGAACGTAGGAATTTTTAGATTTGATCTCCATGAAAGGAGGATTCTTGATGTATTTGATTATCAATATTTGCCCCCTTTATATAGGCGTAATTTAGGATTTAGGTAGAGTAGCCACCAAACTAGATTTAGGGTAAATAGCCCCCAGAAACTCTAACAAAAATTGAACTCTTTTTGTAGAATCCACAAAATTTCAGTGTCTATAAATGCCTCCTACTTCAACGCTTTCAAGGCTGTCGGAGTAACTCTAACAAAAATTGAACTCTTTTTGTAGAGTCCACAAAATTTCAATGTCTACAAATGTCCCTACTTCAAGGCTGTCGGAGTGTAGACTTGATGAAACTCAAAGACGAGTCCTGAAGTACCGCTTCCATCTTTACGATCCTGCGGCTACAAATTTGCATATTTGATTTATGAGAGAAAAGATGAAGGAAAGATTTGGTCACACTGGGCGTGCCAATTTGTTTTCAACATAATTTAATTCATGAAAAATAAATTTCAACCACAAATAAAAAATATGAAGAAACAATAATTTTATTGATAAACGATGTGGGTACAAATCTGTTTCTCCCTTGATTCTTCTCTCTTGATTTTCTCCTTAATTCGATGGCCGTCAGTGGCGTATTTCTCGAATGTAGGAAGAAGATTTGGATATGAATTTCTCCGTAATTCGAGGGTCGTTAGTGACAAATTTCTCTAACGTAAGAACATTTGGATTTGATCTCCATGAAAGGAGGGTTTGTCTTCTTCTCGATGTATTTGATTATCAAGAAGACAGGGTTTTGATCTATAAATATACCATGAATTTATTGAGGACTTTGAAGATCTTGGAGATGCCTTGGCGTATTTCTCGAATGTAGGAAGAAAATTTGGATATGAATTTCTCCGTAATTCGAGGGCCGTTAGCGGTGTATTTCTCTAACGTAGGAACATTTGGATTTGATCTCCATGAAATGAGGGTTTGTCTTCTTCTTGATGTATTTGATTATCGAGAAGACAGGGTTTTGATCTATAAATATCCCATGAATTTATTGGGGACTTTGAAGATCTTGGAGATACCTTGGCGTATTTCTCGAATGTAGGAAGAAGATTTGGATATAAATTTCTCTGTAATTCGAGGGCCGTTAGTGGCGTATTTCTCTAACGTAGGAACATTTGGATTTGATCTCCATGAAATGAGGGTTTGTCTTCTTCTTGATGTATTTGATTATCAAGAAGACAAGGCTTTGATCATAAATATCTCGTGAATTTATCGGGGACTTTGAAGATCTTGGAGATGTCTTTTAATGGGATAGTTGTCCCCTTTATATAGGCGTAATTTAGGGCTTAGGTAGAGTGACCATCAAACTATATTTAGGGTAAAGTAGCCCCAAGAACTCTAATAAAAATTAAACTCTTTTTGTAGAGTCCACAAAATTTCAATGTCTATAAATATTCCCTACTTTAAGGCTTGTCGGTGTGTGGATCAGACTTGATGAAACTCAAAGACGAGTCTTGAAGTATCCATAGAGCTTCCATTATATGCCTTGCGGCTACAGATTTGCATATATAATTTATAAGAGAAGAGATGAAGGACAGATTTGGTCCCACTGAGCGTGCCAGAATTTGTATCAAGAAGACAGGGTTTTGATCTATAAATACCCCATGAATTTATTGGGGACTTTGAAGATCTCTTCCCCTTTATATATGCGTAATTTAGGGTTTAGGTAGAGTGACCACCAAGCTATATTTAGAGTAAAGTAGCCCTCAAGAACTCTAATAAAAATTGAACTCTTTTTGTAGAGTCCACAAGATTTTAATATATATATATATACCCCTGTCTCATATTATTTAGTAGTCGTTTGGCCATGAGTATTTTTTCTTTTTTTTTTGAAAAATTATTCCACTTTAGTGAAAAAAAGTGAAAATCATAGTGTTTGGCCATGAAAATTCCAAATACAATTTGGAATTGTATTTTGGAAAAGTGAAAACAAGAAAAACTTGTTTTCACTCCTACTTCTCTCACAAAATTTCAAAAACAATTTTAATTTATATTCATGACCAAACACAACTTCAATTCCAACTCTATTTTCAACTCCGAATAATTGTGTTTTCATGACCAAACGGGGCCTAAGCATGTTTGCTTAAAAAATTATTCCAAAATAGTTGACATGTTTAAGGAATCAAGAGATAATTGAACAACTTTTTCCAACTTTACCCTTAGTAATTAATGGAAGAGTAATTAACTCCAATAGATAATGATAGTAATATTTAATGTAAATTTAATTGGGTCATCTTTAAACAATTTATACCCCTTATTAATTTCTCTTTAAGCGTTGAATAAAAGACAAGTATACCAAATAATATGAGACGGAGGAAGTAGTATGACTAAATCACACGTGTCACTCAAACGTGCAATGAAACGATTGAGATTTCTCTATTATCTCAACCAAATTTCGGATTCAAGTTATGAAATGAATACCTCGCTTATTAATAATGGCATTACATAAAATGCAAAATGGCCCGTATTTTTTTTCTAGCTGGTTCGTTCACCCATCGCAAATTAAAAACTTTTGGAAAATGGATAATTAAATTTTAAAAAATAATGCCACGTGCTATGCTTAATTCGTTTAGTCATATTATACTCGGATGGTGACTTTTTTTTTTTTTTTTTAATTCGATAGTCAGTATTTTAATGATTATTAGGGTTCTGATTAATTCGGACTAGGCATCGTGTGAACTCATTAAAATGAGAAGTACTGCCATTAAAGTTTTCATTCCTAGAGTTTCAATTCGAGACCTCTAGTTATTGTTGGTAGGAATCATAATCTTTTCACCAGGTTTTTAATTTTTTTTTTTTCTTGTCCTCCATATATATCATTAATTACGAAGGAAAAAAATGTACGTATATCTTTATGTGGCTGGGACAGAAACGGTTTGGTTGATGCAATTTGGTAATATTTAATCCTTACTCAAAGCAAGATCTAATGATTTGCAATCCATGATAACCTAGAAAGATTTTCCTTTCCAATTAATTGGCATATCATCATCATCATTTCTTTTAACTTTATGATGTCTCTGCCTTTAACTGAAAAAATAAAATAAAAAAAATAATAACACCCTTTATTGATCATTAACTCGTAGAAAAGGCACCAAGATCAAGTCCAAAATCTTGGTTCACAAGAAAGTAAAAAAAACCATGATACTTGGATTGACACTTGAAACTAAAGCAAACAAACCATCAAATATACAAAAATGACCAGCCCCATTCCATAAGACACAAAGAAACAAAAACAATAAGTTAATTTAAGCACCTTACAAGGTTTAGTTTCAATTCTCATTATTCTTCATTGTAATCATTTTTAGGCTATACTTATCTTTTAGGTCGGTGAAAGATAAACTTTTGACATTGAACAAAATATTTACCAAACTCTTTAGGTGGGTCATAAATGTGGTTATGGAAGTTAAACATATATCTCGTGGAATTAGTTGAGGTATATCCAGAAACCACGATTAAATGCGTGAAACTAAAATTGGATTCTTAATATGTAATTTTAATTGGATTCTTGAATATGTATTTATCCGCGTTATCTATATTTTTAAATATAAATATAGAATTTGAATCAAAATTATTCGGTCCAAGTCATTACCAACGGTGTGGCTCTCCTCCTGACCATGATTATCTATCTATATTCTATAGCCGTTTATTTCACACGGCCAAAATTGGAAATAAAGTTTAAGAAAAAATCATGAAAAATTAAGGAATCTTGGAAAATAATTAGAAAATTTTGGACATGACATTGATTTGAATCTTTAGACAATGACAAAGTTAGCAATAACGTACCACAAATACCTCAGTTAAATTAATATCATGCACATTAATCCATTTACTAACATGAAAGGGTAGTTGTGCCGACAAATCAAAGAGATTTTCTTTTTCAATGTCAAATTGTATTTGCCATTATGCTATTTTGTCATAGTTTTTTTTTGGTTTCCAAGATATTCCACGGTCGGCAGGCGTAAGACTAATCTTCCGTTTCTACGGTCAGCACACTAAGCGGTAGGGAACTGGCCACAGAGTAACCCTCAACCTCTTGCTTAAGGGGTGAGGTGCTGAACCACCACGCCAACTCTTGTGGTTGCTATTTTATCATAGTTACTTACTCAGTAAATGCACTCTTTCCATCTTGAACTATAAATAAAATTGCTGAGACACACTCCAACTTATGCCACGTATGTGTCACGTAGGCCTTAAGGTTCCCGAAAATACAGTTTTAATTAGTCCAGGGGTAATAGGACCCCTTTAAAATTGGAGCGTGTCTTATCAATTTCGTTTATAGTTTAGAGTGAAAAAAGTGCATTTTCTCTTTTTTCTTTCAATTCTGCTTTTTTTTTTTTACCTTTATTTTGAGTCGAGGGTTTATTTGAAATCATCCCACAAAGATAGTAGTAAGATTTACGTCCATCCTATCCTCTTCGCACCCCACTTATGACCGATGAGATCGATTACACTGGATGCATTATTGTCGTCAAATTTGAGTTGAACCACAAGGTTCTTTTGCTTTTTGAATTAAAGTACGTTGACTAGTGTCAACCAAATAATTATACTTTAAGTCTACATTTAAATGATTTGGCATTTTAGTACATTATTATCCATACGGTATTCATAGGACTAATTAATCAAAATGAATTGAAACAAAATTAAATACTGTATTACTACAATTTTAACTTTTTGAGTATATTTCAAAATTGAGTTTGTTTATAGTGGTTTTTAAAATGTGACGAAGAGTACAACGCAACTAACGTCAGTTTGATTGTTCAAACAATACTGTTAATAAGTTAAAAGTTATACTGCTAAGTAAAGCATAGCAATTTACTAATAATGATAATAAATATCTATCAGTTATCTGTGACGTCTCTCATATGAACCCTAAACTATATGAGTCAATGAATTCACTATAGAAATGACTATTTAAAAAAACCTTATTACTATCCTATTTTTTTAATCGTCGTATTCCACCGATTAATTAATTTAGACTCGTGTCGTGGAAGACTTATTAATGAAAAATGCTCTTTATCAGGATTTTTTTTATTTTAAGTCGTGCATTCAAGAATTTAAATTAAGAATAAAAAGATCTTATTTATCCCACCATGATTCGTGACGGTAAAACTTACTAACAATATCTATATGATTGGGTGAGAAAATAAGAAGACAAGAAACAACCTACCTCACGTGTCTATTGTGAATTGTGATTGGTGAGTGAGGACCCATTGATTGGGACTTGCATCCGTATACACTTCTTGTTCTTATTTTCTGGTTAAAAATTTGCAAAGTAAGTCACAACTCCATAACTCTTCATGGGTTCAAGAAAATGTACATATATATATCCATGGTCTAAATAAAATTGAGTAAAAACTTATCTGCATCGAATATTTTGTATCAAATTAATTATACATGATGAGAATTGGAAAATACAAAATTATCACATAACCATATACAATTAATTAGTATATTTTCACTTTATTAAGTCATATAATCGAAATAAGTTGCATTAGTTTTGTGTTAACACCACGATTGGAATAAGTACATGACACGGCTCGCTATGGTTTTTTCCACGTAATATAATAAGGCTACATATAGTTATAGCTTTAATTAATAAGAATTCCCATCATTAATTGGAAGTAATTATTCTTTAAAAAATGTACATTGTTTTATTTCCTCTCTCCTTGTTTGACTTGCAAAATTATTTTTAAGAAATTATTTATATATGTGTGCCGAGAATATTGTTATATGAACTGTTTAAAGAAACCTAGATACAGTTCCTTTCTTTTTAATTTGTTTGACTTAATTATTATTTGGAAAGTTAAATATTATTTTTTAATTTTAAAATATTTAAAATTATTAATTATTGCAAGTTATAATTTCTTTGTCCCATGTTAATTGTCACGTTATTTTTTCTTTGATATTCCCTCTAAGAAATAAAAAATAAGAGGTGTTTTCTACTCTACTAATTTACTCATACCTCTTTTTAGTGTAATCAATACTGTTTACTTTTAAAAACAATTAATTAAGGGCAAAACGGAGAAAAGTTAATTAATTTTACTTTACTTTTGTAAATTGATAAGTATTTCGGAAAAAAATATTTTTAATAATCATGACAGTCAATGTGTGACGAAGGAAATAATACTTTTTACTACTCTATAAAGTTTTTAAATATATAAAAAAATTAAAAAATTAAATATTTTATACCGAATATACACCAAACATTAATTAATTTAACCATCACACTCGAATCAAACCACATAAAATCGATGGCAGGGTGTATATATTCTCCATTATTTTTGTCGTATGCATGACACCATAAATTCCCACGAAACAAAAATAATAAAAAAAATTAGTAGTTTCCCACGTGGCGTTTATACAAGTCTGAATTTGCTATATGTTACATTAATGTGGAGATTCACAAATCAGAAATAATTACCTACTCCCACCTAGCTGTAGTACCTTTGAATTAAATAGAAGCGGACAATGATGAACGGGATTTCTGGTTTTAGTGCGGATGAAAACAACTTTGTGGGCAGCAATATGAAGAAATAAATAAATTATGAACAGTTTTACACTTTAGAGGTAAGTTGAACTTTAGGTCATATATCTTATATTCTTTCAACGGGTAGGCAAAATCTGTATAGTAGAAACAACAACTTCAATTGAAGTCCAAGTATATAAACAAGAATACAATGAAGTATATCAAATACCCTCAACACAAGATCAAAATGACCTTTTGAAGAGGTGTATTTTATTTTTCAGAAAATAAATGAAACAGAAATGAATAAGACCAAGTCGTCCGAATTCACAGACTTTCCTTAAGGAATAATTTCCCTCACTATACCCAAGGTTATGAAATCTTCCTCCCAGGATAAAATGACCTTCAATCCGACTATAGCGATACCTCAAATAGGCGAATTCTTCGAACGCACAAAACGTTTTTATTGATCACACAGAATATTTGTAAAGAAAAGAAGAGAGTTTTTTATTCTAAAAATTTCATCTCAAAACCTGTGAAGGAAAGCAAGTTTATATAGCCTAGCAGATGCCTCTTCGAAAAGGTGGCATTGGTTCACTTAAATGATGTGATATTTCTGAAAATGCATGTCTGCAGCATTTTTGCTGAAGCAGTATACCATTTCACCAAACAGCGCACCGATTCGAAATAGTGCATCACTTCATTGAAGAATTGCATCTGTTCAATCGAAACAGAAACAGTATATCAGTTTAGTGTATGCATCAGTTCAGTCGAAAAGAAACAGTGCATCAGTTCAGAAACAACGCATCAGTTCAGCCGAAACAGTGCATCAGTTCTGTCGAAACATTGCATCTGTTACTGTTACTGCATGCATATAAATGGAGTATTGATCAGATTTCGTCCAATAAAGTTTGTCCAAAAAGATAGATCTCATCGATCGATCATTTGTCAAATTCAAATCCAAATCCAAATCCAATTCCAAATCCGAGCGACGACGGCGCGAGGCATCTCTTATTTCTTGCCTCACTTATCATGTGGAGTAAGTATTCATCATTATAAACACTCCAAAGTTCTCATCTCCCACTAATGTGGGAGAATTAGTGAACTTTCCAATTTTGGGAGTACACTTTCCAAATTAGTGTCTCCTCTTCTCCACCATTTTTTCTCCATTTTTCATTCACACTTCTATGAACCCAACAATATATATATGGCCCTGTTTGGTCATGAAAATCATAATTTTTTGAAGTTAGAGTTGAAGTTGGAGCTGGAGTTGTGTTTGATCATGAATACAATTTAAAGTTGTTTTAGAAATTTTGTGAGAGAAGTATGAGTGAATTTTTTTTTACTTGTTTTCACTTTTCCAAATACAATTCCAAAATTGTATTTGAAATTTTCATGGCCATAAACGTCTTTTGTTTTCACTTTTTTTTCACTAAATGAAATAATTTTTTGAAAAAAAGTGAATAATTTCCATGATTTAATTTTATGTATTATCGATTTTTAAATATGTTAAATCAATAACCAAATCAATAAGATATTTTTTATCGGTTTTCGATTTATCGATTTTTATCCTTAACGATTTGATTTTCGATTTAACCATTTAACCAATAAGAAAATACTCATAAAATAAATATAAATTTGGCGCAATGATTTTTAATATTGTGTAACGGTAGCAACTAATATGACATTAATAAGAATTCTCACAAAATAAAAACAGTAGCAACTAATTAACATGACATATGTCTGACAGTGCCATATTTCACAAAATAATAAGTCTACTATCCTATCCACAAATTACGCAATAATTAGACTTAGGCTGCATTTATTTTTTTAAGATTCAGACGTCTGAATCTGAATGCACGTCTGAATGATTAAGATGTTGTCTCTAGATCTGACAACTGAATGATCAAGACTGTTTGTTTTTCAACATCTGAATGTACAAAAAAAAATTATTTGTATATATAATAAAATAAAAAAATACAATTCAAATAAAAAATTTATTATATAGCAGAAAAATCAGTAATTTAAAACAACAATATTATTATTTGATTGAACAAAAAAATATTTATGTTTGTTAGTGATAGTGGAGATGCTTTATAATAGTGGTTGCGGTGACAATGATTTATGTTAGTGATTAGTAATGTTAGTGGTGATAGTTGTGATGGTTGGTATTGTAGTGACTGTTATGATGATGGCGGTTGATAGTGGTGGTGGTGGTTGTGATGTGACGTTAATTGATATTAGTAGTTGAAAGTGTTGATTGTGATGGCTGAAAAATGAATGAATGATGGTTGACGATGTGTTGGTACTAATTAGAGATATTGTTAGTTATGATAGTGGAGATGGTTTTTAATAGAGATAAATTGTAGCGAAGATAGTGATTAAAGTGATTGTTGAGGTGACGTTACTAGTGACAATGGTGGTGGCCACCGAAGAATGTGTGGAGGTTGTGATGTATTAGTGGTAGTTAGCGGTGGTGCTAGTTGTGATAGATGAGTTGGTCGATAGTACGGATTGAATGATAGTGGTTGATGATGGTGGTGGTGTTGACGACAGTGGAGGCGTTAAATATAATTAGAATAATAGAGGTAGTAGGTGTGACAACGGTTGACAATAGTGGTTGGTAGCAATATTTGTTGTCGATGGTGGTTGTGATGGTGGAGGGGGTTGGTGGTGGTGGGTATAGTAGTTGACAATGATGGCAGTGACAGAGGTGGTGACTGATGATTATGAATAAAGTGACGGTGAAAATTTTTCAACACCAGAATACCTCTTCAAACCTATTAAGACTCTATTTGTTTTTTTTTTTTAAGATTCAGACGTCTTAATCATTCAGATGTGCACCAGAAAATTATATGAATGCACATCTGAATGATTAAGATGTTGTCTCTTGATCTGAAAACTAAATGATTAAAATTAGGGGTGGACATAAAATACCAAAAACCGAATTACCGAACCGAACCAAAAAATTTGGTAATTGATATTCGGTAATTTGGTATTTGGGATGGTATTTGGGAGTAAAATTTTAAAATTACGGTATTTGGGTTTGGGATTGGTAAAAAATATTACTACCGTTTGGTATTTGGTATTTTCCAAAATTCTAATTATAGTTAAGTGACCCATAGGCCACATACCTAGTCCACACTCCAAAGGTCACATACTTGTGTGAATATTGCCCAAGCAAACTTTGAACTGTTAAACACAGTCATAAAGTAGACTCTTAACTTTACACAACAGACTTCCTTGCAACCAACATATGACAACTTTTGAAGAAAATATCACGCTAAGACTGAAAATCGGGGTGTGGAAGGGAACAACAAAAAAGATATCTTCATGATATGATACATAACACCATTGCTGGTTGCACTTGCCCAACTCTAATGTTCCTAACGTAGGTCGGAATATGGATTTAACCAAGGGTACTTGGTCAAGCTTTCTTAATCCTTATGTTCATATGTCAACAGCGGATAGAAGCAAAACTCAGCATTTGGCAGACAACATAACATATATTACTCTCCATCACATTTATAAAAAGTAATATTATGACTTTACATCACATTTACATCCAGTTCGTGTTGCATCCAGTTTGATGTAAATGTTATTCGTGTTACATCCAGTTCTCCCCTTCTTGGAGCTGGATCAAACTACAATAACATAGGTTTTAAGATGTTTCATTAATTGAGTCACACGTATCAACGTGTAACAAGACCAAATAAAATTGTTTTTTTCTGCTGTAAAACTATGTATTCAGAGGTGTCAAACTACCAAACAAAATGAATTTTGCTGAAAACGTTGTTGGAAATCACCTCTATTATCACCAAATAGGATCACTACAAGCATGTCCAACTTTAAAATGGTAATACTGAATTCTGTACCGAACCAAAATTTAATTTAACGATTACCGAATCGAAGTTTAATGGTATGGTATTTGGTATCTACTTTCAATTACCGATTATCGAATTACCGAACCCGAATTATAAAAATACCGAACCAATATCGAATGCCCACCCCTAATTAAAACTGTTTGTTTTTCAACATCTGAATGTGTAAAAAAAAAATATTTGTATACATAATAAAATAAAAAATAAAATTTAAATAAAAAATTAATTATATATTAAAAAAGTATGTAATTTAATACAATAAAATTATTAGTACTTGATTGAGAAAAAATATTTATATTTGTTAGTGATAGTGGAGATGACTTATAATGGTGGTTGCGGTGACAATGATTGTTGTTAGTGATTAATATTGTTGGTAGTGATAATTGTGATGGTTGGTATTGTAGTGACTGTTATGATGGTGGTGATTGATGGTGGTGGTGGTTGTTGTGATGTGACGTTGTTTGATGTTAGTAGTTTAAGGTGTTGATTGTGTTGGTTGAAACATGAATGCATGATGATTGATGTTGTGTTGGTGCTAGTTGGAGATTTTATTTGTTGTGATGTAGAGATAGTTGTTAGTAGAGATAAATTATAGCGATGGTACTGGTTGAAGTAGTGGTAGAGGTGTCATTACTAGTGACAATGGTGGTGGCGGCCAAAGAATGCGTAGAGGTTGTGATGTATTAGTGGTAGTTAGTGGTGGTTCTAGTTGTGATAGATGAGCTGGTTGGTAGTAGGGATTGACCGCTAGTGGTTGCTGATTGTGGTGTTGTTGACGGCAGTGATGGTGATGAATATAATTAGAATAAAAGAGGTAGTAGGTGTGATAGCGGTTGACAATTGTGGTTGATAGCGGTATTTTTGTCGATGGTGATTGCGATGGTGGTGGTGGGTGTTGGTTAACAATGGTGACGGTGGCAAAGGTGGTTAGTGGTGGTAACTGCTGATTATGAATAGAGTGGTGAATATTATCCAACACCAGAATATCCCTTCAGACCTATTAAGACTTGGTTCTAGATCCGAATGATTAATACCTATTAAAAGTTAAAACCTTAGTAAAAAACAAATGCACTTAATAGTATGAAGTCTGAACCATTCAGATTTAGACCTCCATTAAGTGCAAACAAATAAGGCCTAAGACTTAATTCTACATATGAATGATTAAGACTTATTTAGACCTATCAAGAGTTAAAATCTTAATAAAAAATAAATATACTTAATGGTATGAAGTCTGAACCATTCAAAAATGCCTTAAACATTTTTTTCATATTATAATATAAAATGAAGCATCACATATGCCTTTCGGTCCCAAATTCCACAATGAAGAACTATTATTCCTCGTAAATCGCAAACCCTCGTCATCGGTTTATTAGAGAGGAAATTAAAAAGGTTTAATATTATCAGGTTATAGGTTTTAAGATTTTTGATTAAATTCGTAGAAATTAAGGAGAAATATATAATTATAACTTGGTCAATCGTCATTGGCCAAGTAGTTCAATTTTACTCTTAAAGGATTTGAATTTGTTAATTATAAACAAATTCAAATGTTTGGCTGAAATTACGTGAACTTACCAGATGAAAACACAATCTCGTTTAATTACGTGTGTCCATTAGATATTTCACCTTCAATATCAATAAATAAATAGTTAGAGTCAACTACCATTCATATATTTATGCATGGCTAAATGAAAGACATTCATCATTTTTGACCAACAATCTTGTACATTGATGTCATGTTGCCATTTTCTGCATAAAGACACAGTTCAATTAAACTAGCAGATAAAACAGTTGAAGTTTGTGTAACACTTCACATTAACTGTTATGTTTCCACCTAATAACCAATCAAGTTTTAGGGGAGATAGATAAATTTCTTTTATTTTTAATCGGAGATTGAGTACCGGATATAAAAAAATGATTTTGTTAGAAACCTTTTCTTCCTGTATAACACTACGAATTCAAATAACGTAATATACAATGATGTTCTTTACTTTGGTTTCAACTGACATCTACATCTTTCTACTTCAATGTGCAAAAGTAGACAGAAGCATCTATCCGACAATCTCACATAAATTTCACCTAAAACGTGTCTATTTATTTAATTTTATACAAATTCAAATAGTGCACATTTTCTTAATTATGCCAATTCAATTTAATCAATCTCTAAATGCCAAACACATCAAATGAAAAACCATATAATAAAAAGTTACTAGTAGTTAAGACCAAAATGACGACTCTCCACCGTATCTAACAGTCAACTCCTAACAGCCCCCCACTCTTCTGCCCCCACCCCCCACCCTAATACCCCGTCAGGGTCCTTCATTTGTTTGTTTTACATCCTTTAATTCATCTAGACCCCACTATTTCTCTCTATCTCTCTTTCTTCTCCAATACACACAGTCCTACACTCAATAAACTCACATCACATAGAAAGGAAAAAGAAAAAAAAAATATCGAACAATTTTACATGTATATTTATGTCTCTCATAAATCTATCTTCAACATAATCCAATTCCTCTAACAGCAAAAACAGTACTGCCATGGTCGTTGTTGACATGTCGAATAATCCTCCTCCTCCTTCTCATGAAACCAAAGATTTTTTCCCCTCTCCCGCTCTCTCTCTCAGTCTCGTAAGTTTTAACTTCCGTTTTATTTGTTCAAAAAACTAACCTTAAATTTTTGCTTTTGAATTAAATTAGTACTCGGAGTGATGGAGGTAAGGATTTCCACAAAGAGGTTCATTATCTATTACTGTACTATATATACATAAAATAAATTTATCTTATATAGTGTGTGTGTGTGTGTGATTTTCAATCCTGCGTATATGTGTTTCTGATTTTCTTCTATCTCTTTTTTATTTGAATTTTCTGAAGGCTGGAATTTTCCGAGATGGTGGCGGAGAGGGGAACAGTGCCGGAAACATGGAGACGATGGAGGAGGTTGACGATGAAAGCAAAGGAGGGCGGCCAAGAGAAGAAACATCAACGGTGGAGATTAGTAGCGAGAATTCAGAACCAATGAGATCACGTGGTACTGATGATGATTTGGAGCATGACGATACTTGTAATGAAGACAAAGAAGATCCAAACAACAACAGTAGGAAGAAAAAGAGAAAGAAATATCACAGACACACTGTTCAACAAATCAGAGAAATGGAGGCGTAAATTCTCATACAACTCTTCTCAATATTTTTAACTTTTTAGTATTAATTTCAACTCATCCTTCGTATTACTTTACTAATTAAATTAACCTGCAAAACACAAAAAATAATGAATACACAAAATATAATGAATAACCAGATGCTCGTTTTAACTTCACATAAATGTTTTCCATGTTTTAATAATTTTTATTTCGGAAAGGAAATAGTTAAAAAGAAGAATAAAACACAGGAAATTAGAAGAGACCAAAAGTAGCTGCATGAATTAGGGGATTATACGATGAATTAAAGATTTAAAACATGCATGGTTTAAATCAATGATATATTAATCTATTGTTGTTGTTATTTGATAACAATTGTTATTTTCAAATCGTTTATATTCTAGTTTTACATATACGATAAAAATAAAACTTAATGCACAGAATAAATTTGAATGAATTTAGCATCAACGAACAAAACATCATTAATGTGTAAAAATATCTCAGTGTCTTAAACTTAAAATTTAATAAAAATAATTTAGAGATTTCTACATGTTACTTGTTTTTACCATAGTATTTCTTAAAAGACAAAATCATCTTACTTCATATAGTAATATTATTATTTAAAAATTAAAAAAAATCAGTAAATAAGATGTTAGCCATTTATTTGCAAAACATTAATTTGGATATTGTTATAAAACTTTATTTCTTATTCTGAATGTTTGTGTTGTTATAAAATAACTTGGATTTGGATGTGGTTATAAAACCTTTCTTATTTATTATGAATGTTTGTGTTGTTTAATTCAAATTCTAAAGTACATAACTTTCTTTCTTTCTTCCTTTTTTATATAAATTTGTACCTTTTTAAAAAAAAATAATTTTCAGTGTTATTTTAAATGAAATTAAAACATAAAATTCACTACTAATTTTTTTTTTTTTTTGAAGTGTCAAAATTTTGAAGGAATAAAGCAAAGCACGAGCGTCACCTAATTGAGCAACCCCCTAGCAAATACTTATGAAAAATGCATTTTTATTTGACAGTTTATTCAAAGAGTCACCCCATCCAGATGAGAAGCAAAGGCAGCAACTCAGCAAGCAATTAGGCCTTCATCCTAGACAAGTTAAGTTCTGGTTTCAAAATCGGCGAACCCAAATAAAGGTAGGAGTAATTTTTATATACTCCCTTCGTTCCAATTTATGTGATCGTTTCAAAATAAAAAAAAACTATATATATTATGATACTAAAACTCTATAAAAATCAGTACTGGAATAGTGAGGATGGAAGCAGTGAATCTTCCTTGGATATGATTATAAATGGTCACAGACCGTACGTATACCCCAGGGACAATGCATATTTTGTCCTAAGTCAAGTCTTGTCTGGTCCTCTTATTAATTGTTGAAAATGGCAAATTTAATATTTGCAGGCAATACAGGAGCGCCATGAAAACTCATTGTTAAAAGCTGAAATTGAAAAACTACGTGAAGAAAATAAGGGATTAAGGGAGATATCAAAGAATCCTACTTGTCCTAATTGTGGATTTGCTAGCTCTAGCAATAATGATCCTAGAGTTCCAGCTGAAGAACAACAATTACGAATCGAAAATGCCAGACTTAGAGCTGAGGTAATATTAACACATGATCTTTAAAGTGCCAATTTTTTTTTTTGGTTTAATCGACATGTTTATGTCAAATTGTATTATATGTTATCATTTCATCTAAAAGTTTAACTCGTTCAAGAAAGCTAGTCTACCTTTAAACTATGAAAAGGGTCAGATTTACCTATTTACTTTTAATTTCGCTACGGTTCAAATATACTCTTTTGCCTAAAGACTAAAGTGTCATGAATGTACTCTATTAGTATGTATTTTTTTTTCTTCATTATATTTATATTTACATTAAATCCTTGAGATGACTTATTGTAACAGTGATTTAAAATACTTGAGTTGCAACTATATCTTGATAAGAAAATCCAAATAAAAGATTGGTCAAGTTTCGTTAAATACAACAAACATATGAATATTTGCCTAAATTCTTATTGGGATAGATACTACACATGTATGAATATTTTAATTATTTCACTTTTTGAGTGATGATGAGATTTGACTTTAAAACTTTTTACTTGCTAAATTATGTGATCATTTCATGAGGAGCTAGTCACATGTTTCAATAGTTCAAACATGTATAACTTGATATATGACGGTTCTAATATTGGAGATGCAGGTTGAAAAGCTTGGGGCAGCATTGGGAAAATACCCATTAGGTGCATCACCAAATAGCTCCTCCTCATGTTCAGGAGGACATGATGAAGAAAACAAAAGTGCTTTAGATTTTTACACTGGCATTTTTGGGCTCGAAAAATCAAGAATTATGCATGTGGTTAATCAAGCAATGGAACAACTTAAGAAGATGGCTACTTGTGGTGAACCATTGTGGATCAGAAGCTTTGAAACTGGAAGAGAAATACTTAATTACGACGAATACATGAAGGAGTTTCCTCCTATGGAGAAATCTGGAGATGTAAAGTCTAAGAGAATGTGTATTGAAGCTTCCAGAGAGACAGGAATAGTGTTCATGGAGCTCCCTCGACTTCTTCAGACTTTCATGGACGTAGTAAGTTCAATTCATTTATTCCGACTTCAGTTATTTCATGTGCGGTTTAATTTTTATATACTGACAGTCAGTGTGTAAAGAATATCAAGCTATTGACATGTTACGAGAACTGACGAGGAAGAGGACCTGCTTGTGCTTTTTTCTATGTTAGCCAAGTGAAAGTCTTGCTTAAGAGAAATTACTGAAACCTCTTTTCGAAAATTTGAAACTAGTATTGAGAATGACCAAAAAGGTGGAAATAGACTAAATATAATTTGATCTTTACGAAAAAAATAAAAGATCTCTATAGATAGAGAAATGGGTATGTAACATACAAACAGATAATGTGAAAAAAAATAAAAAATAAACTAATTAAATCACCTAATAGAGGTCTATCAGTCTATGCGTAACTCTCCATAAAAAATAGGATATATAATGTTGAAAATAATACATATTAACCCTTAAAGTGAACTCACAATTTAAATTTAATGAGTTTAACTTTTTAAAATTTTTATTATTAAATTTATTATAATATTAAGATTATGGGTTAGATGTAATAGTTGCAATTTTTATAGGTTTTTACATATATATTTTTACTTTGTGCCGAAAATTACAAGTTTAGATGAATCCGTAGATGAAAGACCATATCCACAACCCTAATTACCTGCACGAAGCGAATTTGAATAAGTCGAGCTCCTATGCAACTACGGGACATCGGATGAAAAAAAAAGAAGCTCAATTTAGGGTTAGCACTTAGCATAGAAAATATAAACAAAATACAAAAACTTTGGTTTTGAATACAATAAAGTTATTTCTTGTTGCTACAGAATCAATGGAAAGAAATGTTCCCATCCATGATTTCAAAGGCAGCAACAGTAGACGTGATATGCAATGGTGAAGGTGCTAACAGCTGGGATGGAGCTGTTCAGCTAGTAAGTTAGCTCAATAGCTTCATACATATTGTTCTTTCCTTTTCCTCATGGAGTACTGTTTTGGATTATAAGCTTGTATCTTAAAAATAACGGTCTAGTGCACTAAAATTTTCGTCATAAAAGGACTCAGCAGCTTTGGCTAAAATCATGTTATGAATGACTGATTTATCTAAAATTCAATACGCTATCTTCCCTCGATTCAGAACCTACAAACTCGTATTTCTCTCTCCCCCCCAAAAAGAAAGAAGGAAAAAAGATAAGCTTGTGGAAGTAGGAAGATAGTAAAGGATTTTGTCATTATGTTCTTAATGACATACATATGTTTTGGTTACACAAATACAGATGTTTGCAGAGGTGCAGATGTTAACGCCAGTAGTGGGGACGAGGGAAGTGTATTTTGTGAGATATTGCAAACAAATAAGGGGAGGACAGTGGGGGATTGTGGACGTTTCTGTGGACAAGGTTGAACACAACATTGATGCTTCTCTCGTGAAATGCAGAAAATTACCCTCTGGATGCATTCTTCAAGAACAATCCAATGCACACTGCAAGGTCTGATCTTTCTTTCCTAACCCTAATTTTATAGTATATTAATTCGGCACGGAGTTTAAGAAAAATGAAAAATATTTTCGAATTATATGATCTCAGAGGTCGTTTGGTGTAAGATTTTAAAACCAATAGTTACGGGTTAAAAAAATAGTCCAGGGATAAAACGTTTGGTGTCTTGTTTGGTTGCTAAGTTTGGGATAACTTATCCCGGGATTAACAAATAGTACCAGCATCAGTTATCCCATTCTTTTGGTGGTATAATAATCCACGATAATGTATATTGAGATAAATCCATAAAATGACAAAAGTGCCCTCCAAATTCTTTGATTATCAGTTTTCACACACACACATATATATATATATAAAAGGTAGTAAAAGATATTTTTGTAAACAAACAATATATTCTTACAAAGAATGCAATGCATATTATTTTTAGGATTACTGATCCGACATAACTTGTCTTCAAATCAAACGACCCCTTACTGTAAGCTAGCGTTTGGACATAGATATCTTAGATTAAATTTTTAGAATTTATCTTCAGCTATTTGTTTGACTATAAACCCAAAAAAAATGGCTCAAATCAGATTTTTGGGACTAAAACTCACAAAAACTTCAACTTTTTCTAAAGTAAATGTATGTCCAAACATAATTTTGAATTCCTAAGCTCACAACTTCAAAAGCTCAAATTTAAAGCTTCAACTTTAAAATTTAAGATCAAAGGAGTTAAAAATGTGTAGCGTATCATAATGTCCGATTGTAAATTTCAGGTAGAACGTTTGATGTGAAAAGTTATTCCCTCTGTCTTAATTTATGTGATATACTTTTCTTTTTAATTCGTCTAAAAATAACACTTTTCTATTACTGAAAAAGTTTCAACTTAAAATTTCAAGTCGTGTTTTCGATCACAATTTTTAAAAATATTTATTACTTTCTTAAACTTTATCTCAAATCAAAACACAAATTGAGATACTAAATATAGAAAGCACCTTTTTTCTATAAAAAAAAATAAAAAATAAAAGAAAAGTTAGAATATGTCTTTCTTTCTAACATAACAACTAGCTGGATTTGTCGGTCCATGCACTCTCTCCACACAGTTCCCCACAGTACTACTTCCTATACTATATTCATCACAAATTCCAAATGACATAAATTTGCACGAATTCATCTACTACTACATAGAAAGCTTTGCTTTATATGAATAGTGGCATCTCCTGTTTTTCAGAGCTGAAATATAGTAATCATTACAATTGGTGTTTGACATACCTATATGCTAGATTTTCTGCATACAATGCTATAAGGGCCTTACGTCCTAATTAAGCATTACTGCATATGTTGTCGAATAACTATGTAAATTTTAGCAACAGATGTTGGGTATGCTAAATACTGAAAAACACAGGTAATCTGCGAAACAACAAAACAAATTGTGTGGGAGATGTTAATATTCCATCCGTTCTATTTATGCGACAGTTTTTCATTTTAGCCCGTCAAAGAAAGAATGTACCTTTATTTATTTAATTTAATACATAATCCATAGTAATAATTTACTTTAAAGTTTTCATTTTCTCACTAATTAGATTATTGTAATCACATAAATATCTATGACTTGTTCTAGATCACAATTTTTTTTTTTAAAAAAACCTTATTGTTAAACTTGGCGGATGACAATCGAATATTATTACATAAATTGGAACAGAGGAAGTATTATCTTATGATGTTACAAATTGGAAGTGGAGTTTCAAAGGAAATAGCTAAAACCGAACAAAAGGAAGAAAAAGAAGAAAGGAGGAGAAAAGAGAAAACAATGATTGGAGGGCTACGCTCCATACCTATGGATTTAACTTATATACACCGACCGTCTAACAGTCTTATATATTGAAGTAATTTAAGAGTAGATGTAATTGGTGTGATGTTCAGGTAACGTGGGTGGAACATTTGGAGTGCCAAAAAGGTATAGTGGACTCTTTGTACCGTGTAATTGTTAACAGTGGCCAAGCATTTGGCGCAAGGCGCTGGATGGCTACTCTTCAGCAGCAATGTGAACGCCTCCTCTTCTTCATGGCTACCAATATTCCTACCAAGGACACTCCTGGTAATTAAACACTTAGATGTTGGACCCCGTTCGAGTTCTTCGTGTGTTTACTTATTCATATTCTGAACTCCCTTGAGAAAAGCTTTTATCTGTCAATGTATACTCCAGGTGTTGCCACGCTTGCTGGTCGAAAAAGTATACTAACATTGGCACAAAGAATGACTTGGAGTTTCTGCCGCATGCTTGGAGCTTCGAGTTATAATACATGGAACAAGGTCCCTAGCAAAACTGGACAAGAGGATATTAGGGTGGCCTCTAGGAAGAACTTAACTGATCCTGGTGAACCCTTGGGCCTGATTCTTTGTGCTGTTTCATCCATTTGGTTGCCCGTCTCTCGCAACGTCCTATTTGATTGCTTGAAAGATGAAAACCGTCGCCATGAGGTTAGTAAGCCCAATTAGCTCTTCTTGTTATAATTTGGGTTCATTAATATCTTGTTGTTAGCAAATCGCCTTGTATTTGTCCTGTCCTTGTGTTAATGAAGCTTCATCGTTGAATAACTGGATTTCACATGCCGAAGTATTTCAGGAAAAAAGAAACAAATTTACTCCTCTATTTTTTACGATGGTTATCTTACCTTCTATTATACTTCAATTTGGAGCTTTGTTATGGACAAATACGAAACGGTTTGCCAACAACAATGTATGAATGACCAAAAGTATATAGGAGGGTGAAATTAAGTACTAGTAAAAGATACTTTTGATCCTTTTCCTTGAGCTGAAGGTCTATCGAAGACCTCTCTACCTTCCAAGGTAGGGGCAAGGTCTCGTAGACTCTACCCTCCACACACCCCACTCGTGGTATTACACTAGGTACGTTGTTGTAGCAGTAAAATAAGGGGTTAACTGGGATTTGACACTTTTAACGTCTTTTCATCCAAGTGGGATGTCATGTCAAATGGAGGTCCGGTGCAATCTGTTGCAAATTTAGCAAAAGGCCAAGACAAAGGAAATGCGGTCTCAATCCAAGTGAGTATCCCTCGGAGAAGATGGTTGGTTTAAATCCCCCACTTCCTTTTCCCTTCTTCTTCTCCATTTGTGAATATAAACTATAAAGAAGAGATTTAATCAGGGCTACCACTTCTTTCTAATTGAAAATTTGTAACTATGAACTCTATTCAGGCAGTTAAATTAAGAGAAAACATGTGGATCCTCCAAGATACTTGCACCAATGCTCATGAATCTGCAGTGGTCTATGCCCCGGTGGACATTGCAGGCATGCAATCTGTTATAACAGGTTGCGACTCGAGCAATATTGCTATGTTACCTTCGGGTTTCTCAATCCTCCCTGATGGCCTAGAGTCGAGGCCTTTTGTTATCACTTCTAGACCAGAGGACAGAAGTTCAGAAGGAGGATCCTTGCTAACAGTCGCTTTTCAGATTCTAACTAGCAGTTCTCCAACAGCAAAACTTTCTAAGGAGTCTGTTGAATCCATCAACAACCTTTTATCATGTACATTGCACAAGATCAAGGCAAGTTTCCAATGTGAGAATGGATATTAATTCTTGTAGGTAGAAAAAGATGCTAATCCCATTATACAGATGATATAGTTCTACTCCTTTATCCTTTTCATCTGAAGAGACTGATGAAAAGGATTTACGAACAATGGGTTCTTCCCCCGTTATTGTAATTCCCCCCTCTCATCCAGATAGTAAAGGAAACATGTTCAAACACAAAAGCTTACATACTATAAGACTTCTAGTCAGTGTAATTTTCTTTCCTTCTCTTCTTCGTGCTTTATGATCTCTGTGCAGTGAATTTAAAAAATAAAATGGTAACGTATTTTCCCCTTTTTTGTAATGGCTTAGGATCAGCAAAACTAGGTTAAACTAGATATTATAAGAAATGAGAGGCACCTACAACATTTTGCCATATAAAGTATATTGAGAAAGTACTAAAACGTCGACCAACTAATAAACAAACAATTTTTACGCTAAATCAGGCAGTGAAGCTACAAGCTGGACAACAAGGGATGGATTTACCCATTTTAAAACATCAATGTAATTCAAAGATGGAGTACTTTAAAACTAGGCCCAAGACATGATTTTTGAGGTACAATTTTAATGGAATTTTTTCCTTTTGTCATTGGAGTGCCAGGCTTTCAAATAAATCTCAGGCATGTCAAGTTCTTTTGAAAAGAAGATAGCAAGTACACGGATAAGCTAGCTTTATCGGACATTTGTTGCCTCTTAAAATGATATATGCAGATTGCGTGTATTATGCATCTGCATCCAAGTTCAGAATACAAGAGACAAATGATAATATGCCCATTGATGCAGGTTCCTCTTTCACCTACTTCTACGGCATTGATGGTGAAAAGAGAATAAAAATTATTTCTCTTCGCAAAGCTAATAGCATTTACAAACATGAATTGATAAAAGATCTAGCTAAAGTGGTAAGGCTGCATTTGCCTCTAATGATTATATACTAATCCTTCTATCCAAGAGTTGGAAAACTAATGTTTGATAGATAACTATACTTCAGTAAAACATAGAGCATACCATAAATACAGGTGCAAAACAAAGAGAGCTTTACAATGCCAATCTCTCCTTCAAGATAGGGAACCCAATCCATGAAAACTATAACCAATTACAAGGAGAAAATCTCAAGAATTTATGAATTTTCCAAGTGTTATAGAGAGTTCACAAAATTTAAATCTAAGGCTTCATATGTTTCAATCTCGCAGTCAGGAAAAAATCAAAGGAGAAAGAAACTTTCAGAACACATAAAATTGAGACATTTATCCTAATACCCTTCATCAAAGGAGACATTTATCCTAATACCATCTGTTAGTGGCAGATGCAGCCAAATCGATAGGAATGAAAAAATAGCATTACAAGACGACACATCCAAGTTGAACTCTATTATAACTAAAATTGGATTAAAAAGACAGCCATCAAAAGTTCTGAAATTCTTGCACCATCATAAAAGCACTAATTTCCTCAATTGATTATGTTCAGCATTCTACATGAATCACAAGAAATATGCATCTAACTATTTGAGTTAGAACTCCATAAACTTCTAGTAAAATGAAGAAGCAAAATACCAACTTTCCCAAGTGAAACTAATTCAAAGTTTTCGACTTTGAAGATTACGCAGCAAGAACAACAGCATACCCTGTGTAGTTCCACTTCCACAAAGTGAGGTTTGAGGAGGGTAGAGTATTCGCATACCTTACCCCTACCTCAGAGATAGAGAGACTCTTTCCGATAGAAACTCAGCCAAGGAAAAACTGTCCAAAACAATCCCGAAAAAGAAGTAACGGAAGTACAAGAAACAACATTACAACAAAGCAATAACAACGACAGTAACAGAACAGGAACTACAACAAAACAATAAGATAATTGAGGTACAAGGAAGAACAACAGAAAGATACCGCAAAAAACCTTCAGCTACATCAATAACCCCGTCAATTTTTCCAGTGAAACTTACTACGATACGGTTCAATTCCGGGTCGGGTCTAGGCAAGTTGTACATTCAGGTACACAGAGAAAAGAGGATTAATTAGAAACTGAATAGACTAATCTCAATTAAAACACGCCATTACCATGAAAATCCCAACAAGACAAAAGAAGAAACAGAAGAGTACAAGATTATAAAATGCCCAACAAAAGAAAGCAAGCTCTCACTCTAACTCTCCTGGAGAGAAGATTGAAGCGGCAACCCAAGTTCCTTATTCTCATCCTCCTTAACTTTCGGCTGATTCCTCGGAGGTACAGGCACGGCAATGAACGCCTTCGTCTTACTAATAGGTTTACTCTTTTCAAGCTGAACAAAATCCCCAACTTGAAATTGATTCAAAGGGTCATGAGCTTGGTACTTCTTCTTCTTCCTTACTCGGCGTTTATACTTGGGGTGCGGAGCAAGTCGAGTAACTTCAACAGAGACAGTTTTGTCGTTTGTCGAACAAACGACTTTGCCTTGCATTGATCTCATGGCGCGAATTGGAGGCAAGAAAGAAGGGGGAGATGGGTTAGGGGAAGTGATGGAGGAAGAGGGTTTGGAGAGATGGGAAAGAGGAGAGGAGCCATGGAGGAAAGGGGTGGAAATGGTGAGGGATTTTTTGAATTGGGAAAGGGGAAGTTGAAGGAGAGGAGAAGTAAAGGACATTGTGTTGTGTTTGGATAACACAAAAGAGATGAGGGAAAGAGGAAGGATATTGATATATATTTTATCTGTATGTTATCTCTTTGCTCTATTTTTAAATTTCCTTTGAATTTTGTAAGGTTAATTATATTTGACACACTAATAGTATGCTATGAAAACCTCCCATTTACAAAAAAAAATAAATAAAAAAAAATTGGTGTAATTGATAAAGTTATTATTATGTGATTAGGGCCACGAGTTAGAACCTGAAAACAACCTCTTGCGGAAGTCAATCAAATAAAACACAAATCCAAGGACTTTTCCTAAGTTGAGGAAATTAAAGGGGATCAACGATTAAGTTACTTTATTTTAAAATTAAAAGAATTGGTGTATGTCACGACCCGAGCCTAGGCCCTAGCCGTGACGAGCATCCCAAACCATGAAGGCCCGGAACACCCATTCTCTATCTGGTTATCATGCACAACATTCATAATCATAATAAAATGCGGAATTGAAACTGAGTACGGAAAACATGGTCAAGTCCTGCAATATTTCTGAATAATACTATCTGACATCAGTCTGCGAAATCTCTACTAAGAACATAAACCTTTGTCTGAAAAGAAGCTGAGACAAGGCCCCCAGTAAACCAAAAACATAATAAATAAGATAGTGTCTGACATAATTAGGCCTTCCGAATAGTAGAAGGCTCACCACTGTGAGATCAAGTCTGCAAACCCGAGAATGTCTACTGAGTAGCTGGACCCCTAGACTGTGCCTCAGAACCTGGAAGGAGGGGGGGTCAGCACAAAAGTACTGGCACGCGAAGCAATCCAAAAGTAGTATAATGGAACATACATACATATATATATATATATATATATATATATATATATATATATATATATATATATATATATTAAGGGAAAGCAATTTTTCATCAAGACATCATGTATAAAACTGTTTCTGAAAAACACATGGGCACTTTCTGAAAACATGCAATCTGTCTGTTCATTTCAAATCATGATCTGTGTTTTACTTCTGAGTTAGGTGGTATTCCCCTACAAGTCTGAATATTCCACGGGCTGTATGGAATCCGCCATTGACTCGGCGGGGAAGCCCCCAACCTAAGTGTGCCGCAAGGGTTGGAGTGTCTGAGTCTGATACGCCACAGGACATTTAAGTCAGCGCATAATAATATACCCGGGTCGGCAAACCACGGTTTTAGGCAAAGAGTTGTCTGAAACTCCCGCCTTCTTCAGGGAACCACTTAAGCTCTCTTTATGCCCTATTTTAGCCTTTTCTGAACATGTATCATTCTGAAATTTCTAAATCATGAGAGTCTGATAAAAATCTGATTTCTGAACTAGTCTGTGTCTGTTATGGCATTTGTCTGAGTTGGTATCGTCATACCAAGACTTGCAAGTCCTATTTCTGAGCCATAATGTATTAAGCAAGAGCTTTCATTCAAAACATAGTTTAGACCACCAAAACATGTAATTTGCATTAAAGATGTCATGTTCCGAAACTCAAGTCAAATCCATGCAAAACTTTCATCAAACATATGGTGGTCATGTGCATTTTTGGCAAAACCATGCATTCTTTCATTACATGCATATTCAACATTCACAACCCTCTCTTTCGTGTTCAAAATATTGTATATTACGTGAAACATGGAAAAAGTTACATTAAGAGAGAGGTTTCATGAAAATCATGCTCTAAATTCATATTTTAGGACAAACACACACATATATATATATATATACATATAACTTTCAAATCACTTTGGGGGAAAGCCAAAAGGCCAAAACAATATCATTAAAGCTTCTGAAACATGAGTATGTACATGAATTCGAAAACCCAATTCTTAAAACATGATTTCTATGCCCATGAGATTTTAGGAAAACCCCGCGTACCTTATTCTCCACGAATTTTTGGTGTCTATTGAAGCCTACGTCGAGAGGATTCCGAATCTGTAATTTGTTTCACGAAGAAGTTTCGGAATGATCGGTCCTTCAAGCTTATTTTCTCAAACCCTAGTTGCTCCTTCTCTTAAGTTCTTGAAGGATTAGATTTTGGGATTTTATAGGAGGCTTCAATGTTGTTAATAGGCCCAAATCCGTTTAGGAGTGGGTAAGGACGATTTTGGGTTTTGTAAGGACTAACTTGCACTTAAAGTAACTCAAAACGGAGTGTTTTCGTCACCTGAAACCATAACTATGCGCCGCCCTTTGCATTGCCTAAATTTACATAGGCGCCGCCCTATGCATCGCCTATATTTGCATAGGCGCCGCCCTATGCATAGCCTATATGTGCATAGGCGACACATTCAACTTTGAAAGGCCATAACTTCTTCACCGGGTGTCCGTTTTAGGCGAATTTGGTATCGTTGGAAAGCTTATTCAATTATCTACAATTTGGTATATAGTAGGCCACCCATTTCATCATATACAATGAGTTATGGTCAATAGAATTTGACATAAATTACAACGTCCACTAAAACTTAATCGATCGAAATGGTTTTAACTCGTCCTTGAGTTGAAGGACTTCTATGGTCTAAATTCATGCTCAAATGGATTCAAAAACTACAAAATTGATTAACATGCCAAATTGGTATAGGATTTAAGGCTCTGGGATTATCAACGCATCAGAGTCATATTTTTTATTCTAGCCCGAAATGCGGGGTGTTACATTATCTCCCCCTTGGGATCATTCGTCCTCGAATGATGGGTAGGAACTTGTTGAAGCCTTAAAGGTATGGAATAACGCAGGCACGACATGTCTTTTAATAAAGAATACACTGATCTGAAACATGACCATATGGATGGAACTACTGATATTCTGAATTCTTATATCGGACATGCATATCTGATGCATGGAATACACGACTGGAGCTACTCATAAGCTGAGTTCTCATAATGAACATGCATACCTAATGTATGGATTTGTTATTGAGTTGTTCTCATGAACGCAGAACTAAATACACAGATAAGCTGAGCTTTTTCTATGGGACATGCATTTTTAATGCATATCTGACTGAACTGACGTGTGAACGTATGACTGAATACACAATGATAACTGGTGTGGAGCTTGTAATAAAAATCTATGCATGCAACTGAATGGGGTATCTACCCCTTGGGACCCTATGTCCCTCTATGAATGCTCAATTCACGAAGATGCTCAGAAAACTGAGGCAATGCACTAGGCACCTACAAATTTAATCATATCTGAACATCTGGAATCTAAAACGAGCACATGATGCATGAATTAACCTATACTCGCAAATACTAGTATACTCTATCTTGGAATAGTAACATATCTGAGATTTTGGGTAGCTTGATTGAATGAAAAGACGAGAAAACAAGTCATGCGAATCTGACGGCTAAACTGATTTGCTGGCCACATAGACTGAACTACGCTAGAGGCTTATACTCAATCTGGAGTATCTTATCAACACTCTTCCTTACGAAGTCCTGGTAGCATTAGATAGCAAAATATTTGGGCATGAGTCACACTAGACATCCGACTATAGGATCCCAACATTGACACTGTTCTATAGTATGGAACATAGGCATATATCTCATAAACTAGGGTAGAATTTTCAGGCCTTAGTCAATGCGACTTCTTGCTTTCAAGCTTAGCACACTTCTCGAGTATCCCTTAACTATACTATTCCCTATAAATATCATATTCATTCAATTCAGCTTAAAATTCTCATCTGAGCATTGATAAAAAAATTTCTACTAATGTCTAAAATAGCTTCATCCTTACACCGCGATCAAGCCTAACTCTAAGTCACAAAAATACAACATGCTACACTACGCTATTATTCTAAACCATATGACGCCACCTTCTATATCTCTTTTAAAGATCGCATCCTAAGCATAACATGTCTTACCACTTCAATGACTACTCTGAACTCTTAATATGAAGTCGCTAATGCATATTGCGACCTTCCACTACAATCCCAAAACGTCATTCAAGCCTAATTTATAACCGCATGTTAACTTCAAGGCAAACACCCATAAATACATACTTCACATAGTTTCTAAACTATTATCAATATAACTCCCACGCGCTATCCTAAAAACATACACACACAAACTTTTCCACTAAACATCACATGTATCAAAGATTGGCCCAAAATCTCACTTCATACTTATGGACTTATCTAAACAAACGTACTATGATCTTCCATCAACAAGAACATTTACATCATCACCACTATCATTGCACAGGGAGGTCACTAAAAGGTTAAAACATAAGACCCTGAAGCATGAGAAGATTTTTATATGGGACTGAACACACTATAAAGAGTGAGTACATGCGTCATGAGTTGCATGGCCTCAACTAGAGTTCCTAACATAAGGAATGTAATTCCGACTACTTGAATGAAGTAGAAATCATTATCTTGGAACTGGAAGAGTACGTGACTCTCTATCATATACAGGAATCACGAACTATGATCACGGAACTAAAACGTAAAGCTTGAGTAGGCATTGGGATCACTGAAAAATACTAAGATAGGAATGGGTTGAGTCTCACTCTCACTTTCTGACGTTCTCTGTCGTCATGACATCACTACTAGAATCTGAGAACCTGACTTGGTTATTCATTCTATCATCTCCCCCTTAGCTTCAAACCATCATCTTAAGTTGTGGGAGATACCGTTTTAGACTTTAAACTTAACTGCACTCTGGGGTATGAAAAATGACAATACACATAATCAATATAAATTGACCCTAATGACTACATCTGGAAGTGGAAAAACCTACTACAAATACCGCCTTCTGAGACAAACTCTATCATTCTGTAACCCCAATAGTCATCATCTATTAGTCGAACACTTACTAACTTCGAAACTTCATGAGCATCCCCAAAGTTGAAGCGCACACCCTCTAGTACCTCTACTCTTATTTCTATTAGCACAACTTTCAAGGCACTCGTCACACATCTACTCAACGGTACCACTAGTCACACACAACATGTAGTAGCATTAGAATAAATACCGCCGTTTTAAACCACCCTGGGCATACTTCTACATCATACATACACCGTCATACTTCATTATGAAATCAAATAAACTTAGGCACTCGGATAGACTGTTTCAAGCCTATAGATCACTTCCCAATAACTAGTATCATTAGTCAAGAAACCTTCACTTTCACCTTCATGGCCATCAACTGTTCAAACTTAATATAGTGCTATGCATGATTTACAACCCAACCTTACACGAAATTTTCACTTGGAAACTATGAAATAAACATCACGAAACACTAGTGCACTAGAACTTCATAACCACAATAATCGATCATGACCTAACGGTTTACCTTATCATCATTCCGTTAGCATGTACTATTTCAGCACCTCAAGCCTACTAAATTAATCCCACAAAACATGCATCATCAAACTCGTGCCACTATTTACCACCACACCATTTCAATTCAATCCTATAGTTTAGTATCAATCATTTACCACCAATGGAGAATGCAACATAATATAAATATACTAATCCATCATATTGGGATATTCTACCCAAATATCTCAAAAATCTACTACATACCTTCTCACAAGTAGCACTAGTTTACAACTACCAATGAAAAGAGGGTCAAGGGCGTTAAAGCCTCATAATAGACATGGTCAACCTTATCCTTATATTATAACCCCGTACAATCGTATCTACTTATACTTCTTTCTCACATCACAATTACTTACCCAAGCGTACATTTACACTACCTTCAAAATCCACAACAACCATGAGTCTATACATATATTCAACCAACACAAGAACCACACGTTGAGTGACAAATTGTTAGTGAATCGAAAGAGCCCCACACGGCTTCACTAGACTTTTTAGTTTCACCAACACGATGATAAAATATTTTCAAGAGATAGAAGCTTGTCACACAACATTCCATAATCTAAGGATACACATCTTACTCCGTAAGAATAAAAATCTGAGTTAAACGCTTCCCTCACAGACTACCATACAATCCACACATGCTACTAGCTACCACATTAGTCTATCACCATAAGGGGTAAATCACCCTCACTCTCACTTCTAACTTTGTGACTTTACATCACCAACTTCTTGGTCTAATTTCATTACCAATAGGTCATGAAAACAAAACTTTGACTCATACTACTATTTGGGTGGAAATACAGTTCCAACATTCTACTACACATCATCCCCCCTTAAGCAAGACATTTGTAACATAAATTTGAAGGGGACTAAACGCAATTAATACCTCAAGCTGAAAAGCACGATTCCATCAGGATCAATGTTTACATCGGAATCAATACACATTGAAGCACTAACGGATTCTTAGTCCTTGCACAAATTTTAACTCTTATATGGTTCAATCAGAAAGTACCGTACCATTTAGATTCTAAACTTCTGTACTTGAATCACCTTAATAATGAGACATATCTGAGGACATTAGAGTAAGGAAAGAATATGGGATGACTTTTTACTTTCGTATGGGCGACACCATAGCACGAATTAGAGTATGAAAGAGGAACATTCTGACTCTATTGCACGAACTAGAACGTGAAGAAAAAGAGACATTCCTAAACGCCTAGTAGCCTCCTGCTTATAAGTGTGGCGAGCTACACACCCATAAACAAGACTTTACCCGACGCGATTTCGCAGACACCCTGGGACTATGAATCGTGCTTTGATACCAAGTTTGTCACGACCCGAGCCTAGGCCTTAGCCGTGACGAGCATCCCGAACCTTGAAGGCCCGGAACACCCATTCTCTATCTGGTTATCATGCACAACATTCATTATCATAATAAAATGCGGAATTTAAACTGAGTACGGAAAACATGGTCAAGTCCTGCAATATTTCTGAATAATACTATCTGACATCAGTCTGCGAAATCTCTACTAAGAACATAAACCTTTGTCTGAAAAGAAGCTGGGACAAGGCCCCCAGTAAACCAAAAACATAATAAATAAGATAGTGTCTGACATAATTAGGCCTTCCGAATAGTAGAAGGCTCACCACTGTGAGATCAAGTCTGCAAACCCGAGAATGTCTACTGAGTAGCTGGACCCCTAGACTGTGCCTCAGAACCTGGAAGGAGGGGGGTCAGCACAAAAGTACTGGCACGCGAAGCAATCCAAAAGTAGTATAATGGAACATACATACATATATATATATATATATATATATATATATATATATTAAGGGAAAGCAATTTTTCATCAAGACATCATGTATAAAACTGTTTCTGAAAAACACATGGGCACTTTCTGAAAACATGCAATCTGTCTGTTCATTTCAAATCATGATCTGTGTTTTACTTCTGAGTTAGGTGGTATTCCCCTACAAGTCTGAATATTCCACGGGCTGTATGGAATCCGCCATTGACTCGGCGGGGAAGCCCCCAACCTAAGTGTGCCGCAAGGGTTGGAGTGTCTGAGTCTGATACGCCACAGGACATTTAAGTCAGCGCATAATAATATACCCGGGTCGGCAAACCACGGTTTTAGGCAAAGAGTTGTCTGGAACTCCCGCCTTCTTCAGGGAACCACTTAAGCTCTCTTTATGCCCTATTTTAGCCTTTTCTGAACATGTATCATTCTGAAATTTCTAAATCATGAGAGTCTGATAAAAATCTGATTTCTGAACTAGTCTGTGTCTGTTATGGCATTTGTCTGAGTTGGTATCGTCATACCAAGACTTGCAAGTCCTATTTCTGAGCCATAATGTATTAAGCAAGAGCTTTCATTCAAAACATAGTTTAGACCACCAAAACATGTAATTTGCATTAAAGATGTCATGTTCCGAAACTCAAGTCAAATCCATGCAAAACTTTCATCAAACATATGGTGGTCATGTGCATTTTTGGCAAAACCATGCATTCTTTCATTACATGCATATTCAACATTCACAACCCTCTCTTTCGTGTTCAAAACATTGTATATTACGTGAAACATGGAAAAATTTACATTAAGAGAGAGGTTTCATGAAAATCATGCTCTAAATTCATATTTCAGGACAAACGCATATATATATATATATACATATAACTTTCAAATCACTTTGGGGGAAAGCCAAAAGGCCAAAACAATATCATTAAAGCTTCTGAAACATGAGTATGCACATGAATTCGAAAACCCAATTCTTAAAACATGATTTCTATGCCCATGAGATTTTAGGAAAACCTCGCGTACCTTATTCTCCACGAATTTTTGGTGTCCATCGAAGCCTACGTCGAGAGGATTCCGAATCTGTAATTTGTTTCACGAAGAAGTTTCGGAATGATCGGTCCTTCAAGCTTATTTTCTCAAACCCTAGTTGCTCCTTCTCTTAAGTTCTTGAAGGATTAGATTTTGGGATTTTATAGGAGGCTTCAATGTTGTTAATAGGCCCAAATCCGTTTAGGAGTGGGTAAGGATGATTTTGGGTTTTGTAAGGACTAACTTGCACTTAAAGTAACTCAAAACGGAGTGTTTTCGTCACCTGAAACCATAACTATGCGCCGCCCTTTGCATTGCCTAAATTTACATAGGCGCCGCCTTATGCATCGCCTATATTTGCATAGGTGCCGCCCTATGCATCGCCTATATGTGCATAGGCGACACATTCAACTTTGAAAGGCCATAACTTCTTCACCGGGTGTCCGTTTTAGGCAAATTTGGTATCGTTGGAAAGCTTATTCAATTATCTACAATTTGGTATATAGTAGGCCACCCAGTTCATCATATACAATGAGTTATGGTCAATAGAATTTGACACAAATTACAACGTCCACTCAAACTTAATCGATCGAAATGGTTTTAACTCGTCCTTGAGTTGAAGGACTTCTATGGTCTAAATTCATGCTCAAATGGATTCACATACTACAAAATTGATTAACATGCCAAATTGGTATAGGATTTAAGGCTCTGGGATTATCAACGCATCAGAGTCATATTTTTTATTCTAGCCCGAAATGCGGGGTGTTACAGTGTAACTGATAAAGTTACTACTCTCTCCGTTTTGTTTTAGTTGGCTTCTTTCTAAAAATATTTATTTTAATTTAGTCGTCCTTTTGATGAAATCAAGAGTATTTTGTTATGTTCTTCCAATACTACTCTCAACATTAAATGACTAAACAAAGTATATTTACTCAAATTTATATTTTCAAAGCATAATAAATAAGGCTAATTTGGTAAAATAAACCCCTAATAAATATTTTCTTAAGAGGAGTGTCAAGTAAAAAAAGGCCAACTATTTTGAAACGGAGGAAGTACCATGTCGGTAGGGTCATAAATTCAATTGTTCTATTTGATACAGATTTAAGAATTAATTGATCTTATTAATATTGAAGGGGTTACAGCTGTATATATAGAGAACTGAAGAATAACTAATTACAGAATAACCCAGATGTATTTAATAATTATATATGTAGTCTATTATCCCCCCGCAAGCTGATCAGCGGTAACGAGGGGCAGCTTGGAGCAGAGAGACTGAAAAGGCTGTAACGGAAGAGGCTTGGTGAGAATATCAGCAAGCTGGTCAGTAGATGGGACATAGTGCGTGGCCATCGCTCCTGCAAGTACCTCATCGCGAACAAAGTGACAGTCAGACCCAACATGCTTCATACGATCATGAAGGACTGGATTTTTGGTAACACAAATAGTGGACTGATTGTCACAATAAATCTGTGGTTTCGTCGGGGGAATGCCAAGTGCATCCGTAAGGTATCGTAACCACATGGCTTCAGCAACACCCGCAGCCATGGCACGATATTCTGCTTCTGTGGAGGAACGGGACACTCGCGTTTGCTTCTTGGTGCACCAGGAAATCAGATTCGGTCCCATCATAACAATATATCCAGTAGTGGACTTTCGATCATCTTTGTCGTTAGCCCAATCCGAATCAGAAAAAACATATATATCAAACGAGCCCTTTTGAAATAAAATTCCACAGTGAAGAGTACCTTGAAGATAGCGCAGAATGCGTTTCAAGGCCTGAAAGTGTTGTTCTGTGGGAGCATGCATTGATTGGGAGACTCGATTGACTGCATATTGGATGTCCGGACGAGTAACAGCAAGATAATGAAGTCCACCGACGAGGCTCCGATATAGTGTAGGATCGGCAAAGGGAGTATTCGGCCCTGGGGATTGGCGGACTGCCATGGGAGTGACCGCGGGTTTGCAGTCTGTCATTCCAGCCCGATTTAGAAGTTCAAGGGTATATTTTGTCTGATGCATCAATATGGTTCCCGATTTGCGGATGAGTTCGAGGCCAAGAAAGAACTCCAGAGGACCGAGGTCCTTAAGTTTGAAGTCACGATGCATAGCTTCAGTAATTTCAGTGATGAGTGATGACGAGCTGCCTGTAATAACAATATCATCCACATAGATAAGAATGATGACTGTCCCTCGAGAACAGTGAAGGGTGAAGAGGCTGTTGTCATGATGGTAGGTGCGAAAACCAAGACCCTGCAGAAAAGTAGAGAGACGTGTGTACCAGGCACGAGGGGCCTGTTTCAGGCCATACAGTGATTTGCGAAGCTTGCAAACATAGTGAGGACGGTTGGGATTAACATATCCCGGTGGCTGAACCATATAGATTTCTTCCTCAAGATGACCATGAAGAAAGGCATTGCTGACGTCTAGCTGATGAAGCGGCCAATCATAGTGAAGAGCAAGAGACAAGACCAGACGAATAGTCTGTTGCTTAACAACAGGGCTGAAGGTCTCCTTATAATCCACACCATACTCCTGATGATACCCTTTTGCAACCAGACGTGCTTTATAGCGAGAAAGAGATCCATCTGAATTTCGTTTGATGCGAAACACCCATTTGCACCCAATAGACTTTCGGTTACTAGGCAGAGGTACCAAATCCCATGTACGTTGTTCATTCAGAGCCTGAAATTCCTCATCCATAGCTTGGCAGCAGAAACTATTTTTGGAGGCTTGGTTGTAGGTAGTAGGCTCAGTTGTGGGATGTGCATCAAAGGGTATTTGAGTGTGGTAGGCTTTGGGTTTGAAGGTACCGGCCTTGGCTCGGGTTGTCATAGGATGAGTGTTGAGTGGAGGGTGATTAGGAAGGGGTGGTGGAGTTGTATGATGCGTGGGCGGGGGTTGGGTGGGGCTGCCGTGGGAGCTGGGATGTGCAGCGGTGGATGGGGTGGCTGTATGTGTGTTAGGAGTATGATGTAGGGAAGTGGTGGGTTGTGTGGCAGTCGGCTGGGTGTTCGGGTGGGAGGTTTGGGGTTTCGGGTGGGTAGTGGTGTAGTGGGGTACCGGGTTAGGTGCCGAGTGAGCCGGAGCATGAGCGTGAGAAAAGGACGGAAATAATGGCACAACGCCAAGTGGATTGGGGGAGTATGGAGTAGAGGAAAGACTTGTGTAAGGAAATTGTTCCTCCACAAAACGAACATGACGGGAAACATATGTTTTCTGAGATACAGGATCGAAACATTTGTAACCTTTGATAGTGGGATGATAGCCTAGAAAGACACAAGGGGTGGACCGAGGTTGAAGTTTATGTTGAGTGTGCGGACGCAACCAGGGATAAACTAGACACCCAAACGGGCGGAGATGGATATAGTCGGGTGGATGATTGTAGAGACGGGCATATGGAGTGGAGTTGGAGAGAGTGTGAGTGGGCATGCGATTTATGAGGTAGTTGGCAGTAGCAAGGGCATCAACCCAAAAGGAAACAGGTAAGGTGGAATCATGGAGGAGCGCAACAACTGTTTCTATTAGGTGACGGTGTTTGCGCTCAGCAACGCCATTTTGTTCAGGGGTATATGGACATGAAGTGTGATGAAGAGCCCCTAGATTTTGAAGAAAAACACCAAATGCATTGTTGACAAATTCTTTGCCATTGTCACTTCGAAAAATTTTGATTTTGGCATTAAATTGATTTTGAACCATTCGGTCAAAGTTTACAAAAATAGTATAAGCTTCGGATTTAAATTTCAGAGGATAAAGCCAAGTGAATTTACTGTAATCATCAACAAAACAGATATAATAACGAAAACCTTGAACAGAAGGAACTGAGGTTGGACCCCAAACATCAGAATGAATTAATTGAAATGGCGCAGTGGCCTTGTGTTCAGACAGTGAAAAAGGTAAACGACAAGATTTAGACACTGAACAGGACTCGCAATGTAATTTTTCTGAAAAATTAAAACCTAAGGAAGATAAAATGGATTTGGTGATGGCGGATGATGGGTGCCCAAGCCGGCGATGCCAGGTTGACGAGAGAATGGCTTGACTCACAACAGACGGAGACCTGGATGGAAGAGTGTATAGCCCATGCTCACAGCGGCCCGTGTACCGCACCCGGTTCGTGGTATTGTCCACTATCTGGAAATTGGTGTCATTAAAAATGAGGGTGCAGTTATTTTCTTTAGTAAAGCGATAAACAGATAAAAGATTGGATGTGAGGGAAGGGACGTGGTGAAGGGTTGAGAGATGAAATTTACCATTTGGGGTATAGACATACCCAGAGCCGGTGTTTGTGATGGGAAGGGATTGACCATTGCCTACTGTAATAGTTTCTGAGCCATGATACGGATGAGGAGCTTGAAGTTGTGAATAATCCGACGTCACATGGGTGTTAGCACCTGTGTCTAGATACCAATCGCCAGATTGAGCGTTTGTGGACGCATGCATCGCCCTTGATCCTCCGGACTGGCTATTTACATTCTGCGAGTCATCATAACGATACCAGCAATTAGCCGCAGAATGGCCCCGTTTAGCACAAATTTGGCACGTCGGAAGATCTCGTGTGGGCATCCGCTGGTTTCCTCGTCCCTGTCCGCGGCCTGACTGGAAGCCGTCCCTCGGTGGAGGCCCACCTCTGCCTTGCTGCCCGGTGTTTCGACGGTCACCGCCGCCGCTGCCTCGCCCTCGGTTACGGCAATCGTCACCGCGACCCCTGGCCGAGCCTCCGCTGCCAGCCGAGTAAAGAGCCGTGACGCCAGGGGTGGAACTGGCTTCTCCGAGCAGTAATTTGTGTTCCATGTCTAGATTCAATTCTTCTGCATTAAGCCATCCAGACAGTTGATTCAGAGTGATTTCGACAGGCGAGAGGCGAATATGCTGTTTGAGAGAGGAATAGCCAGCCGGAAGACCACGTATCACGGCATTCACCACGTCTCGTTCAGGAATAATCTCGTTCACAGCATCTAGGTCAGACAGAATAGAGGCCACATCATCAAGGTATTGAGTCATCGTCTTCGTTCCCTTCCGAAGAGTATGCAATTTGTCACGCAACTGAAAAATATGAGCCGTGGACACAGAGTTGTACCTTGTGGCTAGTGCGTCCCAAAGTGAAGCCGATGTGAGAAAACCCCGGGCGTGTTTGTGCACAGAGGGGCTAATAACTGCGAGAAGACAGGCTCGGATCTGAGTGTCTACGATCATCCACGGAAGGTAGTCGGGATTTGGGAGCTTGACGCCGTCCTTCTCGGCTGTCTCGGGCTGCGGCTTCTCCGCACCGTCAATCCATCCGAGCAGCAAGTTGGCTGCGAGGGCGGTGCGGACGTTAAGTGCCCAGGCCGGGTAGTTGTTGTCAGATAATTTTTCGGGGATGAGATTGTGGAGATTCCTGAGCAGTAATTTTACTCCAGACGGTAATTTTGACAGAGGATCAATAACCTTGTCCATGGCGCCGACCTACGGCGGAGGAGGGAGGCCGTGCGGCGTGGTGTAGACGGTGGCGGCGGCGCACACACGTCGGAAAAGAGGAGAGATTAGGGTTTGGGCGGAAGAAGAAACCCTAGCTTTGATACCATGATACAGATTTAAGAATTAATTGATCTTATTAATATTGAAGGGGTTACAGCTGTATATATAGAGAACTGAAGAATAACTAATTACAGAATAACCCAGATGTATTTAATAATTATATATGTAGTCTATTACTATTTTCCTTCTTGTTCATCAATAAAAAATCAAGACAAATTGGGCAGTATGATAAGACGTGAAAACACTCGATTCCATTTCGACCTCGATATGTGGAATCGTCTTGCGCCATATGTACTAATTACTAAGATTGTTCGGGAGACATGGTCCAAGTCCGGTGAAAAATGCAATAAAAAAATTATGATGTCAAAGTGTCCTTATTTTTTCAATTTTTCGACTACTGCGTGTTGATTATACTTATTTAAATACTACGTATTTGTATATTTTGCATTATTTTTCTGTTTATGAGTTAGAGCTCTGAAAATAGCTTCTTACAGAAATGCATGGTAAGTCAATCGAATAAAAGACAAATCCAAGGACTATTATTAAGTTGAGGAAATTAAAGGGGATCCAATTGAATTACTTTGGTTGAAAAATTATACAAGAAGAAGAAGTAATCTCATAAAAGTAGACTTTGAAGAGGGTAGTATGTACACAACTATTGAATTCCTTTCATATGAGATTTTCTTTCTTGTTTTGTTATATTTAAATAGTTGAATGCCCCAAAACTAAGGATTTGTTTGATTGAGAAATAAATTATTTCGAAATTAATTATCTCGAGATAAGTTATTCTTATCCCTCACACCAAACTAGCCATAAGTTTACTTCCAAATGGAACATGTAAAAAGTTTATCCAAGTGATGTTTATATGCTTATTGATGTAGACAGCATGCGAGTCGGTCCTATCAATGATCTGGCTAAGGTATTCAACAAAACTATGCAACTTTGTTAAACACCCTTTATACAAGAAAATTATAGTAATGTGGTAAAGGCCATTCAAAATCATTCTTATCTTATTTTTAGAAATTTCTGACTATTACATTTCTCGAATTGAATAACATGTCAAATTCAGCTACTCTATAGTCCAGGTGATAAAGGCATGAACCATAGCATGCACAGCTTTCGACCATGATCTTCAAATTCTTGTACAATCTATATCTATATTTATATATTATTAATAGGAGAGGATAAAATCTCCATGTTACGCCAAGTGACATCTTATTAATAAGTCATTTTACATCTTAGCACTAAAAATCAGTTAGTTTAGTTGCTAGTTATTATATGCAAGGCACAACCGTAGATCCAAGTGATATCTTTAATTTAGACCATTGAATTTTCAAATTTCAATTCCATTAGGACACAAAACTGCCGATACAATAATTTGAAATTTATTTGTTGATTTAACTTTATCCCATTATCATCATTAAAGGGATAAATGATAAGCCATAACTGATGGATATTTAATTGCGGACTTCAAAAGTCATGTAAACTCTAGGAGAGAGAAAAACTCTTATCTCTATTTCAAAATGGCATATGTTAGTTTTAACTGTAGACTCCACAGACATCTATAAACAACTTTGCCCTTTCTCTTGTCTAATAGCATGAAAGATTCTCATCTAATTTGTTGCCTTCTTTCTCATGGATGCGCCAACCGCCAGGCATTCACCAACTCAATGCCAAAATTGTACTCCTAGCACCTATGATTGGGATTCAAACAATCATGAAAGTGCATTACTTATAAATTTTGGAATCTAATATCCTCACCTCTTTTCTTTTTTTCGTTTGCTCCGTTTTTGTGTAGGAAAAATTACTTAGAAAAGAGATGAATTTTCTTCGATAATTGCAGATTATTGGAATCATTGAAATTTCACTGCAAGTTCTACTGTAGGAAAAAATAGGAGAAAACACTATATTGCGGTCAAATATTAGACAACTTAATAATTTTAGTTCCTCAAGAGAAGAAGGGCGAGAAACATATGCCTCAGTTGTACTCCTCTGAATAAGATCATTGCTGTCAATATTAGAGCGTGATAACTACAATTTGTTAATATTACTCTGTCACATTTATAGGAGATTATTTTTTCAGATTGCGCATATAACGACATTCTTATATTTTACTTTCCCTTACAATGTTCAATGACTTCACTATGTTGGCTTGGAGATTAATTAGATCCATAATGCGGTAAGAAAATACACATACATATTAGAATCTCTTTGACGTTTACAACTTGTGTTCTGATAGTAAGGCTTCTCTTTCTTATTGATACTTCTAACGTGCTGCCATTGATGGTGAGTGAAGAACTTGATCTTTCAAAATTATTGTCCGTTGAATTATGTATGTGCAGGGAAAATTTGGTGTTGAATTAAGAGGACTTCATTAAATATTTCATTTTTTGTGTTAAATGTGGAGATAATATATATCAGAATCGCAGTGTGTCCAGGTGTGGGATTCTTATTTGCTGTTAGTTTATTGCATATTTTATCTTTTGTAGTGTTGGTCTTGGTGGATAAAAACAAGTTTTGTAAAACAAAAAAAAATTATGCTACGACTCCATCACATAAACATCACTGATTACTGTAGTTGAAAGAACTTAAACCATAAAGTGTTGATGTGTATGAATTTTATAGGATAGATGTAATGTGGCAGATTGAATGGTTAAGATTCATATGTAAAGTTATCGTCATATGAGATAATACATCGAAACACTCCTAAACTTGTAGTCAAAATTTACTTTAGACCTAAACTAATTGGGCATTTATTTACCCCCTTAACAACTTTCAAGTGAATTTTTTCCATCCTAAAAAAATTATACCACTCTCAATACGGAGAGTGAAATGCACACGCCCCACGTAATTGCCAAATTAGTGCCACATCATTGTCATGTCATTGCCACGTAAGAAATTGTAATTTTTTTAAAAAAAATAATTCAATAAACATATTATTTTTTTTAAAAAGCAAAAAATATATTTATACTTTATATATATATATATATATTTTTTTTTTCTAAAAATATATATATTATTTATATATTATTTTTAATATATATATATATATATATATATAAAGAACTCCCCCTACTTCTTCTTTTCTTCTCCTCCAGCCCCCCGGCCCGTTCCTCTTCCTTCAATTCTTTAACAGCCCCTCAACCCCTTTTCTCCTCCTTCTTTAATTTCTTTTTCACCATTTTTCACCATTAACATCTATAACTTGATTCGAATTTAACAAGAAATTGATAAATAACTTGTTCATGTAGATTAAGCCATGACTCCTCTATCAACATTTAGAAATCAACAATTGCAAGTAGAACAAAGCCTAAACTCATCCACAATAATTTCAGATCTACCAAACGATTTAGCAGCAATAATACTAATATTTCTTTCTTTGTTCCGATCTGCCATGAAAATGCTTCCTGCTTTAATTCTTTTTCACCATTAACACCATTATTTCAAACCTTCTCAAATGCTCCAATAAGCACACAATGAGGAAGTGATAAATTGTCATAAGTTATTTATCATCACAAATTGGATGTAGTCATCTGAAAAAATTAAATAAAAGTAAAAAAAAAATTAATGAAGGGAGGGGTTAATGGAGCTTAGTAATAGTGTTCTTGAAAAAAAAAATTCAGCTTAAATGAAGAAGATGAAGAAATGGGGTGGGGTGGGGATGGAGGATATGAAGAAGATGAAGAAATGGGGTGGGATTACAAAGAAGATGAAGATATGGGGGTGTTGGGGGCGGGGGCGGGAGCGGGGGAGGGGGTGGGGGAAGGGGGTGGTTATGAAGAGGATGATGATGGAAGTGAATTTTTGATTTTTTTTAATCTAATATATATATATATATATATATGAAAACTTGTAAAATTAAAAGGTGGGACCCACCATCCTTCATGTTTTTTAAGCAAATTACGCGCTGACTTTTAAAAAAATTGTGACGTCAGCAATTAGAGTGGAAAAAAATTCACTTGAAAGTTGTTAAGGGGGGGTAAATAACTGTTCGATTAGTTTAGGGTCTAAAGTAAATTTTGGCTACAAGTTTAGGGTTGTTTCGATGTATTCTCTCTATTGAATAGCATGAGTACTACTCAGCTATCCAAAATCATGTTGCAATAAACTTTTCATGTATGTAAAGCTCCCACTATGCGTAGAGTCTGGAAAGAATCGAAAAACAAGAGTGTATGTACTATAACTCATTTGCATTTACTTATACTTACTCTTCACTCTTCTAACTGCATGGATGCTAATGAATCTTTTGAGTCTTATGAGAATCACATAGTAGGAGAAGGATCGAAAACATAACAGGCGGAGCCAAACCACAAGCAAATCAAAATCAATAAACGGAGGAGCTTAAGGTGAAAGAGAAAGCAAATGAACCTCATATTTGTGTTATCACGGATAAGATAGTACACTGTTGAGTTTTGCATAAGAAAAAATAGTCAAGGCATAACTGATGTAACACAAGTTCTGACGCATTTGAGTTGATTCTCTAAAGGATGAAGATGTTAATTAACATTCGACTTTCACTCTTACTATAATATGGTTGTAATTACTTTTAATTATGATCCCCCGATAAAAAATACTTAAATAATTGCATAATAATAATGACATTACTGGATAAAGGATTATACAAGTTTGATTGATTATTTGTATATCTGAATAATAGTCAATGTCACCTTTGGTTGCTTCTGTGTTGTGTTGTGTTGTGAGTTTGGTGGATATATGTGATTTCTGAAGTTCTGTCATGAAATTTATTTGTGGATGTTTGATAGCTATATACGATGTTTTTTCTCTCAGCAAAAGGTTCTGATACCATTATCTTAAAAGCTTTATTGGATTGTTTTATTTCACAACAACTAGCTTATCTTTTCTGTTTCCTTTAAGTTTTCCGTATGAATATTATTGTTTTGATTATTAGATAGCTTCACGGTTTATTTTATCAGTATTACAAATGCAATAGTGTTAATAATTACTCCTCGATGATCTCTTATGATGCAAGTAATAACTGATTCGACTTCACAAGAATTAAAGCAATAAAATCACAACACGACTCCATCTTGCTTTAAATTTTGCAACGATCTCTTTCGTTTTGTTTTAATGCATGTAATAGGACCCGTCTTAATAAATAAGGGGGCATTTGTCCATAAATACTAAATACAAGTTGGAGTTGGAGTTGTTTTTGAATTTTGTGAGAAATTTGTAATGAAGAAAGTGAATACAAATTTTTGGAGTTTTATCAAATTTCGAAATTAACCTTTAAGTTGAATTTCGGAACTTTCAAAAATTTTATGTCCAAAAACATGTTTTTTCAGAATTCAACTATGAAAAAAGAAAATAATATTCATGGTAGAACGTCTATTACTATTATTGAGTAAACTAGAGAAATAGACTGCGCTTCGCGCGATTTTTATCATATTAATAATTTTAAATTATTCAGAAATAAAATAATAAAAATTTAGTGGTACATTCATATGCTAACTATTTTTTGTATATAATTTATTAAATCATTAGATATTGATATTAAATGAATATTATTTTTTATTGACATATATTAAAAAAAAGAGATAAAAGAAAGAGAGTATGTGTAAGTGAAAAGTCAATTTCACTTTATCCCCGTAACATTTAAGAGTTTGAAAATATATTTCCTTCACATAGAATATGTTCTTGATGTGATTTTGACGTTTGAAAAAAATTTATAATTAATCTCAATTGAGATATATTTTTGAAGATATAAAAATAAGTTAAACTTTAGACTTTGTATCTGTGAACAAATCTAATGAATTTATTTTCTTTCAATTCGGTTCTTAGAAGGTTACTAAATGAATGGTGGAAATTTGTTTATCTTTTAACAAAAGATAATGATGATACTCAAGTTTAGCTAATTTTCTTATTTTGATTTTAAAAAAAAATGATATATAAGAGGTTATCGTTTGCTTTCATTATGTAGAGAAAAATCGTTTGGATTGACTTGTATGTGAATAACTAAAAATTGCAACAATGTGTCAATTAAAATTGCCCTAAATAGTTTCATTAAATCTTAGCTAATGAAATAGTTAAGATACTAAGCACTCATATATTGTATGCATTGTGAACTTCAAAAGACAATTTATTTTTCATTGTATTCAAAGTCATAACATATTATCATCCATTTTCTCATAATTTTGAACTTTTCCCTCATTTACTATTCTAAAATCTTTTTAAAAATCTCTTTCTTTATTATTCGCCTTTATTACATTTATTTATTTCTTTAAAGAGACTGTGAAACGGCTAAGTACATAATGTTGCAATTAATTTTTTCAATTAATCATTCTTCACCTCACGTACAATCAATTTTTCTATGATACTTGATCACTGATAATTAATAGATCAATCATTTTCTCTACTTAATCATATTCTGTTTTATATATATGTCTTTTACTTTTTTTCTTTTTTTGAATTCTCATGTAAGTTATTTTTTTTCTTAAATGTCAAATAATAATGATTACTACGGTCCCTATATATATATATATATATATATATAACAGTATGACTCAATTTTTTTTTACTTAAATAGGAATAATATTTATGTGAGTTTAAGATGTCATAAAATTATTTATTAAATAAATAAAGTTATAAACGTGAAAGCTTTGGAAATTATGGATATTACTAATATTAATTAAGAGTAGATGTTATTAAGATGAAAAAAATTGAGTTATATAGATGGTTTTTTTATGAAAAATAATTAAGAAAAATGAGAGAGAGAAATCATACAAGAAGAAAAAAAGAAGATAAATAAGAATAAAGGCTATAGAGAGGTATCATATCACCTTGTATATATCGCTTTTTTATATAGATATATAAATTAATCAAAAAAATGTATTTTGATGTATGTGATTATTTTTCTTTACAAAAATTAAATTATTTAAAAAGTATATTTTGACGTGTGTGATTATTTTCTTTAAAAATAAAATGTAAATTCTAATCTTAAGGAAAACAAATTAAGCCAACAAATATTACCTCCATAGATCCATCATGTTACTCCTTAATAAAACCTGCTTCCTACATAACAACAACGACATAAAGCATTGATAATCGTCATAAGTAAATTAACATCTAATTTAACGTGTGTAATCATTTTCCTTAGAAATAAAATGTAAATTTTAATATTAAGAAAAAACAACAACAAAACTTTACCTACATAACTCCTCATATTACTTCTCAATAAAAACTTGCTTCCTGCATAACAACAACACATGAAGAAATGATAAATCAACATCTAATTTAATAAGTACAGGTCATTTCAATGTAAGAAATTGATCAATATTTCCTGAAAGTTCTACACGTGAAAAAAAAAAGACAGAAACAATGATCCGTGCATGTTTTAGATCTACCAATGAACGTGCTTATTTAAGGAAAAAAAAGCATCAACAATATCTACAGATATCCATTATAAAACTCGAATTCTTAGACAAAGTAGTCTCATAAATTGAGATATATCATGAAATTAATTATCACATCATATATGTAGAATAACTTAAAAAATTTAAAAATTATAAAAACAACAAAATAAGCAATTGATTGAATCCAAAATAAGATTAAGATTATAATATTAAGAATACAAAGAAAGGATAATGAAAATTAGGAGAGGAGGAAATCATAGAAATTTTTCTTTTTAAGAGTTTCTTAATACAATTGAATTAACATGCTTTGAATGTATGCGGTCAAACTTTAGTATATAGAAATTCATGTGCTTTTTTTTTTTTCATGACTGGGAGTTACTTTTACTAGTCCGAAGCTCACAAATCAGAGTGTATGAGCAAAAAGAAGTCCTAGTGTGTATGTATAAGTGCAAGGAAAAATGCAAAGGGGTTAGAAATATTTTGTAATATTTATTGAATTTAATTTGATGTAATTGTATAGTTATTAGCTTATAATTTAATATCATTGAATGATAATATTTTATAAATTTCTAAAGGAGGATTTTTTTTTTTTTAAAAAAAAAGCTCAAAAAAACTCACAAAAAAAATAAATAGGATTCCTTGATTTGTAGGCATGCCACATAAGATTGGCTACTGATCTCTTTTATATATATATATATATATATATTGATGTGATAGTGGAAAGAGTTTAAAGATCAAAAGAAGTGGATATATTTTTTTTACTCAGTAAACTAACGATCGTAAAAAAATATTTTGTACATTCATCAACGAATTCTGAAATTTCTGCACATATACTACACAAAATCTTACAATAATTTAAGCCGGAGGAAATCCTTTTTCTTACCTACTGACCTTATAAATGGCGTTGGATCAAGTTGTGTTATGCATGAATAAAATAATAAAAGTTTCAATATAATTAATTAAATAATGACTTGTTATAATTTTTTTCCCAAAAAATTTCCGCGCATCGCGCTGGTAATATGCTAGTTACTGTTAATTTTAGATGACAATTTCTATCACATTATGTTAAACTAGTCACTTTCATACTTCCATCGTTTAAGAGAATTGTTGTTGAATATGACAGGTTCAAGAGGGATTTTAGTGCTTGTTTATCTTTTGTTGTTTGTTTTCAGTTATAATTATTGGGGATCATGGATGAAGAAACAAGTTCAGGACTTGAGCTTAATTTTTATAGGAACAGTTGTCCAAATGCAGAACAATTTGTGAAAGAGGAAGTCAGAAGAGTTTGCTGATTGATCCTTCTACTACGCAGCCCTTCCAAGACTTGCTCTCCATGATTGCCATTTATTTGTATATATATTTGGAGATGATCACATCTCAAGAGTTTGAAATCATGCGTGCCAGCAGCGGCAAATTCAGAATTTAAATTTTATATATTCTAATAAATCTGAAGTTTATGGGATCTAAAGCTCATTATATGTACATATCCAGTGAATTGCTCAACAAATATATAACGTTCACACTGGAGTTATTGGTTATGCCGAACTCATACTTCCCACGCTAGCTCTGCCAACAGGCATCAGGTTCAGTACTATCAATGGAAAAGGACAGCCCAGTGCGCTAAGCCCCCGCCATGCTCGGAGTTTAACTAGTAGTGCTTGCACAGTTCTTATCTATTTATTACCTCAACTATTTAAAGGAACTTTTCTACAATGTCTGTTCATTAAGGTGGGGAAAAATAAAAAGGGAGCAACCGATAAAGTTGTTGTCATGTGATCAGGAAGTCACGGATTTAAGCCTTGAAAATAACCTTTGACAAAAATGCAAGGTAAGACTGTACAATACACTCTTGTGGTGGGCTCTTCCCCGAACCCTACGCATAGCGGGAACTTTAGTGCAATGGACTGCCTTTTTAAGATGGAAAAAATAAGATATTGATATGTAACAAAAAATCAAAAGCTTAAAGGGATAGGCTTATCCAGTGTATGACACATGTCGGCATTTAACTGGAATTCTGTATATGTAGAAAGATGCCCAGTTTGCCACATGTCATGCTTGGATCCACGCAAAAAGATCAAAAACCCAAAGATATCCACAGCCCAGACACTTACCAGCCTGCAATCTGAATTGTGAAAGTAGTTTTGTTAGTTTGGGGTGTAAGAGCAATGGCATCTTTAGCAACACTTGCAGCAGTGCAGCCCACTACCTACGTTAAGGGCCTAGCTGGAAGCTCCATCACCGGAACTAAGCTTCATCTTAAGTCATCTCGTGTCAATTTGAAAGCCACTAAATCCAGGTAATTAGATGATGTCCTCTACCTTTTTGTCATTGTCAACTTGTGATTTACACATTTACTTACTCCCTTCATTATAAGATGTATTTGTTCATCATGTTAATATGAGAAAGATTGCAACTTGTAGTATTTTTCATCTAGTTATGGAACATCTAAACTTTAAATTTTAAAATAATGAACTAATCTAATTTAATTTAGCTATGAAGATTAGTCAAATAGACTCTCGTGAAGCGAACGAAGGGAGTACTTAAATATATCTTCAACATGTCTCCTCATATGCCGTCTTGTCTTTTTTCCTTAGCCAAACATTTAGTGCACTATGTCTTTGACAGTGGGTGACTGTGTGACTTGAACTCAGTTTGTGACTAGAGGCGGAACCGAGATTTTTTCTTTATGGGTTCTAAACCATAATCTTTTTACCGTTATTGCGTTTCTAGATGGATTATTTATACGTATTAAATGAGTTTTTTTTAAATACAAATACATGGTTTGAACCGAAGCTGCTGGATTCTGCGAACTCGTATCTTTAAAGCTGGCCCCTCTACTGTGTGTGACCACCCCGTTGTTTAAGACAGTAGTGGAAATACAAGTTTTATTTAACTAATTATGTTATCAATGTTCTTGGTGTCATCTGTGAACATCCATTTGTTAATTATGTTGGTAGGAAGTTTGATTCAGTTCATCTAACAAAAGAAGGAATTTTCAAAAGATTTAAATTACCCTGTTCATAAAGGCACCGAAGACGGGGTTGAAATGACATTGGATGTATTTATTGCTTATAAACATGAATTGTTGAGGTCATTGTGATATGACTAATTACATGTTTGTATTGTAGGGCTGGTCCTGTGGTTGCCAAATATGGTGACAAGAGTGTATACTTTGATTTGGAGGATTTGGGCAACACCACTGGCCAGTGGGACTTGTATGGATCAGATGCACCTTCACCATACAACTCTCTTCAGGTACTTTATTATTGTCCACTCAATTTGATCCGTTTTGTTAGTTTACTGTATATGTGTATGGTACTTCCGTTCACATTTTCCCATGACCTGTTAGTGAGTCTAACTTTATGAATTTGTTTAGAATTGCAATTGGAGAGAAGTATGATAACATACCTATATGGTCATTTTCCATAACCATTGAGAATAGCACAACTTGGAGCTTTTGCCTTATTCGTTGATACTCTTCAGAGTTTTTGATCTTTCCAGATTTATCTCTTTACGAATCTGGAATTCCAAAAGTTATCAAGATTACTTATTATTCATCTGACTTCAATTTTGCATTCATTGGTACTATGCTTGAGTTGTCGTTTTGTTTTTCATTTATTTAGACGGGGAATCTTTTTCGTCATTGCTTGGTAATAATAAATCATGTGTAGGCTGACTTGTTGATGGATCACATGCTAACATTTAAATAAGTTGGCCATGGTGTAATGTATGATTCTGATTGAAGTTGGATAAGCACATTTTCAAGAAGCTCTATCCTAAAAAAAAATTTCTTTCAAAGCATAAAAGCAAACAGTTTAAGATTATGATCTTCGAAATGTGAAGCAATCTAAACCATGCCAACCAACTTAACAGTGTCGCGTGCTGCTGTATGTTTTGTAGAGCAAGTTCTTTGAGACATTTGCTGCTCCATTCACCAAGAGAGGTCTCTTGCTCAAATTCTTGATATTGGGAGGTGGCTCCACCCTCGCTTACTTCAGTTCTACAGCATCAGGGGATATCCTACCAATCAAGAAAGGCCCACAACTTCCACCCAAGCTCGGGCCACGTGACAAGATCTAATTGCTTTCAGATCCAATTCTCATCCTTCAATTTGTAATTTATGTATGTTCTCCAGTTTGTGCAAGTATAATTGAAGACTTACCATTACTATAATTTATATCTTACGGTGAATTTGTAGCATTTGCTTTCTTACTTGATTGCTTTAATTTGTCTGCGAATATTAGCAAATTTTTGATGTGTTCTTACCTATACTTTCTTTAGTTGAAGTGAAAGGAATTTAAGATAAGTTACTGGTGATTGAACTTACTACCAATTAATGATTCTGTAAACTGCAAACCAGGTAAAACTTAAAATGATGAACTACAGATCATATTTTTTTATTAATAGATCTGAAAACCAGAGGTTATTCCAGGTAAAAGGTCAGCAATTCCCATTGTTGTTCAACAATAAGGTGACATCTTGTACTGAGTAAACGATTTCAAGAACTGCCACAGGCCCATTAGGTCTACTAACTTATCCCTACTTACAAAAGGAATGACTTTAGTGAAATCCTAGATTGTTGTGATTCGTCTCGATATGTACACTTGACGCCGAGCTTTCTTAAATCTGGTGAAACTCTGTCCGTCAGTCCTTGCGTCTGATGAGTCAATCAGTATTCTGCAGTGAAGTCGCTTAGTGGCGTGCTGTTGGACTTCTGATACCAGCTAAATTATCTAGGTAAGAGACTCTGTTGTTAGTAACTACATTTGGAGGTTTGCTTACGAGTTTTGCGTCACTTTCTTTGGATTGGTCTTCCTTCATATCTTTCTCCGCGTCATCATCTCCTTCCTCCCATCCCATGAAATCCAGCAGTGTCATTGAATTAGGAGTATCTCCAGAACTAAGCTTCTCTATGTCTTCCTTGTCGTTCATTCCATATGATACTTTCAATGGATCTTCGATAGGATACCTCTTCACTTCTCCATTTGAAGGATCTTGGGCTAGATTATCTGCTTGTATTACATCTTCAATTCGCGACATGACTGTGAATGCCCTGCTCTCAATTATTCTTGAATAGCTTTCTAAAATAGCATGCCCGATATCCTGTAAGACAAAATAGATAATAGGTTATGATTTTGTTGAAAACAACTGGATTTTCTATAAGGCTGAATCCTTCCGTGAAGTAGGGTTAATGCGTATGGATGATCTGGTAAATGCATTTCATAAATAAGCAGGTAAGCAGTCTTGATACGTTAGAATATCAGTAAAATGGAAAGGTAATCAACACGGGGTCGGTCTTCTTACTCTGTTGTACTGAATTTTGCTTATGTCTAGCGATGACTGAGGAATTCCTGGGAACCGATGCTTAAGGATAAGCAAGATAGTTTCAGCTCGCTCTTCAAATATTTCTCTTTTCTCCATACTAACAGCTGAACTCCAAGCTGACTTCGCATCTTTTGCATTCATCTTTCTTCTCCAAATAATTACGGAAGCCTCAATCCTGTTCTTGAGGTCTAGAATTTTATGCTCAGAGGACAAGTCCATAGTTGAAAGGAAGTAGTCAGGATCAAAGTATTCATCCGTGATGCTCCTGTATATCGAGTCTCCAAGACTTGCTCTCCCATTCTTAACACATACACAAAAGTGTAAATTAAATCAAAATAGTAAGCTGCTAACACAGAGATGCTAAAATTTTTTATCCTTATTGTACCTTGGGAAGGTTTTCTATATAATTTTCAGGAACCTCCATCTCTGTAAGAATTTGAGCATTTATGGCGAGGGCTGCTTTATGAACTTGGTTTACCGAATCTTTCTGAAATTGCAGCCATTTCCTTGTAGCATCGGACAAGCCATTAGGAGGAACCTTAGGGGTAGGTATCCACCATTTATCATCTTTCCTGCTGTTTTTTCCTTCTTCGTCCTGGGATGTATAAGAGATTTCACTTTGGTCTTCAAAACATTCTAAGCAATCCTGTTCATTTTAAAACCAAACAGAAGCATAACTAAACGCAAACTACATTATTTAAAATGATATAACCGAACCAAAAAATGAAAGAAAGTTTTCGCTTTACCAGAAGCATTGTGTCTAGTTTACGTAATGCTGGGATGTTCATTTGAAGATCGGTTCTCTGCTTTGTTATCATAATCTGAAAAAAGCAAGCATTTGGCTCTTGTTAGTTTGTTAGGAACATAGGTAATAGATGAGAAGAAGAATTTTCGAGGAGAGACCATTGTGTACCTCCATGGTTGTTCCATCTTTTGCTTTTTGTTTAGAAGCAACAAATTCAACAATATGATCTGTAACAGACAAGAGCCAATCAATTTCTTTTCTCCACTTGATTTTCGTCTCTGGTTGCATGGGCTCCAATCTCTTCTGTTCTCCAAACGCCGAAGCTGCATATTTGTGAAAAAGAAACAAAAGATATATTGATTTTGTTTATATTCATAAATATATCGCTATATACAGATGAAGACATGGCAGGATAGGGATACCTGCTAGGTTTGTGATTGCATTTGACAACGCCAATGCTGATGAAACACCCTTTCCTCCACCAGACATATCCTCACCAAGGAGCAACTTGGCAAATTTTTCCTTCATCTGCTCCATTTCTGAGTAAAAATTAGAAGAGCACATTCGTCAAAAATATGGTCAGACCAAGCAAAAAAGAAAAGAAGATTAAAAAAAAAAATCATATTTTTATTATAGAAATCCATGTAAAATCATTTCAGACGGAACTAAGAGGCAAGGAGGGTTTCCTTCGCCAGAAAATTACACGGTATATATAAGGTCAATTTTTTTTTTAATATGCATGTATAGCATATGTTGAACCCCATATATCCTTCTTCTATGATTTGTTTCTGTACACTTCGAACCCCTTTAATGAAATTTCTGACTCTGCCATAACCAACATGAATTGTAGAATGCACATAAGGAGCGGCATAGGGATTGGAAGAAACAAAAGCATAAAAACTACAGGAAACAGGAGCAGATAAAATTGAATGCTTTTGCCAATTTCCAAAAGAAAAAAAAAAATCCTTGCAAAAATTAGCCTCGAGTTCAAGCCTCAAAGGGAATGAAATGAAATATCTAAATTCCGTTGAAAAATTAGCCATTATGAGAGACGAGAAGAATATTAAGTTATTTTCACATTTGAATGAATGAAGGAAAGATGTGACAACATTTTCGAAGAGAAGAAGAAGATGACATGCCTGAAGGAGCGTTGTTCTGGTTGACGGTAGGAGAGGCAGAATCATCGGCCTTACTAATATTACGTGCCCTGATGGTCTCTTTACGGGTAAGTCTCCACCCATTAACGTTTTGAGATTCTGTTGAAGGAATCTCTAATTTCTCTTCCTCTACTGCTCGAACCATATTTTCTGATTCAAGCAACAAAATAATACCAACACGACTGAGGTCGAAACAATAAAACAGAAAATATGCAATGATAGGGCGATGGATGAAGAAAATGGAAACTTTGAGAGAAGGAAAAAGGGGTTCAGCAGGGGCAGATAGGAAGAGAAAAAGAGACACAAGTCTTTTTTCTTTCTTGGTTGATGGAAAATGAAGGAGTCTTTGATGTTAGGCTCTCTGTTTTTGTGAATGGTTGAGAGAACGTGGGGTGTATGTTTTTTTCTATATAAATGAAGGATTGATTGGCAAGTTTTTATGAGCATTCCATAACCGGGAGGTCATAGGTTAAGCCAAGAAATAACATATTATAGAAATGCAAGGTAAAGTTATACTATATATTAACTCTTGAGGTTCGATTTTTCATCGAAATCTATGCATACATACCGTGTGTTGTAGAGAACCAGACTACCCTTATTCAATACATTTAACTTTAATTAAATAAAATATGTAATTTTAGTCTTTTTATATAGGTAGTATATGTTATGATCATTTTTAAAAGTATATTAAGCTTAAATATAGGATAACTGTATGGATTTTAACTTAATGCATGGTATTAAACGGTGGAACGGTTAATGATCTGAATATCTGTGGATGTTCATAAGCAAAAGGATTAACAATACACATTTCAATAAATATGTTTAGATGTTAACAAACAGTAAGATTAAATTTAATATTGTTATGAAACGGCCAGGAATAAACAATACCACAAAACGAAAGAAAACAAGAAGAACACACATAGATTTACGTGAAAATCCTAGACAAGCAAAACCACGGGCAGAGGAGGAGGAAATTCACTATAATGGAGAGGAATACAATGAGGAGACGAAAGTCTCAATGATGTATATATACCGTCCAAAAACGACCCACTAAATCGCACATATTTATAATATGTGCGTACAAATAAATCCTAAGCCCAATCTCTCCGCTACCACCACAGACCCCCAAAAAATCTCAAACATTACCGCGAACTTTTCAGGACCGAATCAATAAAATTCGGGTCACAAACTCTAACAAATAATAACTAAGGTACCAAAGGATGTTATTAACCATTTTGTTTTCCTGTCTTGTTCAGAAGAACATCGCTGAAACAACAAATGGGTGAACATTAATGGCAGGCCTTCTACTTTCATAAAATAAGAATCGAGATAAGGTCAAATATTGGCAAAACTGCTGCCAAAAAATAATGTGTACTTATATTTTGTCTATATTCTTTTCCCTAATTAAAAAGATAACTTATTTTTCCTCCATACTAATTTTCTATTCAAATAGTAAGTTGATAAAACAAATGGGGTGGTTCTCTCCAAGGTTGGCATATGGCCTTTTTTATTTTACGTAACTGCTTCGCACGACTTGCTTCTGGGAAAACAATAGCCAACCTTATATGAATGATGGATGATCAATTGTTTAATCAACTTTTATTCACTAAACAATGCAAAAGGCTTAATTGTTATATTATTTAAAAGTTAATAACATTTTAATTTTTTTTATATAGTAAGCAATATTATACGTAATTTGCATGCATGATGCAACACATGATCATGATAATGAGGGATCAGGAAGGATTCAGGAAGGCGATAATGTGAATATAATTGAATTCACATATTGTCTTCCATTATTAACTTTAGGATCGTTTTGTTCATGGGTAAGGTGGAATATCTAGAATTTAACCTCAGAATTAAATTTACTTTGTTTGGTTGAACGTGAAGGAGAGCCTTGGAGTAATTAGTGAAATTGTTACCATGTGATTGTGAGGTTACGGATTTAAATCGTGAAGACAGCCTTTCGTAGAAATGCATGATAAGATTATGTACAATAAAAATGGGTATTTTCTTGAATCCCAGCATAACGGACACTTTAATGCATCGACTGTCATCATTTTGTTTGGTTGGACTTGTATCTAACAAGTGATAAATTTCATATAATATTTTAAAAAGCCATATCTCCTATGTGGCATACTTAAACTTGTACTTATAAAAACATATTTTATATGGCATAATATACGTGACGTCACATATGTGTCTACATATTTAATTTTACGCAAATTTTAAGTTCCTACTTATGCACATCTAGAGTTGAAGGTAACAGATGTGATCTCACGCCAAATTAAAGAGCATTTTTATGTATGGTACCTTTTAAAAAGGCACACGTCGTGTGGAGCAACTCTCAAGTCTCACCTACCAATTACATAAGCACCCAGATTCAAGCGAATAGGGCTAGACAAGCAGGATAAATGGAATCTATAGGAGTGTTAATGACATGCCCAATGTCACCATACCTTGAACATGAGATAGACAAGCGCTTCAACTTCCTCCGCCTCTGGAAATTCCCCGCAAATCAAAAAAGCCACTATTTGAAACTACATTCAGAGTCCATCCGAGGAGTCGTCGGAAACGCAACGATAGGAGCAAATGCGGAGTTAATCGGAGCATTACCGAAGCTGGAAATCTTATCGAGTTACAGTGTGGGATTGGATAAGATCGATTTGGGACTTTGCAGGGAAAAGGGGATTAAGGTTACTTATTGCCCTGATTTGATTACGGATGATGCTGCAGATACCGGGATGGCTTTGATTTTGGCAGTTTTGAGGAGGATTTGCCAGTGTGATCGATACATTAAGAACGGAGACTGGAAGAAGAATGGTGATTTTCATGTTGACGACCAAGGTACATTTCTCTCTGTGTCCACCAGAAGATTTTCTTTTGGATTTTTGGTCCAAGTTGTAGTCACGTCCAGTGCTACAGAGCGTGTTGGACTAATTTTGGACTCTCGGGTATGGGCTTAAAAGCAGCGATTGCGAACTGGCCTATAGTAATGTCATCGGTAACCACTTTTAGGAACACAAGCACTCTCCTTATAATATATCTCTCTCCAGTTTCTTTATTTTATGTTTCATAGTTCGAAGTTTAAGAAATACTAAGAAAAGATTTGATAATATTTTCCATACTGTCCTTATTAAAAAATAGTATACTATTACCATCCTTAATTAAGTGCGTAGGACCAATAAAGATAAAAGTGAAATTGTATCTTTAAATTGTTACCAAATAGAAAATAAGAAAATGCGACATTCTTTTTTGGGACGAACAAAAAAAATAACGTTACATAACAATGGTGCTGAAGAAGTACTATATTTAGTATTGAAAAAGTGGCAAATATATTCCACAATTTTGCTATTTAGAGTAAATATAGATCTCGTTAAAAGTGTGGTGTATCATGTACGTGTATCCTCACTATCTAATACTCCCTCTTTGCCAAATTATGTGTCGCCATTTTTTTTGGTCCGTTCTAAAAAAATTATCGGTTTTTCTTATTTGGTAAGTTTTTAAAAACACAATTACAATTTTACCCTTAGTGGTTCCACTTGACTTTAAATACTATTACTTCTTTTTTTTCAATTAAAAGTGATCTCACTTGATTTTAAATACTATTACTCTTTTTTTCTTTTAAGAAGGGTAACTTTGTAACTTTAATAAAATCAATACTTATTTCTTAAATATCGTGTCCGGTTAAATGACAATTTGGGACGGAGGGAGTAAATGTTAGCATAGTTACTTGTTTGTTTTAGCAAATCAAGTTAAAAGATTTTTTAAAATATACTGTTCTTATTACGTTCTATGTCTCATTTTATGTGACATCCTTTGACTTGACACAGTGTTTAAAAAAAAATACTTTCAAAACTTATAATTTAAAATAACTTTCTATAATTGTATCGCTGTAAATTATTTCATTTGAAATAAAAGAGAAATTTAAAGTCAAATTGTTTCTAAATATAATAAGATAACATTCTTTTTATGACAGACTTTAAAAAAAAGTGTCACGTAAAATAAATTTAAAAAAAAAATATCAATAATTAAACTTAAAATTTTAAAATATAATTAATGAATATATATTTTTCAAGGAAATATTAAGTTGATATGGATTACTTTCTCGTTGATTTTACTTGTCACATAATATTGTGGTACAAACAGATGAAAAAGTCACCACACATCTTGTGCAACTGATCAACTCCTCATAACAAAAGAAAGAGAGTCCACAAGGCAACTCTTCACTCTCCGCGCGCGCACGCACACAAACAAAAAAATGGAAAGCATCGGAGTATTGATGGCGTGTCCAATGTCATCCTACTTAGAGCGAGAACTAGACAAGCGATTCAAGCTCTTCCGCTTCTGGAACTTCCAGCAGAAGTCTGAATTCCTGAATGAGCACGCTGATTCCATCCGTGCTGTTGTCGGCAATGCCTTCGCCGGCGCTGACGCTGAGTTAATCGATTCCCTTCCGAAGCTCGAGATTGTTTCGAGTTTCAGTGTTGGTTTAGATAAGATTGATTTGAATAAGTGTAAAGAGAAGGGGATTAGGGTTACGAATACTCCTGATGTTTTGACTGAGGATGTCGCTGATTTGGCTATTGGGTTGATGTTGGCTGTACTTAGGAGGATTTGTGAGTGTGATCGCTATGTTAGGAAAGGGCTGTGGAAGACCGCCGGTGATTTCAAATTGACTTCTAAGGTCTCCAATTTTCATTTTCTTTTTGTTTAATTTCTGCCGCGTTTATTTTGTCCATGTTAGGTCTGTATAGAAGGTCACGGGTTCAAGTCGTGGAAACAGCCTCTGGTAAGGCTGCAAACGATAGACCCCGCGGGAGCTTTAGTGCACTAGACTGTCTTTTTTTTTTTTTTAGGTCTGTATATCATAGTCTGATTCCTATGAGAAAAGCACATTTAATTGAAATTTTGAAGCTTTGCTGGCTGAAGCCAAAAAGATAGGAAATTTAGATATAAAGAGATGCTAATATTACCATCTGTCAATTATTGGCTTTGCTGCCTGAAGCAAAAAGATGGGAAATTTAGCTATAAAGAAACGAAAATATTACTATCTGTGAATTCTTGGGTTTACTGGAGTGCTATAAATATAGGCTTGTTCCCTGACATCAAGTTCTTGTACTTTTCCTATCCACTTATACAAAGGAGATGATTTCTGCCTTCCCATATATATAAAAATTCAATAGTATTGGCGCCTGGTATTACTACTACAACAACGTACCTAGTGTAGTTCCACAAAGTGGGGTTTGGGGAGGGTGGAGTGTACGGAGACCTTTCCCCTACCTCATAGATAGACAGGTTATTTCCGATAGACCCTCGGCTCAAGAAACCCATTATTGGCGCGTATTGAATTGTGCCAAATATGGCTACAGATTCTGACCTATGTCAAGGCATCTAATTCTTTGCATTAATGTGATTTTAATGTGTTTGATGGCCAATTAAGTATCTAGCAGTGATCTGGATTTCATAGCTTTTGTTTTATCAACTGTGACTTTTGTGCTTGAAAAGAAAATACCAAGAGCCCAAACGAATACTCTTTACAAGATCGGAGGTTCTGTCATTTCTGTTAATTCTCTTATTATCTGGTCTTTGTGTTATTTCAGGGAGCCTACAGTTTAATATTCACCTCTGTCCGTTTCAACTTTTTGATCCTTCACTGTTATGTGTAAAGAGCTTCTTTGCTTCTATAACACATCCGTGGCAATATGTATATCCTTGAGTTGCTCGATGTTTTAGATGAGCCTCAATATTCATCCATAACTTGTGTTCATTTTAAGGGAGTTATTCCATAATACCCTTTAATTGTGTTGCATGCTTTCCTTTCAACTTAATGTACTTCAAATGTGTTCTGTGCTCATGTAGCAAAATAAAGCATTTTTTCATTTGGAAAAATTGATATTGAATACCAGTAAGTCTTTGGCTAGTGGAGAACTTGAATTTCCTTTGGACGGAACTCTAAGACATACTATATGACCATATTAGTTGTAAGTAATTGTCTTGGGAGGTAGTGTCACATTAACTGTGGAAGCTACAGCCAGTTAGCCACCAGATAGCAATTTCTTGTTGCTCGTAGTTGTACTTTTTGGAGCCTTTTCCTGTGGTACTACTCTGGTTATATCTGGCAAATTGACTGAGAAAAATGGAACGTACTCTTTCATTCAATGATGTATATTTTTGGCTTTGGGATGTGTATAAATCTCTACCTGATTCCTTCCATCTCTTTTGCAGTTTAGTGGCAAATCAGTGGGTATCATAGGATTGGGAAGGATTGGCTTAGCAATTGCTAAGAGAGCAGAAGCTTTTGACTGTCCAATCAGTTACTACACGAGATCAGAAAAGCCAAATACAAATTATAAGTACTATCCAAGTGTTGTTGAGTTGGCTTCCAATTGCCAGATTCTGGTTGTGGCATGTCCACTGACTCCTGAAACTCGTCATATTGTCAATCGTGAAGTCATGGAAGCTTTGGGACCAAAAGGGGTTCTGATTAACATTGGTAGGGGTCCTCATGTTGATGAAAAGGAGCTTGTATCTGCTCTTCTTGAAGGCCGATTAGGGGGTGCTGGCCTTGATGTGTTTGAGAATGAGCCTGAAGTACCAGAGCAGCTCTTTGGCCTTGAGAATGTGGTCCTATTGCCTCATGTAGGTAGTGGCACAGAGGAAACACGCAAGGCCATGGCTGACCTTGTCCTTGGGAACTTAGAAGCTCACTTTCTGAAGAAACCGCTGTTAACTCCAGTGGTTTAAGAATATGATGAATGGCTGCTATAATTATTGTTTAGACGTTACATTTTGCTGCAACAATTATGTCCACTTCATGTAGGAGCACATTGTCTCCTGAGCTTTCGAGCAAATATTTCATGATTGTTTGGGTGCGTCAACTTGCTATCAATGTTTGTATCTGAATATTTTCCATCTTACATAAATAATACATTAATGATTACAACGTTGATGGTTTAATGGGAGATCTCATTAGAGAATTCATGATCAAACTGGTCGTATTGAATGATCGGTCATTTTGTAGGATAGATAGATACACTGTCCCGTGATAGTTTTACAGTGACGAGTGGACTATATAATAACTAGTTCAGATTGTCCGAGTCAATTTTGAAGATCAACTCTTGCTCTGAATATTTCAATTTACCATTCAAACCTTTCTGGAAGTTATCAAATTGTTTGGATAAACAACAGACTAAAACTTTGTTGAAAACTCCTCCAACTTTTAATGCCAAATTGCACTGTATATTGTTGCAGTGTTAGGAGCACAACCCCCCTTTCATCCTCTACCTAAATTTAACATGTGTAAAATCTTGGTCCACGGGTCCATGAAAGAAACTTTTTCAAAAAGAAAAAAAAAAAAATCAGTTCTCGAAGAACATAAAACGGGACACGAAAGGGGTTCGTTTGAGTAGTGGTAAAGAGATCTCCTTTTGTTGTGGTAAACAGAAATGGAAGAGATAGGGGTATTAGTGATGCGTCCATTGTCCAATTACATCCAGCAAGAGCTGTCCAAACGTTTCACCCTCTTCAAGTACTGGCAAATTCCCGCTGAATCTCTCAAACTACACGCAGATTCCATCCGAGCAGTGGTGGGGAATGGAGTACTGGGAGCCAACTCTGCGTTGATCGACGCTCTGCCCAGATTGGAAATCGTATCGAGTCACAGTTCTGGGCTTGACAAGATTGATTTGGTGAAGTGCAAAGAGAGAGGGATTAGGGTCACTTCCACACCCGATGCTGTTACAGATGATGTTGCAGACATGGCCATTTTACTCACAATTGCAACTTTGAGGAGGATTTGTGAAGCTGATCGCTTCGTCAGGAATGGGATTTGGAAGCAAAAGGATTTCAATTTGACTGCCAAGGTACATCCTTTTAACCCATTTTGCTTACCAGTTCCTATCTTTGCCGGTGAAGGTAAATTTTGAATTTATCCTAAACCAATGATCTTAGTTGGAGTAACTGGTACAGTTGCTGCCATGTGACCTCCACGGGTTCAAGCCTTGGAAACAACCTCTGACAGAAATGCAAGGTAAGACTGCGTACGATACACCCTTGTGGTGGAACCTTTCTCCGGACACCGCGCATAGCAGTAGCTTTAGTGCACCGGCTGTCCTTTTTATAATAAAAATAAAATAAAAAATTACCATATATATATTGTATAATACTTTTGCGGAGGGGGGCCCCCTAATTCCGCCCCTGATCTTAGTTGGATCTAGTAGAACGTCTTCCACGGCTACCTACTACCTCCCATCATTACACGTATTTGGTAACTCTGCCCGTCAAAGATTCATATAGATAAGAAGATTGTCTATGCTTCACAACTCATCTCATTAACCTCTAGGCTACACATTCGAGTGCAATGTGTTCAGCATTTACCTTATTTAAATAAATGTTCATATTTATCTTAATTTTACACTACGTTGTACTTTTGCAGTCTTGTATATCCTTTTCATTGGCAGATTATTTCCTATTTGCCCTTGGCTTTTAACATAGCTCCAACATAGTTTGGGTTGATTTCATTTATGTGTCAAAATACACCTTGGTAAAAAGGTCCAAAACTATCCCTATACTTTTGATTATGGTTCAAAATTATCCGATATTTTACTTTTGGTAGGTCTGTTGAGTCGAGCTCAAATACAAGATTATTTACTAATGACAAAGAGTATGGAAGGTCTCTAGAAATAGCGGCGAGTAAAATTAAGATATTTCGAATGTAAAGAGCATTTTTTTACCCTTGTTTAACTGGTATACTATATTGATTAAAAGGAACTTTATCTGCTTTGCCTGGTGATCTTGCGTATTTTGAACCCATCTAAAGTTGAATATTCAGTTGATTTACTCCTTATTACTATTGCAATCAACATTTCAGAATAGTTAAAACTTTTTTATCCCTTCATCGTTTAGAACATCTTAAAAAATCTAAGAACGAAGCATTGAACCATGTTAGCTTTTAACTTTCCCCTTTCTAAGTCTTGCTTATCCTAAGAGCTCATCTTGGTTTTTGCTTCCATTTTTCTTTCAGTTTAGCGGCAAATCAGTAGGGATTGTAGGCTTAGGGAGGATTGGTTCAGCAATTGCCAAGAGAGCTAAAGCTTTTGGATGTTCAATCAGTTACCATTCACGTTCACAAAAACCAGAGTCAACGTACACCTACTATCCATGTGTTATCGACTTGGCCTCCAACTGCCAGATCCTTGTCGTTGCTTGTGCCTTAGCAGAAGAAACGCACCACATTATCAACCGTGAAGTTATGGACGCCTTGGGTCCAAATGGAGTTGTTATCAACATTGCAAGGGGTTCTCATATTGATGAACCTGAGCTGGTTTCTGCCCTTGCAGAAGGCAGGTTGGGAGGAGCAGGGTTTGATGTTCTTGAACAAAAACCTGAAGTGCCTATGCAACTAGCTAAACTTAATAATGTTGTACTATCACCTCACATCGCAGCTGCCACTGTGGAGAGCCGTAAGGAGATGGCTGACCTCGTCATTGCAAACTTGGAGGCATACTTTTCGAACAAGCCATTACTAACTCCTGTTCTTTGATACTTCCTGGTGAAGGTCTGTTGATCTTGGAAGTACGTATTGGGAAGGGTGAACCACCGAGAAGCCCTCGTGTAATCAATCATGTTGAATCCCTCCTTTTGAGTTCTGAATCCTACTACAAACACTTGGTTATTAATAAAAAAGAGGTCTGATGATCTTGCACTCAGGTCATAGTTGATTCTTCCGCTTTTATATTCGTTATCCAGAGTAAGATGCCAAGTGTTTCACTGGTTCAAGCTAATGTAAAATTTGGACATGCCCCTCTTTCTTTTGCTAATTGGAAACATGTGAGGATGGTTGATAGTAGTACATTGAGGTGTTTGTTCTCATCATTCCTTGTGATATTGCGTCTCAATATGTTCCTCACATGGGTGATTCGTTTGTTGCTTCTGACTTCTGAGTGTGTCTATTGTTGGTAAATGCCTAACAAAGAGGTTTATTGTTATAGCACAGATGATCTTGTACTCTTACTGGTTCAAGCCTTCAAGGTAATGTAAAAGTTAAGCCCTTATACCTGCTGCTTACAGATTCTCAGAAAGAGCAGGATTGGATCCACCACAGATGGAATTGGCTGCTAACATTTCAGAGGCCCCAGAAACTAAAAATGAACCTGAACCATGCCAATTGGCTGTCAGGTGCAACCACGGGGCTTTCTCCTTCTTACCCATTAGCTCCCCCAACATGCTCAAGAACCAGAGTCATCCAGGCATTGCCTGAACTATACCAATTGGCTGCGAGGTGCACATAAGTTGGTCCGACATTAGGGTTGTTAAAAGAATATATTCAGTGTACTACAGATTTCAGAAATAGGATACTAAGGAAATCTAACTTTTTGACTCTAACAAGTGACAAATCCTGTCCTTTGAGGAATCAAAACTCCTCCTTGATAGGTATTGGAATACAAGGAATAGGAGTTTAACAGCGGAAACATGATATGCCTCAAATAAATCCCATTTGTGTGGAAACTGGCTAAAATTACAAATTTCCAACCCTCTAACAATAAAGTTATTAAGCTAAGAGTAATTACAGGCCTTGTTTTCACAATCAAAATCTTACTAAGGAGAGGTGGCTCCTTTGAAGATGAGGAAGTTAAGAGTCTCCAAGGTGAAATAGATAAATGTTCCTTTAGTATGAGTGAAGTAACACCCGAATTTTGATCCCACCACGCACTGCCAGCCACCCCCATATTTCTTGTCAAACTCCTGCATATATACACAACCCCAAAACTTTCAGAAAAAAAAATATTGTATGAAGAATGCCCAACATATCCTGTTAGAAAAATTTATTCGAGTGTATCTTTTAACTATTATCCACATGTGGGACAAAACACTTGTTTTACATTCACGTCTCAATCATGTGGTTGTCCCTCTTAATTAGTAGTACTATATTTTTCCCCTCAGTTGTGATCTGATTCTTTTTGAGGCACCAAACGCGTAAAATTTCTTTTTTGATAATGAATTTGAACTCATGACATCTTCTGCATATTCTCTTACCATATTAAGAAAATGTACCTTTGTCCTAATTCAATCGTAAAAACTAGCTCAGGGTGCGATGAGGATTCCTCAATATCATATGAGGAGTACAGCTCATTCACTCAACGAATGTAACAATCGACACCCTGCACATCCTGGAAGGTGTATAACATAACTTATCTAGAGAACGCGTGCTGATCGTGTCAAAAATATAATCAAGCAAGTAACAGTATGCTTCTCTAACAGTTTAAACTCTTAGATTGGTCACACAATTCAACGAAAAGACAGGCAGAATTACCTTCTTAATATGAGCAGCAATGGATGTGCAGTCTAAAACATCATAAACATCCAGAGCTTGAGAAGCCAAACGCATTGCTTGGATCTGCATCTTCACAGGCATGTCTGTATCTTCAATCACACCTTTCCCTTCCAGCATTTTTCTCAACTGGTAACTGTTTCCCTCTTTGTTTATTGCTCTGAAGTAGAAGATTTCAATTTATACAATATAGAAATGAACTTTTCCCTCTCTTATCTCTAAGCAAGAAAATGAAAACAGTGATTGAAACAATAATTCTCAGTTCAAATCCCTTTTTTAGCAAAAGTGAAAAGGTGAGATATTTTGGTGCTGACACATGCAACCGTGTCGTATTCCTACTTACCTATAGCACATTTTAACGTTATTCTATGTTTAAACCTTCTCTTTCTTCGTCATGCCCTAGTGGATAATGATGTTGATGATAAAATCTGATAAGGGCTAAACTTACCATCGTGATTTCCAACTATTACAACAACATGCCCGTAAAATTCTACAAGTGAGGTCTGGAGAAAGTAAAATGTATGCAGATTTTATTACTGCTTCAAAAAGATAGAGAGACTATTTTTAAAAGACGTTCAATTTAAGTGTAGCAAATTCAAATACAAAGAAGAGAAAAACAGTGAAAAAAATATGCCAACCAATCAACCACAAAAAAATACTAATCACCATAGAATAATGCAGTAATCAAAAAGCAATAAACAACATGATAGATAGTCAAGCCACCATATTATGGTGCACGACAATACTCCTAGCCGATTAACATTTCATTTAGCACGTGTCCTTCATATTCCCTACCTAAGGTCATGGCCTTGATAACCTGAATATGTGTCATGTTCTGTCTAATCACATGCCCTAATACTACTTTGGCCTACCTCTATCCTTCTTCGCGCCTACTATATCCAACCTCTCGCACCTCATCATTATGGTGTCTGAACCCCGCCTCATCACATATCCAAACCATCTCAATCTCACTTCCCTTGTCTTGTCCACCATGGAGGTCGATCCCACCCTTATCTCGAATAACCTCATTCTTAATTCTATCACACCTAATACGTCCACACATTCATCCCAACATCCTCATCTCCACGACATATATCTTCTGAACATGAGAGTTTTTTATTGGCCAACACTCCATCCCATATAGCAACATTGGTCTAGTCATTACTGTATAAAACTTACTTTTAAGTTCGGTAACATCTTTTTATCACACAAGACTCCAGAGGCAGGCCTCCACTTCATCCACGTCGCATCATACGATGAGTGACATCACCGTCTATGACCTCAGCATCCTGAAAAATAGAGTCAAGATATTTAAAACGATCACTCTTGGGGAGAGCCTATGCATGTGTCCAGACATACTTCCACGTCTTCCTTATGCAACCCCTCATTGAATTTGCACTTCAGATACTCCATTTTGGTCCTACTCAACTTAAATTCTTTAGCTTCAGAGTTTGTCTCCATACCTCCAACCTATCATTTACGTTGATACGTGTCTCATCAATCAGTAGTATATCATTTGTAAATAACATACATCAAGACATTTCATCTTGGATGACCTGCGTCAATACATCCATCACTACGGCAAAGAGAAAAAGGACAAAGAGTTGATCCCTGGTGCAATCCCATTTTTACAGAAAAATGCTCTGAGTCTCCTCCTACCGTCCTAACCCATGTCTTATCTCTATCATACATGTCCTTTATCGCACTAATATAAGCTATTGGTACACCTCTAGTCTCCAGATATCTCCAAAGGGCTTCCTTCAAAATTTTGTTGTATGTTTTCTCAATGTCAATGAACACTATATATAAGTCCTGCTTTTTTTTTGTTTGATAATGCTCCATCAGTCTCCTCACCAGATGGATGACTTCCTTAGTGGATCGCCCCGGCATGAATTCAAACTAGTTCTCGAATGTGGACACACACTCCTCACCATCATCTCCATTGCTCGCTTCCAAACTTTCATAGTGTGACTTAACAAATTGACACCCCTATAATTGTTGTAATTTTGAATGACATCCTTATTTTTATACAACGGGATCATTGTACTCCACCTCCATTATATTCTCGAATATTGTAGCCGTCTTAAAAATGACATTGAACAACTCAATCACCCACTTCATCTCTGCCCTATCCGAGCTCTTCCAAAACTCCACAGGAATCTCATAAGGTCCGGTTGCTCTCCTCCTACTCATCTTACTAATATTGCGCCACTTTCTCGACCATAATACATCCATAATATCTAAAATTCCTATATCTCTTAGAGTGCTCTAAATTTTCTAGCACAATAGCTCTATCATCTACCTCGTTCAATAATTTGTAAAAGTAAATTTCTCATCTTTGCTTGATGATCGTGATTTCCAACTTTTTTTCCTTTATTTGTTTGCTGCTTAAATTTTCTTTTGAAAAATGACTATATATATTTTAGTACTATGGCTTGGAATTTCATGTTTACCATATTTTAAAATAAGATTGTAATCAAATAAAAAAGATGTGACATTATCTTCTTCTTATATTTTTTGAATTTTATACCACATGGTGATTTATTGATTATATTTTAAGGGAAAAATGCCCTTCTGAACCCTTGTACTATGTCGGTTTTGTAAGTTGGACACTTCTACTTACATGTTTGTCATTTGGACCCCTGAACCCACTAAGAAGCAACATTTTAAACCCTTTTCTGGTGAGTGTAACACACTCTCCCCCACATCAGCTGCCATATCAGTTGCCACGCCTGCCACGCCTGTCACGTCATCTGCCACGTCATTTAAAAAAAAATTACATTAAATTCCAAGTCATTTTTAAAATGCTACATAACAAATTAAATATTAAAATTAATTTAATTAAATAAGAAAAATTTATAAATTGTAGAAAAATTTGAATAATCCTGTTTTTATTTTTCCTCACAAATTAAACATCAAATCCATTTCAAATAATTAAAATTCTTCTCCAACTAATTTAAATTTTTAACTACAAATTCATATATACAAACATAAAAAAAAATTGATTTTTAAATTTGAATATTTTTAACAAATTCACAAAAAGTTTAATTTTTTTCAAGCGAAATTCACTAGTTTTTTTCAATATTCACTATCACTCACTTTCAATTTAAATTTAAATTTTAATCCCCTAAAAAATAAAAAGATTTCAAATTTTAATTTTAATTAAAGAAATGAAAAGAATTGAATTGAGAGGAAAAAATAAAATAAAAATAAAAAGTGAACGTCTGTGGGGGGAGGGGGGCTGGAAGAGTGTTGGGGTGGGGTGGGGGGTCCGAAAGGGGCTGGGGTGGGGTGGTGTCACGCCCCAAATCCCATTGGAGTGGACTGGCACCCGTAGCCGAGGAGGCCCGGGAGAACCCGTTCATAACCTATACTTTCACATTTACATTACTTATGAAAATTAGAAATTTGGGCAGCACTTCGTTGTAAATAGAAGAAAACAGTACTTGTATCAGCCCAGCAGACACGCATATATATATATATAAACAGTAATTGGCCGTCAGAGCCATCACGTCTATCAACCAAACACTCCTATGGCTGTACAATATGTCTACAAAAGCCTCTACATAGATACACAACTGAGTTAGGGTCGGGACAAACTCCCGCCCACAAAAGACTTTTATACAAATACCAAAAATACATATAGAAACGACTTGGGATGCTCCGAAACAACTGGAGCTCACCACTATCAACAGAATGTCCTGGCTCTTACTGCGGAGGTGTACGACCTGAAGTACCTGTTCCTGCAGGCATGAATACAGGTCCCCCATGAGGGACGTCAGTACGGAAATATGTACTGAGTATGTAAGGCAGTGAGTATCAAGATGAGATACAAAAGATCAACAGAACCCAGATACCAGTGAATAAACAGTATGAGTAGACCACACTTAAAAGAGCTGATGGGATACCTGCACATTACTTTCATATCATTACTTCCCGTATTCCTTATCAATACATAACATATGTCATACAATGGCCAACTGATCAGTGGTACTAATACAATACATCAGGGACCACCCCTGGAATAACATATATACATAATCTTTATAATACAATGGCCAACTGATCAGTGGTACTAATACAATACATCATATCATCAATTTGAAATAAAGACATTCCATTTCTTAATTCAATTAATCTTTGAGATTGGTTACTTTGTGGTCACACCTTATGGAACTTGAAACCATGATACCTCAATAGGAAAAACATGTAAATAGGTAATCAATATCATGAAAATGAAGTAGAGAATCATGGATACCTCATTAAACCATTTCGGAGTCAACAATAGTATATGGACATTTTTTTGACTAGCCGGACATCTTAAAAGTGAAAACAAGTTCAATTGGTAGTGTCGAAGATCATATGATGTTATTATGTGTCATGTGTCGTAGGACAATGTTGGAAGCTTACTTGAGAGTGCCATGGGTCATTATTCATGCCAAAGATTAGATAGAGTATGTCTTACATACCTTGATATAACCACTTCAATACAAGTCCAACTTGACTTCCCGTACTCTTCGAACACTTATCTACAATAAGTCATTTGTGGCAAACTAGTATTAGCAACCAAACATTACCATTTAGGTATTAACTTCACCAAATAATGTCTAGGAAGTAATCCTTTAACTCATCAATAAGAGTGCTACATACATCCTCTTATACTCTTATTACATTCACATATCATGCATTTTCATGCAATATCCCTCAACATCACTCTTAGCCTTTATTTCCCCTCTTAATCACCATCCAATACCAACATGATCACTAGGCATACATAACCACTAATATAATGATATATCACCACAATTCATCCTCCATAATCCAATACAACAACTTCCATAATTTACTACTAACAATTTATACAAAACAATTCATAACTATGTTTCTAGTTATCTTCCAACATCAAGACAATACTCATAATCCTTTATCAATACTTATTCATGGATAAAAATCAAGAATAAACAATATTCATACCTTAACAATGAACTCTTGTATTTAGAATCCTCCTTACATAACCATGGGTTGCTTCTCGAAGCTTTCGAGATGGTGAACACAACTACGGAACCAATTCGAATTTTCTACGGTTGAATCACAAAATATTTGAAGTTGAAATTAGGCTAGGGTTTCACCTTCTCTTAATAATTGGATGATATATGATATATATGAGGCTAAGTGTATGTTTATAAAGACCAATTTTCGTCCAAGAGGTAATAGAAAATGACCATTTTGCCCTAAAAATTTAAATAAATCCGAATCTGTCCCCAGTGGACAGTTTTGACAGGCTGAAGTAAATCGATCATAACTCTTTTCTCCGGTATCGTATTTGGGTGAAACCAATTTCATTGGAAAGATAATTCAAAGGGCTTTCATTTTTATATAAAGTATACCACCCAGTTCTTCCTGTACAAGGATTTATGGTCGTTTAAAGTTGACCCAAAAATCTGTCCCAAAATCCTAATTTTTTTTTATAGGCTGTAGTAAAACGGGTATAGCTCCTTACTCAGACATTGGATTTGGATGAAACCAATTTCATCGGAAAGAATACTCTCGGAGATTTTCGTCGATATATAGCAGCTCACACAGTTCTTTTTGTACAAGGAGTTATGATCGTCTAAAGTTGATCCAAAAAAAAAAATTGCCTAGCTGCAGTAATTTTCCTGCAGATTTACTGTTCACAGGCTTCCCGGCCACCGTTTTGAAATTTCGAATGTGCTCGCTTATATGAAATACTCCTCTGTTTTGGGCAAACTTTATATCGTTGGAAAGCTTATTCCAATACCTACACATACAACTATTGACAGGATACTTCCGAACACCATATACTTAATTTAACCCATACGCAAGCCTTTAGGATTCCATATAATCGCGATAAGTGTACGAAAAAATTTACGGGGTGTTACAGGTGGGGACGGGGCTGGGTATGGGGGGTGGGGTGGGAAGGGGATGGTGAGGTTTGAAGGGGGTGGGGGCGGAGCTGGGTGGGGTGGAGAGGTTGGGGGTGGGGGTGGGGGGTGAGGAAGGGTTGGGGTGGGGGTGGGGGTGGGGGTGGGGAAAGGCTGGACGGGTGTTGGGGTGGGGTGGGGTGGGACGAGGCTGGGTGGGGTGGGGAGGCTGGGGTGGGGTGTGGGGATGGGGACAGGCTGGGGTAGGGAGGGAAAAATATATTTTTATTTTTAAAAAAAATTTAAATTTTATTTTATTTTTTTTTTAAATTTTTAAAAATATTTTTAAATTAAAAATTATGGAGGGAAAAAAGGACCCTTTTTTATTTTTTAAATTTTTTTAATTTTTTTAAATTTAAAAAGATAGAGGAAAAAAAAGGATCCATTTTATATTATTTTTTAAAATTTTAATATTTTTTTTATTTTTTTTAATTATTTTAATGTAAAATTGACCAAAAATTAATCCCCACTCGCACCCCTAGGCGAGTTGCTACACTCTATTTGTCCTAGTCACCATGACCTTGCCACATAGGCAAGGTCAACGATCAAAGGGTGCAAAATGTTGTTTTTTTATGGGATCAAGGGTTCAGATGACAAACATGTAAGTAAAAGTGTCCAACTTACAAAACTGACATAGTACAAGGGTTCAGAAGATCATTTTGCCTATTTTAAGACACTTGAGATAATTGTTCAACTTAATAAGTAATATTAATATAATAGCAATTTAAATCAATCATGGCTACGCCCAGTTGGTCACGGCTGGCACCCCTCTTGGGTTCACAGGCCACCACTCCTAGCGCACAGGCTATCACTTCGAGTCACGGCCCAATGCGTGGGACTCTTAATGAAAGCACCAATGTAATAAATCAAACGGGAGAGCTCAATCCAAAAGACTAATCTAATAAGTGAGAGAATCTATTTAACTTATAATTTCCTTAGCATTTCTTTATTTTTTCAACGTGGACAACTGATTCATAACATATGGAGAACTCAATTTGTCTTTCAAAAACATTTTGTACGTAGTTTACTGGTTCATAACAGGAATACCTATTACTATGCATGTCAACTACTATATTTTTTAGGGGAATATTGCAAGAACTATTCATCTAGAACGATCTTTGTCGGTGTATAACATTAACAGCATGATTGATAACCACAAATATCATGTAAATTTATTTTCAATTCAAATTCTTATTTATCAAAAAAAAGGAAAAAGTCGAAACAACCCAATCGTGTTTATTGTTTCTTTCACATAAAAGTGTCCCTTGGGTTGGTTTGTGTTGAAGTTGAAGGTTCCTTTCGTCAAACAGTGCTCATGCCACTAACCAGAGGCGGAGCTAGAGGATATTTGGGGATTCGATCGAACCCAGTAACTTTTACGTAGATTCTGTATTTATATTATAAAATTCAGAAATAATATATAAAATAAATAGTTGTGAACCTACATACAAATATGGAATGCTTGTACAGCGAAGGAGACGTGAGAGACGTGGGATCGAACCCACTAATAACACTAATATTTTTGTGGGAGACCTAAAATTCTGATTTTCCCTCTGCCACCAATCATCTTAGTGATGTCATAAGTTCATACTTATCTCATTACTACTACTTACGCCCTATAGAAGGGCACAACCATTCCACCTTCAGTTTTAGCTATCCAACAGATCATCCAACAACAAGCGAATAGGAATTACTGCACAGCCAACGTGGCTCGAATAGGAATTACTGCACAGCCAACGTGGGTTGTGGTGCGGCAGTTAGGGATGACAATGGTGCGGTGCAGATTTTTACTAAATTCGTAAGTTTTAAAATCGCATCACATCGCACCGCATGACATTTAAATCCGTTCCATATTCATATCCGCGGATAACCGAATCGCACCGCCCATATTTTTATTTTTTTCCTTTTTTTTTGAAAAATTTATAACTCTATTGAAAATTATAATATTTTCAAATCTACAACTAGAAAATAATAACTAATTTTTATTATATCACTTTTCACTAAAAAATTGTCAAAAAGTATAACGTGTACAAGTAATGATCAAATATCATATTTTTATATAAATGAATAGAGATGTTAAAAAACTACTATAAAATCATTTATTTGTAGTGTTATGCATGTAGTTTTAAGTATCATAAAATTTAAGTAAAGAACACATATAATTTTAGGTATATTCACGAGAACAATATTAATTTTTAGCTTTTTTGTTATTTTAAACCAGCATATACCCGCAACTCGCACCGCACCATTTTAAAAAAAAATTACTTTAACCCGCACCGTACCGCATAGCTTAAAACCCGCACCGCACCGCATCCGCATCGCCCCATTGCCATTCCTAGTGGCAGTCAAATAGTTTTATCCTTTATCATAGATTTTGGATTCAAGTCTTAGGTCTGAGAAAATTCTGTTGAAAGCGTCATGCATCCCCATGAACCCTTTGGTATGTAATCCGAATTAATCAACACTCTAATGTGGATATTAGACACCAATCTTTTAAAAAAAAAAAGAAACTACTACATATATTCCTACTTCTCTTAGGGCGTCGTTTGATAGTTAAAATACCTCCCGCCCTCCCACTTTAAAAAAAAAATGACATATATTTTTTTAATTTATTTTAAAAAGAATGATATTTTTCCTTTTTTGATAAAATTTTAATTTTAACTTTTTACGTGACATGTTTAATATTATAATAGTAAAAAATACTTTGATAAATTGAACATAACTTTAATTTAAGATCACAAATTTTAATATTTTTTATTTTCTTCAAATCCGTATCAAGTCAAACTAGATGATTCTTTTTAAAATAAAGAAAATAATTAGTTATGAAATAAGAGCAAAAAGTCACTCACTTCATTTGAATTGGACACACCCCCTAATAAATTTTTTACTCTTATTTTATCAATATATTTCTAATTAAATTTTATATCTCTTTTCAAATTACTAGTGATTATATTTATTGAATAAGGACATAATAGGAAGATTTTATTTAAATTATTTTTGAAAGATTAAAAAGCAAATACTCAAAATATACGCAAATAAAAAAATGAAGGGAGTATACAACAAAAGTAGAAATAAAGTCCTGATGTAGCAAAAGAAAACAATATTTGTATCGAACTACTAATATAAAATACTAATAACTTTGAAGATATAATGTTGACGGTTTAATGGAAGAACTCATTACAGAACTCGTATTCAAATTGGCGGTGTTGATTGCTAAGTCATTTTGTTTAGATCCGTTCCTGAAAATTGATGCTCGCTATATTTGAAGTTTGTATCATTCAAACCGTCTGGACATTTACATTAGGAGTTATCTGATTATTTTTCAGACATAGAAACAAGAAGCATAAAACTTTGTCGAAAACTCATCGAACTTGTAGTGACAATTGTACTGTACTATATTGTTGTCGTACAACCTCTCCTTCATCCTCTAGTTAAATTTAACAAGTGTTCATTTAAGTCCATGGGTCCACGGAAGAAGTCAAGAAACTGTTTCAAAAACATGAGTATATCAAATCTTGAACAACAGGACACCAAAGGTTTTTTGAGCAGTGTCAAAGAGATCTCCTTTTGTTGTGGTAAGCAGAAATGGAAGAGATAGGGGTATTATTGATGCGTCCATTGTCCAATTACATCCAGCAAGAGCTGTCCAAACGTTTCACCCTCTTCAAGTACTGGCAAATTCCCTATGAATCTCTCAAACTACACGCGGATTCCATCCGAGCAGTGGTGGGGAGTGGGAGCCGATGCTGCATTGATCGATATGCTGCCAAGATTGGAAATTGTATCGAGTCACAGTTCTGGGCTTGACAAGATTGATTTGATGAAGTGTAAAGAGAGAGGGATTAGGGTCACTTACACACCCGATGTTGTTATAGATGATGTTGCAGACATGGCCATTTTACTCACAATTGCAACATTGAGGAGGATATGTGAAGCTGATCGCTTCGTCAGGAATGGGATGTGGAAGCAAAAGGATTTCAGCTTGACTACGAAGGTATCTTAGTTGGATCTAGTAGAAATATCTCGTAGGTTACCTGTTAACTCCCACCAATACAACATGCATTTGATAACTCTGTTCATCAAGGCTCGAGATAGATAAGAAAAATCACTAGAATTTTGTGATCAGCTTCTATGCTCGAGGGTGTGGCCTTAGTGGGTAACTATTACTGGTGGGAGGTGAAAAGTATCTCGTGGACTTAGTCGAGGTATGCGCAAACTAACCCGACCACCAGAGTTATCAAAAAAGAAAAAAAAAACACTTCATGAACCATATTAGCTTTTCACTTTCTCCTAACTAAGTTTTGTTTCTCCTAAGAGCATATCTTGTTACTTCGTTTGTATTTCGGGTACACAGAATCTGTATATTACAACAGCAATTTCAACTTGAGTTCAAGTATAAACAAGAACACAATGAAGTATATCAAATACCTTCAACACAAGATCAAAGTGACCTTTCCAAGAGGTGTAATTTTATTTTGCAGAAATTAAGATGAAACAAAAAATAGCCAAGTCGTCCGAATTCACGGATTTTTCTTAAGGAAATAATCCCCCTCACTGTACCCGAGGTTGTGGAATTTTTCCTCGCAGGATAAAATGGCTAACAGACCAACAGTAGCGGTACCTCAAACGGTTGGAATATCTTCGAACTCATAGAACGTTTTGAGTGATCACACAAAATATTTTTGAAACAAGAAGAGAGTTTTTTAATCTGAAAATTTTCGTACTAAACCTGTGGAAGAAACCAGGTTTATATAGCCACAACATGCCTCTTCTGAAAAGAGGCAATGGTGCACTCCAAAAGTTACACCTTTGCTGTAAGTTCATGTCTGTTCATCAAAGATTGCATCTTTTCCTGAACAGTCATCTCATTTCATGAATCAGTGTGTCACTTCATTGAAGGATTACATCCTTCGGAAGCATCATTTCGAACCATTGCAACCTTCTGTAGCCTCAGTTCAGAACAATGTATCATTTCTGAAGCACTAGTTCGAAAACAATGCATCAGTTCACTTGAAACAGTGCAACTGTTACTGCATGTATATATAAATGGAGGTCCGAAACTGCAGAAATTTTTTTACTGCATTTTTCCTTGGCATTCTTCGGAATTCAAATAAAGTTTGTCCAAAAAGATAGATCTCATCGATCGATCATTTGCCAAATCCAAATCCAAATTCGAAAGACTGATTGCATCTGGATAAGTGAGTTTCCCTTTGAACTTGTCGTAGTGAACATGCATCGGATGCACTCGGTCAATCGGTAGATTTGATATCTTTGAACTATCGAGCTTTAATGTACACCTAGACAATACATGTCACACAACCAGTCTTTTAATGTTTATGGTTCTCATGGTTTTGTTCTTTTCAGCCATGAATATGTCCCGGTTTCATGAGAGCTTAAAGAATAGGCCTTTACTAACATTCTCTTTGAAGCGGCTTCCACTCCACCCTCGCATAGGTGATTTCTAAACATTCAATCCTGTAGATTAAACTATTTGGTCAAATCTGCCAAATTTAGATAATCATTAAAAGACTTTTCACCTTAAGTCTTATCCTAGTTTACTATACATTGTCTACATCATGAGAATGAGTTGGGTAATTGACAATGTTGAACCTGCCAGACACAACTTTGTTTGATCTCCTTGAACCTAGCTCCTGGGATCTCCAGTCTGCTAGGTAGAGTTACCGCTATGCTGACTCGTCATAGGCCTTAAACCCATTCCCTTGGATGTTCTTTCCACTCCTTCTCTAGATAGGCCTTTTATAAGTGGATCCGACACATTATCATTTGACTTTACATAGTCAATAGTGATAATTCCACTAGAGAGAAGTTCCCTAACGGTATTATGTCTCCGTCGTATGTGACGAGATTTACCGTTGTACATCATGCTCCCTGCCCTACCTATTGCCGCTTGGCTATCACAGTGCATACATACTAGTGTCACTGGCTTGGGCCAATACAGAATATCTTCCAAGAAATTTCGAAGTCATTCTGCTTCTTCACCGGCTTTATCTAATGCGATAAATTCAGATTCCATTGTAGAGCGAGCGATACAAGTCTGTTTGGATGATTTCCAAGAAACTGCTCCTCCACCGATACTAAATACATATCCACTTGTGGATTTTACTTCGTTCGATCCGGTGATCCAATTTGCATCACTATATCCTTCAAGTACCGCAGGATATTTATTATAATGCAAAGCATAGTTTTGAATGTATTTAAGATACCCCAAAACTCTTTTCATTGCCATCCAATGAGTTTTGTTGGGATTACTCGTGTACCGACTCAATTTACTAATTGCACATGCTATGTCTGATCGTGTACAGTTCATTATATACATTAAACATCCCAATACTCTTGCGTACTCCAATTGTGAGTCACTTTCACCTTTATTCTTTCGAAGTGCAAAGTTCACATCTAATGGAGTCTTGGCAATACCGAATTTCATATCCTTGAACTTGTCAAGTATTTTTTCGATATAATGAGACTGTGACAATGCTAACCCTTGTGGAGTTCGATGGATTCTTATACCTAAGATCACATCTGCAACTCCAAGGTCTTTCATATCAAACTTGCTCTCGAGCATTCGTTTGGTTGCATTTATGTCACAAATATCTCTGCTGATGATCAACATATCATCCACATATAAACAAAAAATGACTTGGTGATTTGGTGTGTCTTTAATATATACACATTTGTCACATTCATTTATCTTGAATCCGTTTGCCAACATGATTTGGTCAAACTTTACATGTCATTGCTTAGGTGCTTGTTTTAGTCCATAAAGTGACTTAACAAGTTTACACACCTTATTTTCTTTTCCTGGAACCACAAAACTCTCAGGTTGTTCAACGTATATTTCTTCCTCCAAATCTCCATTTAGGAATGCGGTCTTCACATCCATTTGATGGATTTGAAGATCATATACCACCGCCAAGGCAATTAACATTCGAATCGAGGTTATCCTTGTTACTGGCGAGTATGTATCAAAGTAATCAACGCCTTCTTTCTTTTTGAAGTCTTTTACTACAAGTCTTGCCTTGTATTTGTCAATAGTACCATTCGCCTTCATTTTTCTTTTGAAGATCCATTTAGAACCTAACGGTTTATTTCCGGGAGAAAGGTCAATCAATTCCCAGGTATGGTTGCTTAAGATTGAATTTATCTCACTATTGACTGCCTCTTTACAAAAGGATGAGTCTGACGACGACATCGCTTCTTTAAATGTTTGAGGCTCATTTTCTAAGAGAAATGTTAAAAAATCCGATCCAAACGAAGTTGACGTTCTTTGACGTGTACTACGTCTTGGATTTTCTTCATTATGTACATTCTCACTTGGTTCATCTCGAGGTCGTTTAGATCCTCCACTAGACTATTCATGTCTAATTTTATACGGGTAAATGTTTTCAAAGAATTCAGCATTGTCTGATTCAATTACCGTATTTTCATTAATATCCGGATGTTCGGATTTATGAACCAAAAATCGACTCACTTTACTACTTTTAGCATATCCTATGAACACACAGTCCACCGTTTTAGATCTTATCTTAACCCTTTTAGGTATAGGAACTTGAACCTTCGTTGGACACCCCCACACATTGAAATATTGCAAGTTGGGTTTCCTTCCTTTCCATATTTCGTAAGGAATTGATTGTGTCTTACTATGGGGAACTCTGTTGAGTATACGATTGGCCGTAAGGATAGCCTCCCCCCATAAGTTTTGTGGTAAACCAGAACTTATAAGTAAGTCATTCATCATTTCCTTCAAAGTTCGGTTTTTCCTTTCCGCAATTCAGAACATATGGGGCCGTAGTTTGATGGATTATTCCATTCTTTACACATATTTGCGCAAAGGGAGATTCATATTCTCCGCCCCTATCACTTATTATCATTTTTATCTTTTTGTCTAACTGATTTTCAACTTCAGTTTTATATTGCCTAAACGCATCTATTGCTTCATCCTTACTATTTAGCAAGTAGACATAACAATATCTAGTACAATCGTCAATAAAAGTTATGAAATACTTTTTTCCACCACGTGATGGTGTTGACTTCATATCACAAATGCTAGTGTGTATTAAGTCTAAGGGATTGGAATTTCTTTCAATGGACTTATAAGGATGCTTTGCATACTTCGATTCCACACACGTTTGACACTTTGATTTATTGCACTCAAAGTTTGGCAAAACTTCTAAGTTAATCAGTTTTCGTAACGTTTTGTAATTAACATGGCCTAAACGTTCATGCCATAAATCATAAGACTCAAGCAAATAAGAAGAATTCGAACTTTTATTTATTTTAACAGTCATTATATTCATCTTATAAAGGCCTTCGGTCAAATAGTCTTTTCCTACATAAATTTCTCCTTTGCTAATTACAATTTTTTCAGAAACGGTTACACATTTGAATCTGTTCTTATCTAGGAGTGAAACAGAAATTAAGTTCCTACGTAACTCCGGAACATATAACACATTGTTCAGTGTCAAGACCTTGCCGGAAGTCATCTTTAAGTAAATTTTTCTTGTTCCCTCCACCTTAGCAGTAGCGGAGTTAGCCATGTAGTTAATTCTTCTACTTGAGCCGGAGCGAATGATGAAAACAACTCCTTGTTGGCACATACATGACGGGTGGCACCAGAATCCATCCATCATTCGCAAGGATTCCCTGTCAAGTTGCATTCTGAGAACATAGCACACAAATCATCGCATTCTTTGTTGGATTCAATCATATTTGCTTGATCCTTCTTCTTGCCTTTCTTTGGGGCATGACAATCTGTGGACTTGTGGCCAATCTTGCCACAGTTGAAGCATTTTCCCTTGAACTTTTTCTTGGGTTGATTGCTTCCTTGTTCAGCTTTCTTCCTTTTCTTGGAATTGTTTTGGTCATCTTCTACAATATGTGCTCCATTAATTGTAGAATTCCCCTTTGACCTTCTTTCGGCAGCTTTATTATCCTCTTCAATACGAAGTCGAACAATAAGATCTTCAACAGTCATCTCCTTGCGTTTATGCTTTTAGTAGTTTTTGAAGTCTTTCCACAAAGATGGTAGCTTCTCAACTATCGTTGTTACTTAGAAAACATCATTCACAATTAAACCTTCTGCTAGGAGATCATGTATGATGACTTGCAACTCCTGTACTTGAGAGACAACAGATTTGTTATCTATCATTTTGAAGTCCAGGAACCGTGCAACAAGGAATTTCTTAATTCCCGCATCCTCCGTCTTATATTTTCGTTCAAGTGCCCCCTACAGTTCCTTTGATGTCTTGGTTCCACTATAAACATTGTAGAGGTCGTCTTGGAGACCACTCAGAATATAATTCCTGCAAAGAAAGTCCGAATGTTTCCAAGCTTCTACAATAACGAAGCGGTCTTTGTCCGAGGTTTCCTCGGGTACCTCAAGAGCGTCTTCGCTAGTGAACCGTTGCAGACATAAAGTGGTGAGGTAAAAGAACATCTTTTGCTGCCACCGCTTGAAGTGGCGGAGCATTTGTGCGACTTGATGTGACAATATTAGTTGCCCCCACAGACGTTGTCGCATCCATCATTTGACTTTCAGTTGCCATTTTTCTGTCACCACAAGACAAAAAACACTTAGTATTTTCAGAATACTACTTATAAAAATTAAAAAAAAAATCTTTATTTCTAGTTAACAATGAAGTTTTTATGACTTCCAATTATCAACCGAATGATCTTTAACTTGTGACGAAGTTTTTATGACTTCAAATCACTAGTTAAGTTCAGGCGGAGTAGAAAGTTAAAACTTTAATCTCCAAAAACAAGCAATATAGATTCTGTAATAGTACTTATTTCCTTAAGATTGTTACTTCGTTTGTACTTCGGGTACACAGAATCTGTATATTACAACAACAATTTCAACTTGAGTTCAAGTATAAACAAGAACACAATGAAGTATATCAAATACCCTCAACACAAGATCAAAATGACATTTCCAAGAGGTGTATTTTATTTTGCAGAAATTAAGATGAAACAGAAAACAGCCAAGTCGTCCGAATTCACGGATTTTCCTTAAGGAAATAATCCCCCTCACTGTACCCGAGGTTGTGGAATTTTTTCTCGCAGGATAAAATGGCTAACAGACCAACAATAGCGGTACCTCAAACGGTTGGAATATCTTCGAACTCACAGAACGTTTTGAGTGATCACACAGAATATTTTTGCGACAAGAAGAGAGTTTTTTAATCTAAAAAATTTCGTACTAAACCCGTGGAAGAAGCCAGGTTTATATAGCCGCAACATGCCTCTTCTGAAAAGAGGCATTCTTTGGAATTCAAATAAAGTTTGATCTCATCGAGAGATCATTTGCCGAAGCCGAAGCCGAGCGAGCGACGACAACAGCGCGAGGCATCTATTATTTCTTGTCTCACTTGCCATGTGGAGTAAGTGTTCTTGATTATAAACACTTTCAAGTTCTCTTCTTCCACCAATGTGGGAGAAAGAGTAAACTTTCTAATTTGGGAGTACACTTTCCATTTTAGTGTCTCCTTCCCCTCCACCATTTTATTCTCCATTTTTCCATTCACACTTCTTTCATATACTATGAACCCAACATATCTTGGTTTGCGCTTCCATTTTTCTTTCAGTTTAGCGGCAAATCAGTAGGTATTGTAGGCTTAGGGAGGATTGGTTCAGCAATTGCCAAGAGAGCTGAGGCTTTTGGATGTTCAATCAGTTACCATTCACGTTCACAAAAACCAGAGTCAACGTACACCCACTATCCATGTGTTGTCGACTTGGCCTCCAACTGCCAGATCCTTGTCGTTGCTTGTGCCTTAACAGAAGAAACTCACCACATCATCAACCGTGAAGTTATAGACGCCTTGGGTCCGAATGGAGTTGTTATTAACATTGCAAGGGGTTCTCATATTGATGAACCTGAGCTGGTTTCTGCCCTTGCAGAAGGCAGGTTGGGAGGAGCAGGGCTTGATGTTCTTGAACATGAACCTGAAGTGCCTATGCAACTAGCTAAACTTGATAATGTTGTATTATCACCTCATATCTCAGCTGCCACTTCGGAGAGCCGTAAGGAGAGGGCCGACCTTGTGGTTGCAAGCTTGGAGGCATACTTTTCGAACAAGCCATTGCTAGCTCCTGTCCTTTGATACTTTTTGGTTAAGGTCTGATGATCTTGGAAGTACTAGGATGGGTGATCTGTGGAGAAGTTCTCGTGTAATAATGCTGCATCCCTCTTGAGTTTTGAATTCTACCGCAAACACTTGGTTATTAATAAAAAAAGTGGTCTGATGATCTTGCACTTAGGTCATAGTTGATTCCTTCGCTTTTATATTCGTCATTCAGTAAGATTGCTAAGTGTTTCACTGGTTCAAGCTAATAAATTTGGGCATGCCCCTCTTTCTTGTGCTAATTGGAAACATGTGAAGATGGTTGATAGTAGTACAGTGAGGTCTTTGTTCTCACCATCCTTTGTGATATTTTGTCTTTAATATGTTCCTACTTCTTACACACTGGTAATTCTTATTTGTTGCTTTGAAGAATGGTACTGTGGTTCTGACTTCTGAGTGTGTCTATTGTTGGTAAAAGCCTAATGAAGAGCAGGTTTGGATCCACCACAGATGGATTTGGCTGCTAACACCTCAGAGGCCCCAGAAAATATAAACGAACCTGAACTATGCCAATTGGATGGAAGGCGCACGTACGTTAGTCCGGACACTATCATTATTATAATCAGTGTTGTTCAGGTTTCAGAAATAGGATATTGAGGAAATCCAACTTTTCACTTTAAGAAGTGACAAATTTTGTTCTCTTTGAGGATTCAAAAAGTACAAGGGACAAGAGTTCAACAAGGGAAACATGATCTGCCCCGTACAATTCTCATTTGTGCGGAAATTGGCTAAAATTACTAATTTCCAATCCTCTAATAGTGAAGTTATTAGGCTAAGAGTAATTACAAGTCTTATTTTCACAATCAAAATCTCATGAAGGAGAAGTGGCTCCTTTGAAGATGAGGAAGTTAAGAGTCTCCAAGGTGAAATAGATAAATGTTCCTTTAGTATGAGTGAAGTAACACCCGAATTTTGATCCCACCACGCACTGCCAGCCATCCCCATATTTCTTGTCAAACTCCTGCATATATACACAACCCCAAAACTTTCAGAAAAAAAAAAAAATTGTATGAAGAAGGCCCAACATATCCTGTTAGAAAAAATTACTTAATCAAATGTATCTTTTTAAGTCTTTTTCACATGTATGACAAAACACTTGCTTTACATTCACGTCTTAATCTTGTTTACTATTCTTTACCTTATCTTGAACCGAGGGTCTATTGGAATCAACCTTCGGAGGTAGCGGTTTGGACCGCGTACATCTTGCCCTCCCCAGACCCCACACACTGGGTTTGTTGTTGTTGAAATGCGTAAAATTTCTTTTTTCTCATATTCTCTGACTGTATTAAGAAAATGTACCTTTGACCTAATTCAATCGTAAAAAGTAGCCCCAGGGTGCGACGAGAACTCCTCATTATCATATGAGGAGGGCGACTCATTCTCTCAACGAATGTAGAACAATCGTCACCCTGCACCTCCAGTACTAGACTGGAAGGTGTGTGTGTAACATAATATGGAAGCCCAAGATTAATTGTATAGCCAAGACATTGTGATTACATGTTGAATAATTGTGTGGTCAACTCATCTAGAAAACTTATCATTTGGCTCATGAAAAGGAATTAAGTCAATGCACAATGATCTATCAAAAATATATCAAGCAAATAAAAATACACCCCCCTAACAGTTCAAACTCTTAGATTGGTCACACAAACCAACGAAAAGACAGACAGAATTAATTACCTTCTTAATATGAGCAGCAATGGATCTGTAGTCCAAAACATCATAAACATCCAGAGCCTGAGAAGCCAAACGCATAGCTTGGATCTGCATCTTCACTGGCATATCTGTATCTTCAATCACACCTTTCCCTTCCAACATGTCTGTCTGTGTATATAGCTCTCAAGTTGAAGATCTCAATTGAAGCAAACTATATATAATTAGTACTTGTGGTGTTTTAAAACCAAGAAATGAAGAAAGGAACCTTCCCCTTTTTCTCTTTCCTAAGCAAGATTGATTGAAACACTAAAATTGATTAATTTGTTTTGAAATTTAGAAAATCTCTCTGTCCAAATCCCCCTTTTTCAGCTTTAAGTGTAAAGATGAGATATTTTATAAGCAATCTTGGTGCTGACACATACGACCGTGTCTTGTTCCTACTTAACTAAAGCACATTTTAACGTTATTATTATATGTTTGAAGTTTGAACCTTCTCTCTCTTTGTCATGCCCTAGTGGATAATGATGTTGCTGATAAGTCCTAAATTCTCTATTTTTGGTTTTGATCTTGTATTAAATATATTTATATTAGACTTCAATTATATTTTTTGATCACGTTTTTAACTCGAAACTTTAGTTATAGATGAATTAAGAGATCCCAACCTTCACACCAGGCTTTGTTAGAAATACGGCCTGAACTTATTATAAGATGTTTTTTTGATTTTTTCTTATTTTTTAAATTTTGATAGTGTTTGATAAAGTAAAAATAATCCTTTTAAGCATTTATTTTTAAGTTAAAAAGTGTCAAAGTAAATCAAAAAATAAAAATAGGGTAGTATTAATTTATGACTTTTGACTTTTAGCTTATAAATTACTTTTTAAAAATCAATCTAAACGCCCCTTTATTGCCTAAATTTTCTTTCACATTTTCTTTTCAATATATATATTTTATTTTTTATTGATTTTCTATCTGATATTCGGTACCCACATTGGAGCCTGATTAATCCGGATTCGTGTCGCGTAGGGCCCAGTCGTAGGAAAGCGCTCCCTAACAGAGTTTTCTCCGTACGCAGAATCGAACCTTCAACCTCTGATTAAAGGTGGAGCAACTTCATCTACTACACCACAACCCATGTTGATTATATATAGTAGGTAGTAAATTATAGTTGGAATTTTGATGCTTACAATAGTCTAAAATATAATTGTAATCAAATGAAATTAATTGGAGGTTAAATACCAGAATGATAGTATCTGTCTTTTGAATTTTTTACCGCGTGGTGATCTATAAGCATTATTTATATTTTAAGACACTTGAGATAATTATCAACTACGTAATACAACAATTTTATTCAATAGCAATTTAAATCAATCATCACCGTAGTCCCTTAATTTTGGTCAAACATACTTTTCAAACTTTCTAATTTTTTTCTCTTCCACCGAACAATATTCTCACGACTCAAATAACTTATTTTTGGCAGATTGCAATCATCTTTTTCTGTTGAAAGAACAATTCTATTTTTAATCAGGCAAATATTGCAAGAACTATTTAATTTATTTAGTTTCAATGCAAATAAACGTCCTTTTCGTTGATTTGCCTTGAAGCTTCCTTTTGCCAAACAGATCTCAAAACCACCAACCCTTCATGTTAGAAGCTCGTACTTATCTCAGGGCACAACTAACTTGCCATAGGAGGATTTGTATTAATTGTGCATGTTACGTTACTTAATCAATGATTTTCTTGTAGTGATCGAGCTGTAACAATGATTTGGTATATAAAATCAACTTTAAATAGAAAGGATTACTTAGGAGTCATTTGGCAGAAGTGATAGAAAAAATAATTCTGAAATAAAGTTTGAATTAATTTTATTTCATATGAATATAAGGTATTATCTAATTTCGAAATTATTTTATCTATTATTTATATTAAAATAACGAGATCACTATCAATGAGATGAAATAATCTCATGAAATATCCCTACATATCCCATTAAGTGTACAAAGCGACTCATTACTCATTAGTGTATGAACTTACTGGTCCTCGTCTAAGGTTACCCACGTGTGATAACTTGTTTGTATCATCGTTCCTTATTTTTATCTTTTTCTTTAATCGTAGTTCAGGGGGGAAATTTTAGCAACCCGAAACCAGCCAGAAATAGGATGAACCCAACCCAACCCGACCCGCTCTTTTACTAAACTCCGAATAGCTGCTATACGTGCCCGTTACTCAAAAGTCATAGACCTTCCTCGACGAAAAAATGGAAGTTATCACTCCTTAGCTTCCATGAAAACAACATTTTCCATCTCTAGTCTCTACTCTCTCACTCCGACTCCAAATTCTCGGCGAGAAAATGAGGGTAGTGACACCTACATCTCCGTCACCGACACTACCCACCGACCACAACCGCCTTAGCTCCGTTGCAGCATCCACCGCCGGAAGCGGCGGCGTAAGAAACCAGGATGCTGAGTTACTCTTCCGTACAAAGCCAATTGCCGAAATCCGAAATGTGGAAGCAGCTACGAGGAAACAGATCCAAGACAAGAGCGAGGAGCTCCGGCAACTCGTCGGTAATCGTTACCGAGATCTTATCGATTCCGCCGATTCCATTGTTCTTATGAAATCCTCATGCGAGTCAATTTCTGCTAATATAGCTGCGATTCACCACGGCATTCTTCATTCGCTATCTTCTACGGTTGCCGATTCGCCTAAGTCTGTTGTCTCCTCTGATCCTGCGAAAGCTAGGATTTACGGAATTGCTTGTAGGGTTAAGTATCTTGTTGATACGCCGGAGAATATTTGGGGATGTCTTGATGAATCGATGTTTCTAGAATCTTCTGCACGTTACGCCCGTGCTAAACATGTTCATCATAGTTTGAATAACAACAAGGATTACAAAAGTGTACTTTCGAAGTTTCCGTTGCTTCAGCATCAATGGCAAATTGTAGAGAGTTTTAAATTTCAGATCTCGCAGAGAAGCAGAGAGAGATTGTTGGATCAAGCACTTGGCCTTGGGATAAAAGCTTATGCGGATGCTCTAGCTGCAGTTGCTGTTATTGATGAGCTGGATCCCAAACAGGTTCTTACATTGTTCCTTGATTCGCGAAAATCGTGTATTTCTCAGAAACTAAATGCATGTTCTAGTGATAATGCTACTAGCTCCGATGTGATTTTAGTTTATTGTGAAGCATTAAAGATTATTCAGGTTACAGTGGGGCAAGTAGGAGAATTATTCTTGCAAGTGTTGAATGATATGCCTTTGTTTTATAAGACGGTATTGGGTTCACCTCCTGCCTCTCAATTGTTTGGTGGAATACCTAATCCCGATGAGGAAATGCGGTTGTGGAACTCATTTAGAGATGATCTGGAATCACAAATGGTAATGTTGGATAGGGATTTCGTTTCCAAGGCATGTTCTGATTGGTTGAGGAACTGTGGCAAGGAGATAATGAACAAGATCAATGGAAAGTACTTGATCGATGTTATCAGCTGTGGAAAAGACCTTGCATCTGCTGAGATGTTGATACGGGAAACTATGGAAAGTAAGCAGGTCTTAGAAGGGAGTTTAGAGTGGCTTAAGAGTGTTTTTGGTTCTGAAATTGAATTGCCGTGGAAGAGAACACGCGAGCTTGTATTGGGAGGTGATTCGGACCTGTGGGATGAGATATTCGAAGATGCTTTTGTGAGAAGGATGAAAGCAATTATTGATAAAGGATTTGATGAGTTGAGTGGATTAGTTGATGTTGTAGCGTCAGCGCGGGCCATCTCAGGAACTCCCGGTGAGCAGGTCAGTTTTCAGGCATACTTGAATAGATCTTTAAATGGTGGAGGTGTTTGGTTCATGGAGCCAAATGGTAAAAAAGTTACTGCCATTCCTGGTGGCAAGTCACAGCAGCCCGAGGAGAATGATTTTCGCAGTTGTCTCAATGCTTACTTCGGGGATGAAGTCAGCAGGATTAGAGATGCTGTGGACAGCTGCTGTGAGAGTGTTTTAAAAAACCTGCTAAGCTTCCTGGAGTCTCCTAAGGCATCCTTGAGACTGAAAGATCTGGCCCCATATTTACAAAATAAATGTTACCAAAGTATGTCTGCTATACTGATGGAACTGAAGAGTGAATTGGATGCATTGTCTGCTAATCTTCAGAACAAAAACCCAAAGGACGAGTCAGTGCCATCACCTGCTATACTTGTTGAGAGGTCAATATTTATAGGCCGGCTTTTGTTTGCATTCCAGAAGCATTCCAGACACATTCCTGTCATACTTGGTTCGCCAAGGTCATGGGTGAATGAAACTAGAGGAGCTGGCCCGCTCAAGACCCCAACTCTAGTAAGGTACTCTATGCCACCTCTCAGTTCCCCAACCTCTGATGGTCCTGGAAGTACAATGTTTGATTCACCCAGAAGACAGAGTTCATTGGCGTCGGCTGCTTTGTTCGGAGTGGATGACAGTTCAAGCCCACAGCTTGAAGAGCTAAGTAAAATGACCCAAGATCTTTGCATCAGAGCTTATAATATGTGGATATCTTGGGTTTCTGATGAACTTTCAGTTATCTTATCCCAAAATCTCAAACAGGATGATGCCTTGTTGGCAACAACAACCTTGAGAGTGAGTGCTATTCTTAAAACTGTTATGGCTGGGTTTTCCTAAATACTTTACATGCCGTTTTTATTATTATGCTTTTTAGATGTTCATTAATTGTACCTGTATTATATAAGTCACTTCTATCAGTGGTCCTGGTATTTACTTTGCCGCACTTGTAATCAGAATAACTTGACAACCACATCTTCTGATCCTGGATTTTAGGAGAATTTTCTACTGATAAATTTTATAATGAACCAGTGGGCCCAAATAGACCGGATTGGATATAGAGGATTAGTATAACTGACCCCATAGTGTAATAACAGGGGTAGATGATTCATTAAATTTTAGATTAGGAAATGTTAAGTAGAGAGCATCCAAGAGGATTAGTATATCTGAAGTATCAATTATAACTTTATTAAAATGAAGCATAGCACTCATGGAAGTATCTTGGTCTAGTTACGGGGGTGAAAGCTATGTATTCATCTACCATAACCAGAAGATACCTAAGAGTTGTCTTTTTCTTGGATTGCCCTCAAGTTTGTACACACAGATATATGCTATTACCTTTGGCACCTATAAGTGCCCTAGGTATGGCGGGCAGGACTTCATCCTCCACCAGAATGAATGTTTCGATTTCCTTTCTTTTTTTACTGTTCTTTGTCTAGGATAAAATAAGAGTAAAAAGTTTAAAGTAAAAAACAGTAACAAAGTCAAGATATAGCCAAAAAAACAATGCAATAAGAAATTAATCTAGTCATGATATCGCAAAAGTAAAAAAAAATCACAAAAGTTATACAAACAAGCATGCCCTATTACATATACTGATGCAATTCTCGATTTCCTTTAAAAACAATAAGTGATGCTCAATTATTTTTGTATGACTTCTTATGCTGCATATAAAGTTATGTCTCGCAAATATCAGGGAAAGAGAAAAAATATCAACTTTCTCAAAGTCAGGGAGTGTTCGTCATCTTTTTCTTTTTCTTTTTGAGAAGGTAAATGATATAATTAACAGTGGGAACGAAAGCTTCCGTATACAAGAGCTATACCAAAAAGTAGAGAATCTACATCAAAACACGATTCTCTACAAAATACACCAATCATTCTGTTAGGAGTAATGCTCTTTGTAAATTCAGTTTAATTTTTTGGATTTCTGTGATGTCCATTTTATCTCCAAGAGAGTGATAAAATTTATTGCTCTTTGTAAATTCAGTTTAATTTTTTGGATTTTTGTGATGATCATTTTATCTCCAAGAGAGTGATAAAGTTTATACTTTTTTTGCTTGCTGTTATATAGTGTATTTGGCTATAAAATAACATTAGAAGATTCCTAACTCTGAACTTGCTTATAGTGTACATTGCTATAACATAAGATTTGAAGATTCCTAACTCTGAACTTGCCTACTCAAAAACAGAAATAGATTAGGTGATCTCTTTCCATCTCTAAGTCTTGGTGGGTAGAGTAACATGATATTTGTGTTGGTTGAGAGATAGCATGCACCCGGTGGATTGGTCAAGGGTGCACACAAGGTTTTTATAGACACCATCTTTATTCAAAAAGGGGGGAAAAAAAAAAGAAAGCACGCGTATTCCATAAAAAAGGTTTTGATGTTTCTACATGTTTTGTGTATAGTGGGTTCCTCGTTCTGCACGGGGGATGTAAGGCACCAGTTCTTTTTTATGCTTATCCTTGATGGGAATGTATAGTTGTGTGTATATGTATCTTTCTTTTCTGGTTTACATAGTCCTCTTTCAGTGTTTGTTCATACCATGAATAAAGATTCCATTGCTTATTGAAAAGTGAACCATTATAAGTCATTCGTGCTCATATAATATGCAAATAGAGCTTCCTCACCTTCTTCTTTAGTTACTCTAAATTATTTTATCAAGTTTTACCTCCTCTTAATTGATAATTGATTTCTATAAGTTGGTTAAGCAAACTTCTTCATCTTAACTTTTCGGCAGGGCTGGGAGGAGACGGTTGTTAAGCAAGATCAGTCAAATGAAGGCGAGTCAGAGATGAAGATATTGCTTCCTTCTATGCCTTCTTTGTACATAACCTCTTTTCTATTCCAAGCTTGTGAAGAAATTCAGCGAGTAGGTGGACATGTGCTTGATAAACCTATTCTGAAAAACTTTGCCTCAAGACTGTTAGATAAGGTATTGAAAGATGTACTCTGTTCTTTTCCTCAATTTTGAATGTTTTTGAAAAATCTCACTTGTTATCTTATCATGGATTATCTTCCATAATTGTGGAAAGGTATGAAAAGCAAGAAGGAACCATATGCCTTTTTCGTGAGTTAGTTTCTGCTGGAATCTAATGGACCCCAAAAGGTCCCTCGTCGAAATGACCACACTGTTTGTCTGAAACTTCCCGTGAATTTTGTTTCTTGCTTTTCTTATGGATAAGGCCAATTTCTTACTAACCATCCTTTACGTTCCTGATTTCTCTGTGCCTAAATCCTCTTAGAGATTGTTATGTTAAATATTTGAATTTGGCTCATGATACATTCCTCGTTTTTTGATAAAAAACTGGAAGTACGAATCAACAGCATTGGTGATCTTATTCAATTCGTAAAGATTTTGTTTGTCTTTATAGTTGGAACATATGTGTGCTGGTTTTGTTTTACTTCTAAATTGTTTTGGCTGCTGATCTCATAATGTTGCCTGTTTTGACATTGCTCTCCAGAGTCTTTATTTGAAAAAGGAAGAGACGGATGTATTTACTCAAGTTTTTCTTGCATATCTGATTTTCTTTCCTGGCGAATTTACTGAATATCTGGTCTTCAAAGCTTTAACTAGTTATAAGCGTGGATTGTTCTAGACAATTTCGTAAAGTTCTTTAACAATTCATCAAAGATGTTCTCATTTTCTGCTATGATTTCTATTTGGTTTGTCTTTTTCCTTTTAGAAGGTACTTGAATTGATTTACTTTACGAGAACTACTTTGGTGTTCTTAAGTTTTATAACAATTGATGCTTCTGTATTCTGATGACTGTCACATATTGACAGATGATTCATATTTATGGAGACTTCCTTTCCAGTCAAGAAACTCAGGGATCTCGAGTGTCGGAGAAAGGAGTGTTGCAAGTTTTATTGGATCTAAGATTTGCTTCAGATATTCTCTCTGGTGGTGATGCTAGTGCAAATGAAGAATCATTGACAGTACCTAAGGCAAAACATCCCTTTAGAAGAAAGCAGGACATACAACTAAACAAGTCAGTCTCTGAAGAGCGTGTCAATGGGTTGATAAGTAGCTTTGCACAAAGACTGGATCCTATTGATTGGCTCACGTAAGCTTTTCCAAACCAGATAAACTTGATGAAAATATTCATGCTTCTATATAAATAAATTGGCTTTCGCATCTTCAAAGTGCTATTTCCTGTTTTCTATTTTATGGGACTCTTTTTAAATAGGCATGAATATTAGTTAGTAAATTTATTATACACAAAAAGAAATGATGAAGTACTTTTTAAAAGATCAAAGTAGAATTGTTATGGCTTCTTGAAACTTAAGAATGCCATTTCATGTAGAATAATATACCGGGATTATAATACATGGATTAGATAACGATGGGATTAGTTAGTGGATAAAAATTGGGATATACGGGGTAATATATGAAACACGTGTTTGGCTTAAACTAGATAAACTTGGATAAACTTTTTTTCGTCTAATTTTAACCTTTTTTTTCTAAAAAAAAAAACTTTGGGAGAAAAGATTTGGAGAAAAGCAAATGTGTCATTTTGCTGTTTTGTTCCTGGTTAGTAATCGCGGGATTGTTTATCCAGAGTTGTGGTATAAATAATTGCGGACTGCTAAGCCCGAATTAAAAATTCTACCAAACGTGGGATAAAATAATCCCACATCTTATCTTGGGATTATAATCCTTTAATCTCATAACTAATGGACCCCTCAGTTATCATTATTTAAGAACTACCACATTTAATTAAATAGTAAGTTAAATTTTTTATTGGTTCTATCAGTAACACAATTTGAGAGAAAGATGGTATGTTTCTAGAAGTTACTGTACAGAAGTTTCACATGCATTGCTTGCATCCATTTCTAGCTGGTGCATTTCTGATTCACCTGTTCAGTGTATTCTGAAAAGGCTTTTGCTGCTATAATGGAAGTTCTTGGGTTAGTGCCATGTGAAGATGGTTTGTTGCCTGAGAACTATCTACTTCATACTGTAGGCCCACACCTGTGAGTATTAATTGTTGCACAACACATGGGACTGATGTGGTAGAATACTCTTCAATTTTGTATTCATCACGCTGGGTTGCAAAATGGCTGTAGGAGTATTATTAGAATGTCGTTTATCAACTGCTTCATCTTCCTTTGCATCTTTAAGTGCACTCTTTGTTGTTAAGATTTATGAAATTACATGCTATTGGTTTTACTTGGATTCTGTTACCTCTTTTGGGGGAGGTGGAGTGCCATTAGGAGAATAGTAGATTGATGTATTGTGCCTTCTTAATCTAGTTAGTTGACACTTCGGCTGATTCATTTGCAGCTATGAGCCATATCTTTGGGAGAATGAGAGGCAGTCATACCTGAGGCATGCTGTCCTCCTTGGGTTCTTTGTTCAGCTTAATCGGATGTACACAGATACTGCTCAGAAACTGCCAACCAATTCAGAATCAAACATCTTGCGCTGTTCTGCAGTACCGCGCTTCAAATATCTTCCCATCAGGTTGGTTACACCGTTCAATTCATTTTCTTCTCAGTTTGTGGTAGTCTTTCACTTGCACCAGGATTTTCCCTTCTTGATTATCTAGGTGGAGGGATGACATTTCAACACTTGTATAAAATGCATTGCATTCCTTATGTTGGATATAACATTTTGTTCTCTGAATCTTCTTTAATGTTTCTGATGTATAATGTGTTTACTGCCATTTGTCATGTACCCTTTAATGTAATGTGTAAATTTATATTTGTAATTCAGTGCCCCGGCATTGTCTTCAAGGGGGACAACAAAGGCATCAATCTCAGCATCTATTGATGATGTTTCATCGAGAAGTCCCTGGAAAAGTTACACAAATGACGAGCTGTCTCGAAAGGTTGATATTGATGAAAATTCTAGTTCGGGGATAGCATCGCCATTTTTGAAATCATTTATGCAGGTAAATCATTCCTCTTTGCCTAGTCTCTAACTCTCTATAGAACCTCCCTTCTTTGTAAGCTTTTTTATGCCTACTGTTCCATGCATCTTTTTTTTTTTTTTTTTCTATTAACCACAAGAGGTGAGTTTTCCAAAAAATTTTGAAAGCTAAAAATATATAGGAATGCTAGTCCCATGCAGAAAGAGAAATCGAATATATTTTACGTCTTATTGTGTGGATCTTGATTTTGTTTATGTCCTTTAGTTTTATGTACAGCGCGTTTCTGCTCAAAATTGCATATTGACCTGTTTCTTGCTATAATCTTAAGAATAAACTGAAGCTTGTCTCACACCTCAGTTTTTTGAATTTCATAGAGTGTTTTATGTTTTCTTATTATTTAACTTTGTAAACCTTGGTTTTTTTGGTGAATAACGAACTTCCATTGAAATGATGTCATTTTTTATACTGGAAGAAAGTTTACTTGCATTTGGTAACAAATGTCATGTAAAATAGATTACATTTTGTCGTCTTTTAAGCTGGGTTCCTGAATTAATAGCAAAAAAAAAAACTGAAAAGAGGAGCTGTGATCCATAAATTACAAAAGAATGTATTTTTTAGTTCAAATTCTATATCAACAATATATTCATTTGGTAAATGCAATCAACAAAATTAAATTAGCCGTCCACCCCTGCCCCCACCCCACACTTTTGTTTCCCTCTTTCATCTTCCAACTCATAATCCCTTCTCATAAAGGTATTTTTCTTCATAAACGATTCAAAGAGAGGATAAAGCTTCACAAAAAGACACAATATAGAATGATCACCCAGCCCGCTTGCTTTAAACTGTCCATTTTATTACTAAGTGAATTCTAAAGATACGGAGAGATTGATTTGAGAATTGTTTTTCCTTTTTTTGTTCATTTCGGAACAATTTCTCCATGATTCTCAAAGGCTGCATGTCTTGTTTGCTTTTCCTCATTTCAACAATCTGTGCCACCAAACTTCTCATTTATGATGAGAATTAAGGTGCTACTTTAGATATGGTGAGTTTGATATTGTAGATCATTATCAGATAAACAAAGTTCAGGTCTTTGTCATCCAAAGCGTGCACTTTTAGGTAAATAGTCCAGTTACTGAAGCTGTTATTTTGAACTGTGAATCATGGGCTGAATCATTGATTTGACTGAATAAGTTGTTTTTCTCATATAAGCGTATTTTTGTAACTACAATAATCCAGGTTGGCAGCAAATTTGGAGAGAGCACGCTGAAACTGGGATCAATACTAACTGATGGGCAAGTGGGCAGGTTTGGTGACATATTACCCGTTCAAGCTTCAGGCTTTCATTCCTTCTTCACAGCTGCCAGATCAGAGTAACTGTTGTGACACAAACAGCCTTGAAGTTGACATCGTTGCTTTTGCCATAAGCACAAAGAGTAATCTACTTAAGATCAGGAATGTAGAAATGTTGAACACTAGGAAATGAGTATTCATTTTTGAGAGGAAGGTAGCACAGCCTTTTTTCATCTTTTACTTTTTATATTTTTGCAGTCACAGATAAGCGAATTTCACTATTGTAATTTAATGATATTGATTGGAACCAGCAGTCAATGAGCTTAATCTGCTTGTATAAAAGGTGATAAATGAGTTGTGAATCAAAAGAGATGTTTCAGTAGATGTAAAATGATGTTATTCTTTAATTAAATTACTCATCTACTTATACAGTTGGTTGTTTTGAGCGTGGTGTGGGATGACATACATCACACACTTCTAAGAAGTAGATGGGAAACTTGTCATATAAGTGTGAAATTCATGAAAATATATTCCTGTATATTTAGGGAGAAATAATGGTAAGAAAGTAAAACAATGAAGTAGGTGTAAGTACAAGGCACAATAAGGATATGAATATATGTGATGAAGCTTTTTAATAGTGGGGCTTTTGGTGTCGGAATGTATAATTCAGTTGGCTATATGCGATTCAATAAGTGGCCTACGTGGAGGTGACACGTATCCCGTAAATTTAGCTGAGATTTCGTAAATTTAATTGAGATGCACGAAATGTGATCCGGCCTCCACGGTTATCTTCAAAAAATAATACTCCCTCCGTTTTGGAATAAGTTAATTGTTGGGGTATTGTTTTAAAATAAGTGAATTATTGAATTTTTTTTCAAATTTACCCTTATGATTTGACAACCAATTAACTTTTGAAAAAGTATTACAAGGTCATCTTTTTCTGTTTTTGGGGTAAAAATAAAAAGTTGTGTTAAATTTATGTCTTTAATGTTTTTTCCTTAATATATATGTCAAATTGTTAACGGAGGAAGCATTGCTAATAAGTGGCCCATGGCAATGTCATCTTTGGATTGTATCCCCCACCTCCCAACCCCACCCCACACACACCAGTTCAATAATAAATTAATGACCCACTTTTCCATCAACCAACTGTTTTTCCCTGTTATTGTCCACTTCTATATCGCTCATCATCCAAATCAAAAAAGTATGACATATATAGTCTTTGTCCTTATAAATCTTTGAGATTCGTGTAATTAATCCCTAATCATTCCACTATTCAAGTTAAGCTATGGTTGAGGAGGCAATAATGTGCATTAATTTCATAAGTAGGTGATAGGTCTGAATTTAAATGTAATAATAATTCGTAAACGAAATACACACAACAAAACTCATGTGTTGGTACTGAAGATATCAACTCTGCATACTGATGAGATGATAGTTCATTTGTCCGCAGTTTTATTCTTTTGATTTACTTCATGCAACCTGCCATTGCAGGAGTATTTTAGATCGAAAATCTGAGCTCATAAGAAACAATTTCAATTTTTTTGTTATGCTACACAAGTGATAAGTTACACCGTTTGGTGTGACTTACTAAGAATTGCGACATTATAATATCAATTCAGATATTATAGACAAAAAAGCAACAACCAAAAAGAACTACTACTCAATCGGTGGCGGAGCCAGAATTTTCATCAAGGGGTTCACAAGTGAACATATGAACTAATCGAAGGCGGTTCGACATCTACTCTATATAAATAAAAAATAAGTTTAATCATATATATATAGTATAATTTTTCATCGAAGGGGGTTATTCGAACCCCCTATCCTACATGTAGCTCCACTCCTGTACTCAACGATTCTTCTATCATAATAGAAATCTAGAATTCGATTTTTAAATATACAAAAAATGCTAATATAAAGTAATTTTTTTTTATTTACTTAACTTATATAATGTGAATTTAAATTAGTTGGATACCTCAAAATGAATACTAAATATGGGATGCTATTGAAAAACCAAGTTGCCATTGCACTACATTACCATTTTTGTATTTACTGGGACCCTACCACTAACTAAACAAAAGAGATACTATTTCAGTAGTATACTACTTATGCTATCCAAAGAAGAAAATAAGAAATAAACTCATGACATTATCTTTTGCGCTAAGCAAAAAATCAAATGACAGTCATAAAATAGTTGGCATTTTCTTACTTTCCTAACTTGAAAAAAAAAAAAAAAAGGAAAGAGAGAAATATCATAGTAGGGCAGTGGTTAGTGAAGAAAAATATAATAAATTAATTAATCTAAATTAGGTAGGCTGTCTAAAATCCAAAAGTATTTATCAAAACCTCAGCTTTAATGAATTCGTTGCACCAAACGATGGTATAGTGAAGTGTAGTGATTAATAATATGTGATGACAATTATTTGAGACTATAAAATTGATTCTTAGAAGAGACAAAAATAATTACGTAGTTAATATATATTTTTTTATTTGTCTAATATTTCGTAAGAGGTAGTTGGGATTTGATAAAAATAATTAAGGTGCATAAGTAAGATTGATTTCTTTATTTTTTTTATACATGTCATTTTAGTTATTTTTTAAGAAAATAAAAGGAATGTCATTTTAGTTATTTATCTGGATTAACAGGTAATTAATAAGTGAAATATATGAAACTTTTATGGTAATTTCATTATTACAAGAAGCCGAAAATTCTCATTTTTTCCTGATGAGGTCACTAAAATCATGAAAGTGTAAGTTTTTCATTTGAATCAACACATGATTTTCTTTTAACTATTTAAATTATAATTAATCAACACCATAAATATATAATTTCTATTTTAAAAAAGAAAGAGCTTTTATGACTATAGTGCATCAAGATTAGTTCCATCTTGTTCGAAAGTGACAAAGATGCTGCCGACACTTATTTCCAAACCAACTTTGTTGATTAGGCTCGGAATCAGGTTCAGCTTCGGCCACTTCCCAAACCTCCTCCTCCTTCTACTTCTCAGTTTCTCTACTAAAACTCACTTGCTTCCTCTACTCATTAAGCAAATAAAAAAAAAAAAAAAAAAAAAAAAAGGTCCCATGCAGATGGGATTATTTTCACATTTATGAACAACTAAGAATTTGCTGTGTAATTCAGTTGTAGATTATATTTTTTCTGTTTGGAAAAAATGTTGCACGCAAAATCTGAATCAGATATAACAAGTTTAGCACCCTCATCGCCGTCGAGGTCACCAAAGCGACCAGTGTACTACGTACAGAGTCCTTCAAGAGACTCACATGATGGAGACAAAACATCCATGCAACCAACACCAAGCTTCAATAGTCCAATGGAATCTCCATCACATCCATCATTTGGCAGACACTCAAGGAATTCATCAGCAAGTAGGTTTTCGGGGATATTTAGGTCGTCTTCTGGTCGGAAAAATGGTCGGAAAAGGAATGATAAAGGGTGGCCAGAATGCAATGTGATTTTGGAAGAAGGTAAGTATGATGAATTGGATGAGGAAGAGGGATTAACGAGGAGGTGTCAGGCTTTGCTTGCTCTTTTGGGGTTTGTTGTTTTGTTCTCTATATTTTGCTTAATCATTTGGGGTGCTGGAAGGCCTTACAAAGCTCAGATTACTGTCAGGGTATGTTTCTTTTGCTCTTGGAGTCAGTGAATTCAGAATTTTTAGATCAAAATATTTACTACTCTTTCGATTTCAATTTGTTTTATCTGATTTGATTTTAAATTGGCACAAAGTTTAAGAAGAAAAAAATTGGAATCTCTTAACTTTAAGCTAAAGATAAGCAGAATTAATTTTGTGGTCTTAAACATGCAATGTCCAAAGTTGTAATTAAAGAATTGTCGTTGAAAGAAAGCAAGACAAGCAAATTGAAGCAGAAACAGTATATTTTTAACACAAATACATGATTTTGGCAAAAGCTACTGTTTGTGTTGGAAGAATACTATAGCTCCCCCTCTACTTGTCTGAATTTTTTTTTATGAGCTTCTGGGCAAGAGGTTGAACTGTCAGCAAATTTGATGGTGTTTATTCTGAGATTTTTTTTTTTGTTAGACCTGAATTCCAATTAATCGGTAAAAGCTTTTCTATGTTAGGATATACTTTTGGCATTTATTGCGGATTGGTAATAGGCATGACTGTTTTCAGCATTAAACAAAATATTAATATTGAAATGAACAACTAACGCTACGCCTTATGATGAGTTTGGTTATATGAATTTCAGTGTTCATGTCGGTGTTATTTAATCATATCGAATATGATGAGGATTCATCATAATTGACTAGTTTTATGTGTTCTGTCTGTCTGTTACAACATTTCTCGTTTATTTGGGATTAAGACCCGCAATGTGAATAAGTTCACATGGATGGAGTTATATTATTGAAATAAGGATTTAAAAAAATAGTGGATAGGAATGCAGTTCTATTGTTTGATTTCATCGGTGAATTCTTCTCCTCGTGATGTTAATTTTTTGTCCAGAGCTGCAAGCGGAGATTAGGAAAGAAGCCTTTGGTTCAGGGTTCTAGCAAGTTGACTAACTTTATCTTTGTGAGTTTTCAGAGTTTAGCTGTGAATAACTTCTACATCGGTGAAGGTTCGGATTTCACTGGAGTTGTAACCAAGATGATGACAGTGAACGGGTCATTGAGAATAAGTGTGTACAATCCTGCCACGTTCTATGGCATTCATGTTACTTCCACCCCCATCAATCTCATCTATTCAGACATCGTCGTTGCTACTGGTCAGGTAATCTCATTATATATTTCTTTCATTTTCTTGGTAAGGATATCTCTCTCTTGTTGTTCTGCCTTTTCAATTTGCAAGTGTTGTTCTCACGGGGTGTTAGATGGACAAGTTGGACTACATCCAGGTTAAAACAGGTTGAGTGACTAATAGATTGGGGTAATAGACTCCCCAATATTTGGTTTGATAAAAAATGACCGTCAGTTAGGCTAAACAAAGGATCGTAACCCAACTCAAGATCATTTTCATTTGGGTGTTCTGTTCTTATATAATTGTCTAATTACCAAACTAATAAAAGTTCTTTTTTATCATATTCAACAAACCAAAAACCTTATTTTTTAACGTTTTGATAAGTTATTATGAGTCAATTTGGGCTACATCTGCAGTCCAAATCGACCTACGCATTTAGATAGGCTAATTTGTATTATGCTATGTATACCGAGTTTAACTTGCCCAATTTTGGCCGGGTTTTGACATCTTATGCTTTTTGAGGTCTAAATGTGACACCGCTATGTGCAAGTTGCCAAATTCACGACTGTGTGCATCTTGATACCTTTATATCCTTAATTTTCCTTTTGGTTTTGCAGCTGAAGAAATATTTTCAACCGAGGAAGAGCAGGCGGACCGTGTTAGTGAACATAGAATCAACCAAGGTTCCCTTGTATGGAGCTGGATCAGGTCTTGATGCAGCAACTAACGGCGGATTTAAAGTTCCGTTAAAGTTGGAATTCGAAATAAGGTCGCGTGGAGATGTGGTGGGGAAATTAGTTAGAACAAAGAACAAAAAGGAAATCTCATGTGACTTGGTCATTGACTCTAGTAGCACAAAACCCATAAAGTTCAAGAAGAATTCTTGTGTTTACAGCTGAAGAAGATATGATCGTTTGCTTCATTTTCAGTTTGTGTGCAGAGAGTTTCTGTAGAATTCTCTTCTTAGGAAAGTTCATTCTCCACTTTGGGTGTGACAGGCTTCTGTAAAATTTCTCTTTTTAGTAAAGTAAGTCCAATTTTGAGAACACCATATGTATCATGCGAATAAAATAGCCTTTCCCAGTAGTATTTTCAATGTGAAAATTGCTGGATGTAAGTTGAATTGGTGTACATATGTAAGTTTGAACTTATGAATGATCAAGTGTATTCCCCATATCATCACGAGGTGAAGATCTATTTAACTACCATCTATATATAAGAGTAGGAGTTTCGTTCGTATCAAGGGTGTGTTGGGGAGGCCAGGGAAGATGGATTGGATAGAGAGTAGATGTTGATGCCTCTTCTTTATCAATACGATTCCCATCATTTTCAAGTCTATATCGTCAGCGTCTTTTCAGACGAAAAAGAGTATAATTCTTTTCTTCCAATTCCGAGTTTATATCATGATGTTCAAGACACAATATCCTGAATTTTGAACCCTGGAGCTTGAACCTCACGCCACAGTGTCCTGAGCTTCGGTCTCGGCTGTGCTACCGAAAGCTCTAGGAAAATCGGAATAGAAAAGTCGGAACAGGAGAGCACTCATCTTGGGTGGGCTTACTACTTAGATTCTTTCAGCAGGACCATCAGATCCTGAAGTTTATTGTTATAAATCAAACGGGAGAGTTCAACCCAAAAGACTAGTCTTTTGGGAGATAATGTTATAAACTAAATGAGAGAGCCCAACCCAAAAGACTAGTCTTTTGGGAGAGAATGTTATAAACCAAACGGGAGAGCCCAACCCAAAAGACTGGCTTTCCCGTTTGATTTATAACATTGGTGCTTTCATTGAGAGTCTCACGCGTTGGGTCGTGACTCGGAGTGATGGCCTGCGTGCTAGGAGTGGTGGCCTGGACCCAAGAGGGGTGCCAGCCGTGACCAACTGGGCGTAGCCGTGACCAACGAGGATCGATCCACGTGTGGGGAGCCGCGCGTTGGGCCGTGACTCGTAGTGGTGGCCTGTGTGGCAGTAGTGGTGGCCTGGACCCAAGAGGGGTGCCAGTCGTGACCAACCGGGCATAGCCGTGACCAACGAGGATCGATCCACGCGTGGAGCCACGACTCGGAGTGGTGGTCTGTGCGCTAGGAGTGGTGGCCTGGACCTAAGAGGGGTGCCAGCCGTGACCAACTGGGCTCAGCCGTGACCAATGAGGTCGTTGGTTCTCAAGCGGAGGCAATTGTTAGGAACCAATTGTCTCACATTGGAAAAATAGAGAAATGCTAAGGGGATTATAAGCCAAATGGTTCTCCCACTTATTAGACTAGTCTTTTGGGTTAGGCTCTCCCGTTTGATTTATAACATTTAGATTTTTAGATTTTCCCTACAAACATACAATGCCTTTCTTCTTTCTTTTTTACGGATTGTCACAATTCACAAATTAGCACATCCTTTTTATCATTTTACTTTTAGATAGACTAATCAAGTGATCAACAATAGCATATAAAATTGTAAATGGAAAGTTCTTAAACGAGGAAAACCAAATCTCGAAGAAAACAGAATTTTTGGAGTGCGACTTCATTGGGAATCTCTGAGAGTGGTGGATTGATTCAGGTGCCACCTGCCACGTATGTGCAAATAAAGAATTATTTAATTGTACACTCCAACTCAAGATGAGGAGAAGTTATTTATGGCTAAATTTTAAGACTTCCAATTAGAACATTCTTAAATAAGAAAAAGGATAAGTAAATAATGGAAAATGTTCTTGTACTTATCCTTCCAATTAAGGAATTGGGAATGAAATCAGCATTTTAGAGGTAAAATTTTTGGTGCTATTACAAAATGAAACTCTTTTATGTGTTATTATTGCCAAACTTATGTGTTACGGTTAGAGCCGTCAATATGGGTTAGACCCATTGGTCCGACTCGACTCAGTCTGTAATTTAATAAGACTGGGCTACAGCTTTTACAACCCGTTTAAGAGCTGAGCTTTTTAGCTAGACCAGTATAAGCCCGTGGGGCTTGAGTAATATGGGCTGGGTTGGCCCGTGAACCGAATAAAAAATGCTTAAAAAGTAGAATAGAATACTAAGAATTGAAAAAATAGTCAAAACTCAAATTCTATTTGGACCATCATAGATATTTAACTATTAAATATATTTATAAAATATATAAATAATTAAAATACTAAATTTTTAAGGAATCAAATATGTTCGATGAAGATAATGTGGCGATGTTGAACACGCTATAACTCATAAGTGCCATGAAATTTTTTTTATTTTGAGGAGTTCATTTTCACTTTTAGTGGACTGAATATTGACATTTCTTGTGTTTTATTGTGATTAATTAAAATAAAAATAGGTTAATATTATTATTTATCTAATTATATTATTACTCATTAACAGTTTCGTTTATTTTTCAACACCTCTATTTGGTTTGATTTGGTGTCAGAAGTTATTTAATTTTGCAGATTATTTGAATTTTTTTTTGTAAATTTGAGTCTTGATTAACAAGCAGTAGTTTCATGTAATATTATATTGTACATATTTATGTAATTACCAATTTAAATTTTAAATTATGATTATAAAAATAATATATTTTAAAAAGTGGGCTGACTCGTGGGAGCCTGTAACCCACAATGTGATGGGTTGGACTTGCTATTTTTTGGCCTGTCATGTTGATGGGTCAGCCTGACGTAGCCCGTCAAACCTCAAAACCCGTATAGATTAGATCGGATGGACTGGGCCGACCCGTTGACAGCTTTAGTTAGAGTTTTTTTTTTTCATTTCCTAATGTAATATATAGTGGCAGAGCTAAAATTTTCATTGAGAGGATTCAAAAATACACACACGGACTAGCCGAGGGGTACCATATATAAATAGTATAATTTTCTGCTGAAGGGGTTCGAAACCCCTCATTGAATGCTAGTTCCGCCCTGATTAATATTCTAATGTAAAACATAAATTTTTCAAGATTTACATTTCTAACTATTATAAAGTGTGATCGAATGGATTGAATTCACTTATCATTCACTTCATTTTTAACTAAATTATTAGTCCGTCCTAACGCATGTACCGACATTAGGCCCAAAAAAAAAAGGAGGCGAACGCATTGAAATGTGGCGCGATTGACGTTCAACTTCACGTACTAAATATAGACTCGCTGGTCAGTTTTCTTACAGCGATGCGCCCCCACTTTTCACTTCAGTTTTACATCTTCCCATAAATTTCCTCACAATTTTCATCACTCAAATCCAACTTACAACCCATTTTCAGTTCAAAAATTGGATCTTTACACTCTTAACAGTCAACAGTACTTGTCATGTATACTCCAAAACCCACTTCAAGATTCATCCTTTTCTCCTTGCTCCTCCTTCTCTTACTCACCTTCTTGACTCCCTCACTTGCTAATGAAGATGTTGATGATGACATGGAAAGTCTAGAAGAACTCATAGCATTGGATGAACAAGAAGATGCTGAAGGGGGGCATAATGAGACGCCGTCTGAAGCGGAGTTTGTAAGTAAGGCACAAAGAATAGTACTTGAGCTTAATAATGACAATACTAAGAGGGCAATTGATGGAAATGAGTATGTTTTGGTTCTGGGTTATACTCCGTGGGATGCTAGGAGTGCTGAGCTGATGCCCAAATTTGCTGAGGCTGCTACTGCTCTTAAAGAATTGGGGAGTTCGCTTTTGATGGCCAAGATTGATGCTGAACGGTACCCTAAGGTTGCGGCTTCTCTTGAGATCAAAGGGTTCCCTACGCTGCTTCTGTTTGTTAATGGCACTTCTCAACCTTACACTGGTGGATTCTCCGCGTAAGCAATTGCAAGTTAATAGTATTATTAGTATAGCTTTTGAATATCTATAATTTTGATTCGAAATTTTGAGTTGATCTGATCGAATTTAGTTTCAAAGATCAGTCAAATTGACTCTCAATTGAATATTGGTAAAGTTACTGCCAGGTGAACAAGAGATCACGGGTTCAAGCCATGGGAACAGCCTCTTGCATTAATGCAAGGTAAGGCTGTGTATGATAAGGCTGTGTATGATAGACCCTTGTGAATTGGTCCTTCCCCGGACCCCGCGCGTAGCGGGAGCTTTTAGTGCACGGGACTGCCCATTTTTAAAGTTAAACGGACTCTCAGGAAATGAAAAGTGCCACATAAATCGGGAGGGAGGGAGTATAAGATAGTACAGTGATAAAATTAGGACTTAGGAGGACAGACTAGTGTAGCTCTTTATGTTGTGCTTTCATGTGTGCATCCAATTTGTTGATTTACGTATGTGCCACTCGCATGTTGATCAGGGAAGAACTTGTTATCTGGGCAAGGAAGAAGACAGGTGTACCTATTATTAGAATCAGTTCAGATGCTGAGGCAAGCGACTTTCTCAAGAAGCATTCCATGTTTGTCGTTGGTCTGTTTGAGAAATTTGAGGTATAAACGCTGAACAGTTTAATTCCTGAAACCTCTTGCTTATTCTCTTTCTTCTCATCCTGAAACTTGTGTAATTTGTTTATTCTTACAAAATTGAAAGCAAGAATGCGTCATATCTTCTAAGATAAAAGAAGTAGGTTTATTAGGGACTTTTAATCTTAAAGTGAGCACTAGGTCTGATCAATCAATTAATTTTGCCTCAATCCCAGGTTAGTTGGGTTCAGCCATATGAATCATCTGTTGCATCCCTCTATATACAGGATCAAAATTCATTACAAAATACAAAGTTAAATGAATTTTAATTAAGCAAATTAGGGGTTCTCTAGGACTGCATATCATCAAAATGTCACAATTACTCTTAACTTTTAACCTATAAGTTTCTAACTAGCCTAACCTCCAAAAATAAAATAAAAAATGGTCTCTAACTAGACTGAAAGAGCTCCTGGAAAATATGGACCTAGTATAAGTGTTACACAGCTTAACTGTAATTCCTGCTATTTAGTATCTCGTATATGGTTATTTTATTTCTGTTTTATTCTTGCTAAATCAACATTGATTCCAAGCAGTTGATCTTCTATTCTTGAAGGCTGAGCTAGATATGTGAAGTTATGCATTTAGGCACCATATTCCATCGTATGTTTCACTTTATTCCGTTTTATGGTGTTAAACTGGTATCGACTAAGTTCTCTTTGATCTGTAATAGTAAGAAAGGCTTAATAGTTGTATGGTTGATAAGGAAAGACGTTTCTAGCTGTATTTTTCCTTGTATCTGTTGCTATATGCTGCTTATTTTTTTCATTTTTCACCTAAAAGTGTATCCTTCGTCTCTTAAGAGTATCTTTGCTACTTCATTTCTTCTGTTAGAAATTAGTAAATGGTATTGCTTTAGATTTCACCTTTATATTGTTTTATTTCGTGTCTTATAACTGCCTATTATGCACCGACAGACAAAATCTAGTGAATTTTAGTGTTATTTGTGTGTTCTCAGCTCAACTTTATCCAACCATGGTTTGGTTAACTGATGGAATCTTTTTGTACATTTAATTTTCTTCCTTATAATGAAACATTATAAGGGCAGTTTTGGTGTTTACCTACTTGTTTTAGTCGAATTTCCCCCATCTCACCAAAATATAAAAAGGTTAACTAACAAAAAGGTTTGTGGAAGTTGCTTCTAACATGAATGTATAATCACACAGGGATCCTATTATGATGAATTTACAAAAGCTGCCGAGATGGACAATGAAATCCAGTTTGTGGAAACCAGCAATGCAGAAATTGCCAAGAAACTCTTCCCTGAATTTAAGCCAACCAATCTTTTCCTCGGCCTAGTTAAAAGTGAGCCAGAGAAATACACTGAATATGGTAGGTTTTCTATTATTAAATTCCAGAGTTACATTTTACACCACTTCCTTGCTCAAGCATCTCTATTCTGTCACAATGGATGGTTGTTCCTGACAATGCCTGCAGCTGAGCAATTAAATCCACAGCTGCTTATTTGTTGGATAGCTAAAAGTTTGTAATGATTAAATGGATATATCATTCCCTGATCACTAGGAAAATTGCTGTTATTTTTTAATCTAGACTTGATCTTTTCAGTAGCATCACGTTGCTTAGTTGCATATTACTATTTACATCAGTGATGTGGTTTGCAGAAGGAACCTTCAGTACAGATGGAATCTTGCAGTTTTTGGATGATAACAAGTTCCCCTTAACTACAGTACTTACTGAACTTAACGCTGCTAGAGTTTACTCCAACACAAACAAACTTCAGGTAATTGTTGCGCCTGACTCATTGTACTTTATAGAATCCTCCGTTTCCCAAAGTCTTTGACATCTCCGTGTAATTATAATTCATAGTTCGTGCACTTCTTAGGATTTCATAATACAAAAACTTGCATTTCTCTTTGAAAGAAAGGTGAAGAAAATAAAGGCTGTTCTCCTGTACAGTTGAAACAATGTTAGTTTTTGATATTTGTGGAAACACCTGTATATCCAAGAGTTGATATAATCTAAATCATCTTTGGGCTTGTATAGAATCAGCAGTTTTTTCCATTAGAAGCAGAAGGTCAGCCATAACACCAATAATTTCTTCTTCTTCTTTTCTTGTGTGGGCATTTTACTTTCACAAATATATGTTAAAATTTAAAACACGTGTAATAATAAGAGGAGACTACTGACCAAGTTCGTTACAATTCTGAGTATCTATCATTGTTTAATACCTAGCTGGATTTAGCTTTTGCTATTGGATAGAGAGAGTGTGTCTCTTAAACATTTTTATGACTTATGAGGAAATTCTTATCTCTCCAGCCGATACACTGTATAATTATATCTAGTTTTGTATCGTTTAGAAGACTATAATCATGCACTAATGTATGATAATTGTTGGATTTACTTATGTTACAATGCCATATAGGTGTTGATAATTGCTGAGCCTGATGACTTCAAGAAACTTGTGGAACCTTTGCAAGACGTTGCAAGAAAGTTCAAATCAAAGGTTTCTCTCTTGTGTGGATCTTGTGAAGCAGATTACTCTTCCTTTCTGGATTTGTGTAATTGACATCTGCCTTTTGATTGCAGATAATGTTCATATTTGTAGATATTAGAGAGGACAATCTTGCAAAGCCCTTCCTAACTATGTTTGGTCTAGAAGAGTCAGAAGACCCTGTGGTTAGTTTTTCATGAACTATTTTTCAACTTCTCGATACTAGCTATTTTTTAAGTTTGCTCAGACAACACTTGCCATTGTGTGGATGGACAGGTAGTATCTTTCAACTACAGTAGCAGCTTGAAGTATTTGTTGGAATCAGATACCACACCAACAAGCATAGAAGTATCAATCCCTCTCTGTTTGCTTTCTTTTTCTAGGTTTCTTCAAATTGTGGTTTGACATTCACATTGTTGATTGATTTCTGCAGGACTTTTGTTCAGGTCTTCTGGGTGGAACTGTGTCACCATACTACAAGTCACAGCCAATTCCTGATAACGTAAGTTCTTTTAACAATAAATCTCATTATGTCAGTTTGTGTTTTGGCGATTAGAAAACATTATTTGCAGTTCTTTAGCTTTCATAACCAAGTTATATCCTGGTCTAGTCCGAAACTATTTAATCCCATAATTTCTATTACAGATGCAGCTCATGTTTTTTGATCTGATCCTTTTTGCTAGACATTAGCCAAGGAAAATTTGGTATAGTTATGTTTATACAAAAATATTTTATCAACTCTAAAGAACCTTTGCTTCGTAATTGCAGAAGAACATGAGCATTTGGACAGTTGTTGGTAAGACATTTGATGAATTGGTCCTGAACAGTCACGAAAACGTGCTTCTAGAGGTTTGTATTGTTTTACACAGATCAGACACTTGTTGATAGTTCACTCTCATACTCTTATGTGTTTGTTAGAATTCTTGAGCATTTGGTTTAAGAACTAACTGCGGAGGAAAAATGAAAGAATATGTTGGAACCATATTTCGTCCTTTATTGAGGAACTCACACTAAATATGTTCTGCAATGTGGATAATCTTATAGTTTCGTAATAATATATCTTTACTCGTGTACTGAAGATATACACACCATGGTGCATCACTTGTGAAACTATAAGCAAGCAAATGGAGAAGTTGGCCAAGCATTTCAAAGGTTTAGATAACTTGATCTTTGCAAGGATAGATGCTTCCCTAAATGAACATCCGAAATTACAGGTAAGGATACTAAATACTTTACTCCTTTGCCTTAAATTGATACAGTGCTCAGATCCTTAATGTTTAAGATGAAAAATTAGTCTTAATATTTTGTCCAGCCTGGTCTGGAATAGACATTAAGTTACCAACAACTATGCCTCTAGTCCCAAGCAAATTAGGGTCGGCTTTATGAATCTTCATTCTTCACTGTCCATGATTCAAGGGCAGTCCGGTGCACTAAAGCTCCCGCTATGCGCAGGGTCCGGAGAATCACTGTCCATGATTCTCCATTTAAATTCATCTCAAACCAACATTATGCAGAATATGCATTAGGTTACTACTCCCTTTAGCATCCCTAGATATATGACATAAGGTCAGGTTTTCAACTCCAGAGAAGTGAATTGAGTAAAGAGCATGGAGGGAATAGAGAATTCCCAAAAAGAGATGTCAAATGACAAACTGTTTTCCCAGAATTACTTAAAGTTGGTCCCCTAAATCACTATCCACCACCTAACAAGAAACTAGATGGATGTTACAGAATGCTAGTAATGAGATGTTTTTCGCCAGATAATTGCTTTCATCAAAATCCTGAGAGCAATATCTTCAGTATATTCGACTGTAGACTATGTTATTGACACACAACTTCATCTTTAGAATCTTCACCTTAGAGATCCAGATAAGAGACAGGCACAAGTCTCCTCTATTAGAGTTCCTTCCTTTCCATCAGTTCAGAGGATTCCGCCATCAAACTCCTCTTGACTCTTTTTGTGTCCACCGCATGGAGTCTTCTGGTAGCCAACAGCAGATAATGCCTAATGGACTCTGTTTCATTATTTGTACCTTGAAATAGTCTCGCGTCAGTTCTATCATTTTTAATTTGTTCCAGAGAAACAGTTGAATTATTTCTTGTCTGGCATGAAGTGGCAGTTGTAGACAATTTTTTTCGAGGCATGAACTGCAAAGAGAGTATACCATTTTCATGCTGATGTATTTGGCCAGAAGAAGTATCTCAAAATGCATCATAATAAGGAAAACGGAAAAGGCTCAAACATACGCCTGAACTATCTGAAATAGCTCAAAAATGCCCCTCGTTAGATTTTTGGCTCAAAAATGCCCCTCCGTTAAATATTTGGCTCACCCTCTAACGGAATTCGGAAAAGGATCAAAAATACCCGTGAACTATCTGAAATGGGTCAAAAATACTCCTTTGTTAAATATTTGGCTCAAAAATACCCCTCCCATTAACGAAATTAAATTATTTCGATTGAATTAAACCCTAACTTTAACTTTTTAACCCTAATACTTTAATTTTTATTACATAAAAGTATTTTTTTAATTTTAAAAATAAGATAATGAAAAAAAGTATTTGAATTATAATATAAATTGGTTGAATTTGATTTGAAAAATAAACATACATTTATTCTCAAAAGGCATTTTCACTTTACATCTTTTTAATCTTTAAAGAAATTAACGAAATATAAATTCACTTAAAGAAATTAACGAAATAAAAATTAAATGATGAACTTTATATAAATTAACGAAATAATCGAAATAATTTAATTTCGTTAAATACCCCTCTGTTAAATATTTGGCTCAAAAATACCCCTCCCTTTAACGAAATTAAATTATTTCGATTGAATTAAACCCTAACTTTAACTCTTTAATCCTAATACTTTAATTTTTTTACATAAAAGTGTTTTTTTAATTTTAAAATAAGAAAATGAAAAAAAATATTTGAATTATAATATAAATTGGTTGAATTTGATTTGGAAAATAAACTTACATTTATTCTAAAAAGGTATTTTTACTTTACATCTTTTTAATCTTTAAAGAAATTAACGAAATACAAATTTTCACTTAAAGAAATTAATGAAATATAAACTAAATGATGAACTTTATATAAATTAACGAAATAATTTAATTTCGTTAAGGGAGGGGTATTTTTGAGCCAAATATTTAACAGAGGGGTATTTTTTATCCATTTCAGATAGTTCAGGGGTATTTTTTATCCTTTTCCGAATTCCGTTAGAGGGAGGGATATTTTTGAGCCAAAAATCTAACAAAGGGCATTTTTGAGCTATTTCGGATAGTTCAGGGTATTTTTGAGCCTTTTCCCGTAAGGGAAAAAAAGAAAGAAAATTGAAACAAGTAGAGTCAAATGGCAGGGAGATGGTTAGTATCTTAACATTCTGTTAGAGTTTTTAGTACTGAATTTGCTCTTACCAATGCAGGTTGATGACTATCCCACACTTCTCTTCTACTTAGCAGATGACAAAACAAATCCAGTAAGTTTTAATGATAATAATATACTTTGATGGTTTTATTATTCTTGCTCGCCTTTTAATGGGTTTCCCTGTTGAATTTCCTTATGTAGATACCACTTGCTACAAAATCAAGCACAAAAGAATTGGCTGCTCTGATCAACAAGCATCTGAAAGCACAACATCATGAAGTTAGAGATGAACTCTAGGAAACTGTTGCATCCAGGGACAGTCTAATTAATTATTTGAAGATGAGGAAAATTATACAGCATATATAGACAGACACCTGCGGGTTACATGAGTAGATATTTCAGAGAGTTGAGGTCCACGGTTGAGTAGACTAAATTGTATCATCAATTAGTAACTGTTTTGACGTGAACATTGCTTCTATTGGCTGAGCAATATTTCTGTTGATGACAGCTTTAAACTTTGGTTGCATCTCACTGTATGATACTAATAGCAAATGATTATTTAAAATGTTGGGATTACATCAGATGCTGATTAGTCAGCTTTTGAGTTTAACTGGTCAAGTTTGGTTCAAAACACACCTAAGTATCCTCATCTTTTGAGTTTCATACCTAAACTATCAAGTTTACGACATGAACTATCACCAGCTAGTCAGCAAAACACACCTAAACTATTAAGGCTCGTTATTCCGACCTGAAAGTTCAGGTATGAAATTCAAACAATGAACAGTTTAGATTTGTTTTGCTGACTAATTGGTGATAGTTCAGGTAGGAAACCCACACACATGATAGTTCAGGTACGAGACTAAGATTCTGATCATCCCAATGTTTGTGGGTAGGTGCACTTTTATCTTCTTTTCTTTTTCATAATCATAAGCTATTTAGCACGTACCCACTTGCTTAACTAACCCAAATTCATGTATAAATAGGGAAGTTCCATGTCAAGAATTTCTCCAGCGAGATATCCCGGTTAAGGGTTGAGGAGACAAGCTTTTTACAAAGACCGGCAAATCGGCTCCATCAATGTTAACAATCAATTTTAAGTTGTGTCCACATCAAATACCAAATGAATTTATATTTATACTACATATAATGCCTAAGCTGATTTTGCTGAGGCTGAAAAACATAATGACCAAATACATGAATTCACCTAACATCAAGAGTGGAATATAAATTTTTGCCTAAACATTATATGCACAGATATTATCAAACCCCATATGGTGTCCTTCCTCGATCTTTTTAATCGTGTCTGCTGTACCAAATCCACCTGCAGACATTAACAGGTGAATGAGCAAATGATCAAAATTAGTGAGCGCTTCCACTTACATGAAATATGAAGAAACTTGCCTAATGATATCGCGCTCACAAAGATTGTGAGCGCCAAAATGAAGATGATCACAGATGCTCTACCAACAATGCTAATTATTCTTCGTACAACATGCTGTCCAACTAAGGCTGCACCAATGGCCACAGCAATAAAATACAGTGCTGAAACATATCCAGAGAAAATAAAGCAGGTTAGTAAACAAGTAAGCAGATTCCTAGAGTTCTACATTTATCGATCAGTACCACAAGCTTTGAATGTAATTGTTTGAATACCTATCTAACGAGATTACTATTTTTAAGGCTTCATAGCATCGTCCTTACCATATGGAACTGGAAAACGTCCTAGCAAGTAATATTGTATGACGGACATGGAGGAGGAAAATATCATCACAAAAGCAGCAGTAGCACTCGATACCTACATTTATAAAGTTACTAACTGTGTGAGTGCCTCTTTGAGAAATTACTAAAGGTTTAATTTAGGAAGTCCAAGATACTTCTTTTCTCCTTCAATCAGAGTGACGTGCGCAACTAGAGGTATTAAATGCGATGAAATGCACCTGAGGAGGAATCCCTAGCTCCAAAAACAATGGACCCAAAATGAATCCACCACCAAGACCTAGCAGACCACCAACTATACCAGCCAAAATGCCACAGAAACAATAAAGAATCAACTGATGCACTTTCCACGTTGTTACTGCTTCTCCACTTGAGAGAATCACCCTTGATCCCTTGTACAAGCAAACAGCTTCATATGCAGAAGCTCCAACAGCGATGGGGAGCTGAAAAGTAGGATAAAAAGAAATTTTAACTTAGTTGGTCAAAATTCCCTTTTTAAGTGAACGAGAAGCCCATTGGCTCATTTGACACGACCAGAAAGCAGAGGCAAGCTATATTAATACCACATAAGCTTAAATCGCACAATTTATAGTCTAATTCATTTCTGTCAAATGACATCAATACAGTTGATGAGATTTACATGTGAATGAGGAGGGGTGAATAGCTGAGAAACAGTTCCGTTTAAATCTAAATAACAATAACTACCTGCAAGAGGTTTAAGATCCAATATGTTGTTGAACAAGTTGGGGCGTAATTCTGTAAATAAATAAGGCATTCAAATCAGGAAGGCACTAATAAAAGCTCTTGGAAACAAGGAAAGCACTAATAAAAACAGGAACCTTGGAGACATGCAGAAATAGGATTATGATCCAGACAGCAATAAGTATGGTGGTATCCTTCCAGTACATATTGTCAAAAATTGAGACCTGGAGTAGCTCAAGAAATCAGCATTGAAGAAATGTCGCATCTAGTTCAGAATATGATATAGACTAGGATATTGTTTATAAGGAGTCAAGCAGATTGTGAAGGACAGGAAAGTTTAGTGTGTGAAATAATTTGCGACACCGGGGGGTGTATTAATTACCTCCATTGCTTTATAAACTTCATTTGTAAAAGTAGAATCATTTTTTGGACCTCCAGGTATAAGCTTGTATGCAACTTCTTCACCGCCAGCATCTGATTTCAGTTATCGAATATTACACAGAATTTCAAAAATCCCTGTTGAGGTGTAGAAGATAGAGAAGATAGGTACTCACCATTAGATGTCAAGCGCCTTACTGCTTCCTGGACGCGAAAGAAATTAAGATGTGTTACGAATATATACTAAAAGACGTTCTTGTCTTGTACTCTACAATCACAGAAAAGGACCAAGAGACAACCTCTTTAATAATAGTTTCTTTCTTCCATGTCTCGACTCCCTTGAAGAATGCCTTGATTGATGCAACTGTAATTCCCATAACGAATCAGAATATGTACTGTGACAAAATCGATAAAATTGCAGCTTGAAAGCAGTTACCTAAGAAAAGAATGATCAATAAGATTGTAACCATCCACTCAGCAAAAAGTACATTTAGTACAACTCCAATACTGATCCCTAACAACAACATTGGTTGGAAAAGAAGAGCTAGATCATAATCAATAATGGGCAGGTCAAGCAATGGATGCCTCAGCTTAAGACTGTAGTAGACAGTTGCACCCGCTGCACCAGTGATCATACCTGGCAAGAAACACAAAAAGGTCAAAAATGGGACAAAGCGTGGAGAAAATGATGTTGCAAATGTGTTTAATCTAGGAAACACAAAGGGACAACGGAATTTTTCCCTTCTGTCTTTTAGGACTCCTTTCACAAGGCCACAACAAAGATTCAAGCTACTAAAAGACGCAAAGTATTTGCAAGCACTTTCGAGTAATATCTAACAAGGAATTTGACCTCTTAAAATCAAGTTTCTTACTTTCTCAAATGGTCATTCAGCTAATAGTAATTAACTCGGAAAGTCACTTTCTTTGTTGAAAAAGACTGGAACCAAGAAGAAGGGTGACTTTCCGGGATAAGTAATACTCGTAACTATTAATTGATAGATCATCTAGGCAATCAATTCATTACTAATGTGTGTAAAAGTAATAAGTTCATAGATGAACTCTTACATTTTGATATTGCAGTTGATGTTTTTGGATCAAATCCAATGATCAAAGTAAGCATGGGGACAAAGATACCGCCTCCCCCGACACCTCCTACACTCCCAAAAGCAGCACCCAAGAATCCAATTACTGAACCAACAATCACGCTCCACCCAAATTCCAGTTCCTGCAATGCATACACCTCTTCAGTAGTACTCCCTTAGTTTCAATTTGTTTGTCCGGTTTTGACTTGGCACAGAACTTAAGAAAGTAAAGATACTTTTGGATCTTGTGGTCTTAAACATAAAGTTCTTTCTGAAACAGTAAGATTCAGTTATTTGATTTGATAAAAATATGTCATGCTGCTACTACTAGTGGAGCAAGAGATAAAAAGGAAAAACTGTTCTATAGGCAGTAAGAACTTGGAACTTACAGGCCAAACATGGTGGTAATAAAATTCACTCCTTTTCCCAAGAAGATTGAACAGGTCAAATAAGTAATTTGACTCAATGATATGAGTTGTTCCATTGTTGTTCAAAGAGTACTTATGTGTAATTTGCTCTCCAGAAGCAACAATAATTAAAGCTAGAACAACCAAACCACTCACAGCAACTCTATATTTTCTCAAACCATCCAATTTTAATCCAGTTTCAGCCATCAACTTGCCAAGTACCCACCTTATCACTCTTCTAAAATAGTCAAGAATAAAGATTTACCAAGTCACAAACCTGGAAAATAAGCTCAAATACACAGCAAGAAGATCAAGAATTACCAAAGTAAGTACAAAGATAGCAACTTTGGAATATAAATTAGCAAAAAAAATGAAGCAACTTTGAGAGTTCAAGATTTCCAATATTATTACAGAGGAGAGCTGAGTATAAAGAGCTGCCACAACTAATTTTTGCTTTTGATAACGTTTGAAATAACCCCACTTCAGCACTTCAATGGAAATTTTATTTGTGTGTCCCCCTTATAAAGTGTACTAGGCACTTGGCTGCAGTTGTCATCTTTGTTAACAGCTGGTGGTACTGTCGCAAAGCTATGAATTTTACTAAAAAAATTACAAATCTACAGTATATTTTGAATGTACAGTATAAAAGCTGCTGGTCTTCTCATTGCTACAGATGTAAACTAAGATATGGAAATTCATGGTACTGAAATAATTGAGTTTATTCTTATCACTTGTACTAACCAACCAATAAGCATCTCCTCTTGTAGAAAAGTCAACTTCACAGTAGTAATAATTTTAATTTAATTGTAGGGTCTGATTAGAAATAATTTAGGAATTTTTGATAGATGGGAGTTGGGACAAATGAATAAAAAGACACTCCTAGTACATTTACGTAATGTCATCACTAATTAATATTACCATTAAGTACTAGAAAGAAAAAAAACACATTGGAATATAATTAGAGTGAGAAAAAGAAGATCAAATAGATCTGTTATTCAGTTGCTTACTAAGATTTTGTCATAAAAAAGTGAGACAAAACCCATTGATACAATCATATTATTACACTCTTTTCTAATGTTAATTATAAATCCAATACTAAATATAAGCAGGGCAATCCAGTGAAGAAATTTTGGATCATTCGAATCGAGTAATTTTAGTTTAGATTCTATATTTTGTTAAGAAAACTTATTAAATAAGTTAAGATAAAGAATTTCAAACCTAGTCTAAATAATAATCATAAAATTTAAATTATAAATTCACTCCGAACATTTAAAGAGGTGACATGAAGTCATCAATTTCTACCGGCTAAATCCAACCCGCGACAAGTTTCATATGGCATCATCACGATCCACCTTCACAATTTAATTTCGATGTGTAAGTTGATAATCCTGCTGACATGATATTTATTTATGGTAAAAAAAATAAAAAAATAAAAACTTGATTTCTATAGTTGCATGACATTTGAATGAGTCGTTATAATAATTGAATTTAAAAAAGACTATAGGGATCAGTACAACAGCTGCTGAAATTTGAAAATGAGTTATCGTTCAGTTTACAGAAACGTGTTCCATGTCTGTACATTCATTGGCCAAACAAAAAATTGACACTCTATAATGAGTTGAGCTTGAGCATTGCTGATTTGCTGTAACTTCAATTTTATATAGGGATGCCAATGGGGCGGGCGGGTGCGGTGCGGGTTTTAAGCTATGCGGGGCGGGGCGGGTTTTAAGTTATGCGGTGCTGGTGCGGGTTAAAATAATTTTTTTTTTAAATGGTGCAGATTGCGGGTATATGCGGGTTTAAATTAAAAAAAGCTAAAAATTAGTATTGTTCTCGTGAATATACCTAAAATTATATGTATTCTCTACTTAAAAATTGATGATACTTAAAATGACATATATAACACTACAAATAAATAATTTTATAATAGCTTTTTTAACATCTCTATTCATTTTAATAAAAATATGCTATTTGGTCATTACTTGTACACGTTATACTTTTTAATAATTTTTAGTGAAAAGTAATATAATAGAAATTAGTTATTATTTTCTAGTTGTAGATTTAAAAATATTATGATTTTCAATGGAGTTACGATTTTTTCAAAAAAAGAAAAAAATAAAAACATGGGGCGATGCGGTGCGATTATGCGTGGGTATGAATGTGAGGCGGGTTTATGCAGGTTTAAAGGTGATGCGGTGTGGTGCGATTTTAAAACTTGCGGGTTTAGAAAAAACCCGCAACGCACCATTGCCATCCCTAATTTTATAAAAAAATTTGGGCAAAAGGAAATAAGTAGTTGACAGCTATAGAAAAAGAGAAAAGGAGAAGGCGAATGCACCATTCATCTACAGGAATATCTACTACTCAAGAATTTTGCACGTTTTGGTGAAATCCGATCTGGGGAGGGTAGAGTAGAAGTATACCTCACCACTATCTCATGGAAGTATAGAGGTGGTTTGAGGACCGTCGACTCAAGTACAACAAATCAAAGTAAGGGAAGGGAAAATGATAGTGAAGAAAACATAGCAACTAACACAGAAATAATGCAATAACCGAAACACCATTAGACAACAAATTAAATGATGATAGAAATCAAAAGCAAGACAGTATAGTCTATATGCTTTTCTAATCGCCCCTATAAGCTTGCTCACATACATGAGTAGTGAGGAGAGTTATGGTCCTTAATCAGAGTAGAACGGTCATTAATCCACCTTATCAACTTATTTCAAATAATTGAAGCATAATTGTTGTTGTTGGAAAGACGAAGCATTTGTGTGTTAAAATGGTGACAATCTTGCTTCTCAATTTTCACTACATGAAACATTGTTTTTTTTACTACAGTGCTCAGCTGACCATCCCAACATTAATTGAAGGTAGCTGTTCGTTCATCTTCCTGCTGGGGCCAAATTTAAGGTAAGATTTTCCGAGTATGAATTGACTAGTAATTTTGAAAAAAAGATTAAAAACGACATCAACTGAAAGCATCATATCATACTCATAGTAACTCAAATACATGCCACCTAATGTCATTACATTACATTCAATTTCTCAACTAAAATGTGCCCATCAAGCCATCAAGCTCGTTTTTTATTGCCAAATTTTAATGTCTCAGCTACCAGGTACTACTAGTTCTTATGGTGGAAATGATCTCTTCTGACCGCTTACACATTAACTAGTACAATATTATTCAACCAAAGTTACAGAAGTTACTATTATTATATGTTCGTTCATACAAAACCTTCAACTAGAGTTGGCTTCTCATCACTTGCTTCTTCGTCTTCCTCCTTCCCTTCCTTTTTCTTAATTTCCCCCCCTTTTTCTCCAATCTCCAAACCCTGCAACCCATCCACACAAGATTCACCGCCTTCCGGCAGAGATAATCCATCCACCAAGTCTCTGCGGTCATCAGAATCCTTACTACCACCTTCTACATCCACCACATCGATTATCCCTTCCGGCACTTCGCCTCCACCGCCTTTCTCCGTAGTACATTTTCCTGGAATGTCGGTAATACCCTCCATAATACCTATAAGGGCATCCTTAGTGAAATCGTCGTTCGGCGATGGAGCTTTCACACACTGGCCCTGCGATTCGTCTTCATCGACCGATGCTGAGATTATTGATCGTACGGCGGTGGCGGCTTTGAGAAATGCTTCTTTGATTGATTCAGGTGGAAGTGCACAATCTTCGAGGCCTGCATCTTCGAGACGCGGTGGTTGGATTTTGTCGAGTAAACTCTCTGATTCCTTTATGAACTCCATTTGGTAAGAAATTATTTCAGTAGAGAAAAAAGCCCTAATTTTACTTGAATTTGGGAACCCAAAAGAGAGAAATGAATTGTGATTTGTAAGGCACAAGAAATGTGGCCACTTTTTGTGTTTTTGTAGATAGCGAATTGGTACGTGGCACCGTTCTGTTCTCAAATGTTCGCATGTGCCTAAAACCGACATCATTTGTCGGTTAAGAGTCCGACAAGAATACGTATATCTCGGGTAACCCGCAGCGCGAACAGTATGGTTCATGGTTTAATTTAATTGTCTGATTTACTTCCTCATTTTTCATTACTTAATTAATTAAGAAGCGATAAAAAAAAAATCATGTTTTACTCTTTGTATTAATTATTTTTTCTTTAAATTAAAATATGAACATCATTTAATAGAGATATTATGATAAACTAATCATGTTATTAATTATTTTTCTTAACTGATGCGTCATCTCAATTTGGGACGAAGAAAATAACAAAATACCCTATGAAATTTCACAAATTGAGTTTGAAGAGGATAGAGCGTACATAGATCATGCCATTTTCTGTACAGAAGTTGTTTTCAAATGACCCTCGACTCAAGTACAATAGATGATCCAAGTACAATGTATGATTTTGATTCGATATGAATTTTAAGATACTAAAGGAAATTCTGAATCTTGTAATTTAAACTAAAGATATAAAAAATATATTCGACTACTATTAAATTTTGTGATCCTAATTATGTAATCCAAAAAAATTGAAAAACTAAAGAATTTCAAAAAGAAAGCTTTATTCATAAATGAATTAAAATGGAAAATAAGACAAATATTCGGTACAGTGCACCGATCTATATGTTAGTTCGAGTGATGAATTGAAATGAATATAATCTGTCGTGTAGTTATAATAAAATATTCTGAAAAAACAAAAAAAAGAGTACGATTAAGAATAAGAATAATGCAGTACGAACCAATGTCATGTGCTCAGACGTCGGATTCCCAATCTGCTTGAAGTTACTAGTGATGTGCTAAAAACACCCTGGTCCAACATTTGTCTAAAATGATGATTACATTGGACCTTTGGCAATTCCAATTTACCACTTCCCTAAACTATTAACATAAAAGTATGGAATGTCCAGAAGTTCAAGAATAACGTTTGCAAAAGTATAAATTGGAATAACGTTTGCACTTTTCATGATTATAGAAACTACATGAGGCGTTGGTAGGACAGAGGGACAATTTGTCTGGTCCTTTTGAGCTAGCTTCTGACATATATGACCACAAAATACGTCGGTGTCCAAGCATTTATATACATCCATACAGCTCATAGCAGTTTCTTGCATCTCTGAAAAGGGTATGTAGTCAAATGTATGGATCATGAATAGTAGGAGTAGTATATTATCATGTATCAGCATACAGTCTGAAACACAGATAAGTGTCCGAGGAGGAGAAAAAAAAAAGTAAAGGTGCAACATCATAATTACACTTTCGGAAAGAGCAATCCACAATCCAGAATCCAAAATCAAATACAAAGAAGTTAACTGTTGTAGTAAATAAATCATTAGATCAAGGGAACTTGCACTAGCAGTCTATGGAATAATGCAACCAAAGAAACTCTTCAACATTCACATCCTGTTGATCTTGGTTGATTTCCTCCAGCAACATCAATAGTATCTGGAAGGTATCTACAGGATAAAAGATGAAACAAACAATTAACTTCAACAACAATCTAAGAGGGGATCTAAATGTTTTGACATACAAAACCTGGCATCTTCAATGTGCCTCTCAGATGATTTTCGAAGTTCTAATTTTATAATCAAAGGCATGTTTATATCTTTCCAATTTCAGAATGAACTTCGTAAAATTACCCTCTAGATGTGAAATAGAACAATCAAATTGGAACATGAGAAATAATTTCAAGGTCCTTGACTTTTCTTCATCAAACATATCTATCAAGATCACAACTTTCCAGTTTTCCAAGATCATCTCTCACCAAGAAGACAGTTTTTTTCATGTCCTAGAAGACATCGACTCCTTCAAAACAATTCTTCAGACACTTCCACTTCTAAAAGAACAAGCACTTACCTCTTTTTTCCAGTCAAAAGCCCAAGGTGAAGGCCCTTAAGAGCCAACTAGGGTTCAAAGTATTTGACGATATTGTAAGCTAAATGTATTCCCTGCCCGGATAAATTGGTAAAATAGATACTACATTATTTGGAAGAGGTACTCACATTTCTTCTTCAGGTTCATTTTTCAGAGCATTTTTAGCTATACATTGGAAAGCTGAATCCACATTGAACCCCTCTTTTGCGGAGGTCTCAAAGTAAGGTATCCCCTTGGAGGCACACCATGCCTTGGCTTTCTTCTCAGACACCTGCAATCCACACAATCAACCTTATAAAATCAATCACCCAATCATCCTACACCCATCCAAAGATGCCAAATTCAGAAAGAGCATCACACAAGTGAGGAAGGTTCATCAAGAGAGAAATTAAATTTACCACTCGACTATTGCCACCATCAACATCTATCTTATTCCCCAATACAACAAACGGAAAGTTCTCAGGATCAGATGGGCTGGCCTGAACATCAAGGAAAGAACTCTCAGAAATCACTTCTACATGTCAAAGCTTGCAAGCAAATTACGGGTCTATAACCTGTAATACCTGGATCAGAAATTCTTCTCTCCAGTTGTTAAGGTTCTCAAATGACTTCATGACATTCACATCATACACTAGAACACAACAATCTGCTCCACGGTAAAAAGCCACTCCAAGGCTTTGGAACCTTTCCTGCCCAGCTGTATCCCATATCTAAGGCAAACACAATAAGTCCAGTAGATTAGAAGTGAATTAAGTCAGCAACTCTGGAAAAGTATTCAGGATTTTAAGTCACATCTTACGAGTCATAAATTCAAATTAACCTGAAAACCGTGAAGTTAGAATGCTAATTCTAGTATACATGAAGAAACCATTTATTGAAAACGGCTATAATTTCCACTAGACTACAAGAGAAAAAACATTTTTTAAGAAAGCTAAAAGGAGTAGAGGACTGCAAGAAAATTATAATGGCTTCGCTGAATGTTGCTCAGAGAAATAGGGTGTTTATGTGCATTAAACTTGTCTACACTTGCAGCTTGCAGATCAAATACACAGCTACATTTCAGACTCACCTATGACATTGGATGTGGTAAAAGACAAACAGGTGCACCAAGAACAGAAGATTGGTTATTTTTTTTAACTAATGCATCTTTCTTGACTCAATGCTTTTACAGCGAAGCCTCTGCTACAGCTGTTATGTATGTGCAGAGAAAAGGAACAACAACAACATACCCAGTGTATTCCCACAAAGTGGGGTCTGGGGAGGGTAAAGTGTACGCAGTCCATACCACTACCTCATATGAGGTGCAGAGAAAAGGAAGGATAAAAGAAATAAAAGAACTCAAGAGCACTTTACACTGTATATGATGGTGGTGTCAAAGAAAGGATGTTGTAAAAAAACCCGGCCAATATATGCCAGTTAACTAACAAATTAGCTAGCCAATGGCCTCCAAAATCCTGTTATAAGATAAAATATTTTGCTCAATTTTGAGAGGCATTCCATTTTGAGTCTAAAACTCCTCAGTTCAGGATGAGGATAAAATATAAGACCTTCTATTATCCTCCAGAAACAGTTTTACAAGCACTGAAATATGAAACTAAGAAAGGTAAAACGTGGAATTTGGAAGTAAGAAGTGATGGAAAATGTGACAAGCACATTCAAGGATATTAAATCAAACTCGTAAAATGAAATCAGCAGACATTGCTTATGCAAAAAACAACAATATCCTAAAACAATAATAACTATGACCCAATCTCAAACAAGTTGGGGTCTGGTAGATGAATCCTTACTAACCATGTTTTTCCATTTAAGCTCAACTCATCTTATCATACCAAAATAAAATATAAGTTAAGAATAAGTTAAATCTATATAAATAATTTAACAATAATATTAAAAGACACGGAGATGGAGTACTGCAAAAATGCCTGAGGCTTGGAGATGGAGTACGATGATTCCGTTATATAAAAACAAGGGTGACATTCAGAGTTGCAACAACTATAGGGGTATTAAACTGTTGAGTCACACTATGAAGATTTGTGAGAGGGTGGTTGAGCGGAGATTGAGGAGGGTCGTGTCAATTTTGGAGAATCAATTTGGATTTATGCTTGGTCGCTCGACGACAGAGGCAATCCACCTGGTGAGGAGATTGTGGAGCAGTATAGAGAAAGGAAGAGGGATTTACACATGGTGTTCATCGACCTGGAGAAGGCGTATGACAAAGTCCCTAGGGAGGTTTTTTGGAGATGCTTGGAGGTGAGAGAGGTCCCGACGGCGTACATCAGAGCTATTAAGGACATGTACGATGGAGGGAAGACTCGGGTGAGGACGGCAAGAGGAGACTCAGAACATTTTTCGGTCGAGACAGGGTTGCATCAGGGATCAACTCTTAGTCCGTTTTTGTTTGCGCTAGTGATGGACGTGTTGACGCTGAGTATTCAAGATGAGGTGCCTTGGTGTATGTTATTTGCAATGATGTAGTGCTGATTGATGAGACGCGGGGGAGGTGAATGAAAAATTGGAGATTTGGAGGCAAACCCTTGAATCTAAGGGGTTTAGGTTGAGTAGGTCCAAGACGGAGTATATGGAATGCAAGTTTAGTGACTTGAAGCAGGAGGACGAAGTGGTGGTGAGGTTGGATTCCCAGGATGTTTGTAAGAGGGATAGTTTTAAGTATCTTGGGTTTATGATTCAGGAGAATGGCGAGATTGATGAGGATGTCTCTAAACGTATTGGAGCAGGTTGGATGAAGTGGAGACTCGCCTCGGGAGTGTTGTGTGATAGGAAGGTGCCCTTAAAGCTTAAAGGCAACTTCTATAGAGTGGCAGTCCGTCCGGCCATGTTGTATGGTGCGGAGTGTTGGCCAGTCAAGAACTCCCACATTCAAAAATTGAAGGTAGCAGAAATGAGAATGTTGCGTTAGATGTGTAGACTTACTTAAGGAGATAGAGTTAGGAATGAGACTATCCGGGAGAAGGTGAGAGTGGCTTTGTTGGAAGACAAAATACGGGAAGGAATGCTAAGATGGTTTGGGCATGTGATGAGGAGGGGCACGGATGCCCCAGTTCGAAGGTGTGAGAGGCTAGCTTTGGATGAATTCAGGAGGAGTAGAGGTAGGCCGAAGAAATACTGAAGAGAGGTGATTAGACATGACATGGAGTTGTTACAGCTTACTGAGGACATGACCCTAGATAGGAAGGTGTGGAGTTCGCGGATAGGGGTAGAAGGCTAGTGCGTGTGTGGGTTGTAACTAGTAGTTAGGGAGCTCTTGTGTAGCCGGGTTAGTAATCCTAGGACTGTGTCCTTTGGTAGGAGCCGCTAGTGTATGCTACTACTAGGTGGGTGTCCTTTTCTTATTTCTTATTTTCGTATTGCTCTTATTTTCGTGTCCTCTTATTTCTATTTTTATTATTTCTTATTTCTTATTTTGGTTATGCCACTCATCCTGTTTCATGTATTACTATGACCTTGTTAATTATTCTTTATCTTGAGCCGGGGTCTATCGGAAACAACCTCTCTACTTCTTTGGAGGTAGCGGTATGGACTGCGTACATTTTACCCTCCCCAGACCCTACACTGGGTTTGTTGTTGTTGTTGTTGTTGTTGTAATTATATTAAAAGATTTATATATTCTGACTCGCATGTAAATACTCTAGAAAAGCAATAGGTGCATAATCAACGTATTAGCAAGACTAAAACCTATCCCGAACTATCCCTATGAATCTTTTACTTCCATTATGCATTATCTTTAGGTCTACCTCGTCCTCGTGTTAATACCTTCATTCACCACAGTTTTACACCTATGGACTGGTACAACTGTAGGTCAATGCAGCACACGATCAAACCATCTGAAGCAACTCTCTCTCATTTCATCTACAACGACAGCATCCTATGAGCAATAACTCACGTTATCATTATTATAGAAAAGTCTAAGATGAGCTTCAATGGAGCAACATGGTCAATGACGATTCATATAGCCAACCCAAACTTGTTAGGAATTGAAAGATACTTGTTTTCTTGTTATCAAACAAATCAGTTATTTAACTGACAAGCAAAAAGAAACTCTGTTGCAAACTACTTCTTAGAAGCAAGAAGCTTACTATGGAGATAAAATAATGTTAGAAATCAGAACCTCCACATTGTTGCTTGACAGTAAAAATAGTAAATTGCTGAAGAAATGGTCAGTCTGGAAGGGAGAAAGAGAACTTCTCACAGGCACTACTCTACTGCAATGTTATTACATCTTGAAACATGATTGATGTTGGAAATGGAAGTCATATTAATTACATTCGTTTGAAACAAGTAGTTACGGGCAGTAACAATGGACATAGCAATTTCACGGATAAAAATAGGATTGGGAATAGCTTTCGTTGTATGCTTCTGCTTCTTGAATCTAACCTGTAATGTGTACAACCTATCCTCAAACTGGACTTCTTTTGTCAAGAAATCAGCTCCAATTGTGGCCTTGTATTGGTTACTAAACTTGCGATTCACATACCTAAAGTAATAATGGAAAACGAATATTTAGTAAGAAGGAACCCAAATAGGAGAAGAAAAATATCCACTTTACAATTCAACAGAGAGGAATCTGAGAGTACTGGTTCATCAGAGATGTCTTCCCCACCCTACAAAAGGATCAAAAAGTGAGTTAGTAACACACATTACAATTTACATGATAAAGTGGCACACAACAACACGTCCACATTTAAAAATTAAGACATAGGATCCATCAGAGGTGGAGCCAGGATTTCAACTAAGGGGGTTCAATATTCAAAGAAAACTTAGTCGAAGGGGGTTCAACACCTATTATAACCACATAAAAAAATAATTTTAATCATGTATAAATAGTATATTTTTCCGTCGAAGGGGGTTCGGCCGAACCCCCTAAAGGAGGCTGGCTCCGCCTCTGGGATCCATCAGAATCAACTCATGAATTCTGGCACACAACTCACAAGTAATTTAAGACTCCTCTATCAAGAGGTCTACTAAGAAAAGTTCAAACCAGAATAAAAATTAAAGAAACTTACAAATGCAAAGATGCCATTGTATCTAAGGGTGTGACCTAGTGGTCAATTACGTGGTTGAAAAATGAGAACCATGAGGTTGTAGGTTAAAATTCCAGCAGAGACAAAAAACACTTTATGATTTATTTCTATCTGCCATAGACTTGGTGGACAAAGTTATCTGGTGCTGGTGGGAGGTAGCAACTATAACGTAGAATTAGTTAACGTGCGTACAAAATGGCTCGGACACCACGGTTATTAAAAGAATTACATCTTTAAACAAACAATTTTCAAGCTACTCCCTGTCGATATATGACATCAAAAGGAATCACTATTTCACAATACATTTTCTCTTAGATTCTCCTTGATGCTCATACTACAAATACCTACTTACGAGTAACAGTAAATTCGTTTCAATTTTTCATCAGTTAAACAATCAACAGAGGAATAAAAAAACAAAAAACAGGCAAATTCAGCTGCTATACAAATTTAACAATAATCTGAAGCTCCTAGATTTGAGTCTAAATTAAAAGAAATATACTCAATCGATATAACTGAGATTACAAAAACAACAAAATTTCATGAAAAAAAAAAACGTAACATTGGCAAATAAAGAGATAGATCGGAATAATTAAATGAGAAAATACTAACCCACTATCGCCGAGGATTATGACCTTGAGAAGCATCCGCCTTCGAGAAGCCATAATTTTGAAATTTCAAAAAAGAGTACTGATATTCAATTGAATTTTGTGTTGCTACGATCAACTTTCGAGACGGAGAGAAAAAAGAGAGGAGTCGCGTGGGGGGGTGGGGGTGGGGGGGCGGGGGTTTGGGTGGACACAAATTCTCTTGCTTGTGCAATTCGTTAAGAAAAAAATGTACTATTAAATTCTGTGAGTGCTAAAGTGTCGATTTGACATAATTTTAAGGATAATAATTATATTTGAGAGATAATTATGATCTTTTTACGAATTTTAATATAGTTTAAAAATTTAATCGTCACATATCAATTACAGCGAGGAATTGTGCCTGTAAATAGGATATTCCTCTTTATTCGTATTGTATGCTTTTTAAGGACTTTCATCCAAAGCTAATTAGTAAACCCCCAAAACATTTTTATGTTCTTAATCAGACCCATCAATTCTACTTCCAAGGTATTTTGCGCACTTAATAGTTAATAGGTCCTCCATCACAAAACAGGAAAAATGAACTAGTGTTTTAAAATTATGTAGCTTCTACTCAATAGAATAATTTAAGTATGCAAGTTGATCTGAACATGATACTTATATAACAATTATATAGCTTTTGTTTGATTTTAAGTTATAGAAAAATATTATACGTATTTATTTTTTAAAACTAAATACTCAATTTATATGTGTACCAAGATTCTAGAGTAACAATTTTTTTGGCGTGATTGTGGTAACATAATACAAATACTATATTTTTTAAATTTTATTTTTTGCATATTAGAAGTATAGAAAAACGAATTTTCAAACTGAAAAGGTACTTCTCTGACATCATTGTGCCAATAAATATATTGACGAAGGATGGTAACAGAGTCACGTTATTTGAAATTTGATTACCTGTACTCCACTGTCACTGTGGGCATGAATTTGAAATCTAGATACTACTGTTTGGACAATAATGCATATGACAACCTAGAATAGGTCAAAACAACATGAAACCAAGCTAACTATTCCAGCTTCGCATAAGCGGTCTTAGCTTTGACTTGGCAGTAGGAAGACGATGTGGGGTCGCGGAGCTAGAGTGGTTGTTACGGATTCAACAACATTCAATTAACTTAATTTAAAATACTGAACCCTCCTCTTTCTGTGCTCCATTAGGCTTCTAAGCCTTGTGCCATTGGAAACAAAGTAAAGTTTGTAACTACACCAAATCAGAAAATCAAGACCGCATCTTTTACTACTTGATCATGATTAAGTGACATGCCTTCTCACTTTAATTGACTGTTAAGGTTAATTATAGTATGATTCTGTGTTAACAGACACAATGGATTCTCGCCCTCTCTCTTGTCGGTAAGTATATCTATTATGGTATTGTTGTCGTGCCGTTCCAGTAGTGTTTGTAAATTTTTTTGTTTTGACGGTGGAATGAAAAAAGGTAAATAAAGACCTTAAGCAAAAAGGAAGGGATTCCCGGTGCCCGAACGAGAGCAGAGGCTTAAGGTATTGTTGTCGTGCCGTTCCAGTAGTGTTTGTGAATTTTTTGTTTTGAGGGGGAAATGAAAAAAAGGTAAATAAAGACCTTAGCCAAAAGGAAGGGATGCCCAGGGTCCGAACGAGAGCAGAGGCAGCAGGGCAGGTATTCTCAAAAAAGAAAGGAAACCAGGCAGGAAGGTAAGAGCAAGTAAGACTAGGTTATAGCAAGACAACAGAGGTTAGATAGCTCTTACCGGAGGAAGAGGGTTCATGTCACCCGTCCCCTTGACCCAGACACGAACCCTATGGAAACTGTTTGAACGATAAGAAAACCCGCCAAGGTAGTATATCATTGTAATATCCAGTTTATAATAAGGTAAACCAGTACGAAGTGAATAATTTCATGACTTCCAACATTGTTTTTAATGATTCTTTCTTTACATATAACTTTTGAAGAACTGAATAAGGAACATTACAAAATCTGCAACAGCACCTAGATTAAATGATAATTACAAAGAGCAGTGGCATATGAAAGGTATGCCAAATTCAACAATTCTCTAATCAAAACTACCAAATCCAACAACTTCTGAGAAGAGTTCGATATTACATTGCTCCTCTCCGTTCGAAAAAATCACTCTTTTCTGCTTCCTAGCTGCCTTCTACTCTATTCTAATTTCTCTACGGCCTTCGACACTAGAACGTGTACCTTGAGTTGTTCTTAGGCCTTCACTACTTGAACCGGAAGGATGCGGGCCAAATTCGCTTGTAGGCCCGCTGCATTCACTAGAATTCTGTGCCTGGCTGCTTTCTAGTGCCATCTTTCTAAATTTCTTAAGGTCTTCTTTGTACTGAGCAGCGTCGAAATCCGAGCTTCCATAAGATTCATGTATGCCACTATGTCCAGGTCTAAGTCCTTCATTTAACTCATCCAGAGGTAAATTTCCTTCTAAAGCTCTGACAATCTGCATAAGAAAGTTGCAACACTGAATATTGAGCCAAGCCAAGTCTTCTTTGACAGTAAATATAGAATTCCTCCCGGGGCGAAGAAGAGACTAGAGAGAGGAGACCAAAGGGGGAGTTTGGCCATGAAAAAATATCATTTTTCACTTTGAAAACAAAAACTTCTTTTTTTTATATGTTCACAATGAAACATGGCAAAACGCCTACTAAGTTTCCAACTTGAGATCTCTAAAAACAAAGTAAAAATTACTTTGGCTTAATATTTGTGGAGCTAAAAGAAAAATTGGTATATTTCAGATGCTTCTTAAATCGTTGAATATAGTGAAACCATCTTGTGATCAACAAAGATGATTGTACACCCAAGTTATATTAATTGTATAGTCCAGCTCCCGTGGAGCTAACGCAAGCTGAAACAGAATGGAACAGGAAGGCAAGTATGCTACTATCGCGCACGCGCGGGGGGGGCTTCATTTAATTGTTAATACCCATAAAGAACACAACGTGATGGTGTTGTTCCGAGAGTTTATAAAGAACAAGGTTCGGTACAATTGAGGAATACTCGTAGAAAGGTAAACTACAAATATGAAGTATAAACTCCTTTTAATAATTAATCTACATCTTGTGATGTGCTAATTGTGAAAGGAAACAAATAGAGGCACCTGACCACGCAGTAGGAACTGGTAGAGTATACTTTTAATAGGACAAAAATGTTTATTAGGCGACAAGTATCAGATACCAGATTAGGTGTCAGAGAGCAAACAACTAAACTGTTTGGTATAAAAAATAAGCAAAAAGACTTAAATATAAATCGGTACAACCTTTTGTCATGAAAGGAAGTTAACCTTACTACCTAACTTCAGATAGTTCCCTTTCCCACATAAAAATCTAAAGGTAATGATGCAGTTACGGTGTAGGCATAAAACTAAGCTTGCAGAAGTAGAAGGTACCTGACTCATACGAGGCCTGCGACGTGCCAGATGGCGCACACATACAGCAGCACAAGTGACCATTCTGGTCATTTCAGTAGTGTCATAATTCTTGTCCAATCTTGGATCAGCCAGAGTATCAAAGTTGCCATCATCCAGAGCCTGGGTAAGCAACGGCCTCGCCTAATTTCATGAGAAAATTGTCACTTTTTTCCGGGGGATATGGTATTTTGTTCATACATTCAACTGGGCTGCGGGGGGGGGGGATAGAAGAAGACGGATTGGTTCTAGATCATCTCAGAAGCTTAACAGCTGCAAATAATAAAAGGAAGACTTAACAATCCTTTATAAGATGAACACCGGCGGAAAGGATATCATGAAGATATTTCTGTTTACCAATCGCTGACAGTATCATGGAAAACATTTTTACTAAGTTTCTGTTGGGAAACGAGGTGGAAGATTGGTCAGATTCAAATCCACCATAGACGCCAGCCTCTGGTCAATATGCAAGACAAAGCTGACCCATCTTGACGGAGTAGAAAGACGGAAGAAAGCTACGCAAGCAAGAGAGAAACCTACAATGCCAGTACCATAAACAGCAGACTCATAGAAATGTGAACAGAAAAAGGTGGAGAAAGACGAGGAGAGAACATGGATGCATAAATTTTTTTTTTAATTCAATGGATAAATAGATAACCTGACCTCACATGAATACTTCACATGAGTTCTAGATCACCTAGTCAAGCCAAGTCAACCGTAAAATAATAGAGCCAAAGAATAATTTCAAGGCATTATTTGTTCTTAAGTTAAGCTATCAACCGTTGATTGCCACTATCCTGAACCTACAGCCTTTCCATATTGCAAAAAAAGCACCATAAATATCGCAATATCTTCCAAGTCACAAAATTTCTACTTCTAGCAGCTCACTCTTGAGAGTCATCAGCCTGTAAACCAGTCCACCCGCTAAAATTCAAATATCCTTGCCCGGGTTGCGGTCTTTGACACCAAACTAGATACTAGATTTTGAAAAAATCTTATAAATCTCTCTCTATTCATCTGCTCCTTCAACCTATTTTGCAGTTCTTAATTAGTTCTCTTATCTTTGTAAAAGCAACATAATCTGAAAACGGTGAAATTTTCTGCATTGAGATGTCGGAAAGAGATCTTCGAGGCAGAACTCAAGAGGTGTCTTATAGAGCAAGATGGCGTGAAGTGGCAGCAAAAAGAACTTGCCTTGCTGGTGCAGTCTATAAAACATTTAGACTACTTGATAAATCAGCAAAAGTTCCACTTTTAAATGTAGGGTGATGCTAAATGATAGGTGTATGAATCAATCATTCTATTTTGTATAGACTTGGAGTAAACTAAGTTATGCTTAGTAAATTTACTAAGCATAACTTAGTTTACTCCAAGTCTCTATACAAAATAATGACTGTGCTGATGATTTATATACAGATTCTGTTACCTTGTTAAAAAGAAAACTAAAAAGTGATAGCAGCTATGTAAAAACCATACCAAGGACAGGGTAGGATGTGCTCGCTGGTGAGCTATTATACTAATCCCTAGTATAACATGAATATCATCAAGTCTTTAACTAAAATGTTCTTTTCCAGTGTTCAAGATGAGGATCAAGGCCTGGCTCAAGTTGGATATAAGACAAGGATTTGAACACCCCAATGAAAGAGCTTGGTCAAATGAAGAGGTACATGGAATTTCAATGGCCTATGGCTCCTCGGTCTATCCAATCTCCTACAGGATCAATGCCAGGTGAGACACAGAAATGACGACCTTGACCACATCAAAAGGCATGTGGGCTTCATTTCAGGCCAAAGTAAGGCCTAAGCAAAAGGATAGGGAACCAATAAGAAGACCGTTGTACCAACATCTCCATATTAGGTTTTTCAGATTTAAGGTAAATTCCAATAAGAACTGCTGTTACAACTAGCAGAGGATAGGCACCACCACACCAATCAGTTGACATGATGACAGCGATGAAGCTGCTCTGATTACAAAACCGAGCCTGTTGGAGTGGATTGGATGATTAGGCCTGATGTTGAGGAGGGAGCGCAGGAAGAGAAAATAATTTGTCTGTTTTAGGGGCTTGCAATCTCAGAATGCATATATTCTGACACACAGATTTGCTTAATCATTAGTGTAAAAATAAGAGAACTGGCTCATTGCCTTTTGTATAAATTGAGTCGTAAAGGAACAAGCTATAACTAGTCACAGTAAAAGTTCATTAATAAACATATTAAAAACACCAGTGAACTTAAGTTTCATGAGTTGAGGTTAAAAGGAAAAGTGAGGAATCATATCGCCGACCCAACTTGTTCGGGATTGAGGTGTAGTTATAGTAGTAAGTAAACGTAGGTTTTCGATGACACACGGTATCCTTCATATGGTTATATAATAAAGAAAATAAAAACTAATAGCTTTTTTGCAGCAACACCTTCGCACTAAGCAGCAACAGAACCAACCATTATTTGCAAAAATCCTGAAAACAACTTCAAAACTCTCCACCAACTCATATTAGATAAAATAGCAATGCACAACCAACAATAAGTAACAGTTCCGTCCATTTACGTAGCAAAAAGCTCTACTTCATCAAAATTTTCAGAGAAAAGAGGTCAACAGAATGCATAAACTCATAACTTGGAAACCACATAGTGTATTAACCTCTTTCCTTTATTCACGAGTAATGGCAAAAAATAATAATGCTATGCACATACATGCGACATATCTGAAACACATCTAGCTGGCCCAGACTATTCCACCACTCACAAAACAAACTTACCCAGTCAACAATGTTGTCGTCGAGGTAGTGTTGAGCTTTATCAATTGGCCGTCTTCCAGTGATAATCTCCAAAAGCATGACTCCAAAAGAGAAGACATCAGACTTTTCAGTCAGTTTCCCAGTAAGAGCGTACTCAGGAGCTAAGTACCTGTAACAGGTAAGATAAATATTAACTGTAAATGTGTAGGGATTAAATCTTGATTCTATGTGCTACAGCAACTACAGACTAATACTGCATGAGGATGAAAGCAGAAACGTTATAAATAGATTAAAAAAGAGAATTACCCAAACGTTCCCATTACTCGTGTGGAGACATGAGTATCAGTGTCATAAGTCAACCTCGCAAGACCAAAATCAGCAACCTGGACCACAGATAACAAATACATCTAGCAATCAACTTATATATAAACAAAAAAAGAGAGGTGGCCATGCAGTCAGCACTAAACTACAGCAGCAGCTGCACATCATCAAAATTCAGATCATATTTGATGATCTGGGCTATAGAAGAACAATCCAACTTACCACAAATAAAAATCAGTAGAATATATGTTGAAAGAAGCAGTTGCTTTGGAGGAAAAAAGAGCAAGCAGCGGTTGTTTATATTTCTTCACTTTAGACCGAGAAAACAAATCCATAGAAGATTCTTAACATTGAGCGGTTCAACTTTATAGGCTAAGGCAAATAAAGAATTCCATAATCCCCAGCAAGCAAGTAAGAAGATACTTTCCGCTCCATGTCAGGTTCCATCAATTTTTTGTGTCAAATGCCACAATTCTTACTTGAATAATGTACCCAAAGAAAACTTTGAGGTTTTAAAAAGCGAACCATATGCCAGGTTTTTGAAACTGCCAACTAACATAATGTCTATCATTAATAATATCATTTTACTGTAATTATGATAAACAGAGCTTGGTGGCAGTTATTTCACTGTTGTCAATCGAAGTTCCAAGGTAAACGAAGGAGAGAAAAAGCTCAGCCTTGATTGCCTCCTGGCAGGATATAATTGCATTAAGGATTTAAGGGCATAGTTGCCTTTGCCCTTTGGCATTCATGAAGTAAAAAAGATGTGTAATTCTCATTAAACCTCAAAATGTTATCTCCTATTATTGTAGGGGTGTCCCTTACAAGTAGCCGGTCATTCTCCACGTGAATAAGCTCATGCACTATAAAGTAGATGATAGTGGAAAATGAAAAGGCATGCTTTACCAGAAACACTAAAAAAACAACTGCAGATTGATGCACACAATATACACACACAGATGAATAATTGTCCATTCCACCTTTGCATCAAAATTGTCATCGACAAGAATATTGGAGGCCTTGATATCGCGATGTATGATCTTGGGGTGACCTGCCAAGACAGATAAATTTCATAGGATTCAAATACATAATCATGAATTCTCCGACTAAAACAAGAAAGGTGATATTAATTAGAAGAATTCTGCAACTCATGAACATACATTCTTCGTGCAGAAATGCCAATCCTCTTGCAGAGCATAAAGTAATTCTCATCCTAGTTTCCCAGCTCAGCGGGGGATGCTCCTTGCCTGCAGTTATGTCTCCTTTAGAAGTATCAATTCTGAATATTGAAAACGTAAAATTCTACCATTCATGATAAAGAAAACATTCAACTTTGGGCAACAGGCATGGCAAGATAGACAACCAAGGGGATAATGCATCAAGATTACTAGTTACTAAGAAAGTTTATTACACACTACAAAATAACAAGAAATTGCAGCTCCTCTCGACTTCTCTAGGGGTACCTAACAAGATCAAATGACAATTAAGCTCGACAACAAGAGATACTTCTCCAGGAACTGTGTCCAAAACATAATAGAGGACAAAAAGAGCTGGGAAGGAAAGAAATGGGCTGACCTGAAAGGCTGAAACATATACTTCATAAAGACTCATTCTAAAACAATGAAATTGATTTAACAAAAGGCTAAAACTCAGAGGAATTGGCACGACAAAGTTAGACTTGTTTGTTGTAGCTTCGGAGCTGGCTTGTTAGTGGGAATATGCCAATTTCTGCTTCGACTAACATGTCAATTTGAAGGACATTAAGGAATGTTACTTTTTTTTCATTCTTTTTCTATCTCCTTAAGGAAAAATGGTTTGGTTAAAGGGGCAACAAGAAGCACCCTGTACAAAAGATAGAATTTCCCGTAAGGCAAGGAAATCAATGAATTTCCCGTAAGGCAAGGAAATCAATGAATCTCCCTGGCATTAGTAAGAGAAAAGAGGCACACAACCTCTCTGGAAATGGAGAAAGAGCATGTGTCCCTTACCCTTCAAGTTCCTCTCTTTGAACAGAAATAAAAGATTGGTGCTTTTTTACACGCATCAAAACTTGGTCATTTGTAACACCTTAACATCTGCAAGATCGTTTTTTCCTTTCAATAATTTAAATTTTAGATCAAGTGGTACGCACCTCTTCTGCTTCATGCAAAAAGTTTAAAATACTAAATAAAAGCCAGAAAATCTTTGAATACCGAATAAGAGAAGAAAATCAGTGAATAATGAATACCCATGCCCTTTACCCTTTGAATCCCTCTCTTTGAATCGAACTAAATAATTGGTGCTTATTTAAGCACATCAAAACTTGATCATTTGTAATACCTGTTCATCTACAAAATAATTCCCTCCTTCTAATTAAGCTTAAATTTAGATCCTATGGTGAGAACAACTTCTGCTCCATTAAATGATTAAGAAGAACTTCCAATAAAAGCAAGTATGACAGTTGTCCATGATAAATTGCAGAAGACAAACTATCTAGAGATTCTGAGAACTAACCATGCAAGTGGAACTCCAAGGTTTTGTTTGGGACAAACTCATAAACTAACAACCTCTGCACCCCTGAAATGCAGTGTCCCACCAATGAAACGAGATGCTTGTGATGAACGTGACTAATAATCTCTACCTCTGCTTGAAATTCACGCTCCCCCTGCCCACTTCCAGCTTTTAATTGCTTAATTGCAACCTCCTTCCCACTATGGAGTACTCCCTTGTATACATATCCAAAACCACCTTGACCAAGGAGGTTGGAAACAGAGAAATTATCGGTAGCAAGTGCTAATTCTTGATAGGTGAATGTAGTTCTCGAGAAACTCAAGTTGGAATCAGGAGTTGTTTGTAGAAAAGGTTTGTCAGAACTCAAGTTACTACCAGTGGAAGGTGGCAGTGGAGGAGTACATACATCTACAGAAGATACTTGGGAATCTGATGTAACGCCTGGTGGTGCAGAGGGATTTATTGGTATTCTCACCATGTTTTCTGCCGAGGGAGGAGCATTTTGTTGCCAGTGATAATGTTGACCTCCAAACAAATTATCTGAGCATGAACCAAGCAGAAACAAAACCATATTATTAAAATAATAATAGTAGTAGTGGTAGTAGTAGTAGTAGTAGTAGTAGGTCATCAAAAAATATATATATCATGGGAAGAGTCATCAAAAATTATATACATCATGGGAAGATTTTTAACAAAAGCCCCTCCTCCACCTAGGAAAAGAAAATTACACACAAGCACTCCCCAAGGGAACTACATTCAACTGCAATTGGTACTTTGCACATATAAGGGGCAAACGCCACCAAACATTCTAGCACAAAACTTTGATTTCACAATTTCATTTAGCTTTTTAGCTTCAATTACTTATTTCCAGACCGGTACTTCTGGATAATACTAATTAATTAAAGAGTACTAATTTGACGGCCAAATAATGTGGTAAAAGCTGAAATGCAATGATTTTGCATCTAAAGTGCTTATTCCGAGGCCACTGAAACACCAAATATCTACATACACACCCCATTACCAACTTTCCCAAGAGTTTGATCAACTGAGGCTTGAATCTTCATTGTACTCTTAATAATCATCAACTCGGTAAAAAAACATAAAACTACACATAACTGATAGTTCCTTGGATAACAAGGACAAAATCCAAAAGATCCCATCATCACCAACCATAACCAAGGATATAGATGAAATTAGTGATGTAACAAATGATGACGAAAGTGCTTTGATGTTACCCAAATGCATAAGAAAAGTCTTTTGATAGTCCATTGACCCTCAAGTTCAACAAACAGATTAAAGCACAAACTGCAATTAATAAAACTAGGAGCTCCATAGGGGCAATTCTAAATTTTTAAATCGTATGAAACAGGAATCTCTAATTTAAAACAGACACTAGGGAACAAAGATCCAAAGGTGACAACACCTACATTCCAAATGAATATTCAATTCAGAAATAAATCATTAAAAAATACTTGCTTACGGTCACATTCAGACTAGAATTAAATTATTCAATATCACTTCCACCCAAATGACCCAATAAATGAAATTGCAATTAAAGAAAGAAATAAATTAAGCCCAAAATGGTCATCAAAAACCAGTACAAGAACAGAATAGTCACAAATACTTCACCTTTGGGACCTTCATGACCAAAACCATTTAACCCAAGACGCTTTTTTCTCCTTCTATACCAAAGCAAAAAAATGCACACACATATAAGCACAAGTGCTCCACCAATCCCAATTCCAACTCCAAGTGCTACTAAAGTACTACTATTCGACGACCCCTTCGGTGGAGCACCAATTGACGGCGGCGGAATTATCGAGGTCGCCGGAGACGGATGACTAGCAACGCCTGAACCAGGCGGAGTAACACTTGGGTCCACCGGAGACGGTGGAGTATTAATTTCAGTATCCGTCGTCGGACTCAACGCTACTCCGGGAGGTCCAGAAGACATCACCGGAGTTCACTCTTTTTTTTTTTTTTTAAGAATAATGTTTTTATTTTTTAGTACTAATTTGAAATCAAGATCTTGAAAATGCACTTTTTGGTTTTTTGGACATAAAAGAGTAAAGGGAAAAAGGTTTAAGACATAATGGAGAAACGTGAGACCGTGAAGAAGATTCAGAAATGGAAACTGAGTAATGAAACGACGTCGTTGGTTAGTGACTTTATACAACTTCCTAATTGAAAGAGCACCTGCCTTTTTTAAATACGTGGGCCCTAGCTTTATTACATATATTTTTTTTTATTTTTTTTATTTATTCAGTATTACATATGCTTTGAAGCGTGTAGTACGGAGTGTGGGAATAATATGACGATATCAAGAATTAATGCTGAAAAGGAAAATTTAAAAAGGCAGATCAAGAAAACATATACGCGCTTTTACTTTTCTTTTTTCTATACAATAGAAGCACTCCAGTGCTTTATTAATTTACCATTTTACCCTTAATTGTTTCATAATTTACTATATTATTTCTAATTAATTATTATAAGTTATTTATATATTAGAATTAATAATATTTTCTTACTATATTACCTCCTAATTAATTATTATAAATAATTTATATATTAGAATTAATAATATTTAATTTAAAAAATAAATATTTATGATGTTTGTTGCAGTTGCTTCATCCGTGATTTTACTATATCATTCCTAATTAATTATTATAAGTCATTTATGTATTAAAAAATTAATAATATTTAATTAAAAAATAGATGGCATGTTTATTGCAGCTGCTTCAACCATAATTTTGTTAAATATAGCTCATAATTAATTATTACGAGTCATTTAAGTGTTAAAAATTTAATAATATTTTTTAAAAAATAAAATAGACATAAAATGATAAATTAACTCTTGATGTATTAAATTAAGTTGACCTCCTTCAATTGTGATTTTACCGTATCACCCCTAATTAATTATTATAAGTCATTTATGTATTAAAAAAATTATAATATTTATTTAACTAAAACATTGGTTTTGACATGGCTGCTTCAAAAGCTGCGCAGTGATTTTACTATATCACCCGTAATTAATTATTATAAGTCATTTATGTATTAAAAAATTAATAGTATTTAATTAAAACAAGAAAAATATGCGTTTATAACATGTTCGTTGCAGCTGCTTCAACCATAATTTTACTAAATATTTCTATTTTATAGAAAAGCTGGTTTGACATAGGATAGAAATGACATAACAAATTTATCTAAAGGTAATTTGGTCATTCACTTCAAACATTTGGGTAATTTTCTACCAAACACTTGGAAATACCATCAATCAACAATATAAAATATCTGTTGACTCTATTTCCACGCGTACCCTTTCTTTGCCGTTGAAAATTTCTCGCAAATTTATATTTCCTCTTACGCCTTAATTTCTAGTAAATTATCTTTATTTCACCGCCTTAATTTCTGGTAAATTATCTTCATTTCACCGCCTTAATTTCTGGTAAATTCAAGCTTCGTAAATTGGGGAAATTTGAAGTGGAGTGGTAGTGTTTCCTGTTCTTGATATTTTGGGGGATTTTCAAGATTTTATCTGATTTTCAGTTTTTGGAGTCCTATCAAAGTGAAGTTGAGTGATAGAATAGATTCTCGTGGTTCGATCCTTTCTTAGACCATATGAATAGTGGAGTTTTAATGCATCGAGTTGTCCTTTTCTAACATTTCAACTGATTTTCAGCTTTTGAGGTTTCATCAAAAGTGAAGTTCAGTGGTAGGATAGACCCTTAGTAGTTCAAACTTTTTTCTGAATCCTGCACGTAACGGGAGTTTTAGTGCACTGAGCTGCCCTTTTCAAGATTTCAACTGATTTTTAGCTTTTTGAGTTTCATCAGAGGTGAAATTGAGCATATAACGAGAGTTTTAGTGCAACGACCTGTGCGTTTCAAGATTTAAACTGATTTCCAGTTTCTGGGGTTTCATTAGAAGTGAGGTTGAGCTCTATATTTGTTGAAAGATTGATTCTTTTTTTGTCTGATTTCTTGATATGCTTTATAGTTATGTAAATCCACTGAAAGATTGTTTCTTTTTTGGAATTGTTTAGATTTGCTGGAGAGCTCCAACACTTATAGTATAGTATAGAAAGGGTTCTTGAAATTTGGTTCAAGATTTTTGTAGGGGTAGGGAGTTTTAGGAGATTCAACATTTCCACGAGGTAGTGGTAAGGTTTACGTACACGTATGTTGTTGTTGTCCCTGTAGCCAAGGAACTATTTCTATTATAGATTTTTAGCTAGAAATGTGAGAAAGGTGATAATTTTTGGTATCTTAGTACATTCCTTTCCAAATTGAACTGATAATGATGAGAAAGTTTCAATCTTTGTAGTTCTTGAAAGTGAAAAAAGTTGGTTTATTATACAAGAGATTAGGGACTTGAGTTCTTAATGATCATGGAGAAACGGGTTAGTTTCCAGGGTGCAACAATGGAGAAACAGCAAAAATTTTGAAATGAGGCGATGGAGAAGCAGAAGAATTTTAAAGGAATAATGGAAAAACAGAAAAGCTTTCGGATAGCGATGGAGAGGCAAATGAGCTTTGGTGGTGGTGAGAGAAAAAGGGGTAAGGATTCACCAGGTAAACGAGGGGATTCTCCGTTGCATCTTGCAGCTAAAGCAGGAAATTTAGGTAAGGTGGAAGAATTTTTTCAGAAGATTAAAGGAAAAAGCATAAAAGATTTGTTGTGTCAGCAAAACCAAAAGGGTGAAATTGCTTTGTATGTTGTTGCTGAGAATGGAAATAGTTTGGTTGTTTATGAGTTCTTGAAACATTTAGACCTTAAAACTGCTTCTATTGTGGCAAATAATGGGTATGATACACTCCATATTGTAGCAAGACAGGGTCTGCACCATTTATAAAGACATAAATAGTAACAATAACAGGATAGTAAAAGAAATAGAGGCATACAAGACAACAAGTAGTAATAGAAAATTAAGAGTAAGAAATTGCTTAATAACCTACAAAATTAGATAAATGATCTCCTAACACATTTTTACATAGCTAAATTACATTGATTAACTGAAAATTCTTTTATACTGTCAGTAAAACTTTTTGGCCAGCTAAGGGCACCCTTGGGCCTTGCATAACTTTTCCCTGGTCTTTTCAATTTCTTGACCTGCCACATTTGTGTTTCTTCTTTCTGATCATCCCTTCCTCCTCATTCAGAATTAGTCTATTTTGAAACATAATGAGTTAGGTCAAAATAGCATTATAAATATGCCTTTCAGGAATTTTAATTATGTACATAATTTGATTAAAAAATAACACGTCATTTTGTTATTGAAGAGGTGGTTATGTATAGATGTAGTTCGTTAGGTTCTCTCATCCTTATTTAAGTTTTTCAATGAGTGAGAAATTTCCTGAAATGTTTCTTTTACAATTAACTACAGCTCATTAACTAAATAGCTTATTTTTGTATCCACAACTCATTTGTTAATAGATAGAAACATTAGTATTTGTTCAGAAATCTCTTCTGTGGCACAAACAAATAACACTTAGAACTGCTTTTAGCAGTGTTGATTCACATATCCTATAGACTGCACTAATAATGAATGTGTATCTCTAATTAAAACATATCTCAGCATAATCATTTATGAAGTCCTAGACTGAAAATTATAGTTATCCAAAGCTTTTTGTTTACTCATCTGCATTGCTTGCAGAGACTGGTTGGCACATTCCAAAAGTAGGAACATTTATAATATGCAGACCTTTAGGCTATATTCATGTAAAGCGAAAATCTAGCGCTTCATTATGGATGTGATATTAATCACATCATAGAGTTGTTTCTGGGCATGCCTTGTGCTTGGTTGAGCTGAAACAGTACTTACTTTTTGAATCTTCGGAAAGTGCAGAGAAAAGTTATGATGGTTGTTGTCTTGATTTCTTAAAGAAAGAATGAGAAAATGGAAAGCTTGCTTGGTGAAAATGGGAAAAGATTTTGTGTTTCTAGAGCTGCATTATCTATGATGGGCACCCCAAAGTTGGGGTACTTGGTGGAAATTATTGATGAGTGTGCAGTTTTGATTTGTTTGAATGTGATTTTAGGATTAAGTTCTGTATTGACAGAGATCGATGATTAGTCTAGATCGTCACCAGTTGTTATGGAACAGTGCCAGGAAGCTCTTTCTTACATGTATTACTTGCTTCAACGATTTCTTTTGAAATTTGTTGGTGTAGATTCCAATGTTTTAGAGAGAATTTTGATTACTGTTTTGAGATCGGAATCATTTTCTAGGGATTGCTTAGTGGCGGCAGGGGTGACCTTTTGTGTGGCTCTGCAGGTTTGTCTTAGCCGGGAAGAGCTTGAACTCTTTATCATGGAAGAATTTTTTAATGAGAGTTTCATCGTGTGTCCTAAGTTTGCATTTGTGAATGTAGTTGAGAAAATCTCATTTAAGGATAATTTGATTGATGAATTAAGTAAATTTTCATCACTGAACAGACTTTGCTTGGTTCGGGGTATTTTAACTGTCGTCTCAAGGACAGTATTGCATATTGGGTTTGTTGTATCAAATGATAACTTTGGTAGTGTTATGGACTCTAGAGATATAAAAAAATCAATCAAAATGATCCTCTATGATGCTATTTTGCCCGAGCTTTGTAACTTTTGTGAGAATCCGATAGACAGTCATTTCAGTTTTCATGCTCTGACGGTGATGCAGATTTGCCTGCAGCAAGTAAAGACATCAATGCTAAATAAGAACGGAAGTGTTGATGTAAATTACGATCCCATTTCTGAGGACATGGGGACACGGTTATTGCAAATAGTGTGGAATAATTTGGAAGATCCTCTGAGCCAAACTGTCAAACAAGTGCATCTTATTTTTGATCTCTTGTTAGACATTCAGGCCAGTCTACCCCAGGTAGAGATTGCTGATGGAGACAGAGCAAAGACCAAGCTAATAGTTATGAGTTTATGGTTTTTAAATTTGAAAAAAAAAAAGTGCAGCTTATTGGGTTCTTGATACATTTAGATGCATACTAAGGTTGATTTCCCATTATTTTCTTCTAAGAATTTAGCAAAGTTAGCATTGGATACAAGCCCCATTTGTGGGATTATACTGATTATGTTGTTGTAGCATTATAAAAGAAAATACATGCAAAAAATAATGTCATAGAAAACCCTCAATTTAATCAATTAAACCATTCTATAAAAATGCAGGTTGTTGGATCCTCTTTTCCATGCTATATAAATAAAGAGATAACAAAAATTGGAGAGTGGTTGTTATTGATATGATTGGATGGCTTGATTGGTGTGATATTTTGATAGAAGTAGATAAATTTTTCAATTGTACCAATGGAAAATACCCACTTTCCCCTTCACTGAATGCTTCAAATTCAAAGAGAGATGATATCTGAATTTTCATGATATATATTAATACTCAAATGTGCAAGGTATATGCAACAACTGCTTTAGGTGGAATTGATCAACCAATGGTCAATATTTGTTATTATTTTTTCTAACTAGATTTCTTTCAATATTCATCATAAACTTATAATAATTAGCTTGTATTCTTTCATGCAACAGGTCTCAGTCATACATTTGCAGAGCCCAACCCGAGAATGCATCAACTCTTTTTTTGTATCTATGTAAATTATATGTGCAGTACCATTTTGGAAAACATGGCTCCTTAATGTTCACACACACATATATATATATATATAAATGTGTGCGCTACAAGCTTGTGATCCCCTGAGCTTAATTGTATTAATGAAAACATTCTACTGCTCAAACTTTCTACTCCAACATAAATTCTAAAACTTAAAAATTGCAATCCACATGTTCTATTGCTGGGCCCGTGCTGGCACGGGCCTTGCACTTCCAGTAACTCATATATTAACAATAATTATTCAATCTACTTAATTCAATTTATAAAATTAGACAAAAAATATATTGAATTTTTTATTTTTACTCTTAATATTAAATAAATAGACAGAGTAATAATAGTTAAATTTAAGTTTCAAAATATTACTTTCTTCGTCCATCTTTATTTGTTCAAGAATACTTTTTCAGTTTATAAAATTAGTGGACTCATTATTTTTTTTATAGTATTCTCTTTTTCTATTTGACTCTTAACATTAATTGTTTTTTTCAAATTAATTTCAAGATACAATATAAATATTCTTTAATAAGGATAATTTAGTAAAATAGTTATATTATTAATTATTTCTTCTTAATAGATATGTCAAGTCAAAATGTGACGAATAAAAGTGAATGAAGGAAGTATATTCAAAGATTAATATGAATATATTATCCGTATTATTTATGCGTTTTGATTTTTGCATCAATATAAAAATAGATAAATAAAAATAGACGGGTGAAGTATTAATAAAATTAATTTAACTAATTAAAATTTTCTAAATGTGTGAAGTAAAACAAAAGGGAGAGATTATTTCTTTTCTTTTCTTTTCTTTTCTATTATATAGAAACCACCTCTCATGAAATTACCAAAAAAAACCTCCACTCCCAATTAATTACATACCATGCCCCAATATATAATAATTCCATTATTTCATCATAATGGTTTAAATATTTAATATATTCTATTAATTTAAATTAATTAACTATAACTATATATTGGAAGTAATTTTTTTTTTTAATTGGATATCATGTTCAAAACTAATTTGTTACTAGGAATCACAATAATTAATAACTTAAAATATTTAAAAGACATATAGAAATTTTTTTGACTCTCATTATTTTAGCAATGCCACATAAATTGAGATAAAAGAAAAAGTATTGCAAATCATAATAATTAATAAATTAAAATATTTAAAAGATATATAAAAAATTTAGTTGATTCTCAAAATTGTATCGAAGCCACATAAATTGAGACACAAGGAGTAAATGTATTATTTGATAATTACGTAAAAAATATTATAAATCACAATAATTAACAAGTTAAAATACTTTTTTAAAAATAGATAAAAGTTCTATTCAACTCTCAAAATTTTATCGGTGCACCATAAATCATGACAAAATAAAAAATTATCTGAATAAATTGCAACTAAATATTAAAGTAAATCATTTTTATTATTTTAATTGACTTTTATATAGAAAATTAATTTTTTTATTTATTTTAGTAAATTTAAATTTTAAAATTATTTTTTTCTTATATAGAAATACTAATATTTAAACTTAACTTTAAATTTTTAAGGTACAAATTTAATAAATTTAATTTAATAAAATAAATTTCTAATGAATATTTTCTTAGAATTTGTGTTGGGTCAATATGTATCAAGTTAAAAAGAAATAAAGAAAAATATATAGTAAAATTTTATTATTGTGAAAGATAAATATAATGCACTATCCAATAATGTTTAATAATATCATATTTTGCATATGCAACTATAACATTCTGTATTTAATTAATATACTATTTCGGTGAATTATCGATGATTACTATTGGATATGATAAAATTATATTAATTTTTATAGTAATAACATAATCAATCGCTCTTAATTAATTATTATGAGTCATCTAGATATTAAGAAAATAAATAATATTTAATAAAAAATAAAATAGACATAAAATGCGAAATTAACTCTTAATATTTTAAATTAATTTTTCATCTTTCGAACGATGATTTTACTATATCACTCCTTATTATAAGTCATTTATGTATTAGAAAAATAAGAATAACAAAATGCTATGTCAACATAAAATATTTGATTGACCATCAAAATTATATTAGTGCCACATAAATTGGGATGGGACAGAAGAAGCTATAAAGCAACATATATTATTTGAAAATGAAATAAAAAGTACTGTAAATAACAATAATTAACCAAAAAAAAATTAAAAATTGACTGATTTCCGCTGCTTCAATCGTGATTTTAATGTAGCACCCGCAATTAATTATTATAAGTCACTTATATATTAAAAAATTAATAATATTGAATTCATGATTTTAATATATATATATATATATATATATATATATATATATATATATATATATATATATATATATATATACTATGAATAAAAAATTTCTTGATATTTTTTTAAAAATAATAAAAATTACTACATATACTCAAAGGCAAAAGAGTAAAAACACACAAGAAATAAATGTAAAGAAATCAAGAAGCACCAAATGGATTATTAACATTTGTAACATTCAACACATTTCTAAATGTTTCCAAATTCTTCTTGAATCAACACATACACATAATAAAAATAATAAATAATAATAATTACATTTTACTATATCACCCCTAATTAATTATTATGGTCATTTAAGCACTGTGTCGCATAAGTTGAAATAGAAAAAATATTATAAATCACAATGATCAAAAATTTAAATTATTTAAAAAGTATAATTGGCTATCGTCGACACAAAACGCTGGACAAGGAGAGTAACATATATTATTCAAAAATTACATAAAAAGTATTATAAATTACAATAGTTAACAACTTAAAATATTTAAAAATAATTTAATATGTTATATATTTCAAAAAAATTACATGAAAAATACTAGAAATCACAATAATTAACAACTTAAAAAATTGAAAAGATATAAAATATTTGGTCGACTCTTTTTTTTTTTGGTTTTCCATCCGGTGTCCGGTGCCCGCATTGGAGCCCCGATTAATCCAGATCGCACGTTGCAAGGCCCATTAAGGTGGCCGCGCTCCCAACAGAGTTTTCTCCATACCAAGGGTCGAACCCTCGACCTCTGGTTAAAGGTGGAGCAACCCCATTCCACTGCACCACAACCCATGTTGGTATTTGGTCAACTCTTGAAATTATATTAGTGTAACTGAAATTGGAATAGAAGAAAAATATTATAAATTACAATAATTAAAAACTTAAATTATTTTTAAAATATAATTGACTATTAATGCCACAAAAATTTGGACAAAAAAAAAACGTATATTAATTTGAAAATTATATAAAAAATATTATAAATTATAATAATTAACAACTTAAATTATCTAAATACATATTAAAATAACATATGTTGAACTCATGCTAGATTCCGAATGAATCCTAAAAAAATATATGCAACCCTTTAATTAAATTTTTTTATTTAAATATATTAAAAAATAAATAAAAAAATCTTAATGTTGGGTCGTGCTGACCCGGGCCATGCTCCTCTAGTAAATAGGAAAGCAGATCACGCGTAGGATTACAGCAGGTACTCAATTGGAACTCTTTTTTCGTTTCCCAAGATAGGAGCCTTTTTTATTTTGTTTAAGTTCAATGCTTTAATCTTTTTATTTTGAATTTAAATTTTATGCGATGTCAATATACAAAATATTCAACACTATCAGTTAAATTTGTTTTATTATTACAAGTTACTAAACTTTTTCTTTTTAAAATTTTTATTTAAATAATTGGGTAACCTGTAACAACAAGTCAATTTTACCTGATAGTGTAAAATATTTATACACTGACGATGCACAAAATTTAAACTCATTTTTTTTTTGGTTTTCCAAGGTATCCCCAAAGCCGTGAGACTAATCCTTCATTCCCCTGTCAGCGCACTAAGCGGTAGGAAACTGACCACAAAATTTGCTCCATTTGTCAGAGGCGAGGATGAATTTAAACTCATTTTATTTTTACATAAAATAGAAGTGTATTTTTAAAAACTAATTCCATTAATTTTTTGAAACTTTAAATTTTATTATTTATTTTTTAGTTATTTAATATTGGAAATAATATATGAAGAAGTAATAAAACACTTTTTGTTGCGAAAAATAGATAACTAACTTAAAAAAAATATTAAATAAAATAAAATGGATGATGTATATATTACTCTCCTTATTTTACTTTATGTGGCAATTTAAAATTACAAGACTTAAATTTTAAATTTTATAGTGGATTTGCACATAGAAACTTAAGTTTCTAAAACAAAATTTATAAATTTTAAAATTATATAAAAATATTTTATAAATCACAATAATTAATAATTTATACTAATATTTAACGTATAAAAAAATTGATCAAATAAAAATTTAATTTATTCTCAAAATTTTAATTATTTCACATAAATTGAAATCGAAGAAATATTACTATTGCTGTTGTATACCATTGAGTACATTTTTATATTGTCATATAATTAAAATTTAAAGGATATTTATATGTACAAATTATAGAATATAGATTACAGTAAAATAATTTATTAATATATATTTATATAAAATGATGTTTTAGATCACCTTACTCATTTTTTGTTCCAGAAAATCGGAGCTTTTGTTGATAGTAGAAGATTACTTGGCTTCTTGGATTCCGTCGAGTTGGTGAACGACCATGGACCTTCGATAAGAAGAAATTGTAGTCTTGTTCTCTCTTCATATTGCATGTTCCAACTGTTTTTTTGTCATTTAGACTTTAATATAAATAAAAAATAATATATATATATATATAAATATATATAGTTTTAATAAATATTTTTAGTTTTATATATTCTTCGAATCTTAATTAATCTATTTCTTTTTTAGATTTGAAATTTTAATTATTCAAATATAAATCATTAAGTGTTTTTTATGTTTTTTTTTTAAAATAAACGAAAGCTAAAGTTAGATGATCAAAGTCTCAATTAGATTCAATAGAAGAGATCAAAAGCGAAGTCATCAATTCAGTCATTCGAAATGATTAAGGTCTGGAACAAGGCTTTAGTGTCACTAAGATGATTATTTAAATATTTTTAAAGATTCATCAATTCCATCAATTCATTGTTATTATTATAGCCCATTATTTATCAAAAATAAATACTGATGTTGTCCATCATTATCAACTATTATTGTCGTTGTCCATCATTGTTAATCACCAACCCACAACCACCATTTCTTGTCACAGCCATCATCATTATCTGTCACTACATGCAATTGTCACACCCTTTTTTTCATCACGTACTCCAAAAACATAGAGTATTTTTAAAGTTCGAAAGGGTTTTATTATTTAAGTGACAAGAAATAAAATTTTGTTTCGGAAAAGGATTATTTGCATTTTTATTCAGAGTCGCCACTTGGCATAATCCGGTGTGCCAAGTCACCTTTGAAAAATCCTTTTTTCGAAACCAATTGACTCTTAAACCGGTTTGCGCACAGAGATTCCGGCTAAGGAATTCTGTTGACCGAGGGGAAGGTGTTAGGCACCCCTCGATCCCGTGGTTCGATCACGGTCGCTTGGTGGAGTGTATCGACTATTTTGGCATTATGAAGTGTATAAACTACAGAAAAAGCACGCCAAAACAATTAAACAAAACAAAACAAACCGAAATGTAAATCCAATCCAATTATTACAACCCGAAATAGAAAGGGACTGAAAATAAACCTACGCTAATCCTAAACTAATGCTTTACCCGATGCCTCGGGCCTTCATCACGGACGTCCTCCGGGTACAAGGTACTTCGGGGCATTCCCCGGATAAATCAATACAAATCCTTCTGGGCATTCCCTGGCCAAATGAGTACAAGTTAAACTTTTCGTGCAATAAAGTAGAAAGTATCATTCAAGCACATATTCAAAACACTCCAACAAATTGTTATTCCTAAATTTGCCTACCCGGCCTACGTTTGCCTATGCGTTCTCGACTAAAGACATAATTCCATCATTGATTCATACCAACAATATATCAAATATTAACCGAATCTATCCTTTTGTCAATTTTTCAATTTCATCCCCCGACTTTCTTTCTATTCATCCATTAGAACATGATCAAGTTTATGCCTTAATCTACCAAAACCAAGCAACCAAGCATCACAATCATAACATCAACATAAACAAAAATCCAACAAAACCATAATCACCACTCGCAATCGCAACTAATCAAAACCAAACAACCACACCCATATATATATATATAAAAGACGAGTTAAGAAATGGACCTCGATAGCACGCTGTGTCGATAATAAGGAAATTCGAAGACCAAAATACTCGATCGGAGATCCTCACAACGAACCAACCAAACTCGATATTAAAATAATAATCGGACAGCTCCAAAAACCGCGAATAACAAAAAAAACTTTACTATACGACACCCAACCGAGAATGACGACGAGATTCGATAAAAGCGACTCGAAACCCCACTATCGACGTCGAAACATGAAATAGTCGAAATCAAAATCAACCAAAGACAACGGAAACCAAAAACCAAACAGATCGAGCTCCGGGGAGCTCCGGTGACGGAGAAGCGGCGACGGCTGTTGTCGACGTCGGCACCGATTCGCCGGCTGTTTCGCCGGATGGTGAGCCTCGACCGCTGGCGGCGGCAGATCTGGCGGCGGAGATCTGGTCGGATCTCAGCCGACGCGCCGCGGTCGGAGCTGGTCGATTTTTGACTGTCGGCGAACGGAGATCTGTCGGGGGAGGATGTTGACGGCGCCGGACGTGCCGACGCTGCTGTTTTCTATCTTTTTTTTTTTTTTAGTTTTTGAGGGAGAGAGATAGTAGAGGGAAGGGAAAGATGGTGGTATTGTGGTGGCCGGAGCTCCGGTCGGTCGCCGGCGATGTTTAGAGAGAGAGAGAGTGTGTGAGTATAGAGAGAGAGAGAGAAAGTTTTGAGAGAGAGAGCAAAATCTGATGGTTTTCTCTTTTCTTTTTTATTTTTGTTCACTCTCCTCCTATTTTGTGTGTATGTGTGGGTATATATTGTGTTGAGTCTTTTCTTTGTTGACAAGAAAAAGAGAGGGGGGTGGGGTAGCGTGGGGGTAGGGGGTAGTGGTGAGGTGGGGGTAGGGTATGGGTTGTTGGAATATTAGGATAAGACAAAATTAGTTAGGGGGGTGTTATTTTTATCATTTTGTGGAGGGATTATCACACGGGTGAGGGTACACAGTAGGATAAAAATAAAAATGGGTAAAAATGACATCGGGGAGGGACGAAATTAGGTGTCTACATCATGCCCCCTTTGAATGTAAACACACAATGTTTTCAGACAAAGAAGTAGACAGCAAGACCAAATTTTGACCCGATCATTATTCAAAGAAAGAAACAGAAGGAAGAAGGACTACCAGGTCTTGAATTAGGACAGACTACCCATCCAAGTTATGAAGGGATCAAGTGATAAGTATCTCCAAGGATTGGACGGAGATGGACTTTACCGAGTTGGAGAGTCGAGTGAGGTTCCGTCGAGGTTCTGGTCTGCGGCTCTGTTATTACATCAAAAATGAAAATTACGAGTTAAAACATAAATGAAATTACAAAAATCCTATCTATACAGCTTCTGTTGATTCTTGACTCGACTTTTCATCACTCTATTCTTCAGGCGGGCTCCTGACTTGCAATTTCTTTCACCATGTTGCTTGGCTTTCAATTGCTTCACTTTGTTGCTTGACTCTTTTGTTTCTTCACCCTATTCTCCAGGCGGGCTCCTGACTTGCTATTTCATCACTTTGTTGCTTGACTTTTCATTTTCTTCACTCTGTTCTCCCGGTGGGCTCCGAACTTGCTATTTCATCACCCTGTTCTTCAGGCTGGCTCCTGCCTTGCTTTTTCATCACCCTGTTCTTCAGGCGGGCTCCTGACTCAAAATTAAAACTAGAACGAAAATTATCCCAAACAAGAATTATAAATAAGTAGTATTTCATTTTTGAAAGCGTTGTCCCATTTTCCAGGAGGGTCCTGAACATAAGGTGAAACCCCATTTTTCAGGAGGGTCCTGAACAGAAAGTAAAGTCCCATTTTTCAGGAGGGTCCTGAACAGAAAGTAAAATCCCATTTTTCAGGAGGGTTCTGAACATAAAGTAAAATCCCATTTTTCAGGAGGGTCCTGAACATAAAGTAAAATCCCATTTTTCAGGAGGGTCCTGAACAGAAAGTAAAATCCCATTTTTCAGGAGGGTCCTGAACATAAAGTAAAATCCCATTTTTCAGGAGGGTCCTGAACAGAAGGTAAAATCCCATTTTTCAGAAGGGTCCTGAACATAAAGTAAAATCCCATTTTTCAGGAGGGTCCTGAACTGAAAGTAAATTCCCATTTTTCAGGAGGGTCCTGAACATAAAGTAAAATCCCATTTTTCAGAAGGGTCCTGAACTGAAAGTAAATTCCCATTTTTCAGGAGGGTCCTGAACATAAGGTAAAATGCCATTTTTCAGGAGGGTCCTGAACATAAAGTAAAATCCCATTTTTCAGGAGGGTCCTGAACAGAAAGTAAAATCCCATTTTTCAGGAGGGTCCTGAACATAAAGTAAAATCCCATTTTTCAGGAGGGTCCTGAACATAAAGTAAAATCCCATTTTTCAGGAGGGTCCTGAACTGAAGGTAAATTCCCATCTTTCAGGAGGGTCTTGAACTGAAAGTAAATTCCCATTTTTCAGGAGGGTCCTGAACATAAACTATCATCCTGTCACGCCCCAAATCCCATTGGAGCGGACTGACACCCGTAGCCGAGGAGGCCCGGGAGAACCCGTTCATAACCTATACTTTCACACTTACATTACTTATGAAAATTAGAAATTTGGGCAGCACTTCGTTGTAAATAGAAGAAAACAGTACCTGTATCAGCCCAGCAGACACGCATATATATATATATATAAACAGTAATTGGCCGTCAGAGCCATCACGTCTATCAACCAAACACTCCTATGGCTATACAATATGTCTACAAAAGCCTCTACATAGATACACAATTGAGTTAGGGTCGGAACAAACTCCCGCCCACAAAAGACTTTTATACAAATACCAAAAGTACATATAGAAACGACTTGGGATGCCCCAAAACAACTGGAGCTCACCACTATCAACAGAATGTCCTGGCTCTTACTGCGGAGGTGTACGACCTGAAGTACCCGTTCCTGCAGGCATGAATACAGGTCCCCCGTGAGGGACGTCAGTACGGAAATATGTACTGAGTATGTAAGGCAGTGAGTATCAAGATGAGATACAAAAGATCAACAGAACCCAGATACCAGTGAATAAACAGTATGAGTAGACCACACTTAAAAGAGCTGATGGGATACCTGCACATTACTTTCATATCATTACTTCCCGTATTCCTTATCAATACATAACATATGTCATACAATGGCGAACTGATCAGTGGTACTAATACAATACATCAGGGACCACCCCTGGAATATCATATATACATAATCTTTATAATACAATGGCCAACTGATCAGTGGTACTAATACAATACATCATATCATCAATTTAAAATAAAGACATTCCATTTCTTAATTCAATTAATCTTTGAGATTGGTTACTTTGTGGTCACACCTTATGGAACTTGAAACCATGATACCTCAATAGGAAAAACATGTAAATAGGTAATCAATATCATGAAAATGAAGTAGAGAATCATGAATACCTCATTAAACCATTTCGGAGTCAACAATAGTATATGGACATTTTTTTGACTAGCCGGACATCTTAAAAGTGAAAACAAGTTCAATTGGTGGTGTCGAAGATCAAATGATGTTATTATGTGTCATGTGTCGTAGGACAATGTTGGAAGCTTACTTGAGAGTGCCATGGGTCATTATTCATGCCAAAGATTAGATAGAGTATGTCTTACATACCTTGATATAACCACTTCAATACAAGTCCAACTTGACTTCCCGTACTCTTCGAACACTTATCTACAATAAGTCATTTGTGGCAAACTAGTATTAGCAACCAAACCTTACCATTTAGGTATTAACTTCACCAAATAATGCCTAGGAAGTAATCCTTTAACTCATCAATAAGAGTGCTACATACATCCTCTTATACTCTTATTACATTCACATATCATGCATTTTCATGCAATATCCCTCAACATCACTCTTAGCCTTTATTTCCCCTCTTAATCACCATCCAATACCAACATGATCACTAGGCATACATAACCACTAATATAATGATATATCACCACAATTCATCCTCCATAATCCAATACAACAACTTCCATAATTTACTACAACAATTTATACAAAACAATTCATAACTATGTTTCTAGTTATCTTCCAACATCAAGACAATACTCATAATCCTTTATCAATACTTATTCATGGATAAGAATCAAGAATAAACAATATTCATACCTTAACAATGAACTCTTGTATTTAGAATCCTCCTTACATAACCATGGGGTGCTTCTCGAAGCTTTCGAGATGGTGAACACAACTACGGAACCAATTCGAATTTTCTACGGTTGAATCACAAAATATTTGAAGTTGAAATTAGGCTAGGGTTTCACCTTTTCTTAATAATTGGATGATATATGATATATATGAGGCTAAGTGTATGTTTATAAAGACCAATTTTCGTCCAAGAGGTAATAGAAAATGACCATTTTGCCCTAAAAATTTAAATAAATCCGAATCTGTCCCCAGTGGACAGTTTTGACAGGCTGAAGTAAATCGATCATAACTCTTTGATACAGTATCGGATTTGGGTGAAACCAATTGCATTGGAAATATAATTCAAAGGGATTTCATTTTCATATAAAGTATACCACCCAGTTCTTCCTGTACAAGGAGTTATGGTCGTTTAAAGTTGACCCAAAAATCTGTCCCAAATTTTTTCTTTTTTTTGATAGGCTGTAGTAAAACGGGTATAGCTTCTTACTCAGACATTGGATTTGGATGAAACCAATTTCATCGGAAAGAAGACTCTCGGAGATTTTCGTCGATATATAGCAGCTCACACAGTTCTTTTTGTACAAGGATTTATGATCGTCTAAAGTTTATCCAAAGAAAATTGCCTAGCTGCAGTAATTTTCCTGCAGATTTACTGTTCACAGGCTTTCCGGCCACCGTTTTGAAATTTCGAATGTGCTCGCTTAAACGAAATACTCCTCTGTTTTGGGCAAACTTTATATCGTTGGAAAGCTTATTCCAATACCTACACATACAACTATTGACGGGATACTTCCGAACACCATAAACTTAATTTAACCCACACACAAGCCTTTAGGACTCCATATAATCGCGATAAGTGTACGAAAAAATTTACGGGGTGTTACACATCCCATTTTTTAGGAGGGTCCTGAACAGAAAGTAAAATCCCATTTTGCAGGAGGGTCCTGAACAAAAGGTAAAATCCTATTTTTCAGGAGGGTCCTGAACATAAAGTAAAATCCCATTTTTCAGGAGGGTCCTGAATTGAAAGTAAATTCCCATTTTTCAGGAGGGTCCTGAACATAAAGTAAAATCCCATTTTTCAGGAGGGTCCTGAACAGAAAGTAAAATCCCATTTTTCAGGAGGGTCCTGAACAGAAAGTAAAATCCCATTTTTCAGGAGGGTCCTGAACAGAAAGTAAAATCCCATTTTGCAGGAGGGTCCTGAACAGAAAGTAAAATCCCATTTTGCAGGAGGGTCCTGAACATAAAGTAAAATCCCATTTTTCAGGAGGGTCCTGAACATAAAGTAAAATCCCATTTTTCAGGAGGGTCCTAAACAGAAAGTAAAATCCCATTGTTCAGGAGGGTCCTGAACATAAAGTAAATTCCTTGGATATGCATTTCCAATGGTAGCTGAATCAAGTGAAACGAATTTGCCCCTGTTTCAATCAAAGAAAAATTGGTCAGTTAAAAACTTAGTGGTGGCTTGCAGCTCTTGGCTTCTCAGGTATCTGCCCCAGTACTCGTTCCTTTCATCTTTGTCCCAAATTGCTAACACTTGCCCTGTCTTACCGCATCATTGACCAAGATCCAGATTGAGGGAAATGAGTTCTGACTCAAACAATGGGTTTTCATTTTACCATGCCCCTGAGGTGCACTCTTTTCCCAAATCTGAATGATTCCACGAATCCAATAGCCTGTCGGTTGATAGACTTTCTTTGCTTCGTGTTGAATTACGATCATATTTCTTTCCTGTGTTGTTCCTTGGCTTTTCCTCATATAATTGGAAAGACTGGTAGTAAATTTTGAAATCCTTTCTCGCTTGTGTTGACACAGACTTGACTTAAAAATGTAAAGAAATGATAGTGACTTTTGTTTTGATAAATAACATAAGAAAAGACAAAAACATGAATATGTAAATGAAAGAAAAGGGCAATGTCCCATATTCAAAAAGAAAACTTATCTGAATACGACAACCAACTCCATTGAGTATGACATGCATTTTGGATTCAGCTGCCTGATCTTCCTATCCAAACTCCCCGTTTGTTGTTGAGTTCGTGCCTTTTGTCGCTGAGCCATTTCTTCAAATCCATTGGACTCATACATCACATTCGACTGACGACATCTAAAAAGACATTCGCTAACAAATCTCTTTCTTTTCACTTTTCACTTTTCTCTTGAACTCTCCATCGCCTTACGGTGCCCGTGAGGGTTTTCACCAATAAGACTCTATCATTTTCATTTTCTCACAACTCACCATCGCCTTATGGTGCCTGCAAAGGTTTTCACCAATAAGACTCTCTCATTTTTGTTTTCTCACAACTCACCATCGCCTTATGGTGCCTGCAAAGGTTTTCATCAATAAGACTCTCTCATTTTTATTTTCTCACAACTCACCATCGCCTTATGGTGCCTGCAAAGGTTTTCACCAATAAGACTCTCTCATTTTTGTATTTCTTTCCTGATTTCTTATGCTAAGGGAGACAAGCGGTACTTCGCAATGTATCATCATATCCATTGCATGCTTAGCCTTAACACTATCAAAAATTGATCTGAAGGACTTTCTTTGGTTGTAACTTGGCTTTTGGTCAAGGTTAGAAAAGATGGTAAGAGGCTCAAACGATACTTGAAGTGGGGGTGGGACTTACAACTTTTGGAATCGACTCAAACAATGCATTAACTCATGCCCCAGTTTTGTTGACTGGGTGAATCTTAGATCTTTATTTGGTTGGACCAAGCCCGAAATAGGGCAGCCTACGTATCTCACTCCCGAGAGAGGAGAATCAGGTCATACGTAGTTCCATCAGCTTGTTCTTTGTTTTGATTTGATTTTTTTTTTTGAACTCTTTCTTTTATTCTTATTTTCTTGGCATTTATCTTTGACTCTATTTTGATTCCAAAAGAGGGATGTGAAAGAAAAATAAACGAGGCTCAAACGGGTAAACAAAAGATGACACAATGTTTGGATAGAAGAATAAAATGTCTTCATCATATCAATCTTCAAAAATGCAAGTACTAAACATGCAATAAAATCAAACAAAGGATCAAATATCATACATAGTATCTTTTGACCGCATCAGCATTGATAGCCATTTCTGCCATTTTGCCTTCAATATCTGTCAAATATAAGGCTCCATTGGGCAACACTTTCTTCACAACGAAGGGACCTTGCCAGTTAGGTGAGAACTTGCCTTTCGCTTCAATCTGGTGAGGAAGGATACGTCTCAATACCAACTGACCAACTTCAAAATTCCTGGGATGGACCTTTTTGTTATACGCACGAGCCATCCTCCTCTGATACAACTGGCCATGACACACGGACGTTAGCCTTTTTTCCTCGATCAAACTCAAATATTCCAGTCGGGTTTTTACCCATTCGTCATCATCAATCTCTGCTTCTACAATGACTCGAAGAGAAGGAATTTCAACTTCTGCAGGGATGACTGCTTCTGTCCCATACACTAATAAATATGGAGTTGCCCCTGTTGAAATGCGAACAGTGGTGCGATAACCTAGCAATGCAAACGGCAACTTTTCATGCCACTGTCTAGAACCTTGTACCATTTTTTGCAGTATCTTTTTCATATTTTTATTGGCAGCTTCTACAACACCATTGGCCTTTGGACGATATGGAGTAGAATTTCGATGTACGATCTTAAACTGTTGACACACTTCTTGCATCAAATGACTATTGAGGTTGGCAACATTGTCTGTAATGATCATCTTAGGAATTCCAAATCTACAAATAATATTGGCATGAACAAAATCTACCACAGCTTTCTTTGTCACTGACTTGAAAGTTACTGCTTCTACCCACTTTGTGAAGTAATCAATGGCTACCAAAATGAATCTATGCCCATTTGACGCCTTCGGATCAATCGGTCCAATCACATCCATTCCCCATGCTACGAACGGCCATGGAGCGGCCATTGCATGCAACTCAACAGGAGGAGAACGTATCAGATCGCCGTGCACCTGACATTGATGACACTTTCGAACAAACTGAATAGAATCCCTCTCCATAGTAAGCCAGTAATAACCTGCTCGAAGAATCTTCTTTGACAAGATGTGACCGTTTATATGCGACCCGCATACTCCAGAGTGTATTTCAACCATGATTGCCGAGGCTTCTTTTGCATCTACACACCGTAAAAGTCCCAGATCTGGGGTCCTCTTATACAAGATTCCCCCACTTAAGAAAAATCCACTAGCCAAACGCCTAATAGTCCTCTTTTGATCGTTGGTGGCATATGCTGGGTATTCTCCTGACTGAATGTACCGCTTGATATCCAAAAACCAAGGTTCTCCATCGAGCTCTTCTTCAACCGCATTACAGTAAGCATGCTGATCACGACTCTGTATATGCACTGGATCGATATAGGCTTTGTCAGGATGATGGAGCATTGAAGACAGAGTGGCTAAAGCATCAGCAATTTCATTACGAATCCTTGGAATATGCCTAAATTTTACTAATACAAACCGTTGACATAGCTCCTGCAAGCATTGTCGATACGGGATGAGCTTCAAATCTCGCGTCTCCCAATCGCCTTGAATTTGATGGACGAGAAAATTCGAATCTCCCATCACCAATAATTCTTGGACTCCCATATCAACAGCTAACCTCAAACCAAGGATGCAGGCTTCATACTCTGCCATATTGTTAGTACAGTAGAATCGAAGTTGTGCTGTTACCGGGAAATGTTGTCCCGATTCAGAGATAAGAACCGCACCTATTCCGACTCTTTTCATATTGACAGCTTCATCGAAGAATAACCTCCAACTTGGATCAGCATTTATAACGACTTCATCGACACACGACACTTCTTCGTCAGGAAAATATGTCTTTAATGGCTCGTACTCTTCATCGATGGGATTCTCAGCAAGATGATCTGCCAAGGCTTGGGCTTTCATGGCGGTTCGAGTCACATATACGATGTCAAACTCGGTAAGCAATATTTGCCACTTTGCCAATCGACCTGTCGGCATAGGCTTCTGAAAGATATACTTCAAAGGATCCATGCGGCAGATGAGATAAGTAGTATAGGATGAGAGATAGTGCTTCAACTTCTGTGTTATCCAAGTTAGGGCACAACACATCCTTTCAAGAAGAGTATACCTGGCCTCATATGCGGTGAACTTCTTGCTAAGATAATAAATAGCCTGCTCCTTTTTGCCTGTGACATCATGTTGACCTAGGACACAACCGAAAGAATTGTCCATGACTGATAAATATAAGATCAAAGGCCTACCAGGCTCCGGGGGTACCAACACGGGCGGATTTGACAAATATCTTTTGATTCGATCGAACGCTTCCTGACATTCTTCAGTCCATTTTACCGCAACACTCTTTTTCAGCAACTTGAATATGGGCTTACAAGTGGTTGTGAGTTGAGAAATAAACCTGCTAATGTAGTTCAGTCTACCAAGCAAACTCATCACCTCCGTTCTATTCTTGGGCGGGGGTAAATCCTGAATGGCTTTGATCTTTGAGGGATCCAATTCAATTCCCCGACGGTTGACTACAAACCCCAACAGCTTTCCAGATGGAACTCCAAATACACATTTGGCCGGGTTTAGTTTGAGATTATACCTGCGAAGCCTCTCAAAGAACTTTCTTAAATCTTTAATATGGTCGGCCTGACTTTTTGACTTAATAATCACGTCATCCACGTAGACCTCAATCTCCTTATGCATCATGTCATGAAACATAGTGGTCATGGCTCTCATGTATGTTGCTCCAGCATTCTTCAAACCGAACGGCATCACTCGATAACAATAAGTTCCCCATGGTGTGATAAAAGATGTCTTCTCCGCGTCTTCATCATCCACAATGATATGGTGATATCCGGCATAGCAATCCACAAAAGAGGCAACCTCGTGTTTAGCACAGTTGTCTAACAAAATATGAATGTTGGACAGTGAAAAATCATCTTTCGGACTTGCTCTGTTCAAATCATGATAATCAACACACACTCGAATTTTGCCATCTTTCTTTGGTACGGGAACAACATTGGATAACCACATAGGATAACGAGACACTCGAATTACTTTGGCTTCAAGTTGTTTCATGATTTCCTCTTTGATTTTAATACTCACATCGGTTTTAAACTTCCTCAACTTCTGTTTGACAGGGGGGAACGCGGGATCAATTGGAAACTTGTGAGCCACTAATTCAGTGCTTAAACCGAGCATATCATCATAAGACCATGCAAAAACGTTCTTATAATCAATCAATGCTTGAATCATTCCCTCTTTTAGCTGTGGCAAAACATGTACACTGATTTTAGTTTCCCTAATATCTTCTTGATCCCCTAGATTTATTGACTCAGTTTCATTCAAATTAGGATTCGGTTTGTCTTCAAACTGTTCTAACTCTTTGCTTATTTCTTCTAGTGCTTGTTCTTCATCATATTCCCCATCCTGCTTCATTACATCTTGATTAGTTTGGATTTTAAAATCAGGATGAAAATTCCGCATGCATGTCATGTCATTAGAATCAGCATAAAGAGAACTGTGTAAGAAAAGAAAAACAAAATACATTAGACACAAAACAAAAGGGACATTGCATTTCATTAAATAAAAGATAGAAGGGTTTAAACACAGACGCCAACATAACATAAACAAACTAAAGTCCGAATTACAACCCTGAAATAACTCGAATAAACAGAAAGAAAAATAAAATAGACTACCAAAACTCCCTCCTGACGGGGAGAGGAGTGACTTCCCAATTATTGAGCTGGACAGCTGGACCTATGAATTGCACGTCTGCCATACTGGTACCTTCTCCTGCTTCGACCATATCAACTTCGATAAAAAGGTTCTGGAAGTCATCAACCAATTCAACTTCAGATTCCACATGCTCCGCGACATCGCTCTTAACAAATGATTCACTGAGTAGTGGCATTGGGCGAGGGAGTGACCATATTTCCTTTTTCCTTCCCTTGGCTTTCTTCAGATCTTCAGCTGTAGGCTCAAATCCCAGACCAAACGTGCCCACGTTCTCACTCGGACATATGGGATGAACTATACCGTGCAGAGACGCTCCCAAACCCTTTCCTGTCTCAAATCCGTATTTCTAAAGTTCACTCACCATCATGATAGAAGCAGAAGACAATTGCGGTCCCGGTATAGCCTGTCATTCAAGGATACGATTCACTGGCACTGTATCAAAAATTTGATAGACGAATGTCTCCTCTATGTTATTTGCTTCAATAAGAGACAAGGGAGAATCTTCATAGGCTGACAAATCTCCTTCACCATGAATAATTACTTCTTGCCTGTCATGCTCAAACTTAATCATTTGGTGCAGTGTAGATGCAACCGCCTTGGCCTTGTGGATCCACGGCCTTCCCAACAACAGATTGTAAGAGGAGTCTACATTCAATACTTGAAACTCTATGGCGAACTCAACAGGCCCTATGGTCAACATGAGTTCTATTTCGCCAATGGAATTTGATTTTGCACCATCGAAAGCCCTGACACATACATTGTTGGGCCTGATCCTCTCCGCACCAATATTCAGCTTTTGCAAAGTAGAAACAGGGCAAATGTTTGCTCCTGAACCTCCATCAATCATAACATGAGTGACACAGAAATCTTCACACTTCACTGTAATGTAAAGGCCCCGATTATGCCCTGTACCTTCAACAGGCAATTCATCGTCAGAAAAGCTGATCCGATTGATCTCAAAGATTTTTCCAACCATTTTCTCAAGCTGGTTGATTGTAATCTCCCTTGGAACATATGCTTCATTTAATACCTTCAGTAAAACATCATGATGCTCCTTGGAGTGCAACAACAAAGATAAAAGGGAAATTTGAGCAGGGGCTTTCTTCAGCTGGTCTAATATCGAATACTCTGGCAATTTCATCTTTTTCAAAAATTCTTCGGCTTCTTCTTCGGTGATAGGCTTTTTGATAGATGACGGTCCACTCATCGTTGGCTTGGACTTTCTTAAGCTTTCAGGCACGAAACATCTTCCTGACCTAGTCAAACCCCCTACCTCATCTACATCTTCCACTACTTCTTTCCCATGATAGGTCATTACGGTCCGTCCATAATTCCAGGGAATCCTTTTCGTATCAGCTATCGGAGGTTGGGTCACCGGTTTGAGGACAATAGGCGCTGCCAGTGCTCCTTTCACCGTCAAGATAGGCTGACTCAGAGCTCCTACCACCGTCAACTTAGGTTTATCCTGACTTGAATCAACATACCTTCTGGCGCCTTGTACTGTGATCAGGGGCTCCTTTGTGCTTTCTCGGGATTTACCTTCTCTCATTCCTTCCTGGCTCAATGACATTGCTTTCAAAGACTCCGCTACATTCACCGATTTCTCCTCAATGGTCTGTATCTTGACAATAGGCTTATAACCCCTTGAAGACTCTTTCTCATCATATATCAATTCTAACATATTGGCTTCAGCATGGGTTGACAGCGGATTCTGGTTAATGTTTGGACCCTCCGGGGCCTGGACCAATATCTGATTCGTGTCAATTAAATCTTGGACAGCTCTCTTTAAATGCCAGCATTTCTCAATATCATGGCCTGGCATATCAGAACAGTACACACACCTTAAAGAATAATCGAGATTCCTTGGTGGTGGATTTGAAAGCCTTCCTTGAATTGGGCTTAAAACCTTCAACTTCCTCAACCTATCAAATAAGCTAGCATATGACTCCCCAAGAGGTGTGAATTGATTTTTGACCGTTTTCTCCTGCTTATACTCGGGCCTAGGCTGGAAACTGGGTCTGGAGGGGTTTTGGTAATTTGGTGGAGCGAATGGGCGATTTTGTAGAGTTTGCGCACGCCACTGCGGGTAAGAAGGGGTTTGGGCATATGGTTGCGCGCTATATACTGGGTAAGGGGGTGGTGGAATGGAATATAAAGGGTTTTGTGAAGGGTAGTAATGGTGGGGAGGAATATATGGAGCTTGGGCGTAGACTTGGGCTTGGGATTGGGGATAGGGGCGAGGTGGTCTTTTAGGATAAGAATGGGTTCCGGCTACGACAGTCGCAACATCCTTTTTCTTCTTTTTGCCTCCAAATGCGCCAGATCCACCTTGAATCGCTTGTGTAGTAGATTTTAATGCAGCAAAACTCACTATTCGACTGGTCTTAATCCCGTCCTCTATCATCTCCCCCATTTTGAGGACTTTCATAAAAGACTTTCCCATTGCTGGAAGTAAATATTGAAAATAGGTCTCATTCTGTGCCTGAATGAAAACTTCTACCAACTTACTTTCTTTCATTGGAGGCTTTACCCTAGCGGCCTGTTCACGCCACCTTATCGCGTATTCCCTAAAACCTTCAATGCTCTTTTTCTTCATGTTGACCAAAGATTTTTTGTCCGAAATCAAGTCGATGTTGTACTGAAAATGTTGAGCAAATTCAGAAGCCAAATCATCCCAACTGTTCCATTTATCGATATCCCGATTGATGAACCACTCTGAAGCCAGATCTGAAAGACTCTCGCCAAAGAAGCCCATGAGTAGTTCTTCCTTTCCTCCTGCAGCCCCCAACTGGTTGCAATAACGTCTCAAGTGTGCAACAGGATCACCGTGCCCTGCGTACTTCTCGAACTTAGGCATCTTAAAACCGGGGGGCAGGTTGATGTCTGGGAACATGCACAGGTCTTTATAGGAAACACTTCTATAATCTCCGATTCCTTGCAAATTCCTCATAGCTTACTCTAAACTCTTCAGTTTCCGGGCTATGACATCCTGTTCCTCCGTTGCGACAGGTTTCTCCGTATCAAATGGAAATGCAGGCGACTGAGTGTACCCATACGGTTCATTCAATTGCAGAGTAGTCTCCGTAGCATAATACTGACCATCTGAAACCTTCAGTACTGGCTCACTGGAAGACCGAGGAAGCCTCATTGTGGGACGCACAACATATATGGGAGTTTCATGTGGTGGCGGGGCCACGAATACCGGTGTGATCGGTGGCGCTGGCTGAGCAGTTGGTCTTGATTGGGGAGCTGCCAAGGGCACACCAGAATTGCCAGGATAATAATGTCGCGGAGTGAATCCTGACGCGTGCTCAGGTGACTCAGTAGGATCAGAGAATTGTGCCTGAGAGAGCGGTGGACAATTAGAGATATTCCCAAGACCTTCAGGGAGCGGAGGTGGAGGCATTCCACTGGCCCATGCCCGGTGCAAATCTATCAATTGTTTCCTGAGCCTTACTACCTCATCATTGTGTTCTGAACTTTATTCCCTGTGATCCTGATCCAGGTCAATGAGCGAATTTTCAATCTCCCTGCTAGCCATGGTGAGCTTTGCTTTGGATCTAGTGAAGTATGGGTGACTAGCCAGAGTGCTGCAAACCTACCACTGTTATCTGAAAGAACATGCTCATCAAAGACGACATCCGTTAGGATTAGGGTATACCAAAAGCATGGGAATCACATTGGTAAAATTGCCCTAAGTTCATGTTCATTTCTACCAGCTTTCAAGGGTAGCGAAGTCATTTTAACATCATCCCGATTTTATCTACACTTATTTTATCTACACCTATTATTATTTTTTATTCTTTTTTTTTTTTCGTATCAATATCTGTTCTTTTCCTCACGTTATCTACCTTTATTTTATCATTCTTTATGGCTTTTATTTTCCTTAAAAGAGGAAAAAATAATGAAAAACAACGAAACAAAATGATTAGATCGAACCCAAAAGTAGGTTGCCTACGTATCATGTTGTACATGAATCAGATCTTGCGTAGTTCGGGCAGCTTATGCATAAACATTACACAATTGAAGGTTTTTTTTTTTCACGAAACACGAAAACAAGTAAACAAAAGAAAGACGTAACATCCTAACATTTCGATGAAAGACAGCAAAACATACAACGAATTTAGGACCACTTTAAAACTAAACAACAAGTACAAAACAACACTTTAAACCCCTAACGACATGCGTGCAATAAAGACCCGAATATAAAAAACAACTTGACTCCGACTTAATACAGACACCAACATACAATGACAGAAACATAAAAGACTCAAAACTACATAAAGATAAGACATGTTCTTTCAAACTGGTGCTCTTTGTGATGTCCCCGGCTGAGATGAACCCATCTGTGAAGTCCCCACTTTTCCACTCAGACTTTGCAACATATCCTGCAACGACGTTTTGATACCCGGAAACAAATTTCTTGCCCGTATCCCCGCCTCTTGGAGAGTACACCCGCAAAGGTTTCTCTGACTCCCATCCACAGTTGTGATCAAACGCGACAACTGAACTCTCAAAAACTCCACCTTAGCACCCGGATCTTTCTGCTCATCATCTTCTACCATGATTGTTTCCCATATTCTTCCTCTAAGTTGGGCTGGTAAGGGTCTACTAATGCCACGGGGCAGAGATTGTAGTCAGATTTCATAGTTTTGAGTGCATCCTGGATTTTCCTCGAAAGTATCGACACCTAACTTTATCGCGTTATTCCAAAATTGCTCATATTTGCTTTCCCCCACGGCTTGGTCTTTAAAGTACTCTACATCCTTTAGAAGGTCCATTATTGGGGGGACGTCTTGCATCCTACCCAACTGACGCATCACCCTTCTTGGACTGTAAGGCCTAGTGCAGTTAAGTCCTATCAAAACTAGAAATAGTTGCATTTGAGATCCAATCAAGATTTTCTTTGGACAAAACCACATATAGCACCAAAGAATGTTGTTTGGAGTTCTTGATTCGAGAAATTCGATCCAAGAATTGACTCCAATAGGAAAAGAAAATTTGTCAAAACACATTTTTTCTTGCATGGCTTGCACTCGGTCATTCAGACAACGGTCGATCACATCTGCTCTAATTAAAGAAGGCGTATGCAAGTGCTCCATCATCCACAGCTGCAATATCAGATTACTCCCCTCAAAAAATCGTACCCCTCCTTTTACTTCAGTTAAAGCCTTATATATTTCTGTTAAGATCATTGGTACAATGGTGACCTCATCTTTTTTCTTGAATAAAGCTATCACCACTGATTGCAGACGAATATTGATACACCTCTCATCTAACGGGAACACTAAGATACCCAACAAAGCCAGACATAAAACCTCCAGACGACGTTGTTCCCAGATTTTTTTGGTAGTACAGAATTCATCCCAAAAGCAGTCGAAACCCTTTAAAGACCCAAATCTAGCAAACAAATAGTCCAAGGAAATCCAAGATTGTTTGAGACATCCCAGATGCTTGTTATCTTTTAATCCACAGAGTCGAAGGAATTTCTTACGAGTATGATTGCGGGCTAAAATCATCTGCTGGCCCATGTAAGTCAACCGAAACAAACAAGATATTTCTGCCAGGGTAGGAGTCAATTCACAACTTCCAAACCTAAACACCAAATTATTTGGATCCCAGAAAGTCAACGCAGCTTCTATTAAATCCGGACGAGGCATGAGATCCATGAGTGTTACAAGATTGCCTAACACTTTCCTCACTTCGTGCTTTTCGGAGTAATTAAACGTGCCCCACCACTTGATCAACTTTTTGGGTACCTTGACAACCATAAGGATTCTAGACTTTATGGACAGATCCATCCTGTAGTAGCAGATAAAAAATTGTCTCAAAATTTGATAAGAGCAAAAGGTTCCCAACCAATGGGAATTTGATGCGGACATACGTCGATGGGACAGACCGCCTCATGACTCCAAATCGCCGAACAGTAATGCTGAATAAAATCAGCCTACTTGGCTAACAACTCTAGGTTACGGAGTAAAAGACCTAGCCTAAGACTAAGACGAAGACCAAAATAAAGGTTACCGGACCCGCCGAGGGTTGCCTACGTATCCCGCCCCGAGGAACGAAAATCAGGTATGCGTAGTTCGTCCAGATTGGAAAATTAACGATTAACTAATAAATTGACCCTAACTTAAGAGACACAACAAAAAAAAAATGAATAAAAACTTTTTTTGGATTTTTCAATTAGACACTTTAACTAAGACTGACACCATCCATTATGGAAAAAAATCTTTTTTGGTATTTTTGCTTTTGACAAATGCGTAGAAAAAACTTTTTTTTTCTTTTTGAATTTACTGTACTTTGAGAAGACAAATGCAAAAATGTAAAAAAAATCTTTTTGTGTTTTTGGATCGTGAAGAACAAAAGCCATAAAGAATTCTAAAATAAACTACGACATTCCTTTTGACTCATTCTTTTCGACTCGCTTTCTATATTTTCTTCTTCTTTCTTTTTTTTTTAAAAAATAATAAAAAAATCAGTCTGTCAAATGACCACGTTACCCTCAAATATGCAACAGTTAGCACGTAGGGATGCTTTAAAGGTGAGTCTCCTACAAAGGACCGTGTAGGCCCCGCTAGGTCTCAATATGATGCACGTAAGGATGACCTAAAGGTTGACCTACGTTGTGGTTTACTAACAAGGCCGTTCGGGGGAGCATATGGTCGATAGTGGCTGTTTTGCTTTCCACCTACTCCATACATCCAACGGCTCCCCCCCTATAATAAAGGTGACTCAACTAGAGTTCGTGCGCACGACGTGCGCTCCGAGACTTGTTGCAGAAAGAAGGCCGAGGGGTGGACTCATGATGACAGATATAAAGCGGTAACACATAGGATAAATACTATAAACAAAGAGCACGAAAATACACAAAAGTGAAAACAATAACAAAACAATAATCACAAACAATGCTTATACACTCGTAATGCCAAACAAAGCCGATACGACTCAAAAATAAGCTCGAATTCTAAAATATCCCCAGCAGAGTCGCCAGAGCTGTCACACCTTTTTTTCATCACGTACTCCAAAAACATGGAGTATTTTTAAAGTTCAAAAGGGTTTTATTATTTAAGTGACAAGAAATAAAATTTTGTTTCGGAAAAGGATTATTTGCATTTTTATTCAGAGTCGCCACTTGGCATAATCCGGTGTGCCAAGTCACCTTTGGAAAATCCCTTTTTCGAAACCAATTGACTCTTAAACCGGTTTGCGCACAGAGATTCCGGCTAAGGAATTCTGTTGACCGAGGGGAAGGTGTTAGGCACCCCTCGATCCCGTGGTTCGACCACGGTCGCTTGGTGGAGTGTATCGACTATTTTGGCATTATGAAGTGTATAAACTACAGAAAAAGCACGCCAAAACAATTAAACAAAACAAAACAAACCGAAATGTAAATCCAGTCCAATTATTACAACCTGAAATAGAAAGGGACTGAAAATAAACCTACGCTAATCCTAAACTAATGCTTTACCCGATGCCTCGGCCCTTCATCACGGACGTCCTCCGGGTACAAGGTACTTCGGGAAATTCCCCGGATACATCAATACAAATCCTTCGGGGCATTCCCCGGCCAAATGAGTACAATTTAAACTTTTCGTGCAATAAAGTAGAAAGTATAATTCAAGCACATATTCAAAACACTCCAACAAATTATTATTCCTAAATTTGCCTACCCGGCCTACGTTTGCCTATGCGTTCTCGACTAAAGACATAATTCCATCATTGATTCATACCAACAATATATCAAATATTAACCGAATCTATCCTTTTGTCAATTTTTCAGTTTCATCCCCCGACTTTCTTTCTATTCATCCATTAGAACATGATCAAATTTATGCCTTAATCTACCAAAACTGTAACGCCCCGTAAATTTTTTCGTACACTTATCGCGATTATATGGAGTCCTAAAGGCTTGCGTATGGGTTAAATTAAGTTTATGGTGTTCGGAAGTATCCCGTCAATAGTTGTATGTGTAGGTATTGGAATAAGATTTCCAACGATATAAATTTTTCTCAAAACAGAGGAGTATTTCATATAAGCGAGCACATTCGAAATTTCAAAACGGTGGCCGGGAAGCCTGTGAACAGTAAATCTGCAGGAAAATTACTGCAGGTAGGCAATTTTCTTTGGATCAACTTTAGACGATCATAACTCCTTGTACAAAAAGAACTGTGTGAGATGCTATATATCGACGAAAATCTCCGAGAGTCTTCTTTCCTATGAAATTAGTTTCATCCAAATCCAATGTATGAGTAAGGAGCTATACCCGTTTTACTACAGCCTATCAAAAAACAAATTAGAATTTTGGGACAGATTTTTGGGTCAACTTTAAACGACCATAACTCCTTGTACAGGAAGAAATGGGTGGTATACATTATATGAAAATGAAATACCTTTGAATTATCTTTCCAATGCAATTGGTTTCACCCAAATACGATACTGGATCAAAGAGTTATGATCGATTTACTTCAGCCTGTCAAAACTGTCCACTGGGGACAGATTCGGATTTATTTAAATTTTTAGGGCAAAATGGTCATTTTCTATTACCTCTTGGACGAAAATTGGTCTTTATAAACATACACTTAGCCTCATATATATCATATATCATCCAATTATTAAGAGAAGGTGAAACCCTAGCCTAATTTCAACTTCAAATATTTTGTGATTCAACCGTAGAAAATTCGAATTGGTTCCGTAGTTGTGTTCACCATCTCGAAAGCTTCGAGAAGCACCCCATGGTTATGTAAGGAGGATTCTAAATACAAGAGTTCATTGTTAAGGTATGAATATTGTTTATTCTTGATTCTTATCCATGAATAAGTATTGATAAAGGATTATTGGTATTGTCTTGATGTTGGAAGATAACTAGAAACATAGTTATGAATTGTTTTGTATAAATTGTTGTAGTAAATTATGGAAGTTGTTGTATTGGATTATGGAGGATGAATTGCGGTGATATATCATTATATTAGTGGTTATGTATGCCTAGTGATCATGTTGGTATTGGATGGTGATTAAGAGGGGAAATAAAGGCTAAGAGTGATGTTGAGGGATATTGCATGAAAATGCATGATATGTGAATGTAATAAGAGTATAAGAGGATGTATGTAGCACTCTTATTGATGAGTTAAAGGATTAATTCCTAGGCATTATTTGGTGAAGTTAATACCTAAATGGTAAGGTTTGGTTGCTAATACTAGTTTGCCACAAATGACTTATTGTAGATAAGTGTTCGAAGAGTACGGGAAGTCAAGTTGGACTTGTATTGAAGTGGTTATATCAAGGTATGTAAGACATACTCTATCTAATCTTTGGCATGAATAATGACCCATGGCACTCTCAAGTAAGCTTCCAACATTGTCCTACGACACATGACACATAATAACATCATTTGATCTTCGACACCACCAATTGAACTTGTTTTCACTTTTAAGATGTCCGGCTAGTCAAAAAAATGTCCATATACTATTGTTGACTCCGAAATGGTTTAATGAGGTATCCATGATTCTCTACTTCATTTTCATGATATTGATTACCTATTTACATGTTTTTCCTATTGAGGTATCATGGTTTCAAGTTCCATAAGGTGTGACCACAAAGTAACCAATCTCAAAGATTAATTGAATTAAGAAATGGAATGTCTTTATTTTAAATTGATGATATGATGTATTGTATTAGTACCACTGATCAGTTGGCCATTGTATTATAAAGATTATGTATATATGCTATTCCAGGGGTGGTCCCTGATGTATTGTATTAGTACCACTGATCAGTTGGCCATTGTATGACATATGTTATGTATTGATAAGGAATACGGGAAGTAATGATATGAAAGTAATGTGCAGGTATCCCATCAGCTCTTTTAAGTGTGGTCTACTCATACTGTTTATTCACTGGTATCTGGGTTCTGTTGATCTTTTGTATCTCATCTTGATACTCACTGCCTTACATACTCAGTACATATTTCCGTACTGATATCCCTCACGGGGGACCTGTATTCATGCCTGCAGGAACGGGTACTTCAGGTCGTACACCTCCGCAGTAAGAGCCAGGACATTCTGTTGATAGTGGTGAGCTCCAGTTGTTTTGGGGCATCCCAAGTCGTTTCTATATGTACTTTTGGTATTTGTATAAAAGTCTTTTGTGGGCGGGAGTTTGTCCCGACCCTAACTCAGTTGTGTATCTATGTAGAGGCTTTTGTAGACATATTGTACAACCATAGGAGTGTTTGGTTGATAGATGTGATGGCTCTAACGGCCAATTACTGTTTATATATATATATATGCGTGTCTGCTGGGCTGATACAGGTACTGTTTTCTTCTATTTACAACGAAGTGCTGCCCAAATTTCTAATTTTCATAAGTAATGTAAGTGTGAAAGTATAGGTCATGAACGGGTTCTCCCGGGCCTCCTCGGCTACGGGTGCCAGTCCGCTCCAATGGGATTTGGGGCGTGACAAAAGTGGTATCAGAGCGGTTCGTCCTAGTGAGTCTACAAAGCCGTGTCTACGTAGAGTCTTGTTTATCGGTGTGTTGTGCACCACATCTATAAACAGGAGGCTATGGACATTTAGGAATTGTTTCTTTTCTTCATGTCTTAGATCGTGCGATAGAGCTTATATTGTATATGAAGTCATAGTTGACCACTGAATCCATTTGTTTCTCTTATTATAGTAATGATGCCGGTTACCAGAAGCAAGAATACCAGTAAGCAAGTAGATGTGGCTGCCGGAGAGGGGACTAGTAAGTCACCCACTATACCAGCTAATCAAAGTGAGGCTCCAGCTGAGCATGCATCAGAAACTTCCCCCAGTCCGGAAGAAATAAGGGAGAGGAGAACTATATCCCCAGAGCCACCTATTAATGTTGTTGATCAAGATCTTAGAAATGCAGTGCAACTTTTGACTCGTATAGTTGCTGGGCAAGTCCAAGGGCAAGCCATTCCTGCCGCGGGTTCTAGCGGTACTGATAGGGCGGCTAGTCTTCAGATGCAAGATTTTCTTAAGATGGATCCGCCTACTTTTACCGGATCCGATCTTAATGAAGATCCGCAGGACTTTATTGATCAGATCCAAAGGGCCCTAGAGGTGATGCATGTATCGGGCAGAGAGACAGTGGAGTTAGCCGCGTATAGATTCAAAGGTGAGTCTATATATTGGTATGAAGACTGGAAACGGTCAAGGGGCATTGATGCACCCCCAGCTACTTGGAAAGAGTTCAAAGAGGCATTTATTGATCATTATCTTCCATATGAGACTCGTCAGGCCCGTGCGGATCAGTTCTTAAATCTTCGACAAGGTCATACAAGTGTGAGGGAGTATAGTCTTCAATTTAATTCCTTGTCCAGATATGCTCCTAATGTTATAGCTACTATGGATGACAGAGTTCATCGGTATGTGAATGGATTGGATCCGTATTTGGTTAGGGATTGTACTATTGCTGCACTAAATAAAGACATGGATATAGCTAGGATCCAAGCATTTGCACAGAAAATGGAAGATCAGAGGCAAAGAAGAAGAACACAGGAATTTGAAAGCGGGTCTTCTAAGAGGGCCAAATCTACAGGGCAGTTTATGGCGCCACAGGGAGGTTTTAGACCTCAATTTTCTGCTAGACCACCTAGGCCATTATTTTCTTATTCTGCAGCTAGTGCTCCACCACAGCATCAGGGGTTCAGAGGCAGTCAATTTGGGCAAAGAAGTGAGGGTCATAGTTCGCGATCAGTGGGTTATCGTGGGCAAGGGAACATGAGCCAATCGAGACCTTCTCGAGAGATATGTAATCGATGCGGAAAGCATCATATGGGCGTATGTCGAATGGGAATAAATGTTTGTTATTGGTGCGGTATGATGGGGCATATGATGAGAGAATGCCCACGAAGGGGCGCAGGTGGCGTAGCACGACCTTCGGGATCAGCTGTTGCATCATCGTCACCGGTATCTTATTCTGGTAGGGGCGCACGACCTGCGGGTCACGCTAGAAATGAAACAAGAGTCGCCAGTTCCAGTGGAACTCAGAATCGCACTTATGCTTTAGCGGATCGACAGAATCTAGAGGCTTCCCCAGATGTGGTTACGGGTACGTTGTCCATATTTTCATTTGATGTATATGCTCTAATTGATCCCGGTTCTACATTATCATATGTTACTCCCTTGGTTGCTGGAAAGTTCAAAAGGACCCCCGAATTGTTAGATAAACCGTTGGAAGTGTCTACCCCGGTTGGGGAATCTATTATTGCTAGAAGAGTTTATAAAGATTGTGTAGTAACTGTGTGTGGTCGAGACACGATGGCCAATCTTGTGGAACTAGAAATGGTAGATTTTGATGTTATAATGGGTATGGATTGGTTGGCGTCTTGTTATGCCAAAATTGACTGTTGTACGAAAAAGATGTATTTACATTTTCCTGATGAAGCAGTTATTGAATGGCAAGGTAAGATTGGCGCACCAAGAGGTGGATTTATTTCTTATTTCAAAGCGAGAAAAATGATTTCCAAGGGCTACATATGTCATTTAGTTAGAGTAAAGAATACGGAATCGGAATCACCGGATCTTCACATTGTACCAGTGGTAAATGAATTTCCTGATGTATTCCCTAAAGATATTCCAGGCTTACCTCCTGAACGAGAAGTAGAGTTTGGTATTGATGTAATACCAGGCACCCAACCAATCTCCATTCCTCCATATAGAATGGCCCCAGCAGAATTGCGAGAATTGAAAGAGCAATTGAAAGATTTGCTAGAGAAGGGATTCATAAGGCCTAGTATGTCCCCTTGGGGAGCACCAGTATTGTTTGTGCGTAAGAAAGATGGTTCGCTGAGGATGTGTATTGACTATCGGCAATTGAATAAGGTGACTATCAAGAATAAATACCCTCTTCCCCGAATTGATGATTTATTTGACCAGTTGCAGGGTGCCCAGTGTTTTTCCAAGATTGACTTGAGATCAGGCTATCATCAAGTGAGATTCAAGGATAAAGATATACCCAAGACAGCTTTCCGAACACGGTATGGTCATTATGAATTCTTGGTTATGTCATTCGGGCTGACAAATGCACCCGCAGTTTTTATGGATCTGATGAATAGGCTGTTTAAGCCGTTTCTAGATGTGTTCGTGATAGTTTTCATAGATGATATTCTGGTCTACTCTAGATCAGAAGAGGATCATGTTAATCACTTAAGGCAGGCGTTGCAGATTCTTCGTGATCGTAAGCTGTATGCGAAGTTTTCTAAATGTGAGTTTTGGCTCAAGTCAGTGGCATTTTTGGGCCATATTGTATCCAGTGAAGGCATGAAAGTTGACACTCAGAAGATTGAGGCTGTGAAGAATTGGCCAAGACCCACGACGCCTACGGAGATTCGTAGTTTCCTCGGGTTGGCAGGTTATTATAGAAGGTTTGTTGAAGGTTTTTCTTCTATTTCTGCACCCTTGACTAAGTTGACGCATAAAGCCTCCAAGTTTCAATGGAATGATGCCTGTGAAAAGAGTTTCCAAGATCTGAAGAGCAAGTTGACTTCTACACTGGTATTGGTGCTTCCTGAAGGCACAGAAGGGTATGCAGTGTACTGTGATGCTTCGAGAATTGGCTTAGGATGCGTATTAATGCAACATGGTAGAGTAATAGCCTATGGCTCTAGACAGTTGCGACCACATGAGAGGAATTATCCCACGCATGATCTTGAGCTAGCTGCAATTGTATTTGCTTTGAAGATATGGCGCCACTACTTATATGGGGTTCATGTTGACATATATACCGATCATAAGAGCCTGCAATATATCTTCAGTCAGAAAGATCTAAACTTGAGGCAGCGGAGATGGCTTGAATTGTTGAAAGATTACGATGTTGATATCTTGTATCATCCAGGGAAAGCGAATGTGGTAACGGATGCACTGAGTCGTAAGTCTAAAATATCATCTATAGGAAAGCAGGGGATGATTAAGGATCTTCACCAACTAGCTAATTTGGGAGTTCGACTTCTCGAAACTCCAGATGAAGAGGTTATTGTACGTAATGCAGCGGAATCTTCATTGATAGCTGAAGTGAAAGAGAAGCAGTATGCAGATCCAATTTTATTGCAGCTTAAGGAGGATGTGCAGAGTGGCACGACAAAGGCATTTGAGCTTACGCGAGAAGGAGTGCTTCAGTGTCAGAGTCGTTTATGTGTACCTGATGTAGTCGAGCTAAGAAAGAGAATTATAACAGAAGCACACTGTTCAAGGTATTCCATCCATCCAGGGTCGACTAAGATGTATCAAGATTTGAAAGCAATATATTGGTGGAATGACATGAAGAAGAATATTGCCGAATTTGTAGCTGAATGTCCGAATTGTCAACGAGTCAAAGTAGAACACCAGAAACCCGGTGGTTACATGCAATGTATAGATCTTCCCGTCTGGAAGTGGGACAAGATCAATATGGATTTCATCACGGGTTTGCCTCGTACATTTCGGAAGTTTGATTCCATATGGGTGATCATTGATAGGCTTACCAAATCCGCGCACTTCTTACCAGTTAAGACAACTTATACGGCGGAAGAGTATGCGAAGTTGTATATTAAGGAGATCGTTCGGTTACATGGAGTTCCAATTTCCATTATATCTGATCGAGGAGCCCAATTTACCGCGAATTTCTGGAAGTCTTTTCAAAGGAGTTTGGGGACACAAGTAAATCTAAGTACGGCTTTTCATCCTCAGACGGACGGACAAGCGGAACGTACCATCCAGACACTTGAAGATATGCTACGAGCATGTGTATTAGATTTCAAAGGCAACTGGGATGATCACCTACCTCTTATCGAGTTTGCCTACAATAATAGCTATCATTCAAGTATCAAAATGGCACCATATGAAGCATTGTATGGAAGAAAGTGTAGATCGCCAATAGGATGGTTTGAAGTAGGTGATGCGGTCTTGTTTGGACCGGATCTTGTTTATCAAGCAATGGAGAAGGTTAAAGTGATCCAACAACGGCTTGAAACAGCTCAAAGTCGACACAAATCTTATGCGGATGTTAGAAGAAGAGGACTTGAGTTTTCTATCGACGATTGGGTATTCTTGAAGGTATCACCAATGAAAGGAGTGATGAGGTTTGGCAAGAAAGGAAAGTTAAGTCCACGATACATAGGTCCGTACAAGATCATTCAAAGATTTGGACAAGTTGCTTATGAGTTAGAGCTACCTCAAGAGCTCTCAGCAGTTCATCCCATATTTCATGTTTCGATGCTTCGCAAGTACATTGGAGATCCATCGCACATCACTACTATGGAAGATGTACAAGTTACAGAAGATCTCACTTTTGAAGAAATGCCTATTGCTATTCTTGATCGCCAAATTAAAAAGATAAGGAATAAAGAGATAGCATCGGTAAAAGTACTTTGGAGGAATCAACAAGTTGAGGAGATCACATGGGAAGCCGAGGAAGCGATGAAGATTAAGTACCCTTACCTATTCAACGATGAGGAGGAAGTTCATGAGACGGAAGAAGAACAATAACAAGTAAGTGTTTATTTTTATGCAAGTATGTTGTGATGATGAATATGTTAATTGTAAGCTTGGACATGTCTTAATTGAGTAACTATGCTAACATTCGAGGACGAATGTTCTTAAGGGGGGAGAATGTAACACCCCGTAAATTTTTTCGTACACTTATCGCGATTATATGGAGTCCTAAAGGCTTGCGTATGGGTTAAATTAAGTTTATGGTGTTCGGAAGTATTCCGTCAATAGTTGTATGTGTAGGTATTGGAATAAGATTTCCAACGATATAAAGTTTGCCCAAAACAGAGGAGTATTTCATATAAGCGAGCACATTCGAAATTTCAAAACGGTGGCCGGAAAGCCTGTGAACAGTAAATCTGCAGGAAAATTACTGCAGCTAGGCAATTTTCTTTGGATCAACTTTAGACGATCATAACTCCTTGTACAAAAAGAACTGTGTGAGCTGCTATATATCGACGAAAATATCCGAGAGTCTTCTTTCCGATGAAATTGGTTTTATCCAAATCCAATGTCTGAGTAAGGAGCTATACCCTTTTTACTACAGCCTATAAAAAAAAAACAGAATTTTGGGACAGATTTTTGGGTCAACTTTAAACGACCATAACTCCTTGTACAGGAAGAACTGGGTGGTATACTTTATATTAAAATGAAATCCCTTTGAATTATATTTCCAATGCAATTGGTTTCACCCAAATCCGATACTGGATCAAAGAGTTATGATCGATTTACTTCAGCCTGTCAAAACTGTCCACTGGGGACAGATTCGGATTTATTTAAATTTTTAGGGCAAAATGGTCATTTTCTATTACCTCTTGGACGAAAATTGGTCTTTATAAACATAAACTTAGCCTCATATATATCATATAATCTAATTATTAAGAGAAGGTGAAACCCTAGCCTAATTTAAACTTCAAATATTTTGTGATTCAACCGTAGAAAATTCGAATTGGTTCCGTAGTTGTGTTCATCATCTCGAAAGCTTCGAGAAGCACCCCATGGTTATGTAAGGAGGATTCTAAATACAAGAGTTCATTGTTAAGGTATGAATATTGTTTATTCTTGATTCTTATCCATGAATAAGTATTGATAAAGGATTATGAGTATTGTCTTGATGTTGGAAGATAACTAGAAACATAGTTATGAATTGTTTTGTATAAATTGTTGTAGTAAATTATGGAAGTTGTTGTATTGGATTATGGAGGATGAATTGTGGTGATATATCATTATATTAGTGGTTATGTATGCCTAGTGATCATGTTGGTATTGGATGGTGATTAAGAGGGGAAATAAAGGCTAAGAGTGATGTTGAGGGATATTGCATGAAAATGCATGATATGTGAATGTAATAAGAGTATAAGAGGATGTATGTAGCACTCTTATTGATGAGTTAAAGGATTACTTCCTAGACATTATTTGGTGAAGTTAATACCTAAATGGTAAGGTTTGGTTGCTAATACTAGTTTGCCACAAATGACTTATTGTAGATAAGTGTTCGAAGAGTACGGGAAGTCAAGTTGGACTTGTATTGAAGTGGTTATATCAAGGTATGTAAGACATACTCTATCTAATCTTTGGCATGAATAATGACCCATGACACTCTCAAGTAAGCTTCCAACATTGTCCTACGACACATGACACATAATAACATCATTTGATCTTCGACACCACCAATTGAACTTGTTTTCACTTTTAAGATGTCCGGCTAGTCAAAAAAATGTCCATATACTATTGTTGACTCCGAAATGGTTTAATGAGGTATCTATGATTCTCTACTTCATTTTCATGATATTGATTACCTATTTACATGTTTTTCCTATTGATGTATCATGGTTTCAAGTTCCATAAGGAGTGACCACAAAGTAACCAATCTCAAAGATTAATTGAATTAAGAAATGGAATGTCTTTATTTTAAATTGATGATATGATGTATTGTATTAGTACCACTGATCAGTTGGCCATTGTATTATAAAGATTATGTATATATGTTATTCCAGGGGTGGTCCCTGATGTATTGTATTAGTACCACTGATCAGTTGGCCATTGTATGACATATGTTATGTATTGATAAGGAATACGGGAAGTAATGATATGAAAGTAATGTGCAGGTATCCCATCAGCTCTTTTAAGTGTGGTCTACTCATACTGTTTATTCACTGGTATCTGGGTTCTGTTGATCTTTTGTATCTCATCTTGATACTCACTGCCTTACATACTCAGTACATATTTCCGTACTGATGTCCCTCACGGGGGACCTGTATTCATGCCTGCAGGAACGGGTACTTCAGGTCGTACACCTCCGCAGTAAGAGCCAGGACATTCTGTTGATAGTGGTGAGCTCCAATTGTTTCGGGGCATCCCAAGTCGTTTCTATATGTACTTTTGGTATTTGTATAAAAGTCTTTTGTGGGCGGGAGTTTGTCCCGACCCTAACTCAGTTGTGTATCTATGTAGAGGCTTTTGTAGACATATTGTACAGCCATAGGAGTGTTTGGTTGATAGACGTGATGGCTCTGGCGGCCAATTACTGTTTATATATATATATATGCGTGTCTGCTGGGCTGATACAAGTACTGCTTTCTTCTATTTACAACGAAGTGCTGCCCAAATTTCTAATTTTCATAAGTAATGTAAGTGTGAAAGTATAGGTTATGAACGGGTTCTCCCGGGCCTCCTCGGCTACGGGTGCCAGTCCGCTCCAATGGGATTTGGGGCGTGACAAAAACCAAGCAACCAAGCATCACAATCATAACATCAACATAAACAAAAATCCAACAAAACCATAATCACTACTCGCAATCGCAACTAATCAAAACCAAACAACCACACACATATATATATATATAAAAGACGAGTTAAGAAATGGACCTCGATAGCACGCTGTGTCGATAATAAGGAAATCCGAAGACCAAAATACTCGATCGGAGATCCTCACAACGAACCAACCAAACTCGGTATTAAAATAATAACCGGACAACTCCAAAAATTGCGAATAACAAAAAAAACTTTACTATACGACACCCAACCGAGAATGACGAAGAGATTCGATAAAAGCGACTCGAAACCCCACTATCGACGTCGAAACATGAAATAGTCGAAATCAAAATCAACCAAAGACAACGGAAACCAAAAACCAAACAGATCGAGCTCCGGGGAGCTCCGGTGACGGAGAAGCGGCGGCGGTTGTTGTCGACGTCGACACCGATTCGCCGGTTGTTTCGCCGGATGGTGAGCCGCGATCGCTGGCGGTGGAGATCTGGTCGGATCTCAGCCGACGCGCCGCGGTCGGAGCTGGTCGATTTTCGACTGTCGGCGAACGGAGATCTGTCAGGGGAGGATGTTGACGGCGGCGGACGTGCCGGCGCCGATAGGACGGCGGCGCCGCTGTTTTCTATCTTTTTTTTTTTTAGTTTTTGAGGGAAAAAGATGGTAAAGGGAAGGGAAAGATGGTGGTATTGTGGTGGCCGGAGCTCCGGTCGGTCGCCGGCGACGTTTAGAGAGAGAGAGAGTGTGAGTATAGAGAGAGAGAGAAAGTTTTGAGAGAGAGAGCAAAATCTGAAGGTTTTTTTTTTTTTGTTCACTCTCCTCCTATTTTGTGTGTATGTGTGGGTATATATTGTGTTGAGTCTTTTCTTTGTTGACAAGAAAAAGAGAGGGGGGTGGGGTAGCGTGGGGGTAGGGGGTAGTGGTGAGGTGGGGGTAGGGTATGGGTTGTTGGAATATTAGGATAAGACAAAATTAGTTAGGGGGTTGTTATTTTTATCATTTTGTGGAGGGATTATCACACGGGTGAGGGTACACAGTAGGATAAAAATAAAAATGGGTAAAAATGACATCGGGGAGGGACGAAATTAGGTGTCTACAACAATCAGTCATCACCAATCATTTACAACCTTCATTGTCGATTACCATTGCTATAACAAATCACTGCAGTAACCACCATCTGTCTATACTATATGTATATCGATCACTGTGGCTCTGGATGATAAGTTGTACTTGAATTTTGAGTTAGAGTAAAAATACTAAGTGTGTTTTTATATATGTCAAAAGTTGGTCAAACCTTTTTTTTTATAGTTCAAATACCCTTGAAAAATCGAAAATGTCCAAATATATAATTACATGAATCAAATAAATCATATAATTATTTCATGAAAGAAGCATATTTGAAATCATTTTAGCGGTATGAACCATTTATGAGTAGGTAAATTAATAAAAGGTACGCATATAAGGCATGTAACATACATTGGGGGCATTTTAATTTATTTTTTTTAATTGAGATAATACATCGAAACACCTCTAAATTTGTAGTCAAAACTTACTTTAGACCATAAACTTGTATGTCAATTATTTACCCCCCTTAACAACTTTCAAGTGAATTAATTTTCACCCAAATTGCTGACGTGACAATTTTTTTAAAAAACAACGAGTGAATAGCCAAAAAAAACATGAAAAAATGTGGGATCCACATTTTAAATTTTACAAATTCTTTATATATATATAAAAATAAAACAAATTCATCTTCTTCAACCCCTCTCCCCACCCCCCAATCCCCAACACATTGTTGGTACATTATTTGTAAATTGTCATCACAAGAAACAAGATTAAAGTTGAAAGATCTTAGCTTTTTCTCATCCAATTGCCAAATATGATTGAGACTTGCTAAAATTTTGATAAAATTCTTTAATGTGACATTGGAAGATCGGATACTTCATTTTTTTCTTTTTTCACTCCACATATCACTGTGCACACACACACAGTGAGATCGAGAGTGAACGGAGAAGGCACACACATCACCGGAAAACACCCACCTCACCAAAAACCACCCACCTCACCGAAAAACACCACGATCGAGACTCCATTTTTTTTCCTTCATAATAGGCACACCCATCATAATATATATAATTTTTGTGAATATATAAAAAATGAAATGAAATTGAAATTGAAGGGAGTCTCATTTATCTCTGTGGATATAAAAAATTGAAGTGAAATTGAAAAGCATCTATGAAATTGAAGATGAATTTGAAACTTGAGGGTTATTTGGAGTTTGAAAACTTCCTTTCCAGATGAGGAGGAAGGAGACGGAAGAGGGGGGGTGGGGCGTGGGGGGCAGCGACGGTTGCAGGGGATGAAGAAGAAAGCCCACAAGGGAGGGGGTGCGGGGGTGTATGGATCCCTAGCTTTGAGACTAACTGTCGTTTACTCTCATTCGCGAGCTTTTCACTGTACATCATTGTAGTGTTTTCTTGTTGTGAATAAGAGAAAACAGGTTATGAAGAAGAAGAAAAATTGAGGGGGGGGGGGCATTTTATTTTTTAATATATATATTACATATACGTGTGGGATTTTTTTTTAAAAAAAATTATAATTTATTACGTGGCAATGACATGCACTGATTTGGCAATGACATGGTGCGTGTGTAGTGCACTCTCCGTTGTGAGAGTGGGCTTGTGATTTTGAGGTTGAAATTAATTCACTTAAAAGTTGTTAAGGGGGTAAATAATTGTCATACAAGTTTAGGGTCTAAAGTAAGTTTTGGCTACAAATTTAGGAGTGTTTCGATGTATTATCTCTTTTTAATTTTTAGTTTTGATCCTTGTGATTTTGATTAGGCACATTTAACCTTCAATTAATTAATATTTTGCTTTAATCCATCTAGAATTGTAATTTTTCAATTTTCACAAATATAATGAAATCTAATACACCATTTTGCCTACCTTATGTACGTTTTGTATTTTTTTTTTTGTTTTCCATCCGATGTATGTCCGGTATCCGCATTGGAGCCCGACTAATTTGAATTCATGCCGGGCAGGGCCCCATTTGGGGGGTAGCGCTCCCAACAGAGTTTTCTTCATACCCAGGGTCGAACCCTCGATCTCTGATTAAGGATAGAGCAGCCCCATTCACTGCACCACAACCCATGTACGTTTTGTATTCTTACTTTAGAGTTGAGAGTAATATAGTGATAAAATAACCTGAATGTACCATAATTTAGATGTAAAGGGATTGGACATGCATTTAAAAGTTTTGGAAAATTAGATATGCTTAATCATATATATCAAAAGGGTCGATTTTTTTTTCTTTTTAAAGAAATTAAGTATATATCAAAAGAATCAAACTAAACTTCACCATTAAACAAAAGGTGTTATTATCACTCGATGTAAATATAAACACAACATTTTCTTATCCAAACTTAAAGAATAACTACGAAAATAATTATCTAAAAGAGAGACAAGCACGGTAAACTTTTCTTTGTGCTAAGGCAGAATAATTAAGTATGGTCACTGGGCTAGCAATGCTCATGGTCATCGGGCGGCTAATAATGCATGCGTCTTAGCCGTTTGACCATGAAAACTAAATTTTTTTGGAGTTAGAGTTGAAGTTGGAGTTGTGTTTGACTATGTCTTTTTTTTTTTTTTGACTTTTGAAAAAAAAAATTAAATATAATTTTATGCCCCAACTTTTACAAACTATCAAAATCACCCGACTAAAATTTACCTACTAACGAAAAAAGAACACAATTAATCACTTTTATAAGAATAATTACATACACATGACCATATTTAATGAATTTCAATTATGACATATATAATATTTACATTAATAACCGTTTTCTCATATTTGAAAATTTTAAATATGAATGTTATATTAACAGATCACTACTTCCTAATTTTTAGGTAATAAATATTATCTTTCAAACAAATTTATTTTTTTTAGAAATTTATTTAATTTATTTCCTTTATTTTTCATTCCTAAAAAATAGGAATTGATGAGTTGTTATTAAATTTTAGGGTGCCGCTAATTTATTTCTTTAATTTTCTTATACATGAAAGATTTTACTGTGTATGAATAAATTATTTCTATGTAAAACATACTTTGCATATTTATGGTATATTATATCATATACCATAAATATATAAATATGCTTAGAATATTTTTTTATATTTTGTATATTTATATATGTGTGTATATGGTATATAAATGGTATAAACTTCATATATAACATACTTTGTATTTTTATGTTATAAATATAATACTTTATATATTTATGAGTATAAATATAATACTTTGTGTAAAAAGATACCAAGTATTATGGTATATAAAGGTAACAGTTGCAGATTAAGGTATAAATTTGTTAAATTGGACATATTTTTTTATGAAAATATGTATCACCGATTTATATTTTTAACATATAAATGTTATAAACTATTTATATTTGAATAGTATAATAAGGATGTACACAATATAATATATATACTCAAATTGAAAAAGAGAATAATTTGTGGCAGTGGTAAACTAATCTGCTACAACTTTATTAATTCCATAAATATAGAAAACGATTATCCATTATTAATTATATGACTATAATTCCTTAAACGTCCGTATCACAACAGAAAAATTATTATTATTATTATTATTATTATTATTATTATTATTATTATTATTATGTAATTAAGATCATTAGCAGTGAAATAATGTCGTCAATAAGGGAGAAAAATAATGATGAGAGACAAAAAAAGATATATATTAATTAGGATAACATTAAATTTGAAATTATAATTATCTTATCCTTTAAAACTGCTATATACGTAATATTGAAAAAGTAATGTTATAAAGAGAGTTTTATGTAAAAATTTAAAAGATTGGGGTTATATGTAATAATAATAAAAGTTGTAATTGAAGTTGGAAAATTGGGAAAACATAAAAAACCTGTTTTCCCTTCTCAAAAAAAAAATCGGAATTATTTTTCGAATTTTTATGACCAAACACCACAATTTCCAACTCCGATTTTTTTTTTCGAAAAAAAGAAAAAAATATTCATGGCCAAACGGGCTCTTAAGATGATTGTTTCCCACACCCTTAAAAAGTGTGTATTTAGAAAGTACTCTTTTAAAGTGTAAAATAACTTTGGTGCTTTAAAAACACATGAATTTTCTTTTAAGTATAACATAAGATAAAATGGATGATGCATAACAAACCAAGAACTGATATGTGAAAAGCAGAACATGTCAAATATGATCATTCAACAACAACGAAACCAAATACCTCTCCAACTGCAACTATAGGAAGTAGTCACGCTTGCAGAGAACTCGAACTTGAGGCATTTGAGTTAGGTTGCACGCCATCGAGCTCACCTAGCTCTGAAACCAGAACGAGATAAAGGACAAGATTCAACCATCTCCAAGGATTTGCCATTCTCCTATTTTTTACGTGACAAAAGCAAGCTGAGCAAAATAAAAGCCTTTATGAGGTCGAATTATGTGAATCACACTTCTTATGATTTAATTATAAATAATCTACTTCTTATGATTTAGTTATAAATAATCTTCTATTAATTGTAGATAATCACTATTCATTAACCAACAATAATATTCATTGCTTTATGTTTTTAATGTTGTCATAATTTTATTATTTCAAAGAATATCAATAACATGATCAAACTTAGCAAGTGATGTTGTTAGCACTAGAACTCGGGTACATTTCGTTTATTTATTTTGATATTATTTCAACTCAATTATGTATTTGATATATTTTTATGTTTTGAAAATCTTTCTACTTCATCAGAGGTAGTGAGATGGACTACGTATACTTTATCTTCTCTAGATCACACTTGATGGAAATTCACTGAGTATGTTGTTGTTGTTCGCATTGCTAAGCAAATTATAATATACAAGCAATACTAAATTATTTGAAAATATATTTTTAGTACGCTAGTACGATTACACCATGACTTATATTTCTTTATAACTATTCAATCTAATTAGAGGTTTACGTTCCTATGAAACATATAAAAAACTTTAATGTTTTATTTTTAAAGTATTGATTTGAAATTAAGTTAAATCAAGTGTGACAAATAGAATTATGGACCCAACAATTCTAGCTCAAGCTCAACTCAATATACATGTTAACTAATTATTAACTATATATAAAAATTAAACTTAGTTTTCAATTAAGTACTCTACCTAGTACTTGACTTCATTATCTAAAAATTTATTACGTTCACATCCTAAAATTAAACTCTGCCATAATTGTTGCTCTTCGCTCTCTAAGGTCAAAACGGTAAAATTGATGTAAATTTAGCACTTGAAAATCAGGATTAGATTACATGCATCCGGGACCCATAAGGCGTTACTCTCAGGGACAGATCAGCATGAGTTACTGCGGAACGGAATTCAAGGGTGAAAATGACGAAAATAGACACATGACACGTTTATTTCCCCCTTTTCAAGTTTCAACAAAATCGAAAATCAATCAACCCGGACGAGGATCCCCACGCGGCGTTCCCTCCTCTTCTTCAAACTCAGCAGCAGCACTAGTCAGTCCTTTTCAGTTGAACATTTCTGCTTTTGACAGAGAGAAGTTAGAGCGAGAAAGTTCTTTCGTTCTAGAGAGAGAAAGCAGCACTGGTACTACGGCGAAACCTATCAATCCTACAGCGTGATCTTATGTGAATGAGAATGTCCGCCGCGGGCGATTTGTTGCTGTTTTAATTGATCAGAATTGGGAAATTCAGAAGTTGTATTTGAATTTATCGTGAAGGATTTTGATTGGAAGAGGTCCGATATGAGCACTCAAGGCCAGGTCGTGACGGTTAAGGACCTCATTGAAGAAGCTAAAAAGCGGATTGTAATTTTGCTCCTATGTGTCATTGGACTTTCCTATATCATGTCTCGTGAGTGTTTACTTTGATTCTTTGTTTCTGTTTGAGTCTTTCCCGAGCATGATGATGATTGAATTTAATTTTCCTACTACTTGTTTGGATGAGCTCTCTATTAAAGTTATTCATTGACTTGTGAACAGTGCTTTTTGCTGCTTGTAATGTATGTTTATTGAGGCAATGGAAGAAATAATGGCTAGTAACCATTCTTAATTTAGGAATTTAGGATTTTAAATAGATACGGTTCAGGAATAAATCGATGAAGGAAACGGATTCATTGATGGAAATGGTAATAGATGTGAGTATGTCACTGCTGACTAGAGGTCTGTTGAAGTTGAACCATGCCTCATGTATTGCTCACAAGTTCTTTCCTTTGTATGTAACTACTTACAAGTTTAATGTGAGTGGTTTGACACAGATACGATCATAGTATCTACATGAATGGCAGCAAATTTTAACCTCATTTCTCTGTTTTTCTATCCCTTTCTATATTGATTTTGAGGCCATTTGGAGAATCTGTGGATTAGGTGGACAAAACATTTATTTACAATATAGGTTGTTCGTTAGTTTTTAAAAGTTTTGTAAGCTAGTTTTTCAAAATTTATGTGACGCCATGACGGAGGGTGGGCCGACGAGAGGGAGGTCAAAAAAGGATTGACATGCTTCATGGGTGGCAAGCGTCCGAATAATGATTGCACACGACACCTTAGGTGAATCCCACATCAGAATGAGAGAGGAAAGTGTAGATCCTTATAAGGTGTATTACAAGTTCACGTGGAATGCACATTTTTTGATTCGATGATGACGTAGCCCAAAGGAAAAATCCTTGAGGTCTGTTGGACCAAAGTAGACAATACGTACCATGTGCTTGGGTCGTGACAAATATGGTATCAGAGCTTGACGCTTCTTTAGTATGATGGTGGGGCAAACCTCAACAAGGGGATTGAGTCCATAATATAGGGTTTATGCGATGCCTATGATAGAGGACGAGTCCATGAGAGCGGTCAAGGCGAAGGTATGATAGGCTTCAAGGCTGACAAACTTTTGAAATAGGGATGCACATGACACCTTGGGCGAAACCGAGGAAATTGACGAGCTATATAAGGCATACATAAGTTCGCATAATACATGTTCTGTTAGGCTCGATGATAGTGTGGCCCATGGGACAACTCTGTGAGGTCTGTTGCCAAAGCAGACAATATGTGCCATGGGCTTGGGTCGCGATGCTTCAAAAGCTTGTTAAGTTATTGAAAGCGCTTTCAATTAAACTCTCAAGAAAGCTTTAAACTACTGATCTCATGACCTATACAAGAGTTTAGAAACTTAGTGTTGGATTGTTGTATCTTCTCCATGTATAACCAAAATTAATGAGTTTTAGGGAAAATGAAAATGTCCTTGCATTTTTCACATTATTCAATATGCCACTTTACGATGAAGCTCTCCAGAAGAGAGCATCCATAGCTTAAGAGGCTGGAGATAAAGCGGGTGAAAGTTCATGACGTCGGTCTATATTGAAGATAGTTTCCAAGAGTGCAATATTAACGGATGCATGTTCTAGAGGAAAAATCCACACAGGCAAACAAAATAAGTGGAGACAATTAAACTATCGAAAACAAATTTTTAATGACTGAAATCAGTTGCATAAGTAATGTTGTTCTTACTATGACACATACAAATTTTTTGTTTTTGTTTTTCCAATTATTTCTAGTTTGCATGGTTGGTTAACCATTTAAGACCCCTTAAGATTTATCCAGGATTTGAAATATTACAATGGAGTAGTTACAAATAGAACTAACAAGAGAAGTCGGGTATTTCCAGTGACTACATAAGAAAGTGTCTTTGCGACGTTTTGAAAGATGATTCTTAAGGAGATCCAAGTTGACAATTATGAACGTGGAGCTACAAGAGATTAAAAAAACTACATTTTTTCTTCTTGATTCGCGAGTTACATAAAAGTACGCGATTAGGGGTGTGAACATCTTTTTCTACATCATGTGATGTTGGTATGTGTCACCCATATAAATCTTTTTGTTCTCATTAAACATGTCCGCAGTTTGGGAGCAATCTATTTGAATGAGAGTTAATCAAAGGCTATTATTGGATGTCTATAAGTGGAATATCCCTTTAAATATACCTGAGAAGCTACAATATCATAATGTTGCTCAAGCATTTCCTTTGTTACAGTCGACATGCAAGAGAGGATAGGAGATCCTTGGTGACTTCTACTTCTCTGGTGTTGTTGAATAGTTATTAATACAACTTCTAAAAGTATGACTTGCATGTAAAGTTGGTCTGGGGCATTGAACGTAAAGTTGTAGTCATCGATAAAATTGTAGTGATGATCTTGAGAGATTAGGGTTTGGATCCACAACTACTAAACAACAACAACTATAATAATAACTACGCCTTCAGTCCCAAACGAGTCGGGTCGGTGATTAACCTTGGTCTGTAATTATTTTCCTTCTATCTATATTGGTGAGGGAATGCAAATACTCGATAGAACAATCAAAATGCACACAAGTTGTCCAAACATCCCCATTACAACAATAACACAAACTTGTAATATAGTTACACCTAATTATAGTAGAGTTAATGTATGTTAGAATATGAGTAGAAATAGGAATAACATATAGAATCCTACTTGGAAAAAGATTCTAATGTAGTGTCCTATTAGGAAAATGATTGAAATTTAGTGTCTATAAATACGGCCTCAATGTAATAATGTAGTTACAAAAATTCAATAATATTTTTCTCCATTATTTCTTCACATGGTATCAGTGCCAGGTTCTTGGTAAAGAATCAAGAGTTTCCGCTGCCGGCGGGCGGCTATAATTCATATATGCTGCCCAATATAAATGTTCACACACTAGTCCACAAGAAATCCCACCTAGTGGGGTTTGGGAAGGTATGGTGTACTTGACCTTACCCCTACCTCGTGGAGGTAGAGATTGTTTCTGAAATACCTTTGACTCAAGTAACTCATAACACATCAATGTTAAAAATAACATCTAGACCCAAAAAAAGAGGTAGCAAATAATAACAATATCATGACATAACATTCATAAAACGGGACGGTAACAACATCAAAATAATGCAATTACTGAAGCAAAGAAACGATCGGTATTAAACAAATATTGAAGGGTAGTTTTTTACTGAAGCAAAGAAACAATAGGTATTAAACAAATATTGACAGGTAGAAACTACGAGATCAGGACTAATGCTACTTGAATGCTCGGAGACAATGCTCGACTACCTAGTACCTACTAACCTTCTAAGTTGCACATACTCTTCACTTTTGATGCTGCACCCGTGTCGGATTCTCCAAAAATACACTATTTTTAAAGAATCCGACGCGCACCCGTTGACATTTTTGAAGAGTCTGAGCAACATAGCTAACCTTCTACTATAATCCTCGACCTTCAAAACCCCCTATCTAGGTCATGTCTGATAAGCTGAAGGTGCACCATGTAACATAACAAAGTCCCATTATTAAATTTCTTGAGGAGCTTCCCTATTTTCATTTGGCATCCAAGCACGTAGAGATCCTAGGTACTGTCATAGATTATCAAAAAGAATTTCCACGTGTTTGGCTGATGAAAAAGAAATAGGCCTGCATGTAGAGACGTGTTGAAGATATAATTAAATAAATGAGGTATGTTCTCTTTATTAATTTTAAGTCTTTAGATGAGATGGTCACATACTTCAACATTCATGTGGTATCAAACCCTCTACTATCTTGGTAGAGGCTCAAATAGCTTCCGTTAGTAGCGGATAGGGCTGATAATATGTGTCATTCACCGGGCCAATGGTTTCTTCTTTTGTGCTTCCTTTGGGGCCTAACACTGCTCCTTTCTTTGGCAGTTGGTGCTCCTACTCTTTGGTCAACTGCTCAAGCACCGTCCTTCTCTCCAACAACTTTTATACATTGACACCCTCCTCTCAACCTTGAATTTCTTGTAATTATTCTACTAATTCAAGTTACACTTTTAATGTTCTGGAAATTTCAACACGTCTCTTTTTGGTGATTAAGAGTAGATTCTCTACGTGTATAGTGCAAGAAGCTCTTTTTTTTTGTTGTACAGTTACCAATGACTTTCCTAAGGAAAGCATTCTAGCACCACCTTTCCTTTTGGTGATTGTGCATTAATTCTGAGATATTTCAGTGTTAACTATCTATTTTCTCAAATCAAGTAAACTAAAGTTGGTCTCCCACTTTGAGTGGGCATGTTAGAATATCAAGTTAACGTGTCTAAATTCATATATGGTAGGATTCATTAATTGAATAATGAAATCTTATAAAATAATTTGTAGTGTGCCTTAAGATATTCTCTATTTAGTTATAGAATATCTACTTACCTTATTAGCATAGGGATCAATTACCTACCATATTATTCATAATTTCTCATATAACGAGCACATATTGTATATTTTAAATCAAGTCAATCAATTGCTTTTATGTTTTCATGGTACACATGTCGACAATCGACGACAACTTCGCTCAAAGTGTTTAGAGTTATATGTATTGAATTATAGGACTATCTCATCTTAAAGCTTAAATTGTTTGGGAGAACATATTTTTATCTACTTAGTTATACCATCAAGAAACCTCCTCACTCTTGGGCATGTTTCTTTTTCATCAGTCAAGCACGTGGAAATTCTTTTTGATAATAGGTGCAAGAACCTTTTTCTACTTTAGTACGAATTCTGTGACCATCTATTCTAAAAGCTTGAGTTGTTAGAGAGAGAGTATATGCTTATGCAATTGTATCTTCAGCTTAGCGAGGATATGCCCTTAGATAGGAGGTTGTGGAGGTCGTGGATTAGGGTAGAAGATTAGTAGGTGGTGGAGTGTTGTAGTTCATGGTATTAGTCGTATTCTTGTAGTATATTGCTTTTGATTTTTATCATCATATGTGTTTATTGTGTTTCGGTTGTCGCACTATTTGGTTGCTGATACTTCTTCCTTAACTACTGGCTATGTTTTCTTCATTGTTGTCTTTTCCCTTTCATACCTACTTTGATTTGCTGTACTCGTGCCGAGGGGCCTTTGGAAACATCATCTTTGCCTTCACGAGGTAGAGGTAAGGTCTGCGTATACTCTATCCTCCCCAGACCCCACTTGTGGGATTTCATTGGGTATGTTGTTGTTGTTTTAGTCATGGCAATATTTGCTTGCTTTCAGCTTTATGTAGGAGTTGTCTTACAGCCTGCTCTTTGCATGGCTAGCATAACAAAGTTTTTTGGTTTGCACGAATCTATTTCAAATAGTCCTTGATAAAAAAAGAATTTTTTTGTCCTTCTTTTGCTATATGTGGATGAGTAATGGCGTATGTTCAATAAATGATCTAAAGAGAAGATTAAGAACGCATAAATCTACGAGACCTCACATGGGAGGGCCCACACGAAGTGATTCGCCCCTGAAAAGACTCTACACATGATGTTCCGAAAACATAATCAGCTGACTTAGTAAATTAGAATTAATTAATTAATCTTGCCCAGACCTCACTTGTGGGTACACTGGGTATATTGTTGTTGTTGTGTGGTTGTAGTTATTAATCTTGCATGTATCTTGACAAAGATTCTCTGTTCAGAATTTGTTGTTATAAGAGTATTCAGCTTGACGGGGAGCCTGGATTTTTGCAGTTTCTGTTGAGTGTCGTTTTCTCATTAATTACACGCTTTAATTCTTTGTGATATTCTTTTTGGAGCTTACTGTATATCTTGGCCGGATGTCTATATGCCTTTCTTATTTCTTTTCTCACCTTTGACATTTTTTCTGTACTTTCCACTTGCAGTAACAAGCTCTTCAGTTTTTGTCAATTTGCCTGCTGCTGCTCTCGTAATTGTTATGCTTCGTTATCTATCTCTGGACTTCGATGCACGAATAAAAGCTGCTACATATAAAAGCAAGTCATCCTCATTAAATAGTACTATTCAGAAGAAACAGTTAGATGGTCCTAGAACAGTTAATGAGAAGTCTGATTGGAGGAAGAAAGTGGATTCGCCTATTGTGGAAGATGCAATAGACCACTTCACCAGACACATAGTCTCCGAGTGGGTGACAGATCTCTGGTACTGCCGTATAACTTCTGATAGACAGGGTCCTGAGGAACTTGTGCAGATCATGAATGGTGTGCTAGGGGAAATTTCATGTCGGATGAGATCCATCAATCTTATAGATCTTTTAACAAGGTTTCAGAATTGTAGTTACAGGATGCTACTGACATATTTCCTCTTTAGCTTATGTTATATTATATCCTCAAGGAAGTCATTCATTGGGATCATGCAGGGATATTGTCAGTCTAATATGCACTCATTTGGAACTGTTCCGTACATGCAAAATGAGGATTGAAAAAAAATATTCAAGATCGTTGACTATAGAAGAGCGAGATCTGGAACTTAAACTGACGCTGGCTGCAGATGACAAGTTACATCCAGCTTTGTTTTCTCCAGAAGCTGAACACAAGGTAATCTCATTCCTTTATCTTAACAAAATCAATATTCAGTTCTTCTGAACTATTAATTTAGGATTCTGTCATTTCATTCACACCATTTTCTTCTCTATCTGCAGGTTCTCCAGCATCTCATGGATGGTCTCATTTCATTCACGTTCAAACCAGAGGACTTGCAATGCTCTTTATTTCGCTACATTGTGAGGGAGCTTCTTGCTTGCGTTGTGATACGACCAGTACTGAATTTAGCTAACCCTAGGTAACTATTCCTTGGATCATGCTTCCTGTAGCCGTATCCTCTTGTTTCTGTTGCTTTATTTTATCACCAAAATTTTGTCAGGTTCATTAACGAGAGGATTGAATCTCTAGCTATTTCCTTAAAGAAGTCTGACAAAGGGCCTACTGCAGCTCAAACAGGAAACCAATCAAGTCCAAGTGATTCTGAAAAGGTACCAGCAGATCATTTTTCTGAGGTGTTGGATCCTTCTGCAAAGGGTGTCGAACTTGTTCAATTTAAAAAAGACCAAACTAACGATACTATGGAGAACAATATGTTGGACAAGGGGAATGGAACAGATTTGTCAAAGGATCCTTTGCTTTCTATTGATACACGGTCTACTCGTTCTTGGAGTTCTTTGCCATCACAAACCAACACAGATGATGGGAGAGGTCTCCAGAGACACCGCTCTGGAGGAGAGTGGGGTGAAATGCTAGATTTGGTGTCACGTCGAAAGGCTGAAACCCTGGCTCCAGAAAACTTAGACAACATGTGGACAAAAGGAAGTAACTATAAAAGGAAAGAAGAGGGTAATCTAGTATCAGATTCACTCCAACAGAAAGGGATGTTTAGACAGAAAGAAAGTGAGAGAGAAAATAAGGTTAACTTGAACCATTATTTGAAAGCTGATACTCAACCTTTTCAATATCAAGAGGAAGATGAGCAAAACTTGGATAAGGTCGAATCAGAGAGCACTAGTTCTTACACTACTGATGATGAGGAACCTAGTAGTGTGACAGGTCTTGATTCTCCTGGTATTTTAGTGTGGGATGCAAAAAATAGAAGGAATGTCAATCACATTCATCATCCACTTGAAAGTAGTGTTGGTCGTAAGACAAGAAAGGGAAAAGCTAGCAAAGGTCATATTCGCTCTAAGCACTTAAATAAAGTACCATCTACGAGGAAAAAACCCAGAGCGAGTAGCCAAACAGAGCATGTATGGCAAGAGATTCAAAGATCGAGCTTCTTATTAGGGGATGGACATGATATATTAAACTCTAAAGAAAATGAAAAACCAGAAGTTCTGAGTGATCACTCTGATGCAGAAATCCCTGTTAGAATTTCAAGTGGCACCAATGCATCATCATCTTCTTTGTCAAGCAGCATTCTCGAAAATCAGAAAATGGGTGCTATTTCTGTTAAAAGTTCTGTAATTGCTGATTCCTTTTTGAAGTTAACATGTGAGGTAAGAAGTGATTGCCATCCTTTTCACATAATCTTCACGTTTTGTGTGTTTGGTAGGGAGGAAAACATATTTTAGATTTCCCCCCCAATTTTTCCATGTTTGGTCGGTCAAAATGTTTGAGAAGATATTTTTCCCAAGATTACATTTTTCTCAAAAAATTGGAAAATAACTTCCACGGCATGCATAGGGAAGTCATTTAACCACCGGCAATACACACCCGGATTTTCTGGCGGTACACTCCCGATTTCTTTCTCCTCCCCCACCCTTACTTCTCCGACAGAAAAAGCCCAAAGAAGGTTACAAAGTCGAAGTTTCCAGTTTACCATACAGTTTATTTTGATGCTTTTGATTATATTGTATTAGTACTCTTAACAGTAACTCATCTTCCTCGTTTTCCAATTTTCTTTTTTTTTAGACATTCGAAATCAAGTCCATATTTGAAAATAAAACCCCGTAGTTTCTTATAAAACGAAATGGAGGCTTCTAATTATTAGTGCTCCTCCATTTTAATTTTATTAATTTACTTTATCTAATCATTTTTAATAAATAACTAATTAATCTCTCTTTGCATTTTTATATAGACATTTTAAATAAAAACTAAATAGGAATTATTTTACTCCTTCCAACCAAAAGAGTGGAAAATATTTTCCTCTTCAATGGTCAACCAAATATTGAGAGATACTTTCTGGAAAATTATTTCATTTACCAACCGAACTTTAGAAAATAAGTTAGAGAACCACTTATTTTCATGAAAAAGCATTTTCATTGGGAAATATTTTCCTTCGTAACAAACCCACCCTTCATGAATTACTTTTGCAGCTTTGGATATCCACAAATGGTTCCTTTCCTGTGTTGCAGGTCTTGAGTGCCAATATTGTAAAGAGTGGCTCAAAAACTTTTGCCGTGTATTCCTTATCTGTTACAGATGTGAACAATCATAGTTGGTCCATCAAAAGAAGGTCTTGTTATGTAACTTTTTGCTTTTATCATTATTTTGAATGGCAAACACCTCCATATCCAGAATATCATCTCATCCTACTATCCTATGTGTAATGCACTTTTTTGCTGCTGCTTGTACAGGTTTCGGCATTTTGAGGAGCTACACAGACGTCTTAAGGAGTATCATGAGTACAATCTTAATTTGCCACCCAAACATTTCCTCTCTTCAGGTCTGGATGTGCAAGTCATTCGAGACCGATGCAAATTTCTTAACGAATATATGAAGGTGGTGCTCTAACATATAGCATCTAGAAGTTTACTATTACTTTCTGATCTATAATAGGGTACCGTTATTTAAATGAGTTCTCTTTGATATAAAATATTGTACTTAAGTTCGGACCTCCATATACCGTTTCACTTCTATTTATTGTATATTTTATCTTGGTCTTTAACGTAAGGCTGCGTGCAATAGATCCTTGTGGTCGGGCCCTTCCCCAGACCCCTGTGCATATTGGGAGCTTTATTGCACTGGGCTTGCCCCCTCCCCTTTATTTTTGTGTGTGTTATTGAATTCCATGTTTCTTGAAAATGTCCTTTATCTTCCTGAAGTTGATGAAGTATGACAAGTTACAAGTGATATATGATGTCATGGGAAGCTTCAAAAATCAAGAAAATCGAAACTATCGTGTTCACTTTTTTTCTTCCCAGTTCAATTTGTTTCCTTTTTTCCGCTAGATGACATCTTTAATTTTCATTTGGTTCGGTTTTTCTGGTTTTCTCACAGAAACTGCTGCAGCTCCCAACTGTTTCCAATTCCATTGAGGTTTGGGACTTCCTCAGTGTTGATTCACAGGTATTATCGATTTCCTATTTCTTTAAGCTTTGGATACATTCTTTGAACAACGAGCATTGATCTTGTAAATTGTTGTGCAGACATATAGCTTTTCAAATTCCCTTTCCATGATCGATACATTACCAGGTGAGTAACTTAGTTGGCATGGCTGGGTGCAGAAGGTTGCCTTTCGATTTTTATGTTAATCTTAAATGATTCTTTTTATTGACTTTCAGTTAACCTGGACGATACAGTAGGCAAAGTAAGTAAAGGACCTCTGCCTAAGATTGGCCCGAGAACTGATATCATATCCCCCACGGGACAGCATTATGCTGAAAGAAAGGAGCGAGTGTTAATGCATCATCCTGTGGTGGATGAATCAAGATTTGGCAAAAATCATGTCGCACTGTCCCCTCCAAAAAGATCCCCCAAAGGAACTTTTGAGGATTCAAGTAGTGACTCTGACAGTTTACAAACAAATAAAGTTTCAATCCCAACCACCAAAACGATGCTACAATCAGCTGAAACTAATTCACGCGTCTCGCATGCATCATCTGAATCCTTTGCCGATGCTCCTGTTGATTCCTCGCTTCCCGTAGAGGTAGCTGCTACTGACTTGAGTTGGTGGATTGAATGATATGCAAGTTGCCTTTTTAAAAAAATAAAAAATGATGCCTCCAGCTTTGGTTTCTATAGGAAGACTTACATGTAGTTTTACAATTAAAAAATGGAGTCACATGTGGTTTTAGCCTTTCGATGACCTAAGAATGGTTTTGAACCTCTTTTTTTGTTTCACTGTAGTGGGTGCCTCCAAAGGTAAGTGCACCCGTTCTCGACCTGGTGGACGTCATTTTTCAGCTCCAAGATGGTGGATGGATCAGGTATTATTCTTGTCGAACTATTATGCTCTTGGACCTCATTGATTACTCATTTCTGCTGTAACTTTCTGGGGGTGTCTTCCAGGAGAAAGGCATTCTGGGTGGCAAAACAGGTTTTGCAATTGGGAATGGGTGATGCATTTGATGACTGGTTGATTGCGAAAATCCAGCGTTTGCGCAGGGGTTCAGTAGTTGCTGCAGGTATCAGACGTGTGGAGCAGGCAAGTCTCACAATTTAGTTGTGTTTCCCTTTTCATGCTAATAACAACAAATCAACTTGAATTCCCGGTTGTGATTTAATCTATTAATACGTCTGAAATAATAGTGTATTTGTTTTTCAGGATTTGCTAATTCAAACAATTCACTCTCCTCCTTTTGTTATCTTTTCATCTTTTGGGTCTTATGTATGTTTCCCTTCCTTTTTTCTTGGGGTGGGTGGGCGGGGACTTGGTTTATTTTGTAATTTTACTTTAAGAGAAAAAGCTATAGTAGTAAGTATTGCTGTGTTCAGAACATATGTGCCAGATGACAGAGGTCGTGTATGCTTTTTCATAGAAGCCTGTAAAAGTAGTTTCAGATAACTCATGATACCCAAGATCGTGTGATTAACATTCTGTTGATACTGTATTATGTGTTCTCATTCTTTGTGCTCCATGTAGATTCTGTGGCCTGATGGAATATTTATAACAAAGCATCCAAGGCGACAACGTCCTACACCATCTGCCAGTCCACCTGTTAGTTCTCCACACAATCAACCTCCTACTCCATCATCGTCACCAATGGTAGAGGATATCCAGAAACTGGATGAGATGCAACAGAAGGAAGCAGAACGGCGTGCAAACCTTGTATATGAGCTGATGATTGGTAGGTCACCCGAAAAACATGTGCCATTGGCTATTTGACCATTTCAACATTCATGAAAATCCACCGTTACCTAGTTTGCGATTATTCACTCTGATAACCTTTACAGAAAAAGCTCCTGCTGCTGTTGTTGGACTCGTTGGTCACAAGGAATATGAAAAATGTGCAAAGGATCTTTATTACTTCATCCAGGTAATATAGGCAGTGCCTCTAAGATCTGCTTTAAATTTTGTAATGTCGTTTCAAATCTCCATCTTGTTTTGGTTTGTGTTCTAAGACACCTTTCCTGAAGTACAACTAATTACTCAACTGTTCCTTTCACAGTCATCTGTGTGTCTAAAGCTGTTAGTCCTTGATCTTGTTGAGCTGATACTGTTGTCTGCTTTCCCGGAGCTGGATGCCGTGTTCAGCACATTGCATAAGGAGAAGAGGAAGTTTGGCGAGCTCAAAATAGATTAGTGTGTGCGAGTTTCAAGTCAGCTAGTCCATCTAATATAGGAAATTATATCAAAAAGTTTTTGCTTTAGTATTTTCTCTCCCTTTGTCCCTCCTTGGAACTGATTTTTGCATACATTTTCTTTCCCTATGGCATTCCTGGGAAACGATTTTTGCTTACATATCTTGTCCGCAAGCTGTTAACAGCGTGAAAATTTTGTTTTGTGGAAGAATTTTCTTAGAAACACAAACTGTTAAAAGTTGAGTTAGAATCAGTTTCCTTGAGCACATGTAAATTAGATTTTTTTTCTTTCGTTAGACTGTAAAACTATATTTTGACCAATACCCCTGTAAATATCAGCAAAGTAGAGATACAGTATCTCAGCAACATAGTATTTTTCAGGACATATGTTCTGCCATATAATCAGTGTCATAGTTCATTGCAAATTTCCCTTCATAGAAAATCAATGGTTCACATATGCAGTATTTATAACGATTGCCATTATAGCATAAAGCTCAGTCATATGCGAAGGTTATCAATCAGAGTAGACGCACAAAAACCTAGCAACTGAAGGCCATCGTGAGTGCATGACCGACTCCACTAAAGGCCATAGCTTATTACTTCTCAACTATTAATAAACCTTAGGGCAATATTTGAATGCAATTGAAAAGGAATATCCAAAATTGAAGTTGAAAAAGAGCATTTGGATGTACGCTGTATTTGAGCATCAACTTTACTTCAGAATTGAAGATTGGTGTGTAACCCATTGTTGCTCCATTTGAAATACTCTTCAAATCCATATTTCGGCAAGCATTTCAAACAGTTGATTCATTATTTGCAAATATTAACGGCCAGATAAGTATCTACAAAATTTAAATTCAGCTATTGAAAACCTAAATTGTATAGTATGTACGTAACTTGTAAACTAGTTGTCGGTAGTGTTTAGGGCCATAGAAAAACCAATGATTTGAAACTGAGCAAGAGCATAGTTGACAATGTCCTAAACAAGCCCTTAGCGCTACCTCAGATTGCAAGTCATGTGAGGCATGGCGATGGCCGGCTTATGTGTGGATATGTACCAAACAACAATAGATACAATAGTCATATGCCCCAATTATCTTTAACAGTGCTAAGACTCACTTGTATCAGAAATAGGCCTTGACAAAATCTAAAGGGATAAACACGTAGGTTGCCGAAGATGAGAAAGGGACTGAAGGAGAAGAATAAGAAAAAGAAATTCAGGAACTACGAGCAAGATTGAGGGGGGCCAACATGTAGTAAATCTGTCTACCAGGGGCTTGTACCAGATGTCAAGGGAAAACAGTGTTGTTATCTCCATTATATCGGGGGTCAACCGGAACACATTCTTTCCTAGGTAAAGCATTAAACAGTTCAAGGCTGCACGATCCCTTCTATTTTAATGAAAATATGGCATTGCCATGCTATATGAAAATGCACAATCTAAAGCGCAATCACCAAACAAAAGGATGGACAATCTATCATAAAACTGTCCTAATAGCACAGACAAGTCAGCTAGACTAGGCACAAGAAATAAAAAGAACATATTGGCGGGCACAGGTAGGGTAAAAATTGCAAAATTATGACTCAATTTAATGAAACATAAGCAAATGGACAACGCGTTCAGAGAAACCAAAAATAGAAAGCAGCCTATAAAATCTGTATCGGAATGACAATTTCAACAACACATTTCCAAAACTTAAATACTTAAGCGTTCCCAAAATTCCCTTGCTCTCTAATACTTGAATACCAAAGCAAAGCTACCATTAAAAGTACCCTCCTCAATTACTCTCTTCAAAGGCTTCAAGCAGAAGCTGCTGCAGCCTTCTTCCTTGGAGCTGCTTCAGTCCCTGCACAAATATCGCAATTTGAAGCTCATCAACATAGGCAACTCAGAGCTCCTTGACAACACAAGCTATTAAGACATTGACATGGCAAAATAAGAAACCCGATACACACTTTTTTTCTACTTATATCAGCAAACTAGATGCATCTGGAAAACGATTTTCCTGAACAAAGGGAAGGATTTTTGGAAACAGCATACAGACGCAGAGAACATAATTTTCCTAGCTCATTCAACAAAGACTACACGAACATTTATTTAATTCAATCACAAAAATAGATGCAGAGGATATATTTCTCATTGCTCAATTAGCCAAAACTACACAACTTTTTTGCGTTCAATTGCAAAAATAGATGCAGATAGCACAATTTTCCTAGCTCAACTAGCATATGTGGATCACTGTTTACGCAGAAACTAAAGATGATAAATGCCAGCAAGCCATAATACAACGTGTTGTACCTTCTCTGAAATTGGTCTTGAATCGGCGAGGGACGTTGCGAAGGTACCTCATGCGGCCAGTACCAGTTGTCTTTCTGCGGATTGCCTTCACACTCCAGTTGTCTAAACAACAATTTCATTCATCATAACACTTAGCAGAATGATTTGATGGATTCATATACAACACCAAATTATATAACAGAGAAGAGAAAGTAATTTATACATGATCTTTTACGGGCAGCAGGATAAGCACAAGCAGAACAACGGCTCTTCTGGAGATGGAAGCTACGGCGGCCGCATCTCACACACAGTGTGTGTGTCTTGTTCCTTCTCTTACCGAAACTTCCTGTTCCCTTACCCTATTAATAACAATACAAAATCCAAATTCGTTAGCACATCATCAACTCTTGCAGGCGTAATTTGTAGTAGAGGGAAAGAAAAGTAATGGAGTTTCACTGACCATTGCAGTGAAGTTGCAGAAACCCTAGCGTCCTCCTCTTCAGAAAGATGAAATGCGGGCGATAATAAGAGTATTTATACTTGGTGATTGGAAAGGGCTTTTAGGGTTCTTCAAGTGGGCCAACAGTGCTTTGGGCTATTATTTTGCCCAGCCCATTTGTTCGATTACTTAGCCAGGATGACAAGATCCATGTGTTCTTATTTTTAGGAAAAACAACATATATCTCGACAGTTTGGATCTTAATTACAGAAAATTCTGACACTTCGTATGATTACTAAAATTCTGATTTTGAATCTATCGGGATACATATTTAATTCCCGATACATTCAAAGAAAATACTCTTTTACCTTTGTAATGATACATAATTAGCTCCCGATATTTTATTTTATTTTTAGATCTGTCGAGATACATAATTAGATCCCGATACATCCAACGAAGATGCATAATTCATTCAGATTTTTGTAATTACTTATAAGGGTGGGAATTTGTATAAATACGGTAAGTTTAAAGTATATATTTATGTTATTTTTCCTTGTTTTTATTATAGAAGTAATAATGGAATAATGACAAATACATTTACCTAATTCTAAAAAAGTAAAAAGAATATTGTTAAAGAAAAAAAAAAGAAAAAATTACACTAATTTGGACGCGGAAATCTTATAAACTCAGTTGATTTTGATTCTCATTTTGTAAACGCGCAACCAAAAAGAACATCACTCGTGGCATGTAGACGCAAAATGTGGTATTAATGCCACTTAGAAAGATGAAATAGGACCACTACATACTTAAAACAAGTAACTAGAAAAAAGATAATTAATTTGAGGAGGTTCTATATCTATTATGGCTTGAAATTATAATTTTTCGGAAGTTATTCTTTGTTAAAAATTTAATTTTTTCAGTAACAACGATACATTCCATCAACTTGTTTGGTGTAGTACGGAGAAAAGTGTGATTAAGCAAATCGATTTCAGCTGCAATTACGACTCATCAATAGGTCTAGGCCATGTGCTAAGCTTTTGGTAACACCTAATATTTGTCTGATCTAAAACTGCTTATTCAGAGTTTAGTGTTGAGTAATGAGTAGTATAAAGTACCAAGAGAACTGGAAAAAATTGTATAATAAAGTAAGAGCAGATTATATGAATTTATTGCTGAGGTAGACACAGCCTATTGTAGCATGTTGAAGACTTCAAGTGTTAGAACCGTAGGAAAGAGACCGATGTAAATGAGATTGAGCACCCATTTCAATCATCTCTTCTGTTTATGCCTCTTTATCTTCTTCAACCAACACTGTACCAATCTTTTAAAGGCTGGGGGTCCAAAAACCAGCTCTTCGATTAGTTGCTAATTAAGGCCACTCTCATTATTACTTGAGGTCCCCATTGACATAAAATTAGGTACTCTTTAGTTATATGTACTAATCACATCAAGCATTAACTCAACTCACTAATCAACCTTTTCTTAATAATGATCCTTGTTGATATTCCATTCCCTAATTAAACTTGTATTCCTAAGCTTAAATATCCTCCCAACTGATAGGTGGACAGAACAATCAATTTCGAGCTCTCAAAACTTTTTGATCATTGATTCCCTCCATCAAACAGCAATTAGCTTTTTACTTTTCTTCTCTTTATACCTTCCCTACTTGCAAATTTTCTGAGCCAGGGGGTAGGGTCAGAATTATCAATATAATGCAAACTGAAAAACATATCTGGAGGAACAACTAAAGTAAGGAAGTGTCCCTATGTATTTCATAACCTTTTTGCTTTTTGTCTTCAGCTAAAAAGGAGCAGATCAGCTCTGTCTGCTCCCTATCTTAAACTACCTGAAAGTAAAACATTCAAAGAAACCAAGCTAATAGCAGTATCTTTTGCTGGACAGATAGAAAAATCAGATGGAGCCACAAATACTGCTTAAGAAAACCATCCAAAAGACGAAGAATTTCCTCCACAAAACTCCCCATAATCTCAAGTCATTTCTCTTTGGAGGTCACAACAAGCTACCTAAAGCTGCTAGTCACTTCAATACCTTTTTCTCATTCAGCAAACGATTCTCAGGCAGCAAAAGAATCCCAAAGACTACTACTGTTAAGGAGTTGGATGACTTGTACAAGGACTACTATCAACAATGGCATCAGCCTGATCACAATGAGATTCAGGAAAGAAAGATCACTGTCAAAACTGCAAGGAAATATCAAGGGATGGTTGAAGGAGATTATAGCGAAAGCCAGAGGAAACTTGCAGTGCGGTTTGGTATGGAAGACAAAGAAAGAGAAAGGAGAAAAGAAGATGAGAAGAAAGGGTGCGAGGTCTTATCGAGAAGCACAAGTAAAGGGGGTCTCACTTTACTGCAGAAGATGGAGGAACTGGAAATGGTGGAAGGAGAAGATATAGATCATGTGCTAGATATAGAAGAAGTGCTGCAATGCTACTCTCTGCTAAACAGCCCAGTTTATGTTGACATTGTTGACAGATTTTTCATGGACATGTACACTGAGTTCTCATTTCGAAAACCATCAGGCAGTGTCAATAGTTCAATGCGAAGACTTGGTCCTCTCAAGCTCTAGAAATAAACAAGTACGGTTTGTATGTGTGTGCCTCTTAAGATTGTGAGTGGTGGTGCAATTCACATCTTTTTTACTTCTCTTCCTGTTTGTTAATTGTTTCACTTTATATCAATTAAAATATCCAGAATTGTGTGTATTTATTTACTATTTTGGTTGTATAATACTATGAGATTCAGATTAATCTACTCAGTTGATATATATAGAGCCAACCAGGCCAACTTAGAAACAAAATCAGAACACTTGGATTACTAAGCACAATGATATCACAGTATGCCAAAATTGCAATAGGCTAAGCAAATGACCCAACCATTGAACTTTTATCAGTAAACTCTCCGGCAATCTCTGCGGATCTGTCCCATTGGTGCAGTCAGGACTCCCAAGTTGGAAAGCTTCATCATTGCCGAACCAAAATCCTTGTGAAACAAAGACACATCTGAAGCATAAGCTTGGACCCAGGTTTTAGTTTCTTCCCCTGCTGTCAGCTGCTGATCCACAAAGAGGATTCCCCTGCCTTGTAGAAGACTGCGGTAATACAGTGTACCAAAACTTTCTCCTGGTCCCTCATAGTCCATCTTGATTGCTGGCTCCTCCACCAGGGTGGATGATAATTGAACCACAACAGATGATGGTGAAGGTGATGCTGAAATTAGCTGGGAAGGCGGTCGTGATTTTGATGCTGATGACATCAAAGAGGCTGCACTATTGTTGCATTTTGACTTCAAGAAACTCAGAAATTCCGAGTTAATAGAAGGGTCGGAGGTTTTAGTCCCACTGAAGTTGTAGAGCCTGTTGATGAAAAATTTGCAATGGACCACACCAGTGCTGTGAGCTCCTGTTGCAAAAATATCTCTAATCAAATACTACCAAAATAAACTAGATGTATCTGTGTGAAAGCAATCAAAACAAAGACCCCTGTAGGGAATAAGTCTAATCAATCACTACCTAAGAGGGTTACTGCCTCCCTTTCGTCGAAACCTTTGGCTGAGAATGACTCAATGATCTTGGCTAGATCATCCTGAGGACTAGGAAGCTCGAAAGTTGCATCTTCCGCGAAAGAAGTCATGCTGTCTCTCCTCCCCGTTTTCAGTGGGTAGAAAGGGCCACCAGCCTGAGATTAATCGAAGATTCTTCAGCTGTGTGTTGCTGCTGTGTGTGACAGTGATAAGGGGGGATAGGGGAAGTACCAGAACAACACTTTCTCTAGCAGCCAAAACAACAGCGTCAGCGCAAGAAACAACTCCTGGACAAGCTTCTTCAAGCTCTGACTTGATAATATCTATTACGTCGTATCCTTTCAATGATTCGTTGGGAGGAGATTCTTTCTCGCTATGAATTCCGTCAGCAGAATCCAGTAAAACTGAAGCATCACACCCCTGTTATTTTGCATTGATCATTCAAAAGCAACGACTCATCAACCCCAGTTTTTATTAACGAAAACTTCAAAATACAACGCACTTCAAATTCAGGATTCCCTTGAACTATTCAATATACCATTAGTTTTGAGTTTTGAAAAAGAGAAACAAATTGATTTCTCACGATAAAGAGATCATTTGTGAGCACAGTCAGTCACAAATAAACACGAGAAAAGAGAGTTCGCATCGACATCTTACAAACTAGCTACCTGGAATTAGTAATCACGTTAACCAAAAACCAGAAAAATGGAGTCACATCGCTAAACAAAGTTTTATCAACTATCAGAAAGCAATCCAAACCATGACAAATTTAATAAACTTTCTCGATAACAATCAAGCTATATTACGAAGACTGAAAATCAAAATACTTCAAATTAACTCACACTTGGTCATTGACTATAATCCTAACGAAAAACGAAAAAAAAAAGAAGAAGCACTGCTGTATAAAAAACACGAGTTGATACAGTTAGCTGTTTAGGCAAATGACCTCAACAAAGCAGTCATGAAAAGCAAGCCTCATTAATGCAGGAGCAATCCGTGGTTGCTTTCTGAAAAGATCACGAACACTTGATCGGATGATTCGTTCAGCTTGAGGACAAGTTTGTTGATAGTAATCATATCTTAGTGAACCAACAACAGAAGCCGTTTGTTGTTGTTTGAGCTTCCTCCTCTCTACAGAAGTGGTAGCGAACATTGGAAGAGGCGGAAACGAGTGATCATCGAAGAATGAGTACGGACAATCATCATCATCATCATAGGACAAAGAGCAATATTTATATTTTTGATCAGTACGCGAAGAGAATTCGAACTTTTGATCATTGATATCAACATCTTGGTTCTGCATAGAGATGATAACGCATAGTAGAAACACCAGAAAACTTAATTTTCGTGTAAAATCCATTGGAAATCTGAAAGTTGCAGAGGATTTTTTTTTTGAGAGCTTTGAAAGGAAGAAACGGGAATGGAATGATATTGATAGTCGAAGTGTAAGTTTGTTACTTGTCAGTGAAGCTGGCTAGCTCTGCACAGTAACCAACTCTTACCTGGTGTTAACAAGAATACCCTCCATCTTTCCCGAATTTCCATTTCTGCCATTGCTTCCTTTTTCAGTTGTCCATTTGTCCATGTTCCTTAGTACATCATCTTTATTGGTATTCTGGAATTATGAGACATCTTTTATATTTCCTTTTGTCCATCTTTCCATGAAGTCAAATTCTTATTACGATTTTTAAATATTTTAGCAACAAAATTGTGATTTATAAAGTCCCTAAGTAGGTAAATATATAAGCTAGACTGAGAAAATGCACTTGGAAGTTGGAACTGGTTTTCATAATTGATTTTCTCGTCCTCTATTTGAACCCAGCCTAGTAATATTGATAAATATCCACCTGGAGTATTTGTGACTCTAAAATCCACATCCGTAGGTGTTTCGAGAGAGGTTTATATCATTCCTACAAATTTCATAACATGGTTGCAAGAAAGACTTGAGAATTCTCTCTTACATTAGGAGATCAAGAAAAGAGATACAATTTGAACTCACACCAATTGTTTTGGAGACTCAATGGTTTCCAATAGACTATAAGCCTAAGTGGTCATTTCACGCAAAATAGCAACGTACAAAAATTCAAAATAGATTCCAAGTGCTCATTTCGTCGGGATATGTTGATGCATGTGGCTCATGGCACCCAGCAAAAATGAAAATATGGCAATTGTACAATCAGTTACACCAGACATGGCCCGAGCCTCCACCAGTCATCTATGATAGACTTTGTAGGCAGGACCAGATAAATCAAATATGAGCCCCCAAAACATAGCAAATGCCTCTTCCACTCGGCAGATCAACCAACAATTAATAATCTTAGAAACACAAAGCCTTAAAGCCATGCCAAAGCATCTATTGTATCTTTCTTCTTTTCAAATGAGAAAATGAATAAACAATGACAAGATTCTTGTGTAGCTTAACAGAAGGCTTCGAAAACTCTTCTGAAGAAACCATCATGTGAATGTTGCCACTCCAACATTTGCAAAGCCACATGTTTTTTACACCAACACCTATGGGTGCATTAGTGGATCTACAACAACACCGCTTCCGAAAGCAAATGTGTATAACATCTGAATTTTGAATGCATACTGAATCAGAGCTTCAGTTGCCAGAAGATACAAGAACATTGTGCTCCTTCAGACGTCTTTGAAAATGAGCTAACTGGTTCTGTAACTCTAGGATGCCAGCAGCCTTTTGTGAAAGGATTGCATTTAATCGAGAAATATAATTGTCCAACTGGTTCCCTGGTTGATCTGCCTCAACTAATAGGTTCATCTCCTGAAATTGTGAAACAGAATTCTCAATTCCCATGAATATCCAGCTGGCCAAGCAAAATTAACTTGTCTACAAAGTGACAAGCATATATGCAACACATTTATGGGATTACAAGACTGACATGAAGTAATTCCAACTACAAACATCACGTATAATCGGTAACATCACCATTTTTGAGAATATATTTCTACTTCAACACTCTATGTTGAAGGCGTAAGGCATTGTTCTTACCAAAAAAAAAAAATACTCCTACACGGTATGCAATAAGCCACCTAATTCATGTTCATCACATACCTCTCGAACAATGTCCATTGTTTCCTCCACTTGTTTCCGATGTGCATTCACAAGATCTTCCTCTTCCTGAAAAAATAAACATAAAGCAGTCAGACGCACACTCGGGCTAAGTAAAATTCTCAATTTTCCACAAAATAGTTCACCTTTAAGAGAGCATTCAGATCATCATCTGCATTTGAATACTTTGCCTCTGTTCTAGGTGGCTCCTTCCACTTTGTCTGAGCATTTGCTCTCTTCATTTTATCTTCTGAATTGGAGATGTTGTAACCATCAAGCTTCTCATTCTTCTTCCACATTGGCTTATCTTGTTCATAGAAATCTTCATCATATTCATCTTTGTCAGTCTGTTCAGGCCATGAATCACCGGTATCATCTTCAAATGTTGATGTAGATGGTACAACTGCAGAATAAGATAATGCTGTCGACTCCTTCAGATTCACTGTTGAGGATGAGACTTCCTTCTTTGAGTTGTTCCCTTTTGAAAGACTCTTCACCCTGAGTTTTAAAGCAAAGTGCAAAGGTTACACAAATGCAGAAAATAGTAGCAGTGTGAACAAAATCGAATTCAAGAAATGATTACCTGTCGGCATATCTTAACGTATTTAAAGTATGCTCACAAGATCCTGCATTTGGGGAAATGCAAGATATCATAACGGTACGACTATTTCCAACAAAAGAGTCCCTCAGCACTTCAGTTAATTTACTGCCTCTAAAAGGAATGTGGTTTTGATCATTATCAAGTGCTCTAATGCATTCCTTTAGTGCCAGCAAACTTTTATTAATCTCTGCTCCTTCAATTCTGCATAACAGAAGGCAAGGAAACAGGATAGAAAGAAAAGAATTCAGCAAAAATTTTTATTAATAGACAACGAAAAAGCAGTTATTTAGTAGATAAACACCTAGTTTGCTTATCATTATCAGTTGTGTCTGCACCACGTTCACTTCCTGCAAGGTCTATGAAGGAGAGCTTCCCAATAACACGGGGAGGTTTAGATTCACTGCCATCCACTGATCTCTTAACAGAAAGCTGGAGAATAGCATGTGACCTGGATGATTCCTCATTGGCACCAGTGGTGCCAGTACTTCTAGTTGCATTACCTCTATCGATGAGCTCTTTAATCATCTCCACGTCAGAGACCCTGTATTCTTGCAATCCAACTATACATACTTGTTGTTTACCGTCCTCTCTCATGCAAAGTTTCCTGCAAAGAATTAGTTTCAGTTATCTTCGGAAAGCTACAACCCTTAAATGTTGAAAAGAGCAGGAACCCTTACTTCCGATCATTAAGCAAGTCAAAGAGCTTTCCACCATATATCTCAAAAAAGCTGAAAAACAATTGAAAGCCCTGGTTCCGATAAGTATGATGAATGAGCCTCAAAAGATCCCTTGATGCCCTCAGAGGTAGTGGTTTCATGGTATACGTTTTGCCACTTCCTAAATAAGCCAAAGATGAAAAGAAATTTAGAGGAGGTCTGTATTTGGAAAAGCAAGAAAACCAAGCCTGAAATTTGCTCTTCCATTTCTTACTAGGAGTGCTCCTATGTTGGCAAGACATTTCGTGCAGGAACTAGGTTTGAGTTAGTGCACTAATAGATTGTCTTTTCTCACCTAATGGCTCTCTCTGAGGTAACCCAGACTACTACCAACCGATTTTAGTAAATAAGAGATTGTTTTATAGAATTGGTTGTTCTTTGCATGATCATCACAGATAGTTTGACACCAGATTGATTATGAAACAAACTTGAAAGCACAGTCGAAGACTTCCCAAAGAAGCTGTGAAATAGGCATATAGCAGAAAAAAATTGACTGGGCATCGCTTGTTTCATAAGTCTTGCACTTGAGATAGTGAGGTGAAATTATTGCATATGAAATGATTGGAAGACAAAATTTGAAGATAATGCAAGCAGAAAACTTGAAAACATAAGGTTATTTTTATCAGCAATTGCATCAGTTTAGTACTTTTTGCAATGGTTCCCAAAAAAAGATGAATTTGTATGAATTAAATACACCAGAAAACTTGCCATGACCTAGATCCCTGGAGAATGAGCATTTTACCATTGCATGTAAAATGACCTTTTCTCATTTCTAAGTTAGTATTTGCACATTCTGCAGGGCTGTGAAATTTGAAGCCTCTGATTATGTTAAATTCACAACTGTGTTATATTTATAAATACTTGGGACTTCAGGAATTGTTGCAATAAGAGAATTTGAGCACCAAAACTGCATAGCAAACCAAATCCCCCTACTTGCAGAACGTGTAGCACTAGACAGTATTTGATTTTTTTAAATTTAATCTTCAACCAATTGATAAAGGAGTTTGAACATTGCAATAACCAAAAAAACACAACTAATTACAGGTGTAGAATATATCCCTAGCATCAATAAGCAGAGGGCCTAAGTTCAATATTAACAAAGGTGTTCTGCAAAAAACTCATCCCACAATATGTAAGTGCATTCAGGCCACCATTCTTCACAGTTAGAACATGCAAAAGGTAAGTAGATGAAATAAAAATACTTGTGCCAAGAGAAATAATGGTGACAATGATGAAAATCGTTGATTATGTGCAGGTAGCATACCTGTTTGCCCGTATGCAAAGCAAGTAGCTTTTGTGCGTTGGAAAATTATTGGGACAATAGGCTCCACTGTTTCATGGTATACCTAAGGAGACATGTGGCAGACCAAAGTTAACAAGGATCTGAATGCACTTAAGAGTTTTGGGGTCTGATGTAGAATCATGCATATAATCACCTCATCATTCGAAACCTCCTCATTTAGGACAGCATCAAAGACAAACTCATGCTTCTCGACATACTGAGTCAGATCAACCTGCATTATAGTCGGATATAAGAACTTCAAACTCAAAAAAAAAAAAGGTTTTAGGGAAACCTTGGGCAAAACAAAGCAGCTAGGAAAAGGAGGCAGATTTACAAAACACAAAGAGATCAATGGTCATGGCAAACAACCAGATTTCCACATTCTTAATCTTATTGCAGAAGTTTCTGGCATTCAAGAAGAGATATCTTTGTTAGCAAAATGATTTCCATCAGGCAAATAATGGGTAACTGTTTCATAATAGTGATTTCCAGGTTGTCAACTACTAGAATAATCATTCTTGTCACGAGACTGAAAGTGAAGGGCTAGACATGCATATTTAACTGCAAATACAGGATAAAAGCAATTGCATTTCCACAAACCTTGAGTTTAGTTTCATGGACTACTAGAGAGTTGAAACGTGTTTCGATGATGTCTTCTTCATTCTTCGTTAATTCCTTTTTGTTTAGTGGTCGCTTACGCACCTGGAAGTAGAAAACCATAAGAAACAACTACAACAAGTACAACAACTTCTTTCAGGTGCAAGTCAAATGAAAGAAGGTAGACTCTTGTGCAAGTGAAAAATAAATAATGAAATCACATAACAGGGATTGTATGTTGGATATCGTTAAGAAAACAAAAATTACTTGTGCTGTACAAACTGAGAAGTAGAATACTTAAGACTCCAGAAGTAGAAGCAACGAAGTTGAGTAAAACATACCACCACTTTGATCTTTGCGACATTGCTGGCCTTGTCTTTATCAACAGCAAAACTCTTAGAGACGTTACTCTCTGGCAAGCCCCGGACTCGACCAGTCTGTTTGCTGTTCGCAAGGAATTGCTCCGAGTCGTCAAAGCTTTTTGCTCGAGCAAAATTATGCATGGAAGCAGGATCATACAAGCCAGCAACAGGCATCTATATACGGAAACTCCACATAAGAGAACTTGAAAACTAAACAAAAGGAATTATCAAGACAACGCTGCAAAATTTCAGTCAAACTAGTATGATATTATGTGAATGATCAGGGCAAAGACAAGGACCAAATTGAGGTATATCAAATTGTTGATATCCAGATATATATGGTCCTAGGGTTTGACCCAAATGATGCTACAATAAAATGTAGCTCAAAGAGCCAAAGTGTGTCGACCTGGAGTTTCTAACACCTATATGCCACTGTCCATCGTCTTAAAGAGAAGAAATAGAGAATGCAGGCAAAGAAACAAACAAATGGTTCAATCGCAAAGCCAAGTTTGCACTATACTAACAGAAAAATCAACAGGCAAAATGGCAAGAACTTTGGTGGCGTTGGAAAAGTAAGAAGCTCCAATCAAATGTCGTGTCACTGTAAAATGATAAAATCCAACGAATATCATATACACACTTCCTAAAGAAGTAAACTTTTAGGAAGTAATTGTACATATTGCATTCACACAACAAAGATGATGTCCAATCGCATAAATTATTTATCAAATTCCCTTAAAATACGCAGAATTTGTCCAGATGAGAAACCAAACCTCTGGTAGAAGCTCAGTATCCAATGAGTGTAGATCTAAAAGTCCAGGACTGAACTCATTAGGAGAGATATCTTCATCACCATTCCTTCTCTGGCTCAACTGTCGATGATTACCTGGGGGCGTCAAAGGCTCCGAAAAGAGATCACTTCCTCCACTGTAAGTCCTCTGTGCACCTCTAAACATTCTCGCCCCTTGAGCTCCTCCACCATAATATCCATAATCCTGTCCCTTTAACAAACCAAAATCAAATAAACACGTTGAACAAAACCACTCTATTATCAGATCTACAAGCTAGGTCAACAGTAAGCTCAGAAAAACAACAAAAATAAAAATGAAAAAAGTGAAAAAAAAAAAATGTAATAAAAAAATCGGAAACCTGTGGAGGAGGAATGCTGCTATTAGAAGTAGTCTGAAGATGTTGAAGACCAGCTGATTGAAGCCATCTACCATTAGATGAAGTCTCCAGGAAGTTATCGGAGTATTGCCGCTGGTGATGCGCCGTCGATGTTCCAGATCTCTGCCTTCCAACTGCATTCATCTTTTCCGCTACTTCAATCTCCGATTAACCGAACAACCAATCAGCTGAATCCTCACTACTTCCTCTTTCTCTCTGTCTCTATAAATCAACGATTCGATGAGCCGATTAGTTTCAGATTAACAGTAAAAATGTGCGTTTGCGTGTGTGTGTATTAGACAGAGAGAAGGATTCAAATTTAGAGGATGAAATGGAAGCAATCTAAAAAGTTCAACGGTTCTGATTCATTTCACTGTTTCAAATCATTTCGCCGTCACAACACTAAAAGTAAATCTGAATGTATTTTCAGTGTGTAATAAAAAGGAGAGGAGGACGACGAAGAGAGATACACAAAGTATTTTATTTTATGTATTTATTTTACCAATCAGAACGGACACGATTAAAATTAGAAATGTTCAAAAGAGGATTTTGAATTTGGCACGTGTGAGGAGCCTGATTAGGCTTAGTAAAGGGGTTAGGTGGGGCCCGCTAAATTTTGAATTTTGAAGATGGATGCAACCCACAAACAGGCACACATGGTGGGGTTACGTCGTTTTATGCATTCATTGGCCATACGTTTTTGCTCTATTGTAATAGTATATATGTTTATTAATAGTATATGAATTTAACTTAATTAATTATAGGTTGATATTTGACCAATTCTGAATAGTCTTTGACTTGTATTCAAATTTTCGTACAGATTAGATTGAGACACATGTAAAAGATCAACGGTGGATTTTAAATAATTGAACGTGCGAATATCGTGGTCAGAAGTAATTAAAATGAAAATAAAAGGGTGGCAGTGTCCAACTTTTGGAATGGATCCGTTTAAATGCACTTTTAATAGATGGATTAGTATTTAGTTGAGTGTTTCATGATTATTTTTTTTCGGGCCACCGCTAATATTTCGTTTTATTTTTAAAAAAGGTGTGAATATATCCTAAAGTTTAATAAATGATATAAGTATATTTTTCGTCATATTTTAGGTACCTTTGCCATCAATGAAAAGATATATATATATACTCCTGAATTTTAATAAATGGTACAACTATATTCGCCGTCATACTTTAGGTATAAATATATCTTGTCGTTAATGAAAAGGTACATATATACCCCTGAACTTTGATAAATGATATAGAAATATCCTCCGTCATACTTTAGGTACAAATATACCTTTGCTGCTAATGAAAATATACACCTAAACCCTTCTCACTAACGGCAAGACACGTGTCACAATCTTGTCCATGCGCCATTTTTTAAATTTAATTTATCGCACCCTCACCCCATTCAAAAATAATTCTAATTTAATCCATAATCCGATTCAAATAATAATCCAAACCTTCAACAGAACCTTCAAGACGAAAATAATTCTAATAGAACCTTCAAGACGCATCTCTATTCACGCATATTCATACTCTCTTTCTCTTTCTATCAGATCGGGTTGGGTTTGGGTTATTATTTGGATCGAGTTATGGGTCAAATTAGAATTTTTTTAGGGTGAGGGTGCGATAAATTAAATTAAAATGACCAAATGAACACGATTGTAACATGTGTCCTGCCGTTAGTGAGAAGGGTGTATATGTACATTTTCATTAACGGCAAGAGTATATTTGTACATAAAGTATAACGGGGGCATATCTGTACCATTTATCAAAGTTTAGGGGTATATATGTACCTTTTCATTAACGGCAAGCGTATATTTATACTATAATGTAGGATATATCCGTACCATTTATCAAAATTCAGGGATATACTTGTACCTTTTTCGTTTCAAAAAAGAATGTTACTCCATGCATTTTAATTTATTTCTCTTACTTTCTTTTTTAGTACACTTCAAAAAAAAATATCTCTTTATTGTTTGATAACTTTTTTGTTCTTATTTTTTCATGTGACGTATTTAAGATAACAAGATCAAAAGATATTTTGATATATCGTATATATTTTTAATTTAAAATTACAAAAAAAATTTAAAATTGCTTTCGTAAATTCTATGTATTAAGTAAAAATCAGATAAATAAATTAAAAAGGATTGGTTATTTTTTACAAAATTAGGCATGCTATATTAGTAACTTGAGGCCCATTATGTTTATACTTTAGAAGGCAAGGCACTGACAAGTTGATCGTTTGATTTAGCCTTCTCCTTCTCTGAGCTCAATATATAGTCAAGTCATTCCGAACAGGAACTAGTTAATTGTGGTTAATATGCAAATTCCATTACAATCAGTCACAATCGGTATCATAAAGTTTTTGAAATCCAAAATCCAAAAAGGCGCGGGACATTTAATATTTTGTCTCTTTTTATTGGTGTCTTTTCAACTAACTGAAAAAAATAATTCAATATCACGCCAAAATAATACTGTGTCTGACCAAGCTTCTGCAAAATCTAAAGTATATTTTCTTTCGGAAACCGTTGAATTTTTTGGCCAGAATTGGAGAAAAAATAAATGTTTCTGTTATAAATCAAACGAGTGAGCCCAACCCAAAAGATTAATCTAAAAGGTGGGAGAACCCATTTGACATATAACTCCCTTAGCATTTCTCTTTTTTTCCGATGTGGGACATTGGTTCATTACAGTTTCATATCTGCTAAATCTACACAGTTCACAATAAAATGTGTGTGTTCAGGTTAAGGAGACCAAAATTTGGATGGAGATGCTCAGGCATGCCTCTCGGAACTAAGTTCCTCGTACTCCTCAAAAACATTGCTGCATCGGTTTAGGATACTCCTAGAAAGCACTACGTTGGAAGGATCCGACACGCACCCGATAACATTTTCGAAGAGTCCAGGCAACACTCTCGGAAAGCGTAATGTAGCGAATACTGAATCAACGTTCCAGTTAGATTTATGTTGCAACTTATCAACATCCGGACCACCAGGCTTCGGTTGAAGACATATCTGTTTCATGCTACATTTCAACTTCTCCGATTCAAGCTCTTATTTGAATGATTCGAGTCGTTCAAGTAAATCAATGTTTTCCTGGCGAAATCAAACATCATAGACAAAGTATCAATTGAGTTGTGATGGTGATGACTCGGAGAGACAGACAGAGAGGGGACTCTTTCATACCTGCTAACTCCGAGGATGATTACAAGCATTATGGTTATCACAATCCACTAACTTCACATTTCTCATGTGCAAGGCGTCAAAGAGGGGAAGAAGAAGAGAAAGATCAAAGATAAAACAAAAAGAGATGTCAAGAAAATTGTATTGAACGTTCACCTTTTGCTGTTTTGCAGCAGGTCCAATTAACTACTTCTTCTTAGTAGCAGCAACACCATCCTCCTCCAACAACTGTTTAATCTGCAGTGAAGGCCAGCGTTAAAAGACTAGAAAATGAGGTGCAATTAGGCTGCTCTTACGATCTACAAAATGTTGTCGCACTCGCGTCAGATCCTTAAAAAATACACTACTTTTTGAGGACCTGACATGCACCGGGGCACTGTTTAAAAGTCTCAGCAACAATAGTAACACTCTTTCCAAGTAGAGACCTCGTAAGTAGTGAGATCTATCAATGCAAGAAACGTGTCTCAGTAATGAGATGATGCAAAACAAAAGATTTTCACTTGGCTGTGAGTCTAATGAAGGTGACATGTTCTATATTAATGCATATCCTATATGGACGAGCCAATATCGAAAAACGGAAACAATGCATCAGTAACCGGATATATAGCTACGGTCCTGTAATCTTTAAGCTCGTCGTTTGGTAGATGATGTATTAGAAAAAGTAATACATGCATTAGCTTTATGTATTACTGATACGTAATTTGATATGCTTTTTCGATCTATGTAGTTATTCACTTTATTTTGTATTATGCTATGCATAATAATACATGAAAAATTATGGTATTAGCATGGGTAAAGACACAATAATCCTCAAAACTTTTTCCACCTTATTTGTATTATATATTAATTTGTAGAGGATATTTTTATAAATAATTTTTTCTTTTTTTAAAGATATGCAATGCAAGTTATTTTTAACACGCCAAACCAAACATTACATAAGAAATAATCTCAACATAACTAATGCAAACATAAATAATACTAGCATTGCTAATACATTATATTTTGCTAATTCTTATACACCCCCTACCAAACAACCTATTTAGGAACAAGAAAATAAAGCGAAACAGGAACTTCAACATTTGGCTCAAAACTTTTCCTTCTTAATTGACTTTGACCTATATATTAGTTCACTTGGTGCAGGGCTTAAACTTGTGACCTAAGACACGAGTCCCTCAGCCTTTGTCAATTGAGCAAACCCGGGGGCTAATTGACCTATTCTATTCTGTCTACCCACTTATTTGAATGTTCTAGGTTTATATTGAGGATGATGTTTCTTTTTATTTGGTATGATGAGGATATATATGAGTTGTGCTTATATGGAGAAACATGGTCAGTGAGGATCCATATAGCCGATCCTAACTTGTTTGGACTGAGGAATAGTTGTCATAAACATTTGTCACGACCCGAGCCTAGGCCCTAGCCGTGACGAGCATCCCGAACCATGAAGGCCCGGAACACCCATTCTCTATCTGGTTTTCATGCACAACATTCGTAATCATAATAAAATGCGGAATTGAAACTGAGTACGGAAAACATGGTCAAGCTCTGCAACATTTCTGAATAATACTATCTGACATCAGTCTGCGAAATCTCTACTAAGAACATAAATATCTGTCTGAAAAGAAACTGGGACAAGGCCCCCAGTAAACCAAAAACATAATAAATAAGATAATGTCTGACATAATTAGGCCTTCCGAATAATAGAAGGCTCACCACTGTGAGATCAAGTCTGCAAATCCGAGAATGTCTACTGAGTAGCTGGACCCCTAGACTGTGCCTCAGAACCTGGAAGGAGGGGAGGTCAGCACAAAAGTACTGGCACGCGAAGCAATCCAAAAAAATAGTATAATGGAACATACATATATATATACATATTAAGTGAAAGTAATTTTTCATCAAGACATCATGTATAAAACTGTTTCTGAAAAATACATGGGCACTTTCTGAAAACATGTAACCTGTCTGTTCATTTCAAATCATGATCTGTGTTTTACTTCTGAGTTAGGTGGTATTCCCCTACAAGTCTGATATTCCACGGGCTGTATGGAATCCGCCATTGACTCGGCGGGGAAGCCCCCAACCCAAGTGTGCCGCAAGGGTTGGAGTGTCTGAGTCTGATACGCCACAGGACATTTAAGTCAGCGCATAATAGTATACCCGGGTCGGCAAACCACGGTTTTAGGCAATGAGTCGCTTGAACTCAAGCCCTCTTCGGGGAACCACCTAACATCTCTGTATGCCCATTTTTAACCTTTTCTGTACATGCAACATTCTGAATGTCTAAAATCATGAAAGTCTGAAATGTCTGTTAGTCTGAGTCTGATATGGCATTAGTCTGAGTTGGTATCGTCATACCAAGACTTGCAAGTCATGATTTTTCTGAGCCATAATGTATTAAGCAAGAGCTTTCATTCAAAACATAGTTTAGACCACCAAAACATGTAACTGATGTAAAGGATTTCATATTCCGAAACTTAAAATTCAATTCATGCAGAAATTTCATCAAACACCTGGTGGTCAAATGTCTTTAGCAAGTTCATGTATTCAAAATTGAAACACATTCATTCATATATGTATATAAACTGTCAAATCGCTTTGGAGATGGTCAAAAGACCAAAACAATGATGTTAAAACATCTTATACATAAATATATATACATAATTTAAAACCCCATTCTAAAACATGATTTTTCTATGCCCATGAGAATTTAGGAAAACCCCGCGTACATTGTTCTCCACGAATTTTGGGTGTCTATCGAAGCCTACGTCGAGAGGATTCCAAATCTGTAATTTGTTTCACGAACCCGCAGTTGAATCTTGAGTTGCTTGGGTTTTAATGTTGAAACCCTAGGGAGAGTTCTTGAGCAATTTTGGGAAAAGTATGTGTATTATGGTGTTTGAGGGATTAAATCCCGTGTTGGTGGTATATATAGGGGTGGAGGATAACCAAAATACCCCTAAGGAACAATTAAGGTCAAATCTGTCCCTCAGTTGACAGTTTGGTAGACTGGAGTAAATCGATTATAACTTTTTACTCATATACTCAAATTGGATGAAACCAACTGCAATTGAAAGAGGACTCAAATAGCTTTTGTTTGATATATTATAGCTCACACATTTCAATATATACAGGGAGTTATGATCGTTTGAAATTGACCCTGAAATGCTGAAAACTGGGCAATAGTCTATGCGTTTTGCTACTGTTTTTAAATCCAAACGCAGCCTTATGCGTTCCGAAAAATTCCAAAACTTATCCGAGATGTACTATGAGATTTCCCGATCATAACGCAACTTGAAAATCTAAAAGCGGATGTCGGGAAAGTTGAAAAGTTGTATCCCGAAGGTTGCCAGCTAAGAATGAGTCTAAGTCATTTCAACACTTAGGAAAAATTTAAAACTTAAGTCTAAAGCTCAGAAATTACAGTCTAATACATGCATGACTTTTACGGGGCGTTACATTATCCCCCCCTTGGGATCATTCGTCCCCGGATGATGACGCGGGAATAGTCACGCACGATTTCAAGCAGATTCATACATAGAAGGAAACATAAAGCAAGAATTGTACCTTCCAATTCGTTATTTGCTGGTTCAAATAGGCTTGGGTATCTCACTTTCATGTCATGCTCCGACTCCCAAGTTGCTTCTTCAACTTTCTGATTTCGCCATAACACTTTAACTGAGACTATCTCTTTACTCCTCAATTTTCTCACTTGTCGATCTAGGATTTCCACGGGCTCTTCCTCGTAAGACAAGGAATCGCCCACCTTGATCTCATCAATGGGCACCACCAAAGAGTGATCTCCGATGCACTTCTTCAACATGGATATGTGGAATACTGGATGAACAGAACCCAAACTTGCAGGCAATTCTAATTCATACGCAACTCCACCTATTCTTCTTACAATCAGATACGGGCCTATATAACGAGGACTTAGCTTACCCCTCTTCCCGAAACGCATAACTCCCTTCATGGGAGAAACTTTGAGGAAAACCCAATCTCCAATCTCAACCTCTAACTCTCTTCTTCTGACGTCAACATAGGATTTCTGACGACTCTGAGCTGTCTTAAGTCGTTCCCTAATGAGTTTCACATCCTCCATTGCCTGATGAACAAGATCAGGCCCATATATCTGCATCTCACCTACTTCATACCAGCCTATTGGAGACCTACATCTCCTACCATACAATGCCTCAAAAGGTGCCATCTTAATACTAGAGTGGAAACTGTTGTTATAGGCAAACTCTATTAGTGGTAAGTGATCAACCCAACAACCTTTAAAGTCAATCACACAGGCCCTCAACATGTCCTCTAGGGTCTGGATGGTGCGTTCAGCTTGCCCATCAGTCTGAGGGTGGAATGCTGTACTTAAGTTCACCTGGGTACCTAAACCTTTCTGAAATGATCTCCAAAACTGAGAAGAAAACTGCGTACCTCAGTCGGATATAATGGAGACAGGCGCTCCATGCAAACGGACAATTTCTGCAATGAACAGCTTAGCATAATCTTCCCCCGAATAGTTAGTCCTGACAGGCAGAAAGTGAGCTGACTTGGTCAGCCTATCTACAATCACCCATACAGAGTCATACTGATTTCGGGACTTCGAAAGTCCTGTAATAAAGTCCATATTGATCATTTCCCACTTCCACAAGGGCAACGCTATTTCTTGGGAAGTACCTCCTGGCCTCAAATGTTCTACTTTCACTTGTTGGCAATTCAAGCACTTAGAAACAAAGTTAGCCACATCTCGCTTCATATTATTCCACCAAAACATAGATTTCAAATCATGGTACATCTTAGTAGAACCAGGATGAACAACATACCTCGAGGTGTGAGCTTCATCAAGAATTCTTTCTCGAAGCCCATCGACATTCGGAACACATAATCTACCCTGAAACCTCAGAATGCCATCACCACCAATTTCAAAAGACATTACCTTCTGTTGACCCACATCTTTCTTGATTTGCATCTGTAACACCCTGTAAAAGTCGTGCATGGATTAGCCTTTAATAGAGTGCCCTTAGACTTAAAAACTTAAAAAATTTTCTAAGTGTAATGAGGACTTAGAGTCATTTTAGCTGGCAATCTTCGGGATACAACTTTTCAACCTTCCCGACATCCGCTTTTAGATTTTCAAGTTGCGTTATGATCGGTAAATCTCATAGTACATCTCGGATAAGTTTCGGAATTTTTTGGAACGCATAAGGCTGCGTTTGGATTTAAAAACAGTAGCAAAACGCATAGACTATTGCCCAGTTTTCAGCATTTCAGGGTCAATTTCAAACGATCATAACTCCCTGTATATAATGAAATGTGTGATCTATAGTATATCAAACAAAAGCTCTTCGAGTCCTCTTTTAATTGCAGTTGGTTTCATCCAATTTGAGTATATGAGTAAAAAGTTATAATCGATTTACTCCAGTCTACCAAACTGTCAACTGAGGGACAGATTTGACCTTAATTGTTCCTTAGGGGTATTTTGGTAATCCCCCACCCCTATATATACCACCAACACGGGATTTAATCCCTCAAACACCATAATACACATACTTTTCCCAAAATTGCTCAAGAACTCTCCCTAAGGTTTCAACATTAAAACCCAAGCAACTCAAGATTCAACCGCGGGTTCGTGAAACAAATTACAGATTTGGAATCCTCTCGACGTAGGCTTCGATAGACACCCAAAATTCGTGGAGAACAAGGTACGCGGGGTTTTCCTAAATTCTCATGGGCATAGAAAAATCATGTTTTAGAATGGGGTTTTAAATTATGTATATATATTTATGTATAAGATGTTTTAACATCATTGTTTTGGTCTTTTGACCATCTCCAAAGCGATTTGACAGTTTATATACATATATGAATGAATGTGTCACGACCCGAGCCTAGGCCCTAGCCGTGACGAGCATCCCGAACCATGAAGGCCCGGAACACCCATTCTCTATCTGGTTATCATGCACAACATTCATAATCATAATAAAATGCGGAAAACATGGTCAAGTTCTACAACATTTCTGAATAATACTATCTGACATCAGTCTGCGAAATCTCTACTAAGAACATAAACCTTTGTCTGAAAAGAAGCTGGGACAAGGCCCCCAGTAAACCAAAAACATAATAAATAAGATAGTGTCTGACATAATTAGGCCTTCCGAATAATAGAAGGCTCACCACTGTGAGATCAAGTCTGCAAACCCGAGAATGTCTACTAAGTAGCTGGACCCCTAGACTGTGCCTCAGAACCTGGAAGGAGGGGGGGTCAGCACAAAGGTACTGGCACGCGAAGCAATCCAAAAGTAGTATAATGGAACATACATATATATATATATATCTATTAAGGGAAAGCAATTTTTTCATCAAGACATCATGTATAAAACTGTTTCTGAAAAACACTTGGGCACTTTCTGAAAACATGCAACCTGTCTGTTCATTTCAAATCATGATCTGTGTTTTACTTCTGAGTTAGGTGGTATTCCCCTACAAGTCTGAATATTCCACGGGTTGTATGGAATCCGCCATTGACTCGGAGGGGAAGCCCCCAACCCAAGTGTGCCGCAAGGGTTGGAGTGTCTGAGTCTGATACGCCACAGGACATTTAAGTCAACGCATAATAATATACCCGGGTCGGCAAACCACGGTTTTAGGCAAATAGTTGTCTGAAACTCCCGCCTTCTTCAGGGAACCACCTAAGCTCTCTTTATGCCCTATTTTAGCCTTTTCTGAACATGTATCATTCTGAAATTTCTAAATCATGAGAGTCTGATAAAAATCTGATTTCTGAACTAGTCTGTGTCTGTTATGGCATTTGTCTGAGTTGGTATCGTCATACCAAGACTTGCAAGTCCTATTTCTGAGCCATAATGTATTAAGCAAGAGCTTTCATTCAAAACATAGTTTAGACCACCAAAACATGTAATTTGCATTAAAGATGTCATGTTCCGAAACTCAAGTCAAATCCATGCAAAACTTTCATCAAACATATGGTGGTCATGTGCATTTTTGGCAAAACCATGCATTCTTTCATTACATGCATATTCAACATTCACAACCCTCTCTTTCGTGTTCAAAACATTGTATATTACGTGAAACATGGAAAAATTTACATTAAGAGAGATGTTTCATGAAAATCATGCTCTAAATTCATATTTCAGGACAAACGCATATATATATATACATATAACTTTCAAATCACTTTGGGGGAAAGCCAAAAGGCCAAAACAATATCATTAAAGCTTCTGAAACATGAGTATGTACATGAATTCGAAAACCCAATCCTTAAAATATGATTTCTATGCCCATGAGATTTTAGGAAAACCCCGCGTACCTTATTCTCCACGAATTTTTGGTGTCTATCGAAGCCTACGTCGAGAGGATTCCGAATCTGTAATTTTTTTCACGAAGAAGTTTCGGAATGATCGGTCCTTCAAGCTTATTTTCTCAAACCCTAGTTGCTCCTTCTCTTAAGTTCTTGAAGGATTAGATTTTGGGATTTTATAGGAGGCTTCAATGTTGTTAATAGGCCCAAATCCGTTTAGGAGTGGGTAAGGACGATTTTGGGTTTTGTAAGGACTAACTTGCACTTAAAGTAACTCAAAACAGAGTGTTTTCGTCACCTGAAACCATAACTATGCGCCGCCCTTTGCATTGCCTAAGTTTACATAGGCGCCGCCCTATGCATCGCCTATATTTGCATAGGCGCCGCCCTATGCATCGCCTATATGTGCATAGGCGACACATTCAACTTTGAAAGGCCATAACTTCTTCACCGAGTGTCCGTTTTAGGAGAATTTGGTATCGTTGGAAAGCTTATTCAATTATCTACAATTTGGTATATAGTAGGCCACCCAGTTCATCATATAAAATGAGTTATGGTCAATAGAATTTGACACAAATTACAACGTCCACTAAAACTTAATCGATCAAAATGGTTTTAACTCGTCCTTGAGTTGAAGGACTTCTATGGTCTAAATTCATGCTCAAATGGATTCACATACTACAAAATTGATTAACATGCCAAATTGGTATAGGATTTAAGGCTCTGGGATTATCAACGCATCAGAGTCATATTTTTTTATTCTAGCCCGAAATGCGGGGTGTTACATTATCTCCCCCTTGGGATCATTCGTCCTCGAATGATGGGTAGGAACTTGTTGAAGCCTTAAAGGTATGGAATAACGCAGGCACGACATGTCTTCTAATAAAGAATACACTGATCTGAAACATGACCATATGGATGGAACTACTGATATTCTGAATTCTTATATCGGACATGCATATCTGATGCATGGAATACACGACTGGAGCTACTCATAAGCTGAGTTCTCATAATGAACATGCATACCTAATGTATGGATTTGTTATTGAGTTGTTCTCATGAACGCCGAACTGAATACACAGATAAGCTGAGCTTTTTCTATGGGACATGCATTTCTAATGCATATCTGACTGAACTGACGTGTGAACGTATGACCGAATACACAATGATAACTGGTGTGGAGCTTGTAATAAAAATCTATGCATGCAACTGAATGGGGTATCTACCCCTTGGGACCCTATGTCCCTCTATGAATGCTCAATTCACGAAGATGCTCAGAAAACTGAGGCAATGCACTAGGCACCTACAAATTTAATCATATCTGAACATCTGGAATCTAAAACGAGCACATGATGCATGAATTAACCTATACATCGCAAATACTAGTATACTCTATCTTGGAATAGTAACATATCTGAGATTTTGGGTAGCATGATTGAATGAAAAGACGAGAAAACAAGTCATGCGAATCTGACGGTTAAACTGATTTTCTGACCACATAGACTGAACTACACTAGAGGCTTATACTCAATCTGGAGTATCTTATGAACACTCTTCCTTACGAAGTCCTGGTAGCATTAGATAGCAAAATATTTGGGCATGAGTCACACTAGACATCCGACTATAGGATCCCAACATTGACACTGTTCTATAGTATGGAACATAGGCATATATCTCATAAACTAGGGTAGAATTTTCAGGCCTTAGTCAATGCGACTTCTTACTTTCAAGCTTAGCACACTTCTCGAGTATCCCTTAACTATACTATTCCCTATAAATATCATATTCATTTAATTCAGCTTAAAATTCTCATATGAGCATTGACAAATTTTTTTCTACTAATGTCTAAAATAGCTTCATCCTTACACCGCGATCAAGCCTAACTCTAAGTCACAAAAATACAACATGCTACACTACGCTATTATTCTAAACCATATGACGCCACCTTCTATATCTCTTTTAAAGATCGCATCCTAAGCATAGCATGTCTTACCACTTCAATGACTACTCTGAACTCTTAATATGAAGTCGCTAATGCATATTGCGACCTTCCACTACAATCCCAAAACGTCATTCAAGCCTAATTTATAACCGCATGTTAACTTCAAGGCAACCACCCATAAATACATACTTCACATAGTTTCTAAACCATTATCAATATAACTCCCACGCGCTATCCTAAAAACATACACACACAAACTTTTCCACTAACCATCACATGTATCAAAGATTGGCCCAAAATCTCACTTCATACTTATGGCCTTATCTATATAAATGTACTATGATCTTCCATCAACAAGAACATTTACATCATCACCACTATCATTGCATAGGGAGGTCACTAAAAGGTTAAAACATAAAACCCTGAAGCATGAGAAGATTTTTATATGGAACTGAACACACTATAAAGAGTGAGTACATGCGTCATGAGTTGCATGACCTCAACTAGAGTTTCTAACATAAGGAATGTAATTCCGACTACTTGAATGAAGTAGAACTCATTATCTTGGAACTGGAAGAGTACGTGGCTCTCTATCATATACAGGAATCACGAACTATGATCACGGAACTAAAACGTAAAGCTTGAGTAGGCATTGGGATCACTGAAAAATACTAAGATAGGAATGGGTTGAGTCTCACTCTCACTTTCTGACGTTCTCTGTCGTCATGACATCACTACTAGAATCTGAGAACCTGACTTGGTTATTCATTCTATCATCTCCCCCTTAGCTTCAAACCATCATCTTAAGTTGTGGGAGATACCGTATTAGACTTTAAACTTAACTGCACTCTGGGGTATGAAAAACGACAATACACGTAATCAATATAAATTGACCCTAATGACTACATCTGGAAGTGGAAAAACCTACTACAAATACCGCCTTCTGAGACAAACTCTATCATTCTGTAACCCCAATAGTCATCATCTATTACTCGAACACTTACTAACTTCGAATCTTCATGAGTATCCCCAAAGTTGAAGCGCACACCCTCTAGTACCTCTACTCTTATTTCTATTAGTACAACTTTCAAGGCACTCGCCACACATCAACTCAACGGTACCACTAGTCACACACAACATGTAGTAGCATTAGAATAAATACCGCCGTTTTAAACCACCCTGGGCATACTTCTACATCATACATACACCGTCATACTTCATTACAAATCAATTTAAACTTAAGCCATTTCACACACCGTTCAAGCCTATTAGATCACTTTCATATAACTAACATCATTGATCAAGAAATCATCACATCCACCTTTATGAACTTCAACTATTCAAACTTAATATCTAGTGCTATGCATGACTTACAACCCAACCTTACACAAAATTTTTACTTGGAAACTATAAGTAAACATCACGAAACACTAGTGCACTAGAACTTCATAACCACAATAATCTATCATGACCTAACGGTTTACCTTATCATCATTCCGTTAGCATGTACTATTTCAGCACCTCAAGCCTACTAAATTAATCCCACAAAATATGCATCAACAAACTCTTGCCACTATTTACCACCACACCATTTCAATTCAAGCCTATAGTTTAGTATCAATCATTTACCACCAATGGAGAATGCAACATAATATAAATATACTAATCCATCATATTGGGATATTCTACCCAAATATCTCAAAAATCTACTACATACCTTCTCACAAGTAGCACTAGTTTACAACTACCAATGAAAAGAGGGTCAAGGGGGTTAAAGCCTCATAATAGACATGGTCAACCTTATCCTTATATTATAACCCCGTACAATCGTATCTACTTATACTTCTTTCTCACATCACAATTACTTACCCAAGCGTACATTTACACTACCTTCAAAATCCACAACAACCATGAGTCTATACATATATTCAACCAACACAAGAACCACACGTTGAGTGACAAATTGTTAGTGAATCGAAAGAGCCCCACACGGCTTCACTAGACTTTTTAGTTTCACCAACACGATGATAAAATATTTTCAAGAGATAGAAGCTTGTCACACAACATTCCATAATCTAAGGATACATATCTTACTCCGTAAGAATAAAAATCTGAGTTAAACGTTTCCCTCACAGACTACCATACAATCCACACATGCTGCTAGCTACCACATTAGTCTATCACCATAAGGGGTAAATCACCCTCACTCTCACTTCTAACTTTGTGACTTTACATCACCAACTTCTTGGTCTAATTTCATTACCAATAGGTCATGAAAACAAAACTTTGACTCATACTACTATTTGGGTGGAAATACAGTTCCAACATTCTACTACACATCATCCCCCCTTAATGTAACACCCCATACTTAATTACGTGCATTAGCCATGGTTATATGTGTTGGAGTATAAGTATTGATCCTAAGGTATATATGAGTTTAAGTATGAGTATTGATTATTTTGAGATGGTTTCAAGTGTATAGTTTGATTATATGTGTATAGGAATCGACTGTATTTATATCGGAATTTGCCCGTCGATGTTTCCATACGAAGTTTATTGAATAAGCTTTCCAACGATATAAATATTTCCAAAAACGGATAAGTTTCGGATATAATCGAGCACGTTCGAAACTATAAAACAGCGGCCGGGATAATTGTGAACAGTAAATGTGCAGGAAATTCAAACTACTGAGGCTTGCCAGTTTTTTGGGTCGACTTTGAACGGTCGTAACTCTCTCAATATAATGAACTGGGAGGGCTGCGACCTATCAAAAGAAAGATCTTTGAGTCTTATTTCCAATTAAATTGGTTTCATACAAATCCAACATCTGAGTAAGGAGTTATACTCGTTTTACTTCAGCCTCTCAAAACAGTTTTTTAGGGTCAACTTCAAACGATCATAACTCCTTGTAAAGGATGAACTGGGTGGCCTAATTTATATGAAATGAAAGCCCTTGAATTATCTATCCAAAGATACCAATTTCACCCAAATACGATATCGGAGCAAAGAGTTATGGCCGATTTACTTTAGCCTGTCAAAACAGTCCACCATGGACAGATTCGGATTTACTTAAATTTTTAAGGGCAATATGGTCATTTTCCATCATCTATTGGACGAAAATTGGTCATTATATAGATATAATTGGTCTTATATCCATCAATTATCATCATATTATTGAGAATAAGGAAACCCTAGCCTAATTTTAACTCCAATTATCTTGTGATTCAACCGTGGAAAGTCCAAATTGATTCCGTAGTTGTGTTCATCGTCTCGAGGGCTTCGAGAAGCATCCCTTATTTGTTCCAACAGGACTTCAAAATCAAAAGGGCCATTTTATGGTAAGAATGTAAATTATGTTGGTGTTATTTATATGAATATGTATATATATATATATATATATGCATGTGAGCATAAGAAGTATGCTATTTGATTGTTGTTGAAAGATGATTGGGAAATGATGTTGGATTATGTTGAATTGTGAAGGGATGATGTGGTATTGAAATGATGATTATATATATATATATATATACACATAAACCTATTGTTCAAGTTGGTTTTTGGAATGTTTTGCAAATAGTGGTTGTATGGAATTATGGAAGAGAATTGTGGTGTTGGGTTGCTAATACTAGATGCCAAATATTTCATTGTAGATGAGTGATTTGTAAAGGCGGGAAGTTGTATTGAATTGGTATCCGAATCTACAACGAGGTATGTAAAGCATACTCTAACAATGTTCTTTGGCATGAAAACACCAATGTTCCATCAAGTAAGATTCCAAGGTTGTCCAAAAACATGTATTGTTCTACATTACCAACGAAGTTGTTTCCATTCTATAAAGTGTAAAAATGTTTCATTGATATACCAAAAGGCTCCTATTCCATTGTTGTGATATTGATGATTCTGAAACACATTGTTGATGTACCAATGAGTCTTTATAACATCGTTATTGTATAGAAGGTCTATTACTTGATTCCTATTGATGTATCATTGTTCCAAAGGTACTATATTGGCATGAACACTAATGTAATAATCTCAAAAGCTTTTGAACTAAGTTGTTGGAAAGATCTCTTATGTGTGTTACTTGATATACGTGTGGGTGGTATCCCAGGGGCATAAGCCTAGCATGGGTCGATCCCTATTTATGTATTTATGGGTGGTATCCCAGGGGCATAAGCCTAGCATGGGTCGATCCCAGTTGATATGTACTGGAGGCAGCCTAATGGTCACAGTACGGTACAATATTGATTATTGTTAGGTGGTTGGAGGTTCGGGAGGAGGAGGTAATGGCGAATGATAATTGTAAAGAATGAAATGAACGAATGTATACCGTTCCACAAATGTGTTCGAATTCACGAATCCAATTCAGATTAATGATAATGTACATGATCCTAAAAGTGTTTATGAAGTGTGGTTCACTTCTATTATGATTTATTCACTTGCGTCTGATTTTCCTGATCCCCTATATTACATATGATTATTTACAGCTTTACATACTCAGTACATATTTCGTACTGACGTCCCTCACGGGGGACCTGTATTTCATGCTGCAGGCACAGGTGCTTCAGGTCATTCGCAGCATAGATAGGAGCCAGATCATACAGCTATTGTTGGTGAGCTCCAGTTTGCTTCGGAGCTTTCCGAGTCGGTTCCTTATATTTTGTTATTGTACAGGAGTCATGTGTGGGCGGGGGTTTGTCCCGACCCTAGTTATGTCATGTATATCCTAGAGGCTTTGTAGACATAAGGAAGGGTCAAGTCAGGGGAGTTTATATAGTGATGTTATATTTGTATATGTGGTGGCCCCGACGGCCAAGTATTATATTATATATATATATTTGTGCGTGTTGTGCTGATACAGGGAATTAGACCCTTTTGTATGTAACGAAGTGCTGCCCAAATTTTTGGTGAATGTAAGGGAAAGTACAGGTATTTGAACGGGTTCTCCCGGGCCTTCTCGGCTTCGGGTGCCAGTCCGGCCCGATGGGATTTTGGGGCGTGACAAAAGTGGTATCAGAGCGGTTCGTCCTAGTGAGTCTACAAAGCCGTGTCTACGTAGAGTCTTGTTTATCGGTGTGTTGTGCACCACATCTATAAACAGGAGGCTATGGACATTTAAGAATTGTTTCTTTTCTTCATGTCTTAGATCGTGCGATAGAGCTTATATTGTATATGAAGTCATAGTTGACCACTGAATCAGTTTGTTCCTCTTATTATAGTAATGATGCCGGTTACCAGAAGCAAAAATACCGGTAAGCAAGTAGATGTGGCTGCCGGAGAGGGGACTAGTAAGTCACCCACTATACCAGCTAATCAAAGTGAGGCTCCAGCTGAGCATGCATCAGAAACTTCCCCCAGTCCGGAAGAAATAAGGGAGAGGAGAACTATATCCCCAGAGCCACCTATTAATGTTGTTGATCAAGATCTTAGAAATGCAGTGCAACTTTTGACTCGTATAGTTGCTGGGCAAGCTATTCCTGCCGCGGGTTCTAGCGGTACTGATAGGGCGGCTAGTCTTCGGACGCAAGATTTTCTTAAGATGGATCCGCCTACTTTTACCGGATCCGATCTTAAAGAAGATCCGCAGGACTTTATTGATCAGATCCAAAGGGCCCTAGAGGTGATGCACGTATCGGGCAGAGAGACAGTGGAGTTAGCCGCGTATAGATTCAAAGGTGAGGCTATATATTGGTATGAAGACTGGAAACGGTCAAGGGGCATTGATGCACCCCCAGCTACTTGGAAAGAGTTCAAAGAGGCATTTATTGATCATTATCTTCCATATGAGACTCGTCAGGCCCGTGCGGATCAGTTCTTAAATCTTCGGCAGGGTAATACAAGTGTGAGGGAGTATAGTCTTCGATTTAATTCCTTGTCCAGATATGCTCCTAATGTTATAGCTACTATGGATGACAGAGTTCATCGGTATGTGAATGGATTGGATTCGTATTTGGTTAGGGATTGTACTATTGCTGCACTGAATAAAGACATGGATATAGCTAGGATCCAAGCATTTGCACAGAAAATGGAAGATCAGAGGCAAAGAAGAAGAACACAGGAATTTGAAAGCGGATCTTCGAAGAGGGCCAGATCTACAGGGCAGTTTATGGCGCCACAGGGAGGTTTTAGACCTCAATTTTCTGCTAGACCACCTAGGCCATTATTTTCTTATTCTGCAGCTAGTGCTCCACCACAGCATCAGGGGTTCAGAGGCAGTCAATTTGGGCAAAGAAGTGAGGGTCATAGTTCGCGATCTGTGGGTTATCATGGGCAAAGGAATATGAGCCAATCGAGACCTGCTCGAGAGCCATGCAATAAATGTGGAAGGCATCATATGGGCGTATGTCGAATGGGAACAAATGTTTGTTATTGGTGCGGTATGATGGGGCATATGATGAGAGAATGCCCACAAAGGAGCGCAGGTGGCATAGCACGACCTTCAGGATCAGCTGTTGCATCATCGTCACCGGTATCTTATTCTGGTAGGGGTGCACGACCTGTGGGTCACGCTAGTAATGAAAAAAGAGTCGCCAGTTCCAGCGGGACTCAGAATTGTACTTATGCTTTAGCGGATCGACAGAATCTAGAGGCTTCCCCAGATGTGGTTACGGGTACGTTGTCCATATTTTCATTTGATGTATATGCTCTAATTGATCCCGGTTCTACATTATCATATGTTACTCCTTTGGTTGTTGGAAAGTTCAAAAGGACCCCCGAATTGTTAGATAAACCGTTGGAAGTGTCTACCCCGGTTGGGGAATCTATTATTGCTAGAAGAGTTTATAAAGATTGTGTAGTAACTGTGTGTGGTCGAGACACGATGGCCAATCTTGTGGAACTAGAAATGGTAGATTTTGATGTTATAATGGGTATGGATTGGTTGGCGTCTTGTTATGCCAAAATTGACTGTTGTACGAAAAAGATGTATTTACATTTTCCTGATGAAGCAGTTATTGAATGGCAAGGTAAGATTGGCGCACCAAGAGGTAGATTTATTTCTTATTTCAAAGCGAGAAAAATGATTTCCAAGGGCTACATATGTCATTTAGTTAGAGTAAAGGATACGGAATCGGAATCATCAGATCTTCACACGGTACCAGTGGTAAATGAATATCCTGATGTATTCCCTGAAGATCTTCCAGGTTTGCCTCCTGAACGAGAAGTAGAGTTTGGTATTGATGTAATACCAGGCACCCAACCAATCTCCATTCCTCCGTATAGAATGGCCCCAGCAGAATTACGAGAATTGAAAGAGCAATTGAAAGATTTGCTAGAGAAGGGATTCATAAGGCCTAGTATGTCCCCCTGGGGAGCACCAATGTTATTTGTGCGCAAAAAGGATGGCTCGCTGAGGATGTGTATTGATTATCGGCAATTAAATAAGGTGACTATTAAGAATAAATATCCTCTCCCAAGAATTGATGATTTATTTGATCAGTTACAGGGCGCCAAGTGTTTTTCTAAGATTGATTTGAGGTCAGGTTACCACCAAGTGAGGGTCAAAGAAAAAGATATACCCAAAACAGCTTTCCAAACAAGGTATGGTCATTATGAGTTTCTAGTTATGTCATTTGGGCTAACAAATGCACCTGCAGCTTTTATGGATTTGATGAATAGGGTGTTTAAGCCATTCCTGGATGTATTTGTGATAGTTTTTATAGATGATATTCTAGTTTATTCTAGATCAGAAGAGGACCATGCCAATCACTTACGACAGACATTGCAGACTCTTCGTGATTGTAAGCTTTATGCAAAGTTCTCTAAATGTGAGTTTTGGTTAAATTCGGTGGCATTTTTGGGTCATATTGTATCTAGTGAAGGGATAAAAGTTGATGCTCAAAAGATAGAAGCTGTGAAGAACTGGCCAAGGCCCACAACGCCTACGGAGATTCGTAGTTTTCTCGGGTTGGCCGGTTATTATAGGAGGTTTGTTAAAGACTTTTCTTCCATTTCAGCACCCTTAACCAAGCTAACCCATAAAGCATCCAAATTCCAATGGAATGATGCGTGTGAGGAGAGTTTTCAAGAATTGAAGAATAAGTTGACTTCTACACCCGTATTGGTACTTCCAGAAGGTACAGAAGGGTATACAGTGTATTGTGATGCTTCCAGAATTGGTTTAGGATGTGTATTGATGCAGCATGGTAAGGTAATAGCATATGCTTCTAGACAATTGCGGCCACATGAGAAAAATTATCCTACACACGATCTTGAGCTGGCAGCAGTTATTTTTGCTTTAAAGATATGGCGCCACTACTTATATGGGGTTCATGTTGATATATATACTGACCATAAGAGCTTGCAATATATTTTTAATCAGAAGGATCTAAATTTAAGGCAGCGGAGATGGCTTGAACTATTAAAGGACTATGATGTTGATATCTTGTATCATCCAGGGAAAGCAAATGTGGTAGCTGATGCGTTAAGTCGTAAGGCTATGATGGCGCCTATAGAAAGGCAAGGGATGGTTAAAGATCTTCACCAGTTAGCTAGTTTGGGAGTTCGCCTTCTTGAAACTCCGAATAAAGAGCTTATCGTACATAATGCTGCGGAATCTTTATTAGTAGCTGAAGTGAAAGAGAAGCAATATGCAGATCCTATTTTATTACAGCTTAAGGAGAACGTTCAGAGTGGTGCGACCAAGGCATTTGAGCTTACGCGAGAAGGAGTACTTCAGTGCCAAAACCGATTGTGTGTGCCGGATGTAGACAGGCTAAGAAAGAAGATTATGACAGAGGCACATTTTTCAAGGTATTCCATTCATCCAGGATCAACCAAAATGTATCAAGATTTGAAAGATATGTATTGGTGGAATGAAATGAAGAAGAGCATTGCAGAATTTGTAGCTGAATGTCCAAATTGCCAACGAGTTAAAGTGGAACATCAAAAGCCCGGAGGCTATATGCAATGCATAGATCTTCCAATTTGGAAGTGGGACATGATCAACATGGATTTTGTTACAGGTTTGCCTCATACAGCTCAGAAATTTGATTCTATATGGGTGATTGTGGATAGGCTTACTAAATCCGCACATTTCTTACCCGTTAAGACCACTTACACAGTTGAAGAATATTCGAAGCTGTATGTTAAAGAAATAGTCCGATTACATGGAGTGCCAACTTCTATTATATCGGATCGGGGAACTCAATTTACTGCAAACTTTTGGAAGTCTTTCCAACGGTGTTTGGGAACACAAGTGAATCTGAGTACAGCTTTTCACCCTCAGACGGATGGACAAGCAGAGCGCACCATTCAAACACTTGAAGATATGCTACGAGCATGTGTTATAGATTTTAAAGGCAGCTGGGATGATCATTTACCTCTTATTGAGTTTGCCTACAATAATAGCTATCATTCAAGTATCAAAATGGCACCATATGAAGCTTTATATGGGAGAAAGTGTAGATCACCAATAGGATGGTTCGAAGCGGGTGAAACTCTTATGTTCGGACCGGACCTTGTGTATCAAGCCATAGAAAAAGTGAAGGTGATTCAGGAACGGTTGAAAACAGCCCAAAGTCGGCACAAGTCATATGCGGATAGTAGAAGAAGAGAGCTAGAATTTTCGTTAGGCGATTGGGTATTTTTGAAGGTATCGCCAATGAAAGGGGTGATGAGATTTGGCAAGAAAGGAAAGTTGAGTCCACGATATATAGGCCCGTATAAGATTATTCGAAGATGTGGGCAAGTTGCTTATGAATTAGAGCTACCTCAGGAACTCTCATCAGTGCATCCAGTATTTCATGTATCGATGCTTCGAAAGTGCATCGGAGATCCGTCCCTTATTACTTCTACTGAAGATGTGAAAGTAACAGAAGATCTTACCTATGAGGAGATGCCTATTGCTATATTAGATCGTCAAGTTAAGAAGATGAGAAATAAAGAAGTAGCATCGGTGAAAGTACTTTGGAAAAATCAACAAAGGGAAGAGATTACATGGGAAGCGGAGGAAGCAATGAAATCGAAATACCCTTATTTGTTTAAAGGTGAAAAAGAAGTGCAAGGAGGGCAACTGGAACACTAACAAGTGAGTTTTTACATATGCATAATATCTATATGATGACGTGAATATCAATTATGAATTCGAACTTGTTTCGGCTAAATAACTACATTTACATTCGAGGACGAATGTCCTTAAGGGGGGAAGGATGTAACACCCCATACTTAATTACGTGCATTAGCCATGGTTATATGTGTTGGAGTATAAGTATTGATCCTAAGGTATATATGAGTTTAAGTATGAGTATTGATTATTTTGAGATGGTTTCAAGTGTATAGTTTGATTATATGTGTATAGGAATCGACTGTATTTATATTGGAATTTGCCCGTCGATGTTTCCATACGAAGTTTATTGAATAAGCTTTCCAACGATATAAAGATTTCCAAAAACGGATAAGTTTCGGATATAATCGAGCACGTTCGAAACTATAAAACGGCGGCCGGGATAATTGTGAACAGTAAATGTGCAGGAAATTCAAACTACTGAGGCCTGCCAGTTTTTTGGGTCGACTTTGAACGGTCGTAACTCTCTCAATATAATGAACTGGGAGGGCTGCGACCTATCAAAAGAAAGATCTTTGAGTCTTCTTTCCAATTAAATTGGTTTCATACAAATCCAACATCTGAGAAAGGAGTTATACTCGTTTTACTTCAGCCTCTCAAAACAGGTTTTTAGGGTCAACTTCAAACGATCATAACTCCTTGTAAAGGATGAACTGGGTGGCCTAATTTATATGAAATGAAAGCCCTTGAATTATCTATCCAAAGATACCAATTTCACCCAAATCCGATATCGGAGCAAAGATTTATGGCCGATTTACTTTAGCCTGTCAAAACAGTCCACCATGGACAGATTCGGATTTACTTAAATTTTTAAGGGCAATATGGTCATTTTCCATCATCTCTTGGACGAAAATTGGTCATTATATAGATATAATTGGTCTTATATCCATCAATTATCATCATATTATTGAGAATAAGGAAACCCTAGCCTAATTTCAACTCCAATTATCTTGTGATTCAACCGTGGAAAGTCCAAATTGATTCCGTAGTTGTGTTCATCGTCTCGAGGGCTTCGAGAAGCATCCCTTATTTGTTCCAACAGGACATCGAAATCAAAAGGGCCATTTTATGGTAAGAATGTAAATTATGTTGGTGTTATTTATATGAATATGTATATATATATATATATATATATATATATATATATGCATGTGAGCATAAGAAGTATGCTATTTGATTGTTGTTGAAAGATGATTGGGAAATGATGTTGGATTATGTTGAATTGTGAAGGGATGATGTGGTATTGAAATGATGATTATATATATATATATATATACACATAAACCTATTGTTCAAGTTGGTTTTTGGAATGTTTTGCAAATAGTGGTTGTATGGAATTATGGAAGAGAATTGTGGTGTTGGGTTGCAAATACTAGATGCCAAATATTTCATTGTAGATGAGTGATTTGTAAAGACGGGAAGTTGTATTGAATTGGTATCCGAATCTACAACGAGGTATGTAAAGCATACTCTAACAATGTTCTTTGGCATGAAAACACCAATGTTCCATCAAGTAAGATTCCAAGGTTGTCCAAAAACATGTATTGTTCTACATTACCAACGAAGTTGTTTCCATTCTATAAAGTGTAAAAATGTTTCATTGATATACCAAAAGGCTCCTATTCCATTGTTGTGATATTGATGATTCTGAAACACATTGTTGATGTACCAATGAGTCTTTATAACATCGTTATTGTATAGAAGGTCTATTACTTGATTCCTATTGATGTATCATTGTTCCAAAGGTACTATATTGGCATGAACACTAATGTAATAATCTCAAAAGCTTTTGAACTAAGTTGTTGGAAAGATCTCTTATGTGTGTTACTTGATATACGTGTGGGTGGTATCCCAGGGGCATAAGCCTAGCATGGGTCGATCCCTATTTATGTGTTTATGGGTGGTATCCCAGGGGCATAAGCCTAGCATGGGTCGATCCCAGTTGATATGTACTGGAGGCAGCCTAATGGTCACAGTACGGTACAATATTGATTATTGTTAGGTGGTTGGAGGTTCGGGAGGAGGAGGTAATGGCGAATGATAATTGTAAAGAATGAAATGAACGAATGTATACCGTTCCACAAATGTGTTCGAATTCACGAATCCAATTCAGATTAATGATAATGTACATGATCCTAAAAGTGTTTATGAAGTGTGGTTCACTTCTATTATGATTTATTCACTTGCGTCTGATTTTCCTGATCCCCTATATTACATATGATTATTTACAGCTTTACATACTCAGTACATATTTCGTACTGACGTCCCTCACGGGGAACCTGCATTTCATGCTGCAGGCACAGGTGCTTCAGGTCATTCGCAGCATAGATAGGAGCCAGATCATACAGCTATTGTTGGTGAGCTCCAGTTTGCTTCGGAGCTTTCCGAGTCGGTTCCTTATGTTTTGTTATTGTACAGGAGTCATGTGTGGGCGGGGGTTTGTCCCGACCCTAGTTATGTCATGTATATCCTAGAGGCTTTGTAGACATAAGGAAGGGTCAAGTCAGGGGAGTTTATATAGTGATGTTATATTTGTATATGTGGTGGCCCCGACGGCCAAGTATTATATTATATATATATATTTGTGCGTGTTGTGCTGATACAGGGAATTAGACCCTTTTGTATGTAACGAAGTGCTGCCCAAATTTTTGGTGAATGTAAGGGAAAGTACAGGTATTTGAACGGGTTCTCCCGGGCCTTCTCGGCTTCGTGTGCCAGTCCGGCCCGATGGGATTTTGGGGCGTGACACTTAAGCAAGACATTTGTAACATAAATTTGAAGGGGACTAAATGCAATTAATACCTCAAGATGAAAAGCACGATTCCATCAGGATCAATGTTTACATCGGAATCAATACACATTGAAGCACTAACGGATTCTTAGTCCTTGCACAAATTTTAACTCTTATATGGTTCAATCAGAAAGTGTCGTACCATTTAGATTCTAAACTTCTGTACTTGAATCACCTTAATAATGAGACATATCTGAGGACATTAGAGTAAGGAAATAATGTGGGATGACTTTTTACTTTCGTATGGGCGACACCATAGCACGAATTAGAGTATGAAAGAGGAACATTCTGACTCTATTGCACGAACTAGAACGTGAAGAAAAAGAGACATTCCTAAACGCCTAGTAGTCTCCTGCTTATAAGTGTGGCACACTGCATACCCATAAACAAGACTCTACCCGACGCGATTTCGCAGACACCCTAGGACCATGAACCATGCTTTGATACCAAATTTGTCATGATCCGAGCCTAGGCCCTAGCCGTGACGAGCATCCCGAACCATGAAGGCCCAGAACACCCATTCTCTATTTGGTTATCATGCACAACATTCATAATCATAATAAAATGCGGAAAACATGGTCAAGTTCTTCAACATTTCTGAATAATACTATTTGACATCAGTCTGCGAAATCTCTACTAAGAACATAAACCTTTGTCTGAAAAGAAGCTGGGACAAGGCCCCCAGTAAACCAAAAACATAATAAATAAGATAGTGTCTGACATAATTAGGCCTTCCGAATAATAAAAGGCTCACCACTGTGAGATCAAGTCTGCAAACCCGAGAATGTCTACTGAGTAGCTGGACCCCTAGACTGTGCCTCAGAACCTGGAAGGAGGGGGGTCAGCACAAAGGTACTGGCACGCGAAGCAATCCAAAAGTAGTATAATGGAACATACATATATATATATATATTAAGGGAAAGCAATTTTTTCATCAAGACATCATGTATAAAACTGTTTCTGAAAAACACATGGGCACTTTCTGAAAACATGCAACCTGTCTGTTCATTTCAAATCATGATCTGTGTTTTACTTCTGAGTTAGGTGGTATTCCCCTACAAGTCTGAATATTCCACGGGCTGTATGGAATCCGCCATTGACTCGGCGGGGAAACCCCCAACCCAAGTGTGCCGCAAGGGCTGGAGTGTCTGAGTCTGATACGCCACAGGACATTTAAGTCAGCGCATAATAATATACTCGGGTCGGCAAACCACGGTTTTAGGCAAATAGTTGTCTGAAACTCCCGCCTTCTTAAGGGAACCACCTAAGCTCTCTTTATGCCCTATTTTAGCCTTTTCTGAACATGTATCATTCTGAAATTTCTAAATCATGAGAGTCTGATAAAAATCTGATTTCTGAACTAGTCTGTGTCTGTTATGGCATTTGTCTGAGTTGGTATAGTCATACCAAAACTTGCAAGTCCTATTTCTGAGTCATAATGTATTAAGCAAGAGCTTTCATTCAAAACATAGTTTAGACCACCAAAACATGTAATTTGCATTAAAGATGTCATGTTCCGAAACTCAAGTCAAATCCATGCAAAACTTTCATCAAACATATGGTGGTCATGTGCATTTTTGGCAAAACCATGCATTCTTTCATTATATGCATATTCAACATTCACAACCCTCTCTTTCGTGTTCAAAACATTGTATATTACGTGAAACATGGAAAAATTTACATTAAGAGAGAGGTTTCATGAAAATCATGCTTTAAATTCATATTTCAGGACAAACACATATATATATATACATATAACTTTCAAATCACTTTGGGGGAAAGCCAAAAGGCCAAAACAATATCATTAAAGCTTCTGAAACATGAGTATGTACATGAATTCGAAAACCCAATCCTTAAAATATGATTTCTATGCCCATGAGATTTTAGGAAAACCCCGCGTACCTTATTCTCCACGAATTTTTGGTGTCTATCGAAGCCTACGTCGAGAGGATTCCGAATCTGTAATTTGTTTCACGAAGAAGTTTCGGAATGATCGGTCCTTCAAGCTTATTTTCTCAAACCCTAGTTTCTCCTTCTCTTAAGTTCTTGAAGGATTAGATTTTGGGATTTTATAGGAGGCTTCAATGTTGTTAATAGGCCCAAATCCGTTTAGGAGTGGGTAAGGATGATTTTGGGTTTTGTAAGGACTAACTTGCACTTAAAGTAACTCAAAACAGAGTGTTTTCGTCACCTGAAATCATAACTATGCGCCGCCCTTTGCATTGCCTAAGTTTACATAGGCGCCGCCCTATGCATGGCCTATATTTGCATAGGCGCCGCCCTATGCATGGCCTATATGTGCATAGGCGACACATTCAACTTTGAAAGGCCATAACTTCTTCACCGGGTGTCCGTTTTAGGCGAATTTGGTATCATTGGAAAGCTTATTCAATTATATACAATTTGGTATATAGTAGGCCACCCAGTTCATCATATACAATGAGTTATGGTCAATAGAATTTGACACAAATTACAACGTCCACTAAAACTTAATCGATCGAAATGGTTTTAACTCGTCCTTGAGTTGAAGGACTTCTATGGTCTAAATTCATGCTCAAATGGATTCACATACTACAAAATTTATTAACATGCCAAATTGGTATAGGATTTAAGGCTCTGGGATTATCAACTCATCAGAGTCATATTTTTTTATTCTAGCCCAAAATACGGGGTGTTACAGAATGTGTTTCAATTTTGAATACATGAACTTTCTAAAGACATTTGACCACCAGGTGTTTGATGAAATTTCTGCATGAATTGAACTTTAAGTTTCGGAATATGAAATTCTTTACATCAGTTACATGTTTTGGTGGTCTAAACTATGTTTTGAATGAAAGCTCTTGCTTAATACATTATGGCTCAAAAAAATCATGACTTGCAAGTCTTGGTATGACGATACCAACTCAAACTAATGCCATATCAGACTCAGACTAACAGACATTTCAGACTTTCATGATTTTAGACATTCAGAATGTTGCATGTACAGAAAAGGTTAAAAATGGGCATACAGAGATGTTAGGTGGTTCCCCGAAGAGGGCTTGAGTTCAAGCGACTCATTGCCTAAAACCGTGGTTTGCTGACCCGGGTATACTATTATGCACTGACTTAAATGTCCTGTGGCGTATCAGACTCAGACACTCCAACTCTTGCGGCACACTTGGGTTGGGGGCTTCCCCGCCGAGTCAATGGCGGATTCCATATAGCCCGTGGAATATCAGACTTGTAGGGGAATACCACCTAACTCAGAAGTAAAACGCAGATCATGATTTGAAATGAACAGACAGGTTACATGTTTTCAGAAAGTGCCCATGTATTTTTCAGAAACAGTTTTATACATGATGTCTTGATGAAAAATTGCTTTCACTTAATATGTGTATATATATATATATATATGTATGTTCCATTATACTATTTTTTTGGATTGCTTCGCGTGCCAGTACTTTTGTGCTGACCCCCCCTCCTTCCAGGTTCTGAGGCACAGTCTAGGGGTCCAGCTACTCAGTAGACATTCTCGGATTTGCAGACTTGATCTCACAGTGGTGAGCCTTCTATTATTCGGAAGGCCTAATTATGTCAGACATTATCTTATTTATTATGTTTTTGGTTTACTGGGGGCCTTGTCCCAGTTTCTTTTCAGACAGATGTTTATGTTCTTAGTAGAGATTTCGCAGACTGATGTCAGATAGTATTATTCAGAAATGTTGCAGAACTTGACCATGTTTTCCGTACTCAGTTTCAATTCCGCATTTTATTATGATTATGAATGTTGTGCATGATAACCAGATAGAGAATGGGTGTTCCGGGCATTCATGGTTCGGGATGCTCGTCACGGCTAGGGCCTAGGCTCGGGTCATGACAAACTTGGTATCAAAGCACGGTTCATGGTCCCAGGGTGTCTGCGAAATCGCGTCGAGTAGAGTTCTGTTTATGGGTGTGTAGCGTGCCACACTTATAAACTGGAGGCTACTAGGCGTTTAGGAATGTTTCCCTTCTTTGTGATTTAGTTCGTGCTTCAGAGTCTAAACTGTCCCATTATTGGGTTGATTCAAGTGCAAAAAGTTTAGAGTATACATGATATAGTCCTTTTCGATTACGTTCTATAAGATTTTAAAAATTATGGAAAAACTCGATAGGAGTCTGTTAGTGCATCAATATATGCTGATTCTGATGTAAATATTGATACTGATGGAATCGTGCATTCCAGCTTAAGGTATTAAGTGTATATTGTCCCTCTCAAAATCTTGTTACAGTTGTGGACAATGTATAGCAGAATGTTGGAACTATATTTCTACCCAAATAGTAGCATAAGTTAAAGTGTTGTTGTCATGACCTATTGGTAGTGATATTGGACCAAGAAGTTGGTGATGTAAAGTCACAAAGTTAGAAGTCAGAGTGAGGGTGATTTTGTGTAAATGAATATTTCGGTTGAATAATCCATGTTTGAGGATGATTTACCCCTTTATAGTGATAAACTAATGTGGTAGCTAGCAGCATGTGTGGATTGTATGGTAGTCCATGGAGGAAGTGTTTTACTCAGATTTTTATTTATACAGAATAATATGTATATTCTTAGACCATTAAATATTAGGTGTCAATTTTCTATCCCTTGTAATATGTAATCTTGTTATCATGATGTTTTTGAAAAAAAATTAAAAAATTTAAAGTCTAGTGAAGCCGTGTGGGGCTCTTTCGATTCACTAGCATAGTTGTCTTGTCATCCATCTCATTTTCTTGTTCAAAATACAAAACCAAAGTCTAGTGAAGCCGTGTGAGGCCTGTTTCGATTCACTAGCAACTTGTTGTCCAACTTGTTGTTCTTTCATTGGTTTAATATATGTATGGCTGAATCTGTTTGCATGAGATAGAGTTGGTAATGAAGTGATTCATCCTTGTGTGTTATTAGTTGAAGGTAGAGAAGGAGTTGTTGGTCAGGGTGATTTGTTGATTGCTTGAATGTGGAAATGGCTATATTAGCGAGTAAGTTATGATTATAGACTCATGGTTGTTTGAGGAATTTGAAGGTAGTCTAAATGTATGAATGAGTGAGTAAGTATGAGGTGAGAAATCCGTATAAGTAGATACAATTGTACGGGGTTATAATATAATATTAAGGTTGACCATGTCTATTATGAGGCTTTAACCCCCTTGACCCTCTTTTCATTGGTAGTTGTAAACTAGTGCTACTTGTGAGAAGGTATGTAGTAGATTTTTGAGATATTTGGGTAGAATATCCCAATTTGATGGATTAGTGTATTTATATTATGTTGCATTCTTCATTGGTGGTAGATGATTGATACTAAACTATAGGCTTGAATTTAAATGGTGTGGTGGTAAATAGTGGCAAGAGTTTGTTGATGCATATTTTGTGGGATTAATTTAGTAGGCTTGAGGTGCTGAAATAGTACATGCTAACGGAATGATGATAAGGTAAACCTTTAGGTCATGATCGATTATTGTGGTTATGAAGTTCTAGTGCACTAGTGTTTCGTGATGTTTACTTATAGTTTCCAAGTAAAAATTTTGTGTAAGGTTGGGTTGTAAGTCATGCATAGCACTAGATATTAAGTTTGAATAGTTGAAGTTCATAAAGGTGGATGTGATGATTTCTTGATCAATGATGTTAGTTATATGAAAGTGATCTAATAGGCTTGAACGGTGTGTGAAATGGCTTAAGTTTAAATTGATTCGTAATGAAGTATAATGTTGTGGGTATGGTGTGTAAGTATGCCCAAGGCGATATGGAGTTGTGGCATTTCTCTAAGACTATTACATGTTGTGTGTGACTAGTGGTACCATGGAGTTGCTAGTTGGAAAAAGACTAGTTAGATGATATATGGTGTTCTAGATAGCCAAGTTAAGGAGCCTTGATTGATAGTGTTGAGCCTTTTGATGTGATCTCGATTCTCATGGTAGAGAGATATAAGTTTGGAGTAGCAATATTGGTATGCTAGGACGGAAGTGGTATGGTTCATCAAAGGCTTGGTGATATCCATGTTAAGTGTTAGAATCTAAGTTTGAGTTTTGAAGGTTGAACGGATAGAAATAAGTGTGCAAGCATTATACTTTGACTATTGGTGGCTATGGAAAGATAGAGTGTATCCCAGAAGGTAGTCATTCGGGTTGAGTTCTATGATATGCATGTATTGTCAATTTTTTCAGACCCTAGAGTGCAGTAAGTGTAGTTCAGTTAGAATCTGGTAAGGGATCTCCCAAACGCTAGATGATGACTTGAAGCTAAGTGGGAGATGATAGAACGAATAACCAAGTAAGGCTCTCAAATTCTAGTAGTGATGCAGTGTGATTTAGAACATCAGAAAGTAAGGGTGAATCTCAACCCATTCCTACCTCAATTTTTATTTTTTTTGTTATCCGGATGCTTACTCATGCCTTACGATGCAGTTCCGTGATAATAGTTCATGATTCCGGTATATGATAGAGAGTCACGTACTCTTCCAATTCCAAGATAATGAGTTCTAGTTCATTCAAGTAGTCGTAATCACATTCCTTATGTTATGAACTCTAGTTGAGGTCATGCAACTCATGACGCATGTACTCACTCTTTATAGTGTGCTCAGTCCCATATAAAGATCTTTTTCACGCTTGAGAGTCTTATGTTTTAACCTTTTAGTGACCCTTCCTATGCAATGATAGTGGTGTTGATGTAAATGTTCTTGTTGATGGAAGATCATAGTATGCTTGTTTAGATAAGGCCATAAGTATGAAGTAAGATTTGGGGCCAAGTCTTTGATACATGTGATGGTTAGTGGAAAAGTTTGTGTGTGTATGTTTTTAGGATAGCGCGTGGGAGTTATATTGATAGTAGTTTAGAAACTATGTGAAGTATCTACTTATGGGTGTTTGCCTTGAAGTTAACATGTGGTTATAAATTAGGCTTGAACGACGTTTTGGGATTGTAGTGGAAGGTCGCCATATGCATTAGCGACTTCATATTAAGAGTTCAGTGTAGTCATTGAAGTGGTAAGGCATGTTATGCTTAGGATGTGATTTTTAAAAGAGGTATAGAAGGTGGCATCATATGGTTTAGAATAATAGCGTGGTGTAGCATGTTGTATTTTGTGATTTAGAGTTAGGCTTCATCGCAGGGTAAGGATTAAGATATTTTAGACATTAGTAGAAAAAAAAACATTATCAATGCTCATATGAGAATTTTAAGCTGAGTTGAATGAATATGATATTTATAGGGAATAGTATAGTTAAGGGATATTAGGGAAGTGCTCTAAGACTTAAAGTAAGAAGTTGTATTGCCAAAGGTCTGAAAATTCTATCCTAATTTAGGAGTTATATGTCTATATTCCAGACTGCAGAGTAGTGTCAATGTTGTGATTTCCTCAGTGGGATGTTTTGTGTAATCCATACCCAAGATTCATGGTTCCCTATTACTGCTAGAGCTTCCTTAGAGAGAGTGTTGAAGAAAATACTCCAGTTAAGTATGAGGGTGTAGTATAATTCAGTCTGTATGGCCAATAAGTCAGTTTAGCAGTCAGATTCGCATGACTTGTTTTCTTGTCTTTGCACTTATTCATGCTACTCGAAATCTCAGACATGCTACTAGTCGAAGATAGAGTATACCAGTAGTTACGAGTATAGCCCAGTTCATGCATCATGCATTAAATTCAGATTCCAAATGTTCAGATAAGTGTATTTTTATTAGAGGACATGTCATGTCCGCGTTATTCCATATATTTAAGGCTTCAACAAGTTCCTACCCATCATTCGAGGACGAATGATCCCAAGGGGGAGATAATGTAACACCCTATAAAAGTCGTGCATGGATTAGCCTTTAATAGAGTGCCCTTAGACTTAAAAACTTGAAAATTTTTCTAAGTGTAATGAGGACTTAGAGTCATTTTAGTTGGCAATCTTCGGGATACAACTTTTCAACCTTCCCGACATCCGCTTTTAGATTTTCAAGTTGCGTTATGATCGGGAAATCTCATAGTACATCTCGGATAAGTTTCGGAATTTTTCGGAACGCATAAGGCTGCGTTTGGATTTAAAAACAGTAGCAAAACGCATAGACTATTGCCCAGTTTTCAGCATTTCAGGGTCAATTTCAAACGATCATAACTCCCTGTATATATTGAAATGTGTAAGCTTTAATATATCAAACAAAAGCTCTTCGAGTCTTCTTTCAATTGCAGTTGGTTTCATCCAATTTGAGTATATGAGTAAAAAGTTATAATCGATTTACTCCAGTTTACCAAACTGTCAACTGAGGGACAAATTTGACCTTAATTGTTCCTTAGGGGTATTTTGGTAATCCTCCACTCCTATATATACCACCAACACGGGATTTAATCCCTCAAACACCATAATACACATACTTTTCCCAAAATTGCTCAAGAACTCTCCCTAGGGTTTCAACATTAAAACCCAAGCAACTCAAGATTCAACCGCGGGTTCGTGAAACAAATTACAGATTTGGAATCCTCTCGACGTAGGCTTCGATAGACACCCAAAATTCGTGGAGAACAAGGTACGCGGGGTTTTCCTAAATTCTCATGGGCATAGAAAAATCATGTTTTAGAATAGGGTTTTAAATTATGTATATATATTTATGTGTAAGATGTTTTAACATCATTGTTTTGGTCTTTTGACCATCTCCAAAGCGATTTGACAGTTTATATACATATATGAATGAATGTGTTTCAATTTTGAATACATGAACTTGCTAAAGACATTTGACCACCAGGTGTTTGATGAAATTTCTGCATGAATTGAACTTTAAGTTTCGGAATATGAAATCCTTTACATCAGTTACATGTTTTGGTGGTCTAAACTATGTTTTGAATGAAAGCTCTTGCTTAATACATTATGGCTCAGAAAAATCATGACTTGCAAGTCTTGGTATGACGATACCAACTCAGACTAATGCCATATCAGACTCAGACTAACAGACATTTCAGACTTTCATGATTTTAGACATTCAGAATATTGCATGTACAGAAAAGGTTAAAAATGGGCATACAGAGATGTTAGGTGGTTCCCCGAAGAGGGCTTGAGTTCAAGCGACTCATTGCCTAAAACCGTGGTTTGCCGACCCGGGTATACTATTATGCACTGACTTAAATGTCCTGTGGCGTATCAGACTCAGACACTCCAACCCTTGCGGCACACTTGGGTTGGGGGCTTCCCCGCCGAGTCAATGGCGGATTCCATACAGCCCGTGGAATATCAGACTTGTAGGGGAATACCACCTAACTCAGAAGTAAAACACAGATCATGATTTGAAATGAACAGACAGGTTACATGTTTTCAGAAAGTGCCCATGTATTTTTCAGAAACAGTTTTATACATGATGTCTTGATGAAAAATTGCTTTCACTTAATATGTGTGTATATATATATATATATGTATGTTCCATTATACTATTTTTTTGGATTGCTTCGCGTGCTAGTAATTTTGTGCTGACCCCCCCTCCTTCCAGGTTCTGAGGCACAGTCTAGGGGTCCAGCTACTCAGTAGACATTCTCGGATTTGCAGACTTGATCTCACAGTGGTGAGCCTTCTATTATTCGGAAGGCCTAATTATGTCATACATTATCTTATTTATTATGTTTTTGGTTTACTGGGGGCCTTGTCCCAGTTTCTTTTCAGACAGATGTTTATGTTCTTAGTAGAGATTTCGCAGACTGATGTCAGATAGTATTATTCAGAAATGTTGCAGAACTTGACCATGTTTTCCGTACTCAGTTTCAATTCCGCATTTTATTATGATTATGAATGTTGTGCATGATAACCAGATAGAGAATGGGTGTTCCGGGCCTTCATGGTTCGGGATGCTCGTCATGGCTAGAGCCTAGGCTCGGGTCGTGACAGCATCAAGATGGAATCTTCAACCTGCTTCTCCTTTACTTCAGCACAAAGGGATGACTTAGCTAACTCATGAACAATCACCCCTCCGTCTTCGGAATCTAACAGTCGCACTCCCAGATTCGCAAGGCGGTGAATATCCTTCACCATCTCTTTCTTTTCTTCTTCTACATGAGAAAGGCTGCCCATAGACAACCTGCTGAGGGCGTCGGCTACAACATTTGCCTTGCCCAGATGGTAATGCAGGCTCATATCATAGTCTTTCAGAAGTTCCAACCACCGCCTCTGCCTGAGATTCAATTCTTTCTGCGAGAAAACATACTGTAGACTCTTGTGATCAGTGAAGATATCAACATGAACACCGTACAAGTAGTGCCGCCAAATCTTAAGGGCAAACACCACAGCCGCTAACTCCAAATCATGAGTAGGGTAGTTCCGCTCGTGCACCTTCAACTGCCTAGATGCATAAGCTACCACCTTACCATGTTGCATTAAAACGCAGCCAAGTCCCACACGGGACGCATCACAGTAAACCACAAAACCATCAACACCCTCGGGTAGAGTCAAAACAGGTGCAGTGGTCAGTCTGTCTTTCAACTTCTCAAAACTATTTTCACATAAATCAGACCACACAAACTTTACCTTTTTCTGAGTCAATTTAGTGAGTGGAGTCGCTATGGATGAAAAACTCTCTACGAACCTTCTGTAATAACCTGCCAAACCCAAGAAGCTCCAAATATCGGTTGGAGTCGTGGGTCTGGGCCATTTTCTCACTGCCTCAACTTTCTGGGGGTCCACTCTAATCCCGTCACTGGACACAATATGCCCTAAGAAGGCAATAGCATCTAACCAGAACTCACACTTGGAAAATTTGGCATACAACTGATGATCCTTAAGGGTCTGAAGAATGATTCGGAGGTGATCGGCATGATCCTCCTTACTCATAGAATAAATCAGAATATCATCAATAAATACAATGACAAAGGAGTCAAGAAACTGACGAAAAACTCTGTTCATAAGATCCATGAAGGCTGCAGGGGCATTAGTTAACCCGAAGGACATGACAAGAAACTCATAGTGACCATATCGGGTTCGGAAAACGGTTTTGGGAATGTCTGACTCCCTAACTTTCAACTGATGATAGCCTGAATGAAGGTCTATTTTTGAAAAACATCTAGCACCCTGAAGCTGGTCAAAAAGATCATCAATCCTAGGAAGAGGATATTTGTTTTTAATTGTGACCTTATTCAACTGACGGTAATCTATGCACATACGAAGGGAACCGTCTTTCTTACGCACGAAAAGTACAGGTGCACCCCAAGGAGATACACTGGGGCGTATAAATCCCTTATCTAGGAGGTCTGCTAGCTGCTCTTTCAACTCTTTTAGCTCTGCGGGAGCCATTCTATATGGCGGAATAGAAATGGGACGGGTATCTGGCAACACATCAATACCAAACTCTATCTCCCTATCAGGGGGTATCCCTGGGAGATCTTCGGGAAAGGCTTCTGGAAATTCATTCACCACAGGGACAGACTGAAGAGGAGGATTTTTAACTTTAGAGTCCTTGACTCGAATAAGTTGATACAAGCAACCCTTAGAAATGAGTTTTCGGGCTTTGAGATAAGATATAAAGTGCCCTTTGGGTGCTAAAGAATGTCCCTCCCATTCTATCATTGGTTCATTCGGGAAAGAAAAGGTAACTCTACGGGTCCTACAATCCAATATGGCATAGCATGAATGGAGCCAATCCATCCCTAAGATAGCATCAAATGCAACCATGTCTAACTCTATAAGGTCTGCCACCGTATCCCGACTACCAACAGTCACCACACAACCCCTATATACCCTTCTAGCAACGACAGAATCCCCCACCGGGGTAGAAACAGAAAAGGGTTCAGAAATCACACTGGGCTCAAACCCGAAACCAACAGCCACATAAGGGGTCACATAGGATAAGGTAGATTCGGGATCAAGTAACACACAGACATCACGGGAAAAGATTTGTAACGTACCGGTAACAATATCTGGGGAAGCTTCCGCCTCCTGGCGGTTGGTCATGGCATATAACCGGTTGCGACTGTTCCCGGCAGCTGATGTGGCGCCCTTCTGAGACGGGGGTGGCGCTGTGGAATTGCCCTGAAACTTCGCACCACCAGCACTCCTCCTAGCAGATGGACAGTCCCTCTGAAAGTGGCCTGACTGACCACATGAATAACATACAAGTGTGCCTAACTGACATTTCCCCGGATGATTCCTACCACAATTTTCACATCGCGGGTAAGTGCGATGCTGCTGAGCCACACTACCCTGCGACTGAGTATCTGGTGCTCTAGATCCATGAGGAGTCTGAAAGCTCTGAGTCTGTCTGTCTGCAGGGGGTCTGGGCGTTGGGGCGCTGGCTGCTGACTGTGTATTATTCCAAAACCTCTTCTTATTCGACCACCTATTTCCCCAGTTACCACTCTGCGGCTGACTCTGGTGCTGGTCCGCAGATTTGACTCTCTTGGCCTGTCTGTCCTTCTCTCTAGATTCAGCGATCTTTCTCTTCTTCTCTTCCACCTGCTGCATATGGACTGTCAGTCTAGCAAAGTCTAACTCCCTATTCAACATTGCCCCCTGGCACTCAAGTACCAGGTTATCGGCAAGTCCGGATGCAAATTTCCTCATTCGGGCTCTCATATTGCTAGTCAATTCTGGTGCATAGCGGGCTAGTTGATTAAACTTCAGAGTGTACTCCTGTACACTCATACTGCCCTGCTTCAGATTCATGAACTCTTCTGCTTTGGCCTCCCTCAACTCCAGAGGAAAGAATCTGTCAAGGAAAGCTTCTACAAACTCACCCCAAACTGTAGGCTCAGCACTCTCACCTTTTGCATCTTCCCAGTCTGCATACCACTGATTTGCAACATCCTTAAGCTGATAAGTTGCCAATTCCACTCCTTCAATCTCATCTACATGCATTACCTTAAAGATCTTCTCCATTTCATCCACGAACTCCTGTGGATCTTCCTCCACCTTTGTACCAGTGAACTTAGGTGGATTCATCTTCATGAAATGCCCGACTCTAGTAGCCTCAGACGTAACGGATGCAGACCCAACATCTTCCGATCGTTGAGCCTAGTTATCTACCAGATGTGTCAGCATATGGATAGACTGTCTGAACTCTGCATTTGAGATATCTCTCTGAGCAGTTGGGGGACGATTGACATTAGTCCGCGGAGCCCGAGGTGGACTGGTTGGGACTGGAGGGACTCCCGGAGTAGGGACAGGTTCTGGCGTGGAAGCTCTATTACGGGTCCGCATCCCATGGGTGGGACGGACCTCATCTGCCTGAGCACTCTGATCGATGTTGCGACGGGGAGGCATAGTCCTGTTTCTGAAATACAAGAGATCATTGATTAGGGGACATTTTAGACTCTGAAGCACGAACTAAATCACAAAGAAGGGAAATATTCCTAAACGCCTAGTAGCCTCCTGTTTATAAGTGTGGCGCGCTACACACCCATAAACAGAACTCTACTCGACGCGATTTCGCAGACACGCTGGGACCATGAACCGTGCTTTGATACCAAGTTTGTCACGACCTGAGCCTAGGCCCTAGCCGTGACGAGCATCCCGAACCATGAAGGCCCGGAACACCCATTCTCTATCTGGTTTTCATGCACAACATTCGTAATCATAATAAAATGCGGAATTGAAACTGAGTACGGAAAACATGGTCAAGCTCTGCAACATTTCTGAATAATACTATCTGACATCAGTCTGCGAAATCTCTACTAAGAACATAAACATATGTCTGAAAAGAAACTGGGACAAGGCCCCCAGTAAACCAAAAACATAATAAATAAGATAATGTCTGACATAATTAGGCCTTCCGAATAATAGAAGGCTCACCACTGTGAGATCAAGTTTGCAAATCCGAGAATGTCTACTGAGTAGCTGGACCCCTAGACTGTGCCTCTGAACCTGGAAGGAGGGGGGTCAGCACAAAAGTACTGGCACGCGAAGCAATCCAAAAAAATAGTATAATGGAACATACATATATATACATATTAAGTGAAAGCAATTTTTCATCAAGACATCATGTATAAAACTGTTTCTGAAAAATACATGGGCACTTTCTGAAAACATGTAACCTGTCTGTTCATTTCAAATCATGATCTGTGTTTTACTTCTGAGTTAGGTGGTATTCCCCTACAAGTCTGATATTCCACGGGCTGTATGGAATCCGCCATTGACTCGGCGGGGAAGTCCCCAACCCAAGTGTGCCGCAAGGGTTGGAGTGTCTGAGTCTGATACGCCACAGGACATTTAAGTCAGCGCATAATAGTATACCCGGGTCGGCAAACCACGGTTTTAGGCAATGAGTCGCTTGAACTCAAGCCCTCTTCGGGGAACCACCTAACATCTCTGTATGCCCATTTTTAACCTTTTCTGTACATGCAACATTCTGAATGTCTAAAATCATGAAAGTCTGAAATGTCTGTTAGTCTGAGTCTGATATGGCATTAGTCTGAGTTGGTATCGTCATACCAAGACTTGCAAGTCATGATTTTTCTGAGCCATAATGTATTAAGCAAGAGCTTTCATTCAAAACATAGTTTAGACCACCAAAACATGTAACTGATGTAAAGGATTTCATATTCCGAAACTTAAAGTTCAATTCATGCAGAAATTTCATCAAACACCTGGTGGTCAAATGTCTTTAGCAAGTTCATGTATTCAAAATTGAAACACATTCATTCATATATGTATATAAACTGTCAAATCGCTTTGGAGATGGTCAAAAGACCAAAACAATGATGTTAAAACATCTTATACATAAATATATATACATAATTTAAAACCCCATTCTAAAACATGATTTTTCTATGCCCATGAGAATTTAGGAAAACCCCGCGTACCTTGTTCTCCACGAATTTTGGGTGTCTATCGAAGCCTACGTCGAGAGGATTCCAAATCTGTAATTTGTTTCACGAACCCGCGGTTGAATCTTGAGTTGCTTGGGTTTTAATGTTGAAACCCTAGGGAGAGTTCTTGAGCAATTTTGGGAAAAGTATGTGTATTATGGTGTTTGAGGGATTAAATCCCGTGTTGGTGGTATATATAGGAGTGGAGGATTACCAAAATACCCCTAAGGAACAATTAAGGTCAAATCTGTCCCTCAGTTGACAGTTTGGTAGACTGGAGTAAATCGATTATAACTTTTTACTCATATACTCAAATTGGATGAAACCAACTGCAATTGAAAGAGGACTCGAAGAGCTTTTGTTTGATATATTATAGCTCACACATTTCAATATATACAGGGAGTTATGATCGTTTGAAATTGACCCTGAAATGCTGAAAACTGGGCAATAGTCTATGCGTTTTGCTACTGTTTTTAAATCCAAACGCAGCCTTATGCGTTCCGAAAAATTCCGAAACTTATCCGAGATGTACTATGAGATTTCCCGATCATAACGCAACTTGAAAATCTAAAAGCGGATGTCGGAAAGGTTGAAAAGTTGTATCCCGAAGGTTGCCAGCTAAGAATGAGTCTAAGTCATTTCAACACTTAGGAAAAATTTTAAACTTAAGTCTAAAGCTCAGAAATTACAGTCTAATACATGCATGACTTTTACGGGGCGTTACAACATTACAACAGGACCTGGCAGCAAGACCAATCCTTCTCCAACTAATTTGATTAAGCTGGAGAAACTTCAAAACTTATATCCAGTAGTTCCGTCTCTCATCTTCAGTGTTAGACAAGAATCAAGATCACCAATAACCACAACCAAAACTCAGCGTACCGATTCTACTTCTTTAACACCGTCAGAGTAGTAGCTAAGGGCCTTACTCACCTTTGATTGTCTTCAATAGTGATTTCTACCAGCATTACAACTGCAGGGATCGAAAGAATTAATACATTGAGCACATAGAATGCAAAATTGCTTTCAGAATAGCTCGATCAAGAGCTCTTCAAGAAGAAAAGTAACATGGATACATGTTGCGTTTGTGAAATACAGGGAGGAGAAGCTTAAATCTCAAAAAGAATTATTTTGCGGGCATAACTTAGCCAGATTTTTGTAAGGCAAGATGCACTCTTTACTCTAAAGAAGAAGTGCAGAAGTCACTACGTACAAATGTTATGCTCCCCCAGTTTCTTCTCAAAGCACTTGTGTGTTTAAAATTTGATAGACTTACTTTCAGTTTTAGCCAGATTTCAAGTTTGATATGACATTGTTTTGACTCTTTCGCTCCTTGATAATTGACCAGGTTCAATCAAAACGAGTCAGATATTTGCTTAAATTGTTTCTTTTGGTTTGTTGTCCTCTTGGCTTCACATCCCCAGTACTCCTTAACCTTTATCTTAAGGATTTCCAAACTCAGTTTTTGAAATCTTTCAGAGACTTTTAAAAACCTTATCATTGATTTTGGTAAAACTCAAACAGATTTTTCGGAATGTCTACCCCATTCCACAACTTGTCCAAAATTTCCTGGCGAACAAACACACAGGAAATTACATACAAATGTATAATTGCAAATTCGCAATCAAATTTGACATCCTTGATTTGAGTATTTAGCATTGCAATCAGGCACTTCAGTTTTTTGAAAAAAAGACTTGTTCTCGCATTAAGATGTTTCCAAGGTCCACTGCAGAATCTTGCTTGATGTTCTAATTTATTGGGAACACTTTTCATTAATTGAATTACTCAATTTTCTTTTTTTTTTCCTTCATAGAAACTATGACATCAGTAATGAAAATAAGTGAGTATTAAGCTGCAAAATTAAGGAACACCGAGACGGTGTATTTGCAGCAAAGTGAAAGCTTTGTACCACCGAAACAGACGATATCCAGGGAACAATGTACAGTTTACAGCCGAAAACCTCTGAGGCTTCCTCAGAAGAAATGTGTACAAAGATTTACAGAAAATACTGGTTATAATCCTCCTTTCCTATAAGTAGATGGATGTTGATCTGCGGCGTGTCCTGAAACTGGCTTCTGTTATGATTGGTAATAAATGAATAATATACATCTGCAGCATAAGTAGCTAAGCTACACTCTGATAATGATTGTCAGGTGGTGTCAATCTACACATATGGGGGTGTTGAACTACCACTAAAGCTGAATTCTTTAAGCCACCTTTCTTGGGTGAAGTTGGCTGCAAAGATCAGAATCCAATTTCAGTTCAGATATTGCATATGAACAAAAATAATCGTGACCAATATGAAGATTATAAACCATTCTGCCAAGAAATATATGTGAAGGAAGCCAATTGGTTTGTCGAAAATGCAGAAACTCGAATTAAGTTCTAATTGGCAGTTAGTTAATAACAATAATACAAAGAAGTTGTTATGAAGACTGATGTGAGGTGGGGGAAAGGCGAGAACAATTCTCGTGAATGAATACTCACCACCCCTATATGCCATCCATGACTACTAAAGTCTTCAAAAGTAGCTGCATCCATTTCCTGCAGTATCACAACTGAAGATCAGAGGTTGGGGAATCATACAACAGTATATGTATAAGTAGATGTTATGAGATATACTCCTGAATCCAACTTCAATACAAGCCATGTGCCTACCTTAAAATTTATTTAACTCTTGATGTTACTAATTAAAGTCAAATAAACCACAACCAGATGCGGAAACTACAAATGTTAATTGTTCGGAAGAGGGTACACTGAATTACAAATAAGAATTTTATGTTGAAAAATGGAGAGAGGGATTAAGGCAACCCATGTTTATCCTATATGTAGCTATTCATTGCTGGCAGTAGTTGGAAAGGGTTAAGGTTTCGAATAAAGATCTGGCTAAGGTCTTCCAAACATGTGGGGAGAAGGAACGAGGAATTGGTAAAGAGAAATGGCGTCGTTTAAAAGTCTCCTTTCTCATATTTGACTATTTAGAAGTCATTATGTACTGATCAGTTTTTTCTCTTTTATCTCCCTTGCTCTGGTTAATATTTAGTATCTCCATCAAACAAGGAGATGACGATCATTCCACTTTCATTTTATTTGCCAATATCAAACCTTAGACAAAACATATGCACTATTCATCAAGATTAGTCGACTCTAAATAAGGCAATTAGAAACTTGGTAGCACAGGAGACTTACAATGCTATAAATAGGAGGTACCACTCGCTCTCCGATAGATTTGATTACAGGCATAACAGAGAAGCGTGGTGCCATGTCTTTTGACCTGAAGGTCCACCTGAGGTAAATAAAGGATTGATCATATTATCAGATTACAAGTTGATAAGGAATCCTTTTTACTAAAATAAATCCGAAAACTGACTGAAATTTTCACTTACCCAATGTAAGAGAGTATACAAAACTGTGCCCATTCGCGAACTAACAATCGAAGCCAGTAATTACCTATTGAATTATCGACGTTTATAAGAATCTGAAAATTAAAATACCTGATTATCACAAGATTTTACAGTAAAACTGACTACTAAGAACAAATAAAGGTGGGAGTCAATACCGCAAGTTCTGCCACAGCCATCATAAGCATTGCAGTTCGAAATTTTCTGGACAAACACATATATAAAGAGTTAAAACTCAATAATTAATGAAACACTGAGTCCATAAGTATTGGATATCACATAAAACATAGTGAATATTGCATACTTGAGCATTGTATACTTTGAGTAGATTGCTTCATGCATTGCAGGGATTTCCTCATCCTCTATAAAGGTCAACTGTTCTTGCAGAACTGTTAAGTTCTGTGATATGTGCTTGAATATTACATAAAATGAAATGAAATATCCAACTGTGAGGAGTGCCTGTATTATATACGTAACAACAAATTAATATCATGTGTGAAAATAATAAAGAAGTAGGCAACGCTACCAAATAATTCGTAGTGTGAAAAATAAAATAAAATAAAACAATAATGCAGTAGGCAATACTGCACAACTAGTTCACTCAGTCAGCAATGCTACACTAGTAATTCATAGTGTGAAAAAAATATATAAAGGATAATGCAGTAGGCAATGATGCCCTAGTAAGAAGAATCTAGAGGACTCACACAAAAATAAGGTACAGAAGCTCTGTAGCCGACATGAGTCAAGTAGAAAATGCACCCAAGAGAAGCAGTGATGCGGCGTTCTTGTATTGAAAGACGCTCACAGGTGATGCAGTATCCACTAGAAATGAGCAAGAATGAAACAAAAGTTACTGTTTGGAACAGCACTCCTGTAACATAGACACCAAATGATATCCACAGAGAGCATATGTGATGGTAAAAGCATGAATACCTGAATGGCAATATCAAATATAAGAACAGTAAGAAAAAAAAGAACATCCAGTGAGCAAGTTTAACTTCAGAGTGAATAATACACGGTGCTGTTTTTTTTTCTGAAACAAAGCACTTAAACTATTGTCTTAAATGCACCCAATGGTGTGGCCTAGTGGTCAATAGTTGTTAAGAACTCAGGTTTAAATTCCAACAGAGACAAAAAGTGCTAGATGTATCTTCCCATTTGTCCTGCCCTAGTCTTGGTGGATAGAGTTACTTTGCTACTTTTTCGATACCTATTGCTGGTGGGAGGTATCTTGTGAAATTAGACAGGTGCCAGCTTGGTTGTTGCTTGTGGGAGGTGGCAGGGCATCCTATGGAATTAGTCGAGGTCCACGCAACACCATGGTTACACACACAAAAAAAACTGTTGTATTGTCTTAAATCTAACAACAACAACAACAACAACAAACCCAGTGTATTCCCACCTAGTGGGGTCTGGGGGTAAGATGTACGCAGTCCATACCACTACTTCAGGAGAAGTAGAAAGGTTGTTTCCGATAGACCCCCGGCTCAAGACAAGGAGTAATAAACAAATACTTAATAAAGCATGAAACAAGATGTCAAGACATAAATACGCATCTTAAATCTAAAAACCTTAAGATAAATCTACCATACTGAGCTCAATATACCTTAGCAGAGCAAGCCTTAGTTAGGTAATCAAAATGCAGTTTCTATTAGTGAACATCTGATTGACAAATTATTTCATAGCTTTACATCAAACAGTCAAATTTGTAGGAAGACTTCACCTTATCCCTAAAACAATAAAAGTGTCAAAAGGCCTTACCAAAAGAGGAAAGATAGAGTAAGTTGCAGAGTTTTGATCAGTGGAACAGTAGCCAACGTCCATTGCAATCTGTTCGTCTGTTCTAGTGCACATAAACAACAAAATCAAACAAATCACTTCAATCGTTCAACAGTAAACAATAAATCAGGAATACACTACAGTTTTTTTTTTGTAAAAAAAAACAGCTAAATTATTTGCATAAAAGATAAACTTCCAAACGCATAACTTAGATAAATTCATTAACGACGTTAAATGAAACCTCGATAAACCAGCGCCTAAGGAGCTGGCAGGTATCCCGCGGAATTAGTTGAGGTGCGAGTAAGCTGGCCAGAACACCAGGTTACCAAAAAAATCCTCGATAAAACCATATAGGCAATAAATCATTTCGAGTGGACTAAAATTCATAACAAACAGCGGAATTAAGCTAAAAATACTGATCAGTAAATGTGTTCACAGCTAACATATGCATCGATTACTCGTTCTCCACAAAAGTTATAAGTACTACTAGAAAGAGTAAAGGAAATAGACCTGAAAATGGCGATTTTTGCAAGTATTGAAGGTCCAGAAACAGAGGGAGAAGAACCAGAAAAAGGTCAAAATGAAATATAGAGAAGGAAGCGCCCGATACTCTTCGTCTATTCTACTGGAATCAGATGATATTTCCATTCTTTCTAGTTCATTCTCATTGACAGATCAATGGAGTTTTTTCTATTTATACGCACGCACCACGCACGTTCTCCATTTTAACCCCTTTTTCTTTTTTCTTTTCCTTATATTTTCAACTACTTTTTCCAAAGAAAATAATAGGAGTTGGAGAAAATGGGTGGGGAGTAAAGTAGTTGAAAGTGCATGATGATGTAGTGATGCAACCAAACCATTCAGACGTGCTCAGCTGCTTAAACTTCGTGCTATTATATCTAACCAAATCATTCAAACAGAATATATATATATATATATATATATATATATATATATATATATATATATATATATATATATAGGTGACACGCATTCATAACATCCCCAAAAAAAGAAAATATTGATCAACCACAATATAACAATGTTTATTCTAATTAAAGCTTATATTATATTCCTCATGAAATGCTTCTTAGTTCTTTCATTAAATGGAATTTTATGATATGATAATAAAGTTTGTTAATGGATTTCTTTAAAAGAAAAAGAAAAAAAAAGATAATGGTTAGAGATTTTTTTGTTAGGGGGGTTGTGGAAAAGGAGGAAAATATCAATTGATCAACAACTTGCAAATTTTTGGCAAATTAATGGGCGACTAGGCAACTCCTTCAAACTTTAATTTAAAGTTTCTTACGTAGATGTGCAGAATTATCTCAACTACATTAGTTGAACAAACTCACTTGCAAAACTCAGTCTATTACATCCCACTTCATTACCATATTTGCTCAGGAGGATTAAAAAAAAAAAAAAAAAAAAAACTTCGAATGTTTTTAATAAACACAGCGGGTTAGGCTGAAATTGAGCATATTAAAATGAGTTAAGTTAATAAAAGAGCGGAGCATCAACCTGCCCAAAGGCTATTGGGGCTGAAATTGACTAACAATTGGTCATTAACTCAATAGGCTCAAAATTCTTATTAATTTTAAATTCTTTGTTTGTTTTCTTATAATTAGTTTGAGTACCGAATAAAACTTAAAACTTTATCCTTGTCTTATGGATCAAAATGGGTCGTTTGTTAATCATATTTCTTATAACAGCACTTGTGAATCACAATTCGTTTGGTTAATTTGTTGTAAACAGCGAAATTGTAGCCCAATTCCTCCAGTTGGGACTAGCTAGTAAACAAGTATTTGCAATTGGGACCGTTAGAACTTAGAAGCTTTGTATATTCTTTGTTGAGCCCGCATATTTGATTGGATTATTAGTAGAGCCGTCAATATGGGTTAGGCTCGTTGGGTCGGCCTGACTCGGCCTGTAATTTAATGGAATTGGACTTCAGTTTTTGCAGCTCATTTAAGAAGAGGGTATTTTAGCCTGGCCCGGAGAAGCCCATGGCCCGTGGGGCTTGAGCAATGTGGGTTGGGCTAGCCCGTGCGCCGTCAAATAAATACAACTATTTAGATTGTTTATTTAGTATTTTTATTTGGTTCGAAGGATATCATGTCAAAAGTTATTTAATTTCGCTATTAGGAGTGTTTTTTTGGGTGTTGGAGACTTGATTAACAAGTATTAACACTACGTAATATTGTCTGGTAATATTTATGTTTATTCACATTCTTAAATTAAATTATAAAATATAATTTTTTTAAAAGTGAGTGGGCCCATGAGGTCCACAACCCACAGAGTAATGGTGTGGGCTTGATATTTTTTGGTCCATCATTTTGATGGACCAGCCCGACCTGACCCGTCAAACTCAAAGCCCGTATGGACTAGCCCAGATGGGCTGGACCGACCCATATTGACAGCTGTGATAATTAGAAGAATTGGAGATCAATTATGTAACTGCAAAGGTTATACATACATTAAGAAGCCTAAGGTCTCAGAAGATTATGGAGAACATTTTGTAGGTCCATTTGCCACGGCCCAGTTACAATCAGCTCACGCAAAAGTGTCTGCTGGCCCAATAGTTTACTGCCTATTAAACAAGTATTTGCACGGCTGGTGATCTTTAATTTTTGACCTAAAATATGGTGATCTTTAATTTTTGCAATACAGCTTATTTAATAAAATTTGTGGACCAACTTATCTTTATATGGCTCTATTCTTTTTTCTTGCAAAAAAATTCTGGCCTAAGTCACTCGACATAAGTTTTGAGCTTTGTACTCTTTGGTTTCATTTTATTAGTTTTTTATCCATTTCAAAAAAAGTATCACATTTTCTTATTTGCTAACTATTTAAAGACATAATTTTACTTTTATCGTTGTTAGTCTCACTTGTAAGGTCCCACTTAATTAAAGATAGTGATTTTACATTTTTTATTAAAGGACAATTTGATAAAAGTTATCAAGTCTTTTCTTATTTCTTTAACTACGTGTCCGTTTAAACTATGACATATAAAATGGGATGAGGAAGTATAAATTATTAGATTTTTATTGTTCACATAACTTAAATAGAGGGAGTAATTTTCTGTTTGCAAAACTTTGAAACCTTGTTTAAGAACAGTCTCCTCTGTGCTATCCCTTTCTTCCAATATTCATTGGTACACGCACCTATTCCATTTTTTTTTTGCCGTTTCTCGTAAGGAGAAGGCTCATGGCCACACGTCCTTTGTAGAATGGACAAGTGAGTGGAGCCCATAAGGATACTTAATAGGGATAATACTACACTAGCTAGGGTTATAGATGCCAGTTGTAAGTGTACGGCAAAATAGAATTAGTACAATCGAGGCAAACTTGTCGTCTTATGGTGAAGTGGCATTTGACCAAACATAATTAAGTACGTAGTAAACTATTGCTATATAGTATGTTTTTTTTTGGTACTATGGATAACACAGAATAAAAGAGTCCTAGTACAAATATATATGAATAGAACGGAACAGAATGGAGAAATAGGAGGAAAACAAATGGGGACATTGAGATTTTTATGGATTTGGAATGAAGTTAGTTTATTGGCTGACGGATATTGAGGAGACTTGTGACTTTGTTTTCTACTTGATGGTTTATGATCGAGGATATACATTGATTTGGCATATGTGGTATAGGAATAGGACTATACCTATTTATGAACAATTTCCTACTACAAAATGGTTTCATGTAAACTACTAAGAGATAATGATTTTTATGTACAAATACAATGTCAATCTCTTCATATTGATTATTGCTCAAGCCGATCCTCTCATAAGACTTCAATCTAGTGGCTAATCTCAAGTTCTTTCTCTAGTCTCCAATGCAGGTATATATGTGACTCCAACAAGTGAGAAAGACCTCGTTCAATTATTATAACAATAATATATTCAATGTATATCCGCTCGTAACTTTAGATATGAATTTTCAATTGTCGATAAATATTGTCCTTCTAATAATAATAATAATAATAATCATAACAATAATAATAATAATAATCATAATAATAATAATAATATTGAAACCAATTTGTTCGACTTAGTTTAAATTATATTTTTTAGTAGTATATAACATGTCTCGTTTAAAAATCCACTAATGCATATCAAAATCAAGTATGCAAAAAAAAAAAAAAAAAATACAATAATAAAAAAGTTATGCTAAAAAAAAAATCATAAGAGAGCAATAGAAATAACAATCAGATATATTTACTTGGTAACTCGAGATATGAATTTTCAATTGCACATTGATAAATATTATCCTTGTAATAATAATTATACTATTACTAATAATAATAACAAGTTCGACTTAGTTTAAATTGTATTTATTACTAATGTACAACATGTCTTGTTTAAAAGTCCACTAATGCAAGTCTTGTCAATACACCTCGTGATGTAAGTTGTATTATTTAATGTTCGTGAGATTTTTATCGTTCTGACATCTTTATAGTCAAAAATTCAAAACACATGATTCCATGTATATACTTTTTTTTTGTTTTGTTTTTTAACCTTTAATTCGCGAAAGTCACTGCTACATAAATTTTTCGCGGTAAAAATCCTAAATTAGGACGAAAATAAAAAGATGTAACAATTTTTTTTTCCTTTGTCCAGAAAATGGTCAAAAAGGGCGGTAACTTTGCCAGTTTGTGCATAGTAAGGAATTTGCTTTTATTCCTTGTCTCAGGAGAGTAGTAAAACATATCACGAGCTAGAAATATGGTCTTAGTAGGTATGGTCAGATTTTTATTTTTATTTTTATTTTTATTTTTATTTTTATTTTTATTCTTTTGAAGTTTGAACAGGTATAATAACGGACAAATTTATAAGAAGACTGTACAACTTCCAACGGACACATGAATGAAAGATACGTGTGTATGACCATGATGTTGTTGTTGTTGTTCTACCAAAAAAAGAAACTACAGTAAATAAAATACGCTTGAAAAATAAAGAACAAAAATCTATTGGCTATTGGTAGTAATGGGACATTTTTTCTTTGGGCTTTTGGTACACAGAATAGTGGGGAAACTTTTTGTTCAATAGTAGCTGACCCATTCTTCTTGAGGGTCCCCCTCCCCTTATCACCCTGCCCCTTGGGGTAAGACTAATAAAGTCACTGTCTGGGGAGTGGTTGGATAAAATTTTGAGAGAGAGAGCAAGGAAATTTCGAGCTCAATGAAATTCAGTAGCCGTTTCGCCATAAAAATTATTTTTTTCTAAAGTTAAAATTGGAGTTGTGTTTGATCATATCTTTTTAAAAATTTTTTTTTAGACTTTTGAAAAATCTTTTTTAAATATGATTTTATGCCCTTAACTTTTAAAAATTATCAAAATCACCCGACGACTAATTTACCTACTAACATACAACCAAATGTTGAGAAAATAATTTATGTCTTCAATTGATAAAATAATTAACAACAAACTAATGATTATGATTGTTATTCTTCTAGAATTTGAATAAAAATATCATAAGCACGAACTAAATAAGTTTATCTAACCATAATCGATTAAATAGAAAAAAATATATTTTGATAAATATGATTGATAGATATAAATATATTTTATATATTCTTAAATTTGTTGATGAAAACTCTTAATTATTTTTACTTGAATTAATTCTTTTATTAAATTTGAACTTTGAAAAAAAATAACGAAATTTAGTTAATAAGAGAGTTTTGTGTAAAAATTTAAAGATTGGGGTTATATGTAATAATAATAGAAGTTGAAATTGGAAGTGGAAAAAAAGGAAAACAACAAAAAGTTGTTTTCCATTTTTGAAACTTTATTCCGGAATTGTTTTTTAAAGTTTCATGACCAAACATCATAATTTTCAACTTCGAAATTTTTCTTCGAAAAAAAGAAAAAAATATCCATGGCCAAACGGAATAAATTTTGGTTTTTAGTAGGGATCAATGGTTCTAGGACCCCAAAATATTTTGTACTTTCCTTATATATGACATACTTTACATACTGATCATTATAAAAGGTTCAACATGTATATTCATTTCTTCTTCCTATCTATGATGCTTCTTTGTATTGGAAACAAGTTTTTTTGAGTCGGTCTCACTAGTATATGAATTTTATGAAATACATTTAAGGGCCTCAAAAATGTAATTTAGTTCGAAGCTATAAATTTTAAGGTTAAATGCATTATATTAAACACCCAAGTATTGTATTGGAAGTGTAATAATAAAGTCATAAAATTATTTTGCTATATTAGAGTAATTGAATTTACGAAAAAAATTTAGTGATTTTCCTATCAACGTAATTGAACTAATTAAAAATTCCAGTGACCATATGAATTGCTAACTTTTTTACGTATTTTTTTAGTATAAATATATGATACGCGGAATCTACTCACAAGATTACTAAAAAGATATACTTACACCTACAAAGGGAAAGCATTATTTATTGAAAATTTCTTTTTTTTTTGTTTCCCAAGATATCTCCACAGCCGGCAGGCGTGAGATTAATCCTCCGTTCCTCTGTCAGCGCACTAAGCGGTAGGGAACTGGCCACAGAGTTTGCTCCATTCGCCAGAGGCAGGGATCAAACCTCCGATCTCTTGCTTAAGGGACATGACGCTGAACCACCATGCCAACTCTAGTGGTTTATTTATTGAAAATTTCTCCATTATCAATCTTTGAACTCAACGTCTCTTTTATTATTTTGGGTTCTCATCTAGGATTTTTTATCAACATTAAATTCTGACTAAATTTAAATTCACATGTTGCATGTCTTATTTCTAGAGCAATGCTCAAGAGTAGATCTCGTAAATATATTGAATAACAGAAGAAGTCAATACAATTTTATAAATAAAAATTCATGCACAAATTGAAAGCTGGCTTGATGACATATAAGAAACTCTTGAATTGCTTATGTTTTTTTTGCGAACTTGATAGGCCTTATCTTTTATTATTATTATTATTATTATTATTATTATTATTATTATTATTATTATTATTATTATTATATAACTTATTTTATCGAAAATTTACTAATTTAAAATTTTAGATCCGTTTCTGAGAGCGTTTCCTTGTGGGAGTGGGGGTGAGTGTCATGTGGGGTCGTTTGGTTTGAAAATGGTTATTCTAGGATAAAATAAAAGAACACATTTTTCTTTGTTTGGTTGGAGGGATTAATCCAATCCGGCCCATTATTTTTCCCTTTGTCCCGGGATGACTTATCCCATATATATGGTGGAATAAGTTATTTCGAGTAATCACGAAATAACTAATTTCAATATTAATTATTCTGGGATAACCATTTTCAAACCAAACGAGCCCTTATAGTTTTGTATGGGTGTATTGGTACGTTGGTAAGTATTATCGTCGTTTTATACGGTATGAAAAAAGTGGGAAGACAAGTCTTACTACACATCACATCGGCAATGAAGTAAATTCGTCTCTTTTCGCTATAAAAAAACCCCCCGCCCGCTCCCACTTCTATCAATACCCAACGGGCCACTTCCAATTTTTTGTCCTTTTCTTTTAATCTCTCACTTTCATTCCCTTCATACACCTTTTTCTAGCAACTTTGATGATACTCTCAAACATACACTCATTTTCTAAATATATAGTACCACAGTATTAATGTCATCTCCTTTTTGTCATTCAATATATAGAACTACACTACTCTTCCCTACCCAAAAGAAAATATAATTAACCGACTTATTAAGAGCTTCACGGGATCACTGAGTATCACTGCCTCTCTACAGTGCAATAATGAAGGAAGTTGAAGTAGTACAAATTTCAGAAGCAGAGAGCTGTAATTCGTCTTCCTCTTCTTCTTCTTCTTCTTCTTCTTCTTCATTGTCCACTGATTCCATGCACAAATCGGTTTTCGACTCATCTAAGGCATTACTGGAAGAAGAGAAGAAGCAGCCAAGGAAGCGAACGAAGAAACAGAGGACGGCGACTAACAGTGAGAGTATACAACACAAAATATACAGAGGCGTTAGGATGAGGAGCTGGGGAAAATGGGTATCTGAAATACGTGAACCAAGGAAGAAATCGCGTATTTGGCTTGGTACTTATCCTACAGCAGAAATGGCTGCTAGGGCACATGATGTTGCAGCAGTTAGTATTAAAGGAAATACAGCCATTCTCAACTTTCCCCATCTCATTAACTTCCTGCCTCGTCCTGTTTCCAATGCACCGAGAGATGTTCAAGCTGCTGCAGCTAAAGCAGCTTCAATGGCAGACTTATCCTCATCTTGTATTCCATCATCGTCTTCGTCTTCAACCTCATCAACAACAACAACATCATCGGGATCTGAAGAACTCTGCGAGATTATTGAGTTACCTAATTTAGAGGAAAATAATTACGACCCGAAAACTGAGATGAGGTTGAGTGACTCAGTTGAAGGGTTGTTGTACTCGCCATGGTGGAGCACAACAACAACAACTGATGGTACAGATTTTTGTGGTTATTTTCTGGATCAGCAGTATGCAGCAGCAGCAGGGGAAAGTTTTACATCTTGCAGCTTTGAGACACTGAAATGGGCTTGTTAAAGCTGATAACAATGGAACTTTTTGGACCAAGAGAACTGTGGGCTTTTGCTTTGCTCTGTTTTTCTTTTTGTCTGTTACTTTCTGGTTCTTTTGAATATCTGTGGGATATTAGTAGTTACTCCTACTGTTTTAGTAAATATATCAGTTTAGTTGTCCATAAATATAAACTTTATTTACTCTTTTCTTATTGAATGCAGAAGAAATGTGTTTTAACTTTAATATATGTGATTAGTACTGTCCTACTTGATTAAGCTTACTAGTGTAATGGCCAAAAAGTTGATTTTTCCAAGAGTGATGCATAGGCTTACTGAAAACCTCTCGCTTTTTACTTTGATTTGACGTAAATTACCCAAATTTTACGAAGAAGAAGTTGACTTAATTACGTAATTTGACAGTGGTAAAGTCCAAAAGAGAAGAAGAAAACTTACTCACCATATAATCAAAGGCCGTGTAAATCCAAATTATGATGATGATTATGAGTTATGACAATGCAAGCTCATTGTGACGAAACTAGGCAAAGACTACGTAAAATATGGTTAATTCATTCATCATTTTTCCATTCTTGTTTGTCTATTCCCCCTCCCACAAACGACAGTATGATGAAGCCTTAACCTTCATCTTATTATAAGGGTCTATTACATGTGATCTTATTCTGTATTTTTTGTGTTTTTACAACTTGAACTTTTACCCTTCTAATAACACACAACAACTTTATCGGTTATGTCAAGACTCTCTTTCCTGATCAAGCCTCCTTCCTTTCTCAAATTCAACCTTTATCTTTGACAGTTACAATAAATAAAACTTCAAACCACATTGGATAGGGGCAGCAAAGACAAAAAAAAAAGTACTCTGCTATTTCTTCCCATGTACCTAAGTTTTATTGGGTCAAGTAGTTATCCGGACTTGCTCTTTCGAAACACTTATTTATTCGATAAATAGTTATGGTGCATGCAAACTGATGAAAAAAAGTGGATATAAGGCTCCAAACTTAGATCATGAAAGATATGAGTAGAGTAAAATTCTAGGAGTTGCCTCAAGTCAGAAAATTTTTGGGGTCTTCCAAGGACAATAATACTTGAGGTAAAATGTCATATTCGAAGTTCCAAGTTGCAAGTCATTTCCCTGTTTTTATCCTTTGGGCACCATAGTCCATAGATTAGACTAAATGGATGACAACTTTTAATGGAAAACATTTAAATATAACTTATGCTCGTGGGTTTTGTTTTAAACAAATAGTGATTTGGTGGTAATCAAAAAATTTCAATGACTTGATGAGATAATAAAAAGGTCTTAAGTGGGCAATCATTATGCATCCTTGGCCTTTGTTATTTGCATCCACGTATTGCTTGGAGCTTTTGTTATCTTATATTTGATTGAAATCGACATTCTTTAAATTAGTTATTAGGATTATACATGCTTCTTCCTAATTCGTGCATTTTCCTCCTTTTTGTCTTGTCCATACTTTAATAAATTAGATGTCAATAATGCCAACCATCTATGCATTAATCTCTCTCAGCTTCTTCCACTTTGTAATTATGCTTCGTACGCGCTTCAAATTATTCAAATGTCTGATCAGTAGAGATAAGTATCTCTAAGTAAATAAATGTCATGGAGGTTGGTTTCAATATTATCCACATTATTGTGAAGAAAAAGTCTGGTTTTTGTCCTTGACATTTAATGGTCATTTAACCGAGGTCCAACTTGAGAATAAATTTAAATTATAATAAAAAGTTTGGTAAATTTGAGCTCCTTATTTGAAAAATTCACTCAACTATGAAGTTTAGTAGTTTTCACTGTACATATGTGCTAATAAGACAAAGTAATGGAGAGTCTAGGCCTTGAGTGAATCAGTAACAACATACTATTAGTGGAATGAGGGATCAAGATACGGATAGGGATGAAATGAGTAACAACATACTATTAGTGGAATGAGGGATCAAGATACCGATAGGGATGGAATAATCTATCAGTCATTGGTTGATCTTCCCTTGAACCAGTCACGGATCTTATTCAACCAAGAGAGTCCAACCCAAAAGACTAGTATAATAGGTGGGAGAACTAATTTGGCTTATAATCCCCTTACCAAACGGGAGAGCCCAACCTGAACCAGTCACGGATCTTGTTATGAATCAAACGGGAGAGTCCAACCCAAAAGACTAGTCTAATAGGTGGGATAACCCATTTGGGGTATAATCCCTTAGCATTTTTCTATTTTTTTAATGTGGGACAATTGGTTCATAACAATCGCCTTCGCTTGAGAACCAACGACCTCGTTGGTCACGGCTGACATCCTCTTAGGTCCAGGCCACCACTCCGAGTCGTGGCTCCACGCGTGGATCGATCCTCGTTGGTCACGGCTGGCACCCCTCTTGGGTCCAGGCCACCACTACTGCCATGCCTCCGCTTGAGAACCAACGACCTCGTTGGTCACGGCTGAGCCCAGTTGGTCACGACTGACATCCCCCTTAGGTCCAGGCCATCACTGCGAGTCGTGGCTCCACGCGTGGATTGATCCTCGTTGGTGACGGCTGACACCCCTCTTGGGTCCAGGCCACCACTATTGGCATACATGATACCACTTCGAGTCACGGCCCAACGCGCGGCTCCCCACACGTGGATCGATCCTCGTTGGTCACGGCTACGCCCAGTTTGTCACGGGCTGGGAACCAACGACCTCGTTGGTCACGGCTGACATCCCCCTTAGGTCCAGGCCATCACTGCGAGTCGTGGCTCCACGCGTGGATCGATCCTCGTTTGTCACGGCTACGCCCAGTTTGTCACGGGCTGGAAACCAACGACCTCGTTGGTCACGGCTGACATCCCCCTTAGGTCCAGGCCATCACTGCGAGTCGTGGCTCCACGCGTGGATCGATCCTCGTTTGTGACGGCTGACACCCCTCTTGGGTCCAGGCCACCACTATTGGCATACATGACACCACTCCGAGTCACGGCCCAACGCGCGGCTCCCCACACGTGGATCGATCCTCGTTGGTCACGGCTACGCCCAGTTTGTCACGGGCTGAGAACCAACGACCTCGTTGGTCACGGCTGAGCCCAGTTGGTCACGGCTGACATCCCCCTTAGGTCCAGGCCATCACTGCGAGTCGTGGCTCCACGCGTGGATCGATCCTCGTTGGACCACTATTGGCATACATGACACCACTCCGAGTCACGGCCCAACGCGCGGCTCCCCACACATGGATCGATCCTCGTTGGTCACGGCTACGCCCGGTTTGTCACGGGCTGGGAACCAACGGCCTCGTTGGTCACGGCTGAGCCCAGTTGGTCACGGACTGACATCCCCGTTTGGTCCAGGCCATCACTGCGAGTCGTGGCTCCACGCGTGGATCCATCCTCGTTGGACCACTATTGGCATACATGACACCACTCCGAGTCACGGCCCAACGCGCGGCTCCCCACACATGGATCGATCCTCGTTGGTCACGGCTATGCCCGGTTTGTCACGGGCTGGGAACCAACGATCTCGTTGGTCACGGCTGACATCCCCTTAGGTCCAGGCCATCACTGCGAGTCGTGGCTCCACGCGTGGATAGATCCTCGTTGGACCACTATTGGCATACATGACACCACTCTGAGTCACGGCCCAACGCGCGGCTCCCCACACGTGGATCGATCCTCGTTGGTCACGACTACGCCCGGTTTGTCACGGGTTGGGAACCAACGACCTCGTTGGTCACGGCTGAGCCCTGTTGGTCACGACTGACATCCCCCTTAGGTCCAGGCCATCACTGCGAGTCGTGACATGACAACACTCCGAGTCACGACCCAACGCGTGAGACTCTCAGCGAAAGCACCAATGTTATAAACCAAACGAGAGAGCCCAACCCAATAGACTAGTCTAATAGGTAGGAGAACCCATTTGACTTATAATCCCCTTAGCATTTCTCTATTTTTTCAATATGGGACAATTGGTTCATAACAGATCTCTCAACTGAGTAGTTTAGGTTCAATAAATTCTATCTCTAGTTGGGGTTCCGATTCGAAAAAATGTGATGCGGGTTAATCGGTCTCTCTCGACCAGTTTAAGTGAGAGGGACGATGTAATTCAACTCGAATGAAGTGAGAGGGCTGAAAGGGAAGCTTGATCTATAGGAGACATTTGAAGTCTACTAATTTGGTCTTAAAGTTCTGTTGATGACAAGGAAAAATATGTGACGATTTACTAACGTTAAAGTGATTAGATGAGAAAATAACACAGTATAAAATTGAGCATTTTCTAGTAGTACACGTAATAAATTTGGACATTTTCATTTTATACCGTTATATATATATTTTAATGCGTGAAAAGGGAAGTTTTAATGTCATTAAAAAAAAGTAGTAATAAAATAATGTTAACGTGTTTGAGGTTGTCGTGTTAGTCTTCAAAAACAAAACAAAAAAAAATATCTACGAAAGGGCTATGGTATTATAATTGTAACAGTAAATGATGAGATTAGCCTTAGCAGAAAGAATTTAGGACAAAGGGACAAAGAGTAAGCTAGTAAAGCATATAATATAAGATTTATTATCTTAAGTTTATTCAATTTTCAATCAATTAGTCATTCTCCAAACGAATTGCATGCAGTCTGCCTTATTAAATAATTAAAATATTGATTATACATTTGAGGGAGAGAGACAACCACGAATTATCAAAAGCCCTTTTGAAAATGACAATCTATCTAATTGCTCACAATTTATTAACTTTTATTTTCATTTGAATACAATAGTAACATATCTAATATAATTTACAAATAAAATTTAGAAAGTATAGGACATACAAAATTTTTACCTTTATCTTTTTGAAATAGAAAGGCTGTTTGGATACACCTTTAACCAGGGACGGAACCAACTTAGAGTCAGTGATTCATTCGATTCTCTTTTGACAAAAAATTATACTATTTTTACATGGTTATTTTTTTTTTATGTATATAGAGTAGAAGTCAAATTCTTTTCGGTTAATTTGTGTGTTTACCTATTCAAATTTTGAACTTCCTTAGTAATAGACTACATATATAATTATTAAATACATCTGGGTTATTTTGTAATTAGTTATTCTTCAGTTCTCTATATATACAGCTGTAACCCCTTCAATATTAAAGAGATCAATTAATTATTAAATCTGTATCATGGTATCAAAGCTAGGGTTTCTTCTTCCGCCCAAACCCTAATCTCTCCTCTTTTCCGACGTGTGTGCGCCGCTGCCACCGTCTACACCACGCCGCACGGCCTCCCTCCTCCGCCGTAGGTCGGCGCCATGGACAAGGTTATTGATCCTCTGTCAAAATTACCGTCTGGAGTAAAATTACTGCTCAGGAATCTCCACAATCTCATCCCCGAAAAATTATCTGACAACAACTACCCGGCCTGGGCACTTAACGTCCGCACCGCCCTCGCAGCCAACTTGCTGCTCGGATGGATTGACGGTGCGGAGAAGCCGCAGCCCGAGACAGCCGAGAAGGACGGCGTCAAGCTCCCAAATCCCGACTACCTTCCGTGGATGATCGTAGACACTCAGATCCGAGCCTGTCTTCTCGCAGTTATTAGCCCCTCTGTGCACAAACACGCCCGGGGTTTTCTCACATCGGCTTCACTTTGGGACGCACTAGCCACAAGGTACAACTCTGTGTCCACGGCTCATATTTTTCAGTTGCGTGACAAATTGCATACTCTTCGGAAGGGAACGAAGACGATGACTCAATACCTTGATGATGTGGCCTCTATTCTGTCTGACCTAGATGCTGTGAACGAGATTATTCCTGAACGAGACGTGGTGAATGCCGTGATACGTGGTCTTCCGGCTGGCTATTCCTCTCTCAAACAGCATATTCGCCTCTCGCCTGTCGAAATCACTCTGAATCAACTGTCTGGATGGCTTAATGCAGAAGAATTGAATCTAGACATGGAACACAAATTACTGCTCGGAGAAGCCAGTTCCACCCCTGGCGTCACGGCTCTTTACTCGGCTGGCAGCGGAGGCTCGGCCAAGGGTCGCGGTGACGATCGCCGTAACCAAGGGCGAGGCAGCGGCGGCGGTGACCGTCGAAACACCGGGCAGCAAGGCAGAGGCGGGCCTCTGCCGAGGGACGGCTTCCAGTCAGGCCGCGGACAGGGACGAGGAAACCAGCGGATGCCCACACGAGATCTTCCGACGTGCCAAATTTGTGCTAAACGGGGCCATTCTGCGGCTAATTGCTGGTATCGTTATGATGACTCGCAGAATGTAAATAGTCAGTCCGAAGGATCAAGGGCGATGCATGCGTCCACAAACGCTCAATCTGGCGATTGGTATCTAGACACAGGTGCTAACACCCATGTGACGTCGGATTATTCACAACTTCAAGCTCCTCATCCGTATCATGGCTCAGAAACTATTACAGTAGGCAATGGTCAATCCCTTCCCATCACAAACACCGGCTCTGGGTATGTCTATACCCCAAATGGTAAATTTCATCTCTCAACCCTTCACCACGTCCCTTCCCTCACATCCAATCTTTTATCTGTTTATCGCTTTACTAAAGAAAATAACTGCACCCTCATTTTTAATGACACCAATTTCCAGATAGTGGACAATACCACGAACCGGGTGCGGTACACGGGCCGCTGTGAGCATGGGCTATACACTCTTCCATCCAGGTCTCCGTCTGTTGTGAGTCAAGCCATTCTCTCGTCAACCTGGCATCGCCGGCTTGGGCACCCATCATCCGCCATCACCAAATCCATTTTATCATCCTTAGGTTTTAATTTTTCAGAAAAATTACATTGCGAGTCCTGTTCAGTGTCTAAATCTTGTCGTTTACCTTTTTCACTGTCTGAACACAAGGCCACTGCGCCATTTCAATTAATTCATTCTGATGTTTGGGGTCCAACCTCAGTTCCTTCTGTTCAAGGTTTTCGTTATTATATCTGTTTTGTTGATGATTACAGTAAATTCACTTGGCTTTATCCTCTGAAATTTAAATCCGAAGCTTATACTATTTTTGTAAACTTTGACCGAATGGTTCAAAATCAATTTAATGCCAAAATCAAAATTTTTCGAAGTGACAATGGCAAAGAATTTGTCAACAATGCATTTGGTGTTTTTCTTCAAAATCTAGGGGCTCTTCATCACACTTCATGTCCATATACCCCTGAACAAAATGGCGTTGCTGAGCGCAAACACCGTCACCTAATAGAAACAGTTGTTGCGCTCCTCCATGATTCCACCTTACCTGTTTCCTTTTGGGTTGATGCCCTTGCTACTGCCAACTACCTCATAAATCGCATGCCCACTCACACTCTCTCCAACTCCACTCCATATGCCCGTCTCTACAATCATCCACCCGACTATATCCATCTCCGCCCGTTTGGGTGTCTAGTTTATCCCTGGTTGCGTCCGCACACTCAACATAAACTTCAACCTCGGTCCACCCCTTGTGTCTTTCTAGGCTATCATCCCACTATCAAAGGTTACAAATGTTTCGATCCTGTATCTCAGAAAACATATGTTTCCCGTCATGTTCGTTTTGTGGAGGAACAATTTCCTTACACAAGTCTTTCCTCTACTCCATACTCCCCCAATCCACTTGGCGTTGTGCCATTATTTCCGTCCTTTTCTCACGTTCATGCTCCGGCTCACTCGGCACCTAACCCGGTACCCCACTACACCACTACCCACCCGAAACCCCAAACCTCCCACCCGAACACCCAGCCGACTGCCACACAACCCACCACTTCCCTACATCATACTCCTAACACACATACAGCCACCCCATCCACCGCTGCACATCCCAGCTCCCACGGCAGCCCCACCCAACCCCCGCCCACGCATCATACAACTCCACCACCCCTTCCTAATCACCCTCCACTCAACACTCATCCTATGACAACCCGAGCCAAGGCCGGTACCTTCAAACCCAAAGCCTACCACACTCAAATACCCTTTGATGCACATCCCACAACTGAGCCTACTACCTACAACCAAGCCTCCAAAAATAGTTTCTGGTGCCAAGCTATGGATGAGGAATTTCAGGCTCTGAATGAACAACGTACATGGGATTTGGTACCTCTGCCTAGTAACCGAAAGTCTATTGGGTGCAAATGGGTGTTTCGCATCAAACGAAATTCAGATGGATCTCTTTCTCGCTATAAAGCACGTCTGGTTGCAAAAGGGTATCATCAGGAGTATGGTGTGGATTATAAGGAGACCTTCAGCCCTGTTGTTAAGCAACAGACTATTCGTCTGGTCTTGTCTCTTGCTCTTCACTATGATTGGCCGCTTCATCAGCTAGACGTCAGCAATGCCTTTCTTCATGGTCATCTTGAGGAAGAAATCTATATGGTTCAGCCACCGGGATATGTTAATCCCAACCGTCCTCACTATGTTTGCAAGCTTCGCAAATCACTGTATGGCCTGAAACAGGCCCCTCGTGCCTGGTACACACGTCTCTCTACTTTTCTGCAGGGTCTTGGTTTTCGCACCTACCATCATGACAACAGCCTCTTCACCCTTCACTGTTCTCGAGGGACAGTCATCATTCTTATCTATGTGGATGATATTGTTATTACAGGCAGCTCGTCATCACTCATCACTGAAATTACTGAAGCTATGCATCGTGACTTCAAACTTAAGGACCTCGGTCCTCTGGAGTTCTTTCTTGGCCTCGAACTCATCCGCAAATCGGGAACCATATTGATGCATCAGACAAAATATACCCTTGAACTTCTAAATCGGGCTGGAATGACAGACTGCAAACCCGCGGTCACTCCCATGGCAGTCCGCCAATCCCCAGGGCCGAATACTCCCTTTGCCGATCCTACACTATATCGGAGCCTCGTCGGTGGACTTCATTATCTTGCTGTTACTCGTCCGGACATCCAATATGCAGTCAATCGAGTCTCCCAATCAATGCATGCTCCCACAGAACAACACTTTCAGGCCTTGAAACGCATTCTGCGCTATCTTCAAGGTACTCTTCACTGTGGAATTTTATTTCAAAAGGGCTCGTTTGATATATCTGTTTTTTCTGATTCGGATTGGGCTAACGACAAAGATGATCGAAAGTCCACTACTGGATATATTGTTATGATGGGACCGAATCTGATTTCCTGGTGCACCAAGAAGCAAACGCGAGTGTCCCGTTCCTCCACAGAAGCAGAATATCGTGCCATGGCTGCGGGTGTTGCTGAAGCCATGTGGTTACGATACCTTACGGATGCACTTGGCATTCCCCCGACGAAACCACAGATTTATTGTGACAATCAGTCCACTATTTATGTTACCAAAAATCCAGTCCTTCATGATCGTATGAAGCATGTTGGGTCTGACTGTCACTTTGTTCGCGATGAGGTACTTGCAGGAGCGATGGCCACGCACTATGTCCCATCTACTGACCAGCTTGCTGATATTCTCACCAAGCCTCTTCCGTTACAGCCTTTTCAGTCTCTCTGCTCCAAGCTGCCCCTCGTTACCGCTGATCAGCTTGCGGGGGGATAATAGACTACATATATAATTATTAAATACATCTGGGTTATTTTGTAATTAGTTATTCTTCAGTTCTCTATATATACAGCTGTAACCCCTTCAATATTAAAGAGATCAATTAATTATTAAATCTGTATCACTTAGTAAAAAAATACTGACTCCATCACTGCGTAGCTTATTAATTTCCTTTGAATATGATGAAGATGCCATAAGCTTACTATTCATATCCTTGACCAATGGACTATCAAACAACGGTGTAAAACTGACGCCATAATTGATCAATTCCAACTTATTTAATTATTTGTTTTTTATGTATTTATTTATTTACTGCCAGTTAAGAATCTTCCTCTCTAACATGACACCTTTCAATTGATTTCATAAAATTGTATATATGGTAGTACTAATACTCAATTTTGTTAATTTTGCTACTTGTCTCTTCCTTTTTAACAATTATCGTCACCATAATCATTTATCAATCACTATTTTTTAACTTTTGTCCACTTGCTTTGTGTCTTCAGACTCGTCTACTTCTTAACTACTGCCAATTAATAATTGATTTAACAATTACACTTTCGTATTCTTTTGATTTTTTAATTACACTAGTTAGATTTTTTTTTTTTTTAACCCCAACTTAATTCGCAAATCATATGAGAGATGTAAATCGTATTAGGCAAATCCGGTGTGGTGTGGTGAAGTGGATTGAAAAGGCATTGACGAAAGAATCGATCGCTAGCCTCTCTTGTGAAATATCACCTACAGCACCAACTCAGTCATCCTTACCGATACATTAGTTAGATTAATTTGTACGATGGTATTGTTTTTGTTAGAAGAAATTTTATCTTCAATAGGATACGTTCTTCACGCCCTTGTTTAAATTTGAACAACAATTGTGGATCAACAAGATTTAATGCAATTGACTGATGTCTCACTCATTTTCTATTTTCTAAGTAGAGGATATGTTGCAAAAATATGTCCAAGTGAAATAAATGATGGTCATGAGCAATCCTCTCCACATGAGTTAACTTTTTGAGTTGGGTCTTTTTAATAAAGTATTAGAGTCGAGTATGACAATTCACTGTTTACTTGATATTGATATTGTCCACACTTCAGTTGTTCAGCTATGGACGTGCGGGGTGTTGGTTCCCACATCGATTGGGGATGAGGTATTTGACTTTTTTATATTGTATTGTGCATCCATTATAATTTTTGAAGTTGAGTTATGCAGAAAATTCATTTATTGACGAGGCTTTCTCGTCTTCTTCTCGAGATCTGTTCATATTTTCATCATCACACTACAAGAAAATATTTTGTGGCTAGGCCATGGATGCACTTCTCCTCTCATTTGAAATCTTACAGAGACTTTTTCTCCTTCTCTATCTTTTTTTGGATTTAAACAAAAATCAAAAGAATAATAATCAAAGCGAAATCTAATCACGTTTTAACTCTTATTTGATCATTCCCCATGTTGATACGTATAAATTTTTTCAATTACCCTTTTTTTTTATTATTATTATTCTAATCAATTAACGGGAAGTATAACCAATTTCCTGGCTTTTCCAGCTCTAGACATTGAGAAAACATTATTGATTTATATTTTAGATTCGATTCTCTCCATATCATTTTAGTACAAGATCTATATCAAACAATAGCACTTACTTTGAAGTTTGAACGAAATAAAAAATGATTTTATAAATAAAACAATTCAATATGTAGAATCAAATTTCTGATTCCAGTGTACTTTTTCAGCTCCTTTTCGTTTCTATAAAATAAAATATATATGACATTACGACTAGTGCGAGGAATATGAAGTATTTTAGGCCAAAACATTGGTCGTACTAATCACAAGATGACATCAATTTTATGCCAAAAACATATTGAAACAAAATATTCCAAAAAAAAAAGAAAAGAACAGTTGACGATGTCTCACTAGTGTAGATATGATGAGATAATCGTCTACCTTAGTTTTTGGCTTTCTTAATACTTCTGGACTCTGGTAATTATGTTTGGCTATAAATATAAAATAGGAAGAAATTGTAAGATTTGCCCCCATACATTCTTTCAAGCCATGGAATAAGTTTTCATTGCTATGGTAGTGTAGATGATGAAGCTTTGGTTATAGAGGCTTAAACGAAACATCCAGTGATAATCCGTTTTGTTAGTGGTGGTACCCACATTGGAGCCCGACTAATTCGAATTCGCGCCTAGAACCCATTCGGGGGTAGCACTCCCATCTCCCTACCAAGGATTTTCATACCAAGGCTCGAACTCGAAACCTCTGATTTTCATATCTACTGGTCTGCACCACATCCTTTGGTTTGGTGATGGTGTTCTTTTTTAATTCCTCTCCTTTTTAATCTTTTGCTTACTGTTCTCCCAATTTATTTGTTCTAGTTGAATCCAACATGAACTGGGGACTAATATTGGGCGTATATTTGTATGAAAAGTACTATAACAAAGGATAAATATAAATTATTTTCGATAGTGTACACAAACAAACTCAAGAGTGTGTATTTTGCTATCCTTGTCCCTATCCGTATCTTCAAAGCCGCTAGACATGGGGCATTTCCGTCACATGCTGAAACAGGAAAGTCCTTTGTCTTTAATCGAACTCAATAAAGATATAGAGGACACTGGCCAATTCAATTAACTAAGGAAACTCATAAAGAAAAGAACTTGTTCCTTATCAGAATAGGTAGCAACAGTACTCCCTATGATTTGTCATGATCTCTAAACAGTATAAATAAAAGCTGGAATTTGAACAGAGGCCAGTCGAAATCAGGACAGAGAACAACAGACCAGACCAGACCAGAGCACGTACGGCAGAACATCCTTTTATCCAAAGTTCTATGTATCTCTGTGTTTGATAACTTTTCCTGTTTACACCAAACTATTGGTGAGCTGTTATCATCATACAAAAGCTTGGTGCTTTCTTTTCTTCTTTTTGCATTAATGTAGTACTACTAATTTAACATGTCGTGCAGGTGGCTTCCACAGCACCATGGACATTTTGCTTGTGAGACATGGATAAGATTTCTTGTCAACAGTATATGACTTGAAAGGAAAATTTAGGTCATCCATTTGACCTACTGTAATAGTTCTTTATCTCAACAAGTGACTTTTTGTTGAAGAAAATTGGATTGAAGAAGAATGATAACTTTCTAGGATACTAACAATTAGCTAAGTGATCATATGAGAATTTAACATAACCAACGTAAAAAGGGACAAATTTTAATATTATAGTATCAAGCAATGTTTTCACTCGAAAAGAAAAAAGAGCAATGCTCTCACACTTCAATTTTACCATTTCTATCACTGCAAAAATGCATACTACACCTTTTGGCCTCACTCATGCCGAAGCTTACCCTCATAAAGTATTATAAAATTGGAACAATATGAAAACACTGGCTATTGTAAATATAAACTCATCAACTAGATACCTCTATGTTTGCTAATTTATTCCAATTCTTCGTAATTTACCATCATACTGCTGGACTTCTGTGCAACAGTACTCAGGCATGTACTCAATCCCTTCTTCAACAGTTTAGGGTCCATAACCTATTTAACATCAAAATAAAAGAATTATTAGTAGTTCAAAAAGCTCACTCATTCAGATGCATCTAAGATCGTCTTATCGTCGGCCTCTATGGTAGAATACCTGAATTGTCCATTGGGTTCCCAACAACTACAGGTTCAGGCACCTTGATCTCCGTGACCACAGCATCTGATGTCAGAAAGGTCCTTGCAACTGAAGCTGCATGCTCCAAGCAGCATCTTACCACCTAATTTCCACAAAACATGCAGCCTTAGCTTTCATATTGATAACAGAACCAGAAACAACACGAAAACGGCACGAGCAAAACCTTTAGGATTGAAAATAAGCATACCCTGGAAGTCATTTACCGATGAATCTCAAAAACAAGGAGAAAACAAGTTGATATTTGAATGCTCACAAAACAAGCCACCCTTTGTGTTAAAATTTTTAACATTGAGAAAGAAAATGAGAATATGGATCTCCTAGAAGCTATTTACTGCTGAATTACAAAAACAAAGATGAAAAAGAATAGATATTTGATTGTCGATCACTGGTCAACACCAACATTTCTTACTTTTGTGAAGTCTAAAGGCGAAGAAATGGAAAATGAAACATCAAAACTTTTTTGTAATTGTAACGCACAGTTAATATGAATCAGATTTATCAGGTATGTGCCTTAACAACGATAAAAGATCAAATATATATAGTTTAAAAGTAACAAACATTGATACTGACAATGAGGGCCATCCTTCTATTGGTTCATAAAGTAGACATTAGTTTCTAAAGAAAACGAGGAGAGACCCTATTCACTGAGAATTTTAAAAACATATTTATTTCTACGATTACTACGAAGTACATGGATGAAATGTATACGGACATGACTTCGCGAACACATAGAAAACAAAAATTGATGGGCGGTAATTTTCTTTCTGATAAGTCATAGCTAGTAGCTACACTCCTTGTAGCTATTGTTGAAATTATATGTCTCTTCAACATTTGTTTCCCTCAAGACTTAGGGATACTTACCTTTGTAGGATCAATTATACCAGCAGCCATTAGATCTTCATAATTTCCAGTGGCGGCATTATAACCATAGTTTGGATTGTCATTGGACAACACCTGAGGATGATAGTAAATCCAGTCAGTGAATCTTTGAACTCTCATACAATGTGCTGACATAAACAGTAAGACCAATTTCAATTTTGTTATACCTTTTCAATTACAACACTTCCACTAACACCAGCATTCTTGGCTATTAACTTCATAGGGTAGCGCAAAGCCCTCTTGACAATATCGGCTCCAATCTGTAATATTCATGAAAACTGATTTAAATGCCATCCTCCTACAGAAAACCAACATTAACATATACAAATACTTATGGTACAACAGTAAAAGGAGTCTTCCTCAATGAACTAAAAATTAATATAACCTTTTGTTCATCATTATCAAGAGTTCCTTTAATGTCTTCAACTTTGGCAGCAAGCCGCAATAAGGTGCATCCACCACCAACTACAATGCCCTCTTCAACAGCTGCCTTTGGTTACCAAAGAGCAATTTCATTACCGCAGTAGAATTATAGTGGTTGACAATCTCAAATTAATAAAATGGCTAGAATTCTATAGTCACATGAGCTAACCTTCGTTGCATTGAGTGCATCCTCTACTCTCAATTTCTTTTCTTTGAGTTCTGTTTCAGTTTGTGCACCAACCTGATATTTCACAATCCCAGATTACAGCAAGAATTATGTACGTCACATTACAACAACGAAAAAGACATCATCCTAAAATAAGTGCATCATCAATTAACCTGAATTACGGCAACGCCCCCAGAGAGTTTTGCAATTCTCCCACTCAGTTTTTCCTTCTCATAGTCTTGTTCAGTTGACTGCACAGACAACGCAACATCGCAGACTTGTGACAAGTGCAATTAATTGACCGCATGAAAAAATATAAGACAAAGTTTTACCTCAAGAAGTCTTTTAATTTGGCCAATTTGTTTGCTTACTGCATCCTGTGTACTACCATCACCAACAATTGTTGTTGACTCCTTTGCTAAAACCACTTTGGCAGCATTCCCTAAGACCTCACTTCCAGCCTTCTCCAGGTATAAACCAACTTCCTCTCGGATGACAGTACCTGAATGCATATTGCAAAAATAAAACTACTATACAAGTAAACATAGCTTTCATTGAACACTGAGATAACTTAATTATGGACAAACCTCCAGTAAGGACAGCAATGTCGTCAAGATATTGGCTTTTTCGATCTCCATAACCAGGAGCTTTGAGAGCAGCAATTTTCAATGCTCCTCTTAATTTGTTCACAACCAGTGTGGCTAGAGCTTCCTGCTCTATGTCTTCAGCGATAACCACTATCGGGTTTCCACTCTTGATTGCTTCTTCCAAAACATTGACTAAATCCCTTGCATTTTTTATCTTCTTGTCCACCAGAAGCAGCTGAATTTTTTGAAAACTATTTGTCAGCAACACATTCTTTAGCATATCCAGGAAGAATTGAATGAGGATAGCATGCAGACAAGACATCATGGTACATCATACCTTGCAGTTTTCGTATTCAGCTACCATCCTCTCATTGTCTGTTACAAAGTATGGGGAGAAATAGCCACGGTCAAATTGCATGCCTTCCACGACGTATAAGTTGTTTGCAGAACCCCGTCCTTCCTCAAGAGTAACTACACCTTTCCTACCCACTTTACTCAAGGCTTCTGCTATCATATTTCCTACTTCATAGTTGTTTCCTGCACTAACTGCAGCTACATCTGCTAATTCACTGTCCTCGACCTAAAAAGTTGCCAGCAAGGAATTCAAGAGCAGCTTTAAAATATAATAATTGTTGTTCCGAATCAAGTAAAGCTTAGGAAAATTGAAGCAATTGTCCTCAATCATCATGTAAAATTCAACATAGAATTTTGTAATTTTCACCTCTTTTGACATTTTCTTTAGCTCAGAAACCAGGGCTTTGGTCGTCCTCTCGATGCCCCTGGAAATCTGAATAGGGTTCGCACCAGCTGCAACAACCTGAATAACCAAAATTGCGGAAGCTATATCAATCCCTAACACCATCAAAGCCTTAAATAGCTTGCAAAATTGAAAGCAACTTCATACGAACCTTAACACCCTCAGCTATGATCCCCTGTGCTAAAACAACAGATGTAGTAGTTCCATCCCCAGCTAAGTCATTTGTTTTTGAAGCAGCTTGTCTCACCACACTTGCACCAATATTCTCAACAGGGTCTTCTAGTTCAACCTATTGAGCAATTCAAAGCATACATAACAACATACTTATTTCTGCATAGTTCAACCATACAGCATTCTAAGTGTAACAATATCCACTAAAGGAGTACAGCATTTAAAAATGAGTTTATGAATAATATAACGAAGAAATCACAAAGACCAATTCCGGTTCTGATCACGGTAAATACAACATACTACCTCCGTTCATTTTTACTTGTCACATTCACTTTGCGAAAGTTAATTTGACTAACCTTCAAAGTTAAAATGAAGTAGATTAATTTAATGCTTTAAATTTAAAATTTAGATATTCAAGAACTATACGAAAATGTTGTAAGTTGCAGTCCTTCTCATATTAATATGATGAAAAAAGTATCTTAAAATGTTGATCCAAATTCAAGCAGTTTGACTCTCGAGAAGTGAAAGGTGACGAGTAAAAATGAAGGGAGGGAGTATTTCTCAACAACTAGTCACAACAAATGCATATCATTTGACAGTTAAGTGCCAGAAGAAAACCAGATACAGAGCTTTTGGGAGGTTTACCTCTCTGGCAACAGTAACACCATCATTGACAATTTTCGGAGGGCCATATTTGCTCTCAAGAACCACATTTCTTCCTTTTGGACCAAGAGTAACACCTACTAGATCTGCAAGCTTGTTAACACCTGCCTGAATTTTGAAGGCCAAGGAAAAACGAGAATTAACCGGGTAGACAAAAGGATGAGCCCATACAAAAGAAATCAATTAAGAATTCCTATCAAGCTTACTTGCAGCTTCTTAATGGCAGAACCATCCTGATTGAAGTGTAACTCCTTGGCCATAGACTTGATCTTGGAATCATATCTCTTCTTTAAAACTTTATTCTTTCTCCTGCCCCCAAATGAAGTCAAAGATATCCCAGAGAATGAAGATAAAGTTTCAGAAGAATTGATGAATTTCTTATCCACTGCCTGGCTTGTGGAAGCAATCGAACACACTGAGGTAAACGTGGTAGCCATGCTCCGCAAAAGACCTGCAGCATAGGGCATCATTGCCACAGAAAAGCGTTTTAAAAAAGAGTCCAATTGGTTGAAATCGAACACACTGCAGGTCTGAATGTTCAAACACAAGCACATATAGGATTACCATGAAGGTACTATTGATACCGTGCCATCACATATCGGTAGGTCACATTTGGAAAGCTTGACAATCGGGAATTGGTAGAAACAAGAGCATAGATTATGGACACATAAAGAGATGCAAGCAGACAGGCGTCAACTCAAAAATCTAAGGCATGGAGCGTGGATGGTTGGGCTTATTGTTAAAATTGGTCTTGGGCCTAACTCACACCCCAAGACCAATTTTAACACTTATGGTCAGCTAGATTCAACCTACAGCCTTTAGGAATACATTCAGGTGTACTGCAGAAGAGCCTTTGAAAGTAACACAAGCTTATGAAAAACTCATGAAGCAGCCCTTTGAAGGAATGTAGCATAACCTTGAATAAAATTTCAAAAAGAAACAAAAAAGTACGAAATGGTGTGCAGGTCTCATCGAAATGCTCAATCCAAGAGCAAAACTCTCTAGGTAGCGTGTACAAAATAATCATTACTGGTTTAACAAGTATTATACTTCAAGGAGTCCCCACATATATAAAGAGAGCTAACAAACTGAAGTTATGGACAGTTGAAATCCTAATAGTTATCAGAAATTGTATTTGTTTCTCAAGTTTCTTTGTGAATAGGATTACAGACTTAATTAAACCGATAGAAAGAACATCAAAAGTGAGAAAACATCCTCTGCAGGATTACTAGTTTAAAAAAAAACAGACTAATTTGGGAAAAGCAATGTAGCTAGTTTCAATGTTTAAACAAACAATGCATCTGTATAGTTTTCAGAAATAATACAGCAAAAGAACAAACACAGCAAAAGGGAGAAAAATTAAGTTTCAAAAGAAGCATACTATAGGGGCAAATATATAACAAATGGGGCACGTGAACGTGTAGTCTCTTTGTAAAATTAGGTATTCATAGCTTCTAAAATTAGTATAATACTATTATGTATTGGCATACATGCTACAGGCCTACAAGAAGGCTAAATAATGCACTTAGTTGAATGTTTTGAGGCTAAATAGTGCTTACTTTTAGCGGTGCAATTATGTTCTAGAAGTCCTCAATTTGCGTATACTTCAGACAATAGTGGATAAATTTATTGAGTTGACTCGACTCGCAGTCCATTAATGTTTGCAAATAGAAAATTGGAATAGGAAAGGAAGAGGAAGAGTACCTGAGCTCGCCGCTAGCAAAGTGAGTGAGTGAATGTGGAAATGGTAGAGAGCAGATGGGGAAGAAGATAAGGCTTCCTTCACTGCAAAATCCAACCGATAAAGAATTTTCTAGAACTTCCAATACTTGGGCCCCGTGGTCATGACAATGATAACTTTTTGACCATTAATTTTTATAAGAGAATTAAGAGCAAAACAAGTGAAACTTAGTTGCTTTTCACTTTTTTTAAAATAATTTTGAAATCAAAGCTTTTACTTTTTTTTTCAGTAAAGTAAAATACTATTTTCATCTTATTTTATGTGTCACTATTTGATTGAGTATCTATATATATATAATAAAATAAAGAAGTTTACATAAAATTGACAACAAAAATCTATTTTCTTGGCAACAAAAATTATTTTATTGATTAATTATTTATTTTATTATATATTTTAAAATTTTCATATCTATTTTCATATTGTCTATATATATATATATATAATAAAACAAAGAAGTTTGCATAAAATTATGCCAAGTGGCTTATTGAGAACTAGCTACTTGATATTTTGGCAACAAAAATCTATTTGCTTGGCAACAAAATTTATTTTACTGATTAATTATGTATTTTATTATATATTTTTAAATTTTCATATTTATTTTCATATTGTGGTAAAAATATTGAATGAACACTATTATTTATTTTTATTATATTATTTCATATTTTCATATTGTGATAAAAATAACTATAATTGACTATTATAATGAACACTATTATAATTATTATTATATTTCAACTCTATATATATAATAAAGCAAAATGTTTGAACCAAGCTTGGTTGGCCTAGTGGTCAGCTCACTAGGTCGCTTAAGCAAGTGTCGGGGGTTCGATTCCCGTCTTGTGCATGCAACAATCAATTGGCCAGCGGCAAACCCTTAAATGGAGCTCAGATCCGCGGAGGATTAGTCCTTGGCCTGTCGGGCTGAGGGATACCTTGAGAAATCAAAAAAAAAAAAAAAAATGTTTGATGAATACTTTTATTTATTTTTATTCTATTATTTCATATTGTGATAAAAAATAATTATAATTGACTCCTATTAATGAACACTATTATAATTATTTATATATTTCACATTGTGGTAAAAAATAATTAAGTTTGACTTTTATTTTATTAGTATATAGATTATTTTATAGATATGTAAAAATTAAAAAAACTCGACATAAAAATTCCGTCAATTACTCCTAATTCCACTATCATTAGGTATAATTCCACAATTTGTATTCTAAATATATATTTCAATCAAGCTATAGGAGTAATTCCACAATCTGTATTTCAATTTTCAAATATATATTCCAATCAATCAAGTGATTAAAGAAGATCATACGCCAATTACTCCTAATTCCACTATCATTAGGAGTAATTCCACAATTTGTATTCCAAATATATATTCCAATCAAGCTATAGAAATAATTCCACAATCTGTATTCCAATTTCCAAATATATATTGCAATCAAACGATACTCCTAATTCCACAATTTGTATTCCAACTTTCAAATATATATTTCAATCAATCAAGTGATTTAAGAAAATCATACAAATGGTAGATGAATATGGTAAGTGAAATGTAGATTTCCTTACTTCCATGGATGAAAAGTAGATGGCTATGGTAAATGAATCGTATATATATTAAATCAAACCTTTACATTGTCAATCATTACTATAGATGGCTATGGTAAGTGCTACTAGATTGTAATACAACTAATCATGAGACAATAATTTTATATGGAAAAGTAATATATTTTCATCTTATATTTTGATCATAGTTGATTCTTACTAATTTTATAAAAAAAAATATATGATTATAAAAAAAATGCATATTTAACATAATTATTATTAGTTAAGACAAGTGTCATCTTGAGAACTAACTATTTGAAGTCTTATAACAAAAAACTATCATTTCATAACAAAAAGCTATTTTGTTGATTATTTAACTATTAAATATTATTTCATATTGTGGTAAAAAACAATTAAGATTCATTTCTATTAGAGGAAAACTATTATTATTTAATATTATTTCATTTAATGTTATTTCATATTGTAATAAAAATCAATTAACTTTCATTTCTATTAGATGAAAACTATTATGATTGTTCAATTATTTCATATTAAGAATAGTAGTTCATTAACTCCTATTCTTGAGAACTAGCAACTTGATATTTTGACAATAAAAAAATATTTTATAAATAATTAATTATTTCATATTTATTTTATATTGTGATAAAAAATAACTAATTTTTATTTATTTTGGATGAAAAATACTATGACTTAAGGAACATTAATATTATAGATTTATTCAAAATTTTCATATTATGGTATATATAAATCAACTAAGTTTGACTAATAGTGAATGAAAACTACAATTACGGAAAGAGATATAATTATGTAATCAATTAAATATAAAAAATTACAGGAGATGCAGTGCACAAAAATTGAAAACTTTAAGTATTTACTTTTTAGAAATTCTATATTATTTAGAATTAAAATATAATATTTACATTTAGACGATTTATACTTGAGTTGTAGGTTAAGAATTATAAATTGTTAATAAAATTATTAATTCGTATTAATTTTCCTTTATAGATAGACTTTTTTCAACATGTTAGGTTATTCTATAAAACATTTACTATATTGTGTATAATATTACCATAAAAAAATAATTTACATGACCTAAAATCTCTTTTTTGTCATATTAATGAATTTTTAAAAAAATATAAAAGCAAATGATTTATAGTAAATTTCAATCAATATCGATTATTTTCTTTTTTAGCTAGAAATATTTTTGCTAATTCTACCTAAACAATTTATTACTAATTTATTGCTCAAAAAGGGATAATACCCACGAAAATATCTGAAGTTTGATTAGATTACCAGTGGAGCATATTGAACTTTGCAGGGGTCCTATTACCCTCAGACTTTTTTTTCGTATTTTAATGGCATATATCTGTCACTTGGCACATTGCATGTTAGTCACGCGCATTGAGCGAGTGAATAGTGCTAAAAACTTTTTAAACTCTTTTTTTTGCCAAACAACCCCTTAATTTTATAATTATTTAAAGTTTTATATTTTTATTTATTTAAAGTTTTTCATTCTTTTTCTCCTTTCCTCTTTCTTCTTTCTTCTTTCTTCTTGAGTTTCAGTTTCTTCTTCCTCTTTGTTGCAGTCCATTTCGTTCCATTTCAGTTTCCATTCTTGAAGATTCCGTCATCGAAACTGGAAACTCAATGGAAGAAAGTTTGGGGTTTTGAGTTTAAGAAAGTTTGTTGAAGAAAGTTTTCAAGAAATTTGAGTTGGAATGGACTTGGAATTTGAAACTCAATGGAAGATTCAATTGAGTTGGCGTAATTTGAAAACTTCTGCGAACCCGGATGAAGAAAATTAATGGAAGATTCCATTCAATTATTGAAAATTCAATGTATGTATTTTTATACATAAACTGGAATTCAAGTGAATTTATATAAATTCAATGTGCAAGAAATTTTTTGATTAAACTTAATGGAATTCAAAGTTTGAAACTAGAAATTGAATTTGGAAACTTGTGTGATAAGAATGGACTTGGAATTTGAAATTGACTCAATGAAATTATTTGGAATTTGATTTGTAGGATAAATTTGAGTTGTGGAATCTTTAATATGGTTGTAATGGTGAAAAAATATTGAAAAGTGATAAAATGGAGAAGACAAAGCGCGTGTACCACACTTTTCACCTAAAAAACTGGGTATACATTTTGGGGGAGATTAATTCCACTTTAGAAAAGTCCGGGGGGGGGGGGGGATTAATTCTGATTTAAAAAGTATAAGGGGGTAATAGGACCCCCGCAAAGTTCAATATGCTCCACTGAAAATTTGGTTAAAGTTCAGGTATTTTCGTGGGTATTATCCCGCTCAAAAATGGTAAATTGCTTACAGATTATAATCTCAATTAATTCTCTTCCATGTAGGGACTCTTTTTCACAAGTAAACAAACTTATTCATTTAAATCACAGCCTTTTATTTGATCAATTTATTTATTTTTACTTTGTTTAGATTTTTAAGTAAATATTAATATGGAAAAGTTATTTCATATTTTAATTATCACATTAATTATATGAAAGTTATTAATTGATTTGCAGTCAAACAACATATATGGTAAAATAATATTGTAATTAAGAGTCATTTTTATATAAAAATCTCTATGTAAAATACCATATATATGTGAATTCTAACTCCACAATGTCAATCTATGAGATTATCTGAAGAGGAAAGCATAGAAACAAGAACTCGCTCGACTAAGGAGGAGGTTTTATTCAACTCTTAGTGTATTTTCACAGAAGAAAGAAAAGATCATTGTTGTGTACACATACGGTTCGATAGAGAATTAATTTTAAACTTTTTGATTATTTTTCTCTGAATACTATTCACTCACATACTCATTATCATATTCTATAATGATTTAATTATTGTAATATAGTTTCTTCTGCAACTTGTAAAAAAAAAAATTGATACTAATTGCTTGAGGATATGTCATTTGTTTTTTAATATATTTCTGAGTAGTTGATGATTTCTAGATTATGAACCCAACTGATTTTATTTTCTTATTTAGTCTTGCTAATTTTTTATATCTTACAATTAATAATTGTATTCTCTTTCCTGTATTTTTCATTACTTCAATTTTGTTTACATTTTTGAAATCTTTATTATTGGTGTGATTATTCATTAAACTTAACTGATACTACTTTGTTTTTCTATATAGTTTTGGGAAGAAATGAAGATACACAAATCTAACAGAATTGCAAATTATTGAGTGTCATTTTGAGAAAAGGTGAATTTCCATATTTAATTTCAAATGAGGTTGTGAATACGTGTGTACGTGTGTGTGTATATATATCGGTGAAATATTTATATACAGATCTATATACATAATAAAGTTGTATAGTCTAGCCTAAATTTAAGTCAAGTGACATCTTGAGAACTATCCTCTTGAATTCTTACAATAAAAAACTATTATTTTACAACAAAAAGCTACTTTATTGATTATTTAAATATTTAATATTATTTCTTATTTCATATTTTGGTAAAAAATAACTAATATTTATTTCTATTGGGTGGAAGCTATTATGATTTCATACTATTTCATTTAATATTATTTCATATTGTGGTTAAAAAAAAAAAAAAACTGTCGGATGAAAACCATTATGATTGTTCAATTATTTCATATAAATATTAGTAGTTAATTATGTCATATTATTCTATGTTTTTATAGATTATTTATTTATTTAATATTATCTCACATTTCATATTGTGGTAAAAATAAATGATTGTTCAATTATTTGTATTAAGATTAGTAGTTAATTAATTTATGTTTTGTCGATTATTTATTTATTTATTTCATAGCTTTCCTATGTTTTAAAAAAGTATGTAATATTAGTTGTGCAATTACTTGACATATATGAAAAGATTATTGAGTAACTCAATATGACAGGGTAATCAATTACAATCAGGAGACATAATTGGAAAAAAATATTTTAATTGAGATGAGAAACTTTTAGTATTAATGGAAGGATGTAAAAATTTTGAATTCAAATAAAATAAAAATACGAATTTAATTGAAAGATAGTTAAAACTAGATATTACTACTATATTGAGACTAATCCAACTAATTAAACAATCTTTGTATGAATTTCACTAATTACATTTTTGTATAATAAAAATAGTTAATTGCTAATCTTGAAACAAATATTATCAAATGGGGAATATGATAATATAGATGTCACCAATATGGGTTATGGTGCAATGGATGGGGCTGCTCCACTCTTAATCAGAGGTCGAGAGTTTGACCCGGGGTATGGAGAAGAACTCTGTTAGGAGCGCTGTCATCTTAATGGTCCCTGCAACGCGCGATCCGGATTAATTGGGACTCCATGAGGGCAACGGACACCAAATGGAAAACCAAAAAAAAATATAGATGTCATCCCTCAAAATATGCAAACAATATAAATAATGATATTGTATTATAAAATTATGATTTCATTACAACTGAGTAAATCAAGAAAGTATTACAAGAAAATTTTGTGAATTAATAATCAATTAGCAATCAAACAACTTATATGAAAAAAGTTTAATTGACATTTTTTTTAAAAAATATTTTAGCTTTAATCGCAAATAAGTTTGACCTATTTTTGTAAAACAATAAATGAATGAATATAAGAAAATCCGTAATTAGGAAATAAAATAATTGTTACCTTATTTGAGTGATTAGAAAATTATAAAGATAATTAAATAATCAATTGACTATAGTCAAATTATAATTTTATAAGAAATTTTTGAGAAATAAATCAGTAATTGAGAAAAAAAATTAATTGTTACCTTTTTAAAATTCTTCCCCAGATTATAAAGGTAACTACTATCAAATTAATATAATCAACAACAACAACAACAAACCCAGTATATTCCCACTTAGTGGGGTCTGGGGAGGGTAGAGTGTACACAGTCCATACCACTACTTCTAACGAGGTAGAGAGGCTGTTTCCGATAGACCCCCGGCTCAAGATACAAGACAGTATGGGCGGTAAACAAAACATCAAAAACATAGAACATCATACAATAACATAGATACAACATCCACAAAAGCACATTGCCAAAACACGGGACACCACAAATCCCTTTACCTACTGACTACAACTCAACCACACCCTTAACCCTCTATCCTAATATTTTTTCTCCAAATCTTCCTATCCAGGGTCATGTCCTCAGTCAGCTGTAACTTCTCCATGCCACGTCTAATCACTTCTTTCCAGTATTTCTTCGGTCTACCCCTACCCCGCTTGAAACCTTTCAAGGCCAACCTCTCACACCTACAAACCGGGGCATCAGTGCCCCTCCTCATCACATGGCCAAACCATCTCAACCTCACTTCACACATTTTATCCTCAACTGATACTACTCCCACCTTCTCCCAAATAATTTTATTCCTAACCTTGTCCGCCCTTGTGAAACCACACATCCAATGTAACATTCTTATTTCAGCCACCTTCATCTTTTGGACATGAGAATTTTTAACCGGCCAACATTCCGCTGCATACAACATAGCAGGCCAGACTACAACTCTATATAATTTACCTTTAATCTTGGGGGGCACTTTCTTATCGCATAAAATTCCCGAAGCAAGCCTCTATTTCATCCAACCTTCCCCAATACGATGAGATACATCCTCATCTATCTCTCTATTCCCCAGAATCGTAGACCCGAGATACTTAAAACTATCCCTCTTGCAAACCGCCTGAGAGTCCAACTTTACTACCACTTCCTTCTCAATTCTCGAGTCCTTAAACTTGCACTCCAAGTACTCCGTCTTGGTCCTACTCAACCGGAAACCTTTAGACTCCAGGGTTTCTCTCCAAATCTCCAGCTTATCATTAACCCCTTTCCGCGATTCATCAATCAAAACTATATCATCCGCGAAAAGCATACACCAAGGTACCTCGCCTTGTATACTCCGCGTCAGCACATCCATCACCAAAGAGAATAAAAACGGACTAAGAGTTGATCCCTGGTGCAGCCCGGTCAAGACTGGGAAATGCTCAGAATCTCCTCCCACTGTCCTTACCCGAGTCTTCGCCCCCTCATACATGTCCTTAATCGCTCTGATGTACGCCACAGGAACCCCCCTCGCCTCCACGCATCTCCAAAGAACCTCCCTAGGGACTTTATCATACGCCTTCTCCAGGTCTATAAACACCATGTGAAGATCCCTCTTCCTCTCTCTATACTGCTCTACCAGTCTCCGTACAATGTGAATTGCCTCAGTCGTGGAACAACCAGGCATAAATCCAAATTGATTCTCCGAAATAGACACCATCTTCCTCAACCTCCGCTCCACCACCCTCTCCCAAATCTTCATCGTGTAACTCAACAACTTAATACCCCGATAGTTGTTACAACTCTGGATGTCACCCTTGTTCTTATATAGAGGAATCATCGTGCTCCATCTCCACGCCTCGGGCATCTTTGCCGACATGAAAATATTATTAAACAAGTTGGTCAGCCACCTCAACCTTGACCCACCAGAGAACTTCCAAAAATCCACTGGAATCTCGTCGGGTCCAGTTGCCCTGCCCCTTCGCATCGTGCGAATAGCGTCACTGACCTCCTCTACCCTAAAACACCGACAAAAGCCAAAATCGCGACACTCCTCGGAATGCTCCAACTCTCCTAACACCACACCTCTGTCCCCTTCATTATCAAATTAATATAATCAAACTATAAAAATATGAGAAATTTATAGGATTGAATTTCCAAAATTATAAAGGTAACTAATATCAATTGTTTTCATTTTTGAGTCCTTTATGTAATTGTGCATTAATTAAATATAATCAAGATATAAAATTAGGACAGATTTATGGTAAGTAGATATTTATAATATTAATAATATTTTATTTTCATCAAATTAATTAGATTAAATTTATGTAAAAATCAGTTAATACTGAGAATTATTTTAACAAAAAATATATTCAAAGTTACGTAATTAATATACATATATTGGTAAAAAAAAAATGAACATTGACTACTACTTTAGCCATAAATATATTTTGAAATTTACAACATTAAATTTAAGGAACTTGAGCTTATATATTATGATTATAAAATTGATTCTTATTAATTGGAATTAATTAGTTGATTGTGTAGTCGTATTACAATTATGTCGTACATTATTTATTTAATGGGTTTACACTGGGTTTGTTGTTGTTATTGTACATATAATTAATTAACTTATTTTCTGTAATCTACTATGAACTTATTAATTCCAAATGAAATAATTTTTTAATGGTAAGTTTGGACTATAAAAGAAAGGAGATTATTTTGTTAAAATTTTAAATTAGTATGCATTAATCTATTTTAGTGGGGTGTTAGTCTTCAATAAGATCTCCACATTTAAATGAAGTAATTGTAGGCTTTAGCATCTCTTATGTATTAAAAAAAATTGAGACAAAAAAAATGTAATGCCACAATATTTTTGGATTATTTAATTTATTTATCACATTTTAAAATATTGTTTATATCAATTCAGTGACGTTTATATGAAAAATTTAAATTTTTAAAAAATTAATATCTTAAGTTTTATAATTTAAGTTAATTTGTGTACTAATTTGAAAAATTTAATTTATATATTTTTAATATATGAAAAATTTGACCTTATATGGCTATATATACTAATTCAATAACACAGAAATATTGTCACATTTTTCTTCTCTCTCTCTCTCTCTCTCTCTCTCTCTCTCTCTCTCTCTCTGTTATTGTTATTGATCATTAGCCTTATTGGTATTTATCAAGTTTTTCATTATGAATATGTAGAAATAAGAATTGTCAATAGTTTGCTAAATATTAATTCGAAATTTTCTTCATAAATTTCAGGCTTTAAATATAAATGTTTCGACATAATAAGAATCACACATATTGATGAAATGTTATCAATATTTCAGAATAAGAGTTGGCAGAAGAATATACATATGAGAAGGTTGAACAATGTAACATAGGTTTGAAACAAGAAAATCATTTGTTGAAAATGAATTGAATTATTCGTAGTGATTCTTCTTTCTCGAGAAAATTAAGTTTGTTAATTTTTTAATCTCTTTATACAAATATAAATTTATACTATGAATAATATAATTTCTTGATTATATATTATTTTGAGGTCTTGCATAATTATGATATAAAAATGATTAATTTTTTTTATTTTATTAATCGTTATTCAATATCATATTTTGGTATAGTAAAAGATCCGCATATTGAAGGAGTATTGTCACTAATTAATAATGAGATTTCAAGAAGAAGAAACCTATGAGGTCACGGAAAAAACTTACACGCATCCGGTGTATACACCAAGCCAATACATGAATGCCATGTGTTTGAATTTAAAGTTCATGTTACTTGAGAAAATTGAAGAAAAGGTGTCTTTTAAGTCTTGAATGAAGGATTGGTGACATTGACCAACAGATAGGGTCAAACATCATTAAGAAACTTGATTGAGTTAATTGTGGACTTGATTAATATTTTCAAAACTTTCTAATCTTTTAAAAAATACAAATCAACCCAACCCACACCGCTCTTCAATACAAATCAACCACTCTCTCCTCTCTCTCGACAACTTCTCTCAACTCTCTCTCAACCAACAATTCTGCAAAATTTCTCCCTTCAACCCCCGACGACTTCTACCTCCAGCGACAAATAGTTGGGCTTCAAGTTCCCCTCTTCTCTCCCTTCAACCCCCGACGACTTCTACCTCCGGCGATAAATAGTTGGGCTTCGAGTTCCCCTCTTCAATTTAGTCAACTTATTTCTCATCCCTCTCTTGACAACTTCTCTCAACTCTCTCCCAACCAACTGTTCTGCAAATTTCTCATTTCAATCCTCGACGACTTCAACATCCGACTACAAATAGTTGGGCTTTGAGTTCCTTTTCGACTTCAACCTTCAATCGACGTGACAGCCTTGCTCTCCAGCCACAACAACTTCGAATTCTTCATCGTTCCTTTTCTTCTTTCACAGGTAAAAAATTATGGCCTTTTTAGTTTTGAAGAAAACGAGGAACTTGAGCCAACTTCTCTTATAGTATTGGTTAACAATTTCAATATTTGTTGCACTAATTTGAAATGCGGTCTGAAATGGCCTTTTTATTGTTTGTGTTTATAAAAATAAAATGATAATTTGGTTTGATTTGTTCTGTTTTTGTTCTTGGTAAAAATGATGAAATTGTTGTTTTTTGTTGAACAAAATCATGCTACTGTTTTTTGTTTCCTCCGACAGATTACCTATCTGGTGCAACATATTAACCATCTAATGTAACAGATTTATTATATGATGCAACAGATCAACCATCTGATGCACCAGAGGAATCATCTGATTACAATTCTGATGCAACAGATTAATAATCTGATGTAATAGATTAACTATCTGATGCAACAGCTTTACCATATGTTGCAACAAATTAAGCATCGGATAAAAAATTTGATGTAACTAATTATCCATCTGGTGCAATGGAAGAACCATCAGATTAATGATCTGATGCAATAGATGAACCTCCTATTGGATAAAATCCCATAAACTCTTTCTACAGGAAATGTCCAAGACTTGATTTTTCCAACTGATCATTCATCTACCGCGATAGACGACCCAATGTTGGAAAAAATCTAAACAATATTGACCGTTGATAACTGTTCCAATAGATCACTCATGTGTTGCAATAGATGTGTGACCTGTTGCACAGACCATTCATCTTTCTCAACAGGTGAGTGATATATTTTGTATTGTCGCAATAGATTACTCAGCCATTGCTGCAGGTTAGTTAACTGATCTGACAGATCACTCATATGTTGCAACAGATATGTGATCTGTTGCACAAACCATTCATCTTTCTCAACAAATGAGTGATATGTTTTGTATTGTCATAACAAATTATTTAACTGTTCCAACAGATCACTCATATGTTGCAACAGATGATGTCACAACAGTTGTGTGATCTGTTGAACAGACCGTTCATCTGTCTTAAAAGATGAGTGATATGTTTTGTATTGTTGCAACAGATTACTCATCCGCTGCAACAGTTTGGTTATAGGCTGCAATAGATATACTACCTGGTGCAACAAATTGGTGATCTGTTGCAACCGTTATTAAACACGTAAAATAAAATAGGCATCAAATATGTCAGTGTCAAGTCTGGCACATTTCGCTGACTTGCCGTTACTTGGCCCCCAACAGTCATTTTCCCCCCATTGTCTTATATATTCATCTTCCTCCTAAAATTTAACCCTAAATTCCCAAATCTTCTTCTTCATCGTCATCTTCTTTTATCTATCCAAATTTTTCAAATTATTTCTGTCATTTTTCTCATCTTAGCTTGACAATGTCGAGCGCATCTTCCACTATTTTTTGTGATAAAGATTTTCAATATTGTAAGTGCGATCATGAAGATTTGTTAAAGACTTCTTGGACTCAACAAAATCCGGGTCGTGGATTTTTTACTTGTAAGATTTCAAAGGTAATATTTTTTTATATAATTAGTTGATTAATTATTAACTTATAATTGTTTTGTAATTGTGTTCTCTTTTTTATAGAAATTGGGTGGATGCGATTACTTTGATTGGTATGAAGAATGATACCCTTCACAAGCAAATCGTGTAATCTGGATTTTGTTGAACAAAGTCAAGGCTTCCGAAGAGAAACAAAATCGAGCAAGAAGATATTACATTGTTGTCGTTATTGCTACTGGTTTGGTGTTATTGGAACATGTATTTTCAAGCCTAATTGCTGAAATTTTCATGGTGGTGTGTGTATTTGCTACTGGTTTGGTGTTGTCGAGCACATGGATATTCAAGCGTAACTATTGAAAAATATCAAAAAGATTTAGGCATATGTTGTAAAATTTAGGTCATCTATTGGAAATTATCAAACAGGTCTTCCCATTGTTGCAACAAATTAGACTTAGATTATTAGATTATTCATAGAAATAACATCGACGTAATGCAACAGATGACCAACCTATTGCAACAGATAAACTATCTGCCAGAAGGGATTAAATATATTTTACAACAGATTAACAGTCTAATCTATTGCATTGTAAAAAGCACAACTTTCATCAGAAAAAAATTATTGCCACTACATGTACATATAGTAAAGTGAAGGGTGACTTGAAATTAAAAATTTCTATTTCACAGGCTCTTTTATATACACAGACTTCAAGCGCCCAGTTAGTAGCCCATAAGCCCAGACCTCTTGCAGGTTTGCCACAACGTTGTCGCATAGAAAAGTCATTGGCTCGGCCATTTTTGTGCTGGTCAGCAAACATTTGATGTGTGCAAGAGCGTGCAAGACGCTCGCTTTAGCGGCATCATCTTTTGGAAGTATCATTCCCCTGTTTCGACCTTCAAAATCCCATGATTTCTTCATCAACACTTTCCTTGGCAAATGATTCATCAGTTTACTCTCCCTCAATAAGATGGAAAACATCACCATCAGTGGCTCCACGAGGAGAAAAAGATCGAAATCGTCGATGAGAGGTACGTTGGAGTCATAAACATTGATATGTCCCTCCTCGAGTAGTATCTCAACAGCCCGATAATGCATGTCGTTCACGCTAATGACTGCAAGAATCCTTTTTGCCTCGGTCCAGCTCTTGCCGTATGGATTTGGCCTGTTCCCTCTAACATATTTTATTATTTCTTCTTCATCTAAGACCAACGTAGGAACTAGGAAATCAAGTCCCACGCCAAGGGTTAACGCCTCTCCATTGAGTTGATCGTACCTATCCTTGAGCTTCTTACAGAAGTCGAGGTCCATTATTCTATCGACAACGTCATAAGCTTCCCGGTACGTTAATTTCCTTTTTCTCATGATGCAGAGAATTATGTCAACAAGCTGTGAGATAAGAAGTCAATTTTTAAATAGGTTAGTAATTGTAAAGATGCAACGGATGGTCTATCTGTTGCATAGGATTCTCTGAATCAATAATCCAACGCAACTTATGCAACAGATGGATAATAAGTTGCAACAGAACCACTACCAGTAACACCAGTATACCCAGCTATTGCAACAGATGTGAAATTTGTTGCGTGGCTTCTTCTTCATGGGGTAGATTAGAAGGGCTAGGTTAGGAAAAGTAAACTTGCCTTGTCCTCGTATGGCATACGCATATCAGTCATAGTCTGGAAGTCTTGGGGGGAAAAGGGAGGCCTGGGGTAATCTGGTGCGCCTGACTTGGCATTCTTGGCCTATCGCTGATCCGTCTTCTCTTCGGTGCCATGTTCCGCGTATATGTCCACCTTCTTGACTATTCCCTGAACTTCAACAACTTTTGGACATGGAGGAATTGCAATTTCTTTTGATTTCCGAGCGGAGAGTACGTCTCTAATTGCTCTTTTCTTTCTCCTAACCAACACTGTAGGAGTGTGTGACTCCCTCACCTTCTTGGATGATATGACACACCTCTTGGATTTGAATTCCTCGATAGCTTTAAAGATAGCCTCTACTTTTTCAAAGAGTTTATCCTGTCTGTCCTTGCACTCATCGCATTCGCAACGAGAATACGAGGGACAAGAGGGGTAGGAGGGACCTATGTAAGGGCGAAAAAGGGTGTTTTCAAACATATTTATTCTTTCTTGAGCATCAACATGCTCATCATCATGAGTGGTAGCAGCATCAGCATGCCTGCCACCAACAACTCCACCAGAAGAAGCACCCGGATCTGCCTTAGTAAAAGGTTGGTCATGAAGAGCCTCAACATTAGGTTGACCTTGCCTAACTGCTCTTCTTATGGCTGTTGCTCCAGACAATTTCTTCTTTATTAACTCCACCGTTGTGTCTGCTATAGTATCAACATAACCTAGAGTAATATAAAAAGTCATCACCGACTCCTCCTCAGTAGACACGATCCCTGGATGCACAACCTATATAAAAAAAAAGACAGATGCATTTAAATCATATAATATAATAATTTTCACAGTTGGGCTACATTTAAAAAAAAGACCCATCTGTTGCATAGTTTGCAGTATATGATTAAAATTTGTTTGATTCTGGTTCAGAGAAACAGAGCAACACATGGATAATCTGATGAAAAATATCAATCATCTGTTGCAACAGATGATCTGTACGTCGCAACAAATGAACAATATGTTATCAGATTAAACATCTGTTGCATAATTTAAAGTAGATGGTTAATCTTTTAGGAGTCGGGTTCAGAGAACCAAAGCAATAGATGGGTAATCTGATGCAAGATATACCATGTCGCAACAGATGTCCCATCTGGTGCATCAGATATAACATCTGTTACACTAGATATAACATTTGTTCAATATCTTTCTTATCTTTGAGTAGAATTATTTTTCTTGAAGAAGACGTACTGCATCATTCGGAGGGTTAAAGAGACCACCCTCCTTAATATTGGTGTTGCTCTTTGCAGCCAACCACCTAAATATCCTTGGATGAGAAACCTCATCCGTGTAATCCATTAACTGCTTTCGGAGGGGAGGAATGACTTCAAATGCCCAAGCCTAAAAAATGTAAACAGGAAGCAAGCAAAAAAAATCATAATAACTATATTCAATATAAATTAATGGATGAGTAAAATTAGTGATTAATTTTACCATGAAAGCCCAAGGAAAGCCGTATAATGTGGTCGTCCCTGAGGATAGTTTTGTCAGTAAATATTGAACAGTCAAGTAGAAGCTGCGATATCCCCAGGAATAATTGTTGAATTTATCAAAATCCTCAACACGCGCCAATAAATCATCTTCTATGACCTTGTTGACGTCTTTTGTTAATATAAATGAATGGGCAAACCAAACTAAGCACAATTGCTCCCTGTACTGCTCTGGTATGGTTTTATCCTCGAGATCTGTCAACAAATTCGATGCTTTGTATCCACGTCGAGCAATGTCAAACAACCCATCTATTTTTTCCTTGCATTTTCTTGCCTTGGATCTTTTGCGGGGTGGTGGTCCTTCTGGATGATGGCATCTCAAGCCCGTCACTATGGCAAACTCTTGCAAGCCAAAACAAACATGCACGCCACAGTAGTTGATCCAGATTTCATCCATCTTATTTTTGCCCCCCTCCTCCGAATCTTTATCATCCCCCGCGTACTTGATCCTACGCTTCAGAAGACCATATACCATCGTCATAGGGAAACAGATACGGGCAGAGAGGTCCTCAGGTAGCTCGAGAAAGAGTCCAAAGCAGCTCTTCTTAAAAAGTTCGCCTATGTTTTCGTTCTTCATAATTTTCATAAAATGTTCAAAAAATTTCCCCATCTGACATTTAAGTACAATTTGACAGTTAGTTGTTTTCCTTCTGGGTCATTTATCGGCATCGCAACTTGAAACCTGTCAATATTAAAAGTTTTGACAGGATCATGCTGGGATGTCGATATTAACTCACACCCCATCGGTGATCCATTATCATCATGTTGATGATCATCCTCTTTCTCTTTCTCACTCTCCAATTCCTCCTCTTTCTCACTTTGATTTTCTTCATCACCATCTACAGATCCTTGTCCACCTCCCTCAATGTTGTTTTCATATCTCTCTTCAGCTTCACTTTTCCCTGACTGAGATTGTTCAGGAAGCTCCTCCGAATCCCTCTGTACTGTAGCCTTTTTTTAGTGGTCAGACGTTGATCCACTTTCACTTTCTTTTCTTTTGGGAGACATGTTTTACCTACAGACAAAGAAAAACAAAAATTACATTACAATTGATGTATGCATAGATTTTAAAAAATACATTACAAACACCACGAATACCGACACACCAACAGCCACCACCACAAACACCACCAACCAATGCCAACAAACAAACAAACAAACACCACGAATACCGACACCACCGATAACCACCACAAACACCACCAACCAATGCCACCACCAGTGCCACCACGACGACCACAAATGCCAACACCACCAATATCACAAACACATCCAAAAATACCACGACAGTCAACGGAACACTGCAACAGAAACTAGGGATTTCTCGAGTTCTTCTTATGATTTTTCCATCAAAACTCAAAATTGTAAACCCATTCTCGAAGATAATACAACTAAAAGTTTTATGTTTCATCATTAACTTAAAAGCCCTTATTTTTTAGAAATAAAAATAACAAATATAGAGCTCTTCTCGAACTCTGTTGCCTACGAAGACAAAGAAAATGACTGATACAAGCAAGAATGAAGTCAAATATAACACCTATGTGGTCGAAAATGAGAAGAAAAGCGATCTGTTGTGGAGGGTTGGGCAAATTTGTTAAGTAGTTATTGTTTGTACTGTATTGTTGAGTGAGAATGAGAGAGAAAGAGCGAGACCTCGAGATTTGAAATGATGAAACGTTTTGTATGGGTTGATTTGTATTTTGGAAAAGAATGACAAGTAGTTTTGAAAATGTTAATTTGGTCCGAATTGATCTTAATTATTTTTAAAATCATAAAATATATGCGTAATTTTTAACCCTCTCATCATGAAATTGCCAAAAGGATTATTCAATTGAAATTGTATAAAAATAATTGAAGTTGTAGTTGATCGAGTACTCTAGGTGATCCGAGACCCCGGGTGACCCTATGAAAACTCACCACTGATCCTAGATTAATCAATTTAAGTACTATTAGTCTAACATATGAACTCAATTGAAGTTATAAAAAATAAACATTCAATATGTTGCGTCAGATTTCTCATCTGTTGTAAATTATCAATCAGATTAGGTAACAACAGATTACGAATTTATTGTAAATTATCAAACAGATTAAGTCATCTGTTGCGACAGATTACACATCTGTTGTAAATTATTAAATGAATTGCCATATGTCGCAACAAATTACCCATATGTTGTAAATTATCAAATAGGCGCTGCCATCTGTTGTGGATGCCCCTATGAGAACTCACCCTTAGTCCTAGATTAACCGATAGTTTACCCTATGAGAACTCACCCCTAGTCCTAGATTAATCAATTAAGGTATTAGTCTAACATATGATGTAGTAAGAATTGGTTTGGCTCAGAGTGATCGATCGACGACTCTGGTCAAGAGGAACGCAATACCATCTCATCATGCAATTGCCAAAAGACTCAATTGAAGTTGTAGTTGACCCTATGAGAACTCACCCTTAGTACTAGAATATTCAATTAAGGTATTAGTACCCTAGTCCTAGATTAATCAATTAAGGTATTAGTCTAACATATGAGGTAGTAAGAATCAGTTCGGCTCAGAGTGATCGATCGCCGACTCTGGTCGGGAGGAACGCAATACCGTCTCATCATCCAATTGCTAAAAGACTAAATTGAAGTTGTAGTTGACCCTATGAGAACTCACATTCAATTAAGGTATTAGTCTAACATATGAACTCAATTGAATTATATATAAACAAATGTTCAACCTGTTGCAACAGATGTCTTTTCTGTTGGATCAAATAAAATAGATTATGTAATTTGTTGCAACATATTACGCATCTGTTGTAAACTATCAAACAGATTATGTCATTTGTTACGACAGATCACGAATCTGTTGTAAACTATCAAACAGTTTAAGTCATCTATTGCGACAGATTACCCATCTGTTCTAAATTATCAAATAAGCGATGTCATCTATTGTTGTTGACATTATGAGAACTCACCCTTAGTCTTAGATTAATCAATTAAGGCATTAGTTGAACATATGAGGTAGTAAGAATTGGTTCGGCTCAGAGTGATCGATCGATGACTCTTGTCGGGAGGAACGCAGTCCCGTCTCATCATGTATTTGCCAAAAGACTCAATTGAAGTTGTAGTTAACCCTATGGGAACTCACCCCTAGTCCCAGATTATTCAATTAAGGTATTAGTTGAACATACTAGGTAGTAAGAATTGGTTCATCTCAGCGTGATCAATCGATGACTTTTGTCGGGAGGAATGCAATACCATCTCATCATTCAATTGCCAAAAGACTCAATTAAAGTTGTAGTTGACCCTTTGATCTCATTCATCCATCCATAGTTCTACCTAGATCAAGTAGGTACTATTATTAATCTTAACATTAATTTAATGAGAACTCATTTCAACTCAGAGTGATCGATCGACGACTCGGGTCGGGATGAATGCAATACTAACACCATGCAAATGCAATGACTTATTTGGATTTGTAGTTGACCTTGTGAGCTTATTCATTCATCCCTCATTCCACCTAGATCGATGTAGGTACTACTATTAATCTTAATATTAAGTTAATGAGGAGCTCATTCTTTCATTCCTAGTTCTTCCTAAATCAATTGCAATGAAATCTGTTGCAATAAACAACTGAGCTGTTGGAGAATTTCAAATAGATAACAATATTTGTTGCTACTGATGACATTTCTGATTTAATTATCAAATAGACATTTGCATCTGTTATGACGGATGACTGAGCTGTTGGAAATTTTCAAACAGATATTGATATCTGTTGTAACAGATGATGTTTCTGATTTAATTATCAAATAGACATTTCCATCTGTTGTCACAGATGACTGAGTTGTTGGGATTTTTCAAACAGATATTTAAATTTGTTGCAACAGACGACATATTATTTGAAAATCTTTTTCTTCTTTTAATTTTAAAGCAAGCTACTGTCCGAGTAGATAAAGTAGTAGTACTACTAAAGGCGGTAAAAAATATTTCTTGGATAACTCAAAAATCTCATTGAGTAGTCTTGTCGTGTCTTTTCAATGTCACCCATTTTTTTCCTTGTGCCCCTCAAATTATTAGTGAATATTAATTAATGAATATTGAAACCCCTAATACTTCTTCCATTTCATATTGACTTGGCACACCCATTAAGAAATTAATTAGGGGTTTATTTTACTACCAAATTAGCCTTATTAATTATACTTTGAAAATATAAATTTGAACAAATACACTTTGTTTAGTCATTTAATATTAAGGGTAGTACATCTAGAAATTAGAATTATCTCATCTCACCTCTCCTCTCCTTCAGCCATAAATCTCTCATTTTTTTTTATCCTCTTTAGGGTTATCATAGCCTTTTTTTTTCTCCTTTTTCTCATAAATTTTTGTTCGGATCTAAACCGATCGATATCCATATCTTAGATTCCTCGACTGAAATTGCTGTTTTGACCCTCTTTTTACATTAAGGTATGATATGATTCACTATTGCTCTTTCATTCTCGTCTTCTTCTTGCAAGTTATTTACATCTTTTTTTTATTTAATTACCATTTTTCCATATCATATTTATTTAAAAAAATTGAAGGAACTTTTAATTATTGAATAAACAAATCGAGAATTTTTATTACAAGATACGAAAAAAAGTCATCTGTTGGGAGAAGTTTAAAAGCTTTGTTGATAGTATCATTTTTTTTATGTATTTTGTTTGTTTCTTTGTTGTTGATGCTGTTATTGATGTTGTTGGTGGGGTTGGCGTTGTTGGAATTTGTGGTATGGTGTTGTTGACAGTGGCGGATTCAGTTTTTTTATACGGTGGGTGCTTCTTAGCTTAAAAATAGTGGAGTCCGAACAATCAACACAAGGAGTAAGGGAGAAAAAAATAAAAGACGGTTTAAAGTAAATAAGAAGAGAAAAGTTGATTACCAAAATTAGAAAAATATGTGTTGAGTGGGAATTGAACTCAAAACCAAAAGAAATAAATAGCCTTAAGCACCCATAAACAACAACTAGGCTAACCAAACAACTCTTACTATGAGTGCTCACTGATTAGATTATATACGTTTTTTCTTAATTTCCATATACATATATAAAGTTCAATACGAGTTCAGTCTGTGCTCGCGCACCCGGAGGACTCCATGTGGGTCCGTCCCTGGTTGTTGATGGTGTTAGAACATAAAATGTATGCTTCTTTGTTGTTGATGATGTTGTTGGAGAAAATATTGTTGTTTTCTTTGTAGTTGATGTTTTTTATTTGTTGTTTGTAGTTTATGTTGTTGTTGATGTTGCAATAGATAGAGCAACTGTTGGAACAAATCAAACCACCAGCAAGGCTGCTATGTATTCCAACAGACTCCATATCTGTTGCATCAGACTTCATATCTGACGCAACAAACTCCTCATCTGATGCAACAGACTCTATATCTGTTGCAACAGAAGGATAATTTTCTTTCTGTGACATAATTTTTTTCCTTTTTCTTTGTAGATATAAAAGAAACTGAAAGTTGATCAACTTTTGCCTGACCATCACAAGAGGCTGCAGTAAAGATAGGTTCGGAGGAATAAGCTGCATGCTGATGAAACCACTTCATATGTGGGAGGTATGTATTATTGATAATGTTATCGTGAAAACACACATAGAGTACACTGATTTTGTGAATGCTGTTTTTACCGATTAGTAATAAATCATTCAAACAAGATATTTGTAATTTTACAGTTAAGTTTGGTAGGTCTGAACTGATAGGGCTGAGGGACCATGAATATGGTTATGATACCTTATTAAGATTTAATGTCGGATGTCGCTCATGTTTATTTGTCATGCCTTCTACAGACTTTCGCTGTGGCAAGCATTTCTGGAGACGGTGTAGACTTTTGCATGACAGATATATTGTCCTCTATATGGTAGAAGAATGATCAATCTTGCCCCTTCTTACTTATCTTGTGCATGCAAATGTGAAGAGTGCAAGGAAAAATATGATGGTGTGATTAATACTGCTAATGCATTAACTGCTGATGTAAAGGAATTGATATCTAATAGTAGTGTCATTCGATCAAAGAGGATTTCAGTTTCATTCACTCCATTAGAGATTAAGGCTAATAGGAGAAAGAAAGCAATTTTCAAGGCATTATCAAGTATCCAAAAAAAAAAGAAATTAGATCTGACAAAGGTGAGAAGATAAAAAGGGGAAGGGAATAGAAAGAAAAAACTGAATGCTAGATTTAGTTCATCTTGTTTCGTTATGTAGAGATACTCCATCTAATTTTGAGTGCCTTTTCTTTTCAGGATGGTGAGGAATGCAGAATCTCCCCATCATTAGCTAATATCGAAAACAAGACATCTGATGTTATTGAACCACCAGACTGCCCTGTGAAGTTTGATAATCCAGAAGATGTCTTTGCTCGAGTTAGTCAACAGATTAAACGATCTCAATCACTTGGTTTTTCTGCTGATCAATCTTCTCCGTAGAAGACAAGATATCAACAGAACTGCTTGACATAGCGAAAGCTGATATTAATAAATTACTGATTATATCTTCTCAAGACTTGCTTCTACCAGAAAATTGTTTTGCATTGAGTGTTCCACTATCCATATATGCTGCAGCACAGGATTTATCAGCCGAGAGAGCATTTGCCTTGGAAAAACTCAAAGTGAACCTTCCATACTTCTCCTTGACCTTGCGTAGAGCTAAGAAGGACCAAGAGGAGTATTATAAGAAAGCTGCCAAGAAAGAAAGTGAGTGGTCCTCGTTGACAAACTCACAAAAGATCAAGAGCTCTATACTGAGCTTAACGACCACAATGACAAAATGATTGAATTGAAAGTGGTGGTGACGTGACTTAGTCAAACAAAAAGTCATGACTGTTCATATCCCTTAGTTAAATAAAACTGGTGACTTTTCGAATATGTAAATTTTAAAAAAATGGATCTAAATACAATATTTTATCTTTTTATTGTATTTCGGAAAGAGACAGATTGGTAATCTGTTGTAAAATATATTTTACCTGTCAAATAACTTACAACATATGGACAATCTGTTGCAATAGATGGATCTATCAGTTTGCTTTTCCATCAGTTGTGGCTTCTGTTGCAACTTGCTAGTCATCTGTTTATTCAATTTCATCGAGAGCAATATATTTTTCTAAACACTTCTTGGCCAAACTCAATTTTTGCTCTTGGATTGCTTCTCTTTTTTTCTTTGCATCCTTCAAGCTGCCCTCCAAATTCAATTTTTGCTATCAATCCAATAGCAAAAATTTAATTTGGTTGAAGGATGCAAAGAAAAAAGAAAAAGCAATCCAAGAGCAAAAATTGAGTTTGGCCAAGAAGTGTTTAGAAAAATCGATTGCTCTCGACGAAATTGAATAAACAGATGACTAGCAAGTGCAACAGACGCCACAACTGATGGAAAAGCAAACTGATATATCCATCCGTTGCAACAGATTGTCCATATGTTGTAAGTTATCTGAAAGGTGGAATATATTTTGCAACAGATTACCAATCTTTTTTTTCGAAATACAAGAAAAAGATAAAATGTTGTATTTAGATCTGTTTTTTTTAATTTACATATTCGAAAAGACACCATTTTTATTTAATTAAGGGATATGAACAGTCGTGGCTTTTTGTTTGACTAAGTCCAGTCCCTTCCAATTCAATCATTTTATAAATAGGTCCCTCCGGCCTCCTCTCACTCCTCACTCACTCGTTCATTCTACTATACTTACAAACAATACTAATATGGCTGATCCAGATTCGAACAATAAGGTTTATATCGAGTCCTTGCAGGAACTTCAAAGGCAGTTTGATGAACTCCAGAGGAATTTGGCCGACATCGGAGCAAGGCTGAGGAGGGCCCAGCTGCTGCCGGATGAAAATTGTCAGTTTGACAATAATAATAGTAGTAGTAGTAGTAATAATAATAATAATAATAATAATAATAATAATAATAATAATAATAATAATTAGGTTATGTTTTTTCTTTCTTTTAGCGTATATATTTTTCCTTTTTATATCCGATCTACCTATAAGGGATTCAAAAAAATTCATGTATATGTTTGGTTTGGTTTGGTCGACTTTGAATTTTTAATTCTTATTCAATATTTAATTATCATTCTATTTATTCCCTATTCTCAACATGTCGGCGGTTGGAGGTAGGGATTGAGCATTTGTGGCAACAGATGGTGGTGAAAGTCATGATGAGAAATTCTCTTAAAAATGGTTCGTTAATAAATAATAAGGAACTAAATGATATTATAATCGTAAAAAAAGATTATTTAATTTTAAAAAAGTCACAACATTGGATTAATTTAATTAAGATATATGATGATATGATTTTTAAGAAAAAAGTTAATAAATAGTCGTGACTGTGACTTTTGTCTAAACAGATTCAACAAACAAAAATAAAAAACGCTTTTGATGCATCAAATTCCTCATCTGTTGCGACTGATGAATCAGTTCGAAGAAATAAAAAAAACTCCTTAAACAGATGGTCGTTTTATAGCAACAGATGGTATATCTGTTGAAACAGGTGGGTTATCTGATGTAACAGATATACAATCTGTTGCCATAACTCAATTAATAAAAATGGTTATTAAAAAAACGGAACGGTTATTAAAAATCAGGTGTATTCGATTTTTAAATTGAGAAAAAGGTTATTTAAATTTAATAAGATGAAAAGTCATGACTTGTCACAATAATAAAAAACTCACCACCAGCTTGATTTAATTAAGTCATTTCTTTTCACAAAAAAGAATAAGGAAATAAATGATAAACATAATTTAAACCGTAAAAAACTCACCGGAAATATTCTTGTTTTTAAATCTCCTTTATTAATTTATATAATTAAAAAGTCAGAAAATTTGGATGTCATGAAGATAATTTTTTTTTTTTTTTAAATATATATATTATATGTTGCAACAAATATATTATCTGATGCAACAGGTTAACTATTTGTTGCAACGCATGATATATCTGTTGTAACAGATGATTTACTTGATGCAACAAATATATAATCTGTTGTCCAAATCAGTGTAAAAAAAGACGGTTGCTGGAAAGAACTAATTATTTTAATAATTATAAAGTTGAAGAGTCATGGCATAATCAGAATATTGCTTAATTTAATTAAGTCATAACTTTTTACAGTAATCAAGAATGTCATTAATAAATGAAGGTAAACAGTTGTGCCTTTAAATCTACTTTATTAATTTATATAATTAAAAAGTCAGAAAATTTGAATGTCATTAGATAATTTATTTATTTTTTTAAAAATATATATTATATGTTGCAACAGATATATCATCTGATGCAACAGGTTATCTATTTGTTGCAAATGATGATATATCTGTTGTAATAGATGATTTATCTGATGCAACAGATATATTATCTGTTGTCCAACTCAGTGTAAAAAAAGTGATTCCTGGAAAGAACTAATTATTAATAATAAGAAAGCGGAAAAGTCATGACTTATCACAATATTGATTAATTTAATTAAGTCATAACTTTTACAGTAATCAAGAATGACATTAATAAATGGAGGTGAACAGTTGTGCCTTTAAATCGGCTTTATTAATTTATATAATTAAAAAGTCAGAAAATTTGGATGTCATGAAGATAATTTATTTTTTTAAAAAAATATATATATTATATGTTGCAACAGATATATTATCTTATGCAGCAGGTTATCTATTTGTTGCAACGGATGATATATTTGTTGTAACAGATGATTTTTCTGATGCAACAGATATATAATCTGTTGTCCAACTCAGTGTAAATAAAAAACGGTTCCTGTAAAGAACTAATTATTTTAATAATAATAAATCTGAAAAGTCATGACTTATCACAATATTATTTAATTTAATTAAGTATAACTTCTTACAGTGATCAAGAATGTCATTAATAAATGGAGGTGAACAGTTGTGCCTTTAAATCTGCTTTATTAATTTATATAATTAAAAAGTCAGAAAATTTGAATGTCATGAAAATAATTTTTTTTTAAAAATAATATATATATTATATGTTGCAACAAATATATTATCTGATGCTACAGGTTATCTATTTATTGCAAATGATGATATATCTGTTGTAACAAATGATTTATCTGATGCAACAGATATATAATATGTTGTCCAACTCAGTGTAAATAAAAAATGATTCCTGGAAAGAACTAATTATTAATAATAATAAAGTTGAAAAGTCATGACTCATCATAATATTGATTAATTTAATTAAGTCATAACTTTTTACAGTAATCAAGAATGCCATTAATAAATGGAGATGAACAGTTCCGATTTTTTGCCTAACTCATTCAAGTTCAATCCTCTATAAATAGGTCCCTCCTTACTCAGTCGTTCAATCTACTACACACTATTTATTCCTTGCTCTTGTTACACCTTAAACTACTTTCTCTTCAAGGACTTGATAGCTTTTTCATGTCTCTGGTAAGTTGTTTTCTTGATTTTTGTGTACATATTCGTTGTATATTACATTCGAATTCTTTCTTTTCTTACTTTTGTTTTTACGTGTGTTTTGTCAACTTATGCATTTTCTAGATATGGCTGATCCTGTGTGGGATGTTGCTATTTTATGAGACGCCGTGCGGGAACTGCAGAAGGAGGTTCATGACCTGCATTGGGAGTTGTTCGCAGTCAGAGTAAGGATGCTGCGGGAGATCCGCAGGCTGAGAAGGGCGCTGCTGCTGCCCGTTGAAGATTGGCCGGCTGACCATACAAATAATAATGATGCTAATAATGATGATAATAATTAAGTTTTTTCTTTTCTTTTATCTATGTATTTTTTTTGTTTGTTTTATAAAAAATTATGTTTGATGCACTTGACTTTTTATTTCTTATTTAATTTTCGTGCTGTCTATTTCTATTTCTGAACGAATGACATGTCTACAATTAAGGAATAATTTGATTCCAGTATCAATAGCAAGAACATATAAGTTATCTGTTAGGTTTTGTGTGTGACAGGAGTTGTATTTTGTTGTTCGAAACATATTAGTATTCTGATGAAACAGATTATTTATTTGTTGAAACAGATTACTAATCTGGTGCAGCCGAATACCCATCTATTCGATTCATATTACGGGCACCTAAAACCCTTAAACATGAATCCAACATGAGTCTACTGTTACAACAGAACATTTATCTGGTGCCATAGATAATGGATCTGTTTAAACAGATTGCTCTTGTATTGCATTCATGTTCGCGTGCAAGCTATTGTTGAAAAAACAACACACTAGCAGTTACCCAGATTCAACTAAAAAGCATAATCTGACTTACCAAAGTCTCCTCTCAAGTAAATTCCAAAGTTGAAAGTGATTTACCAAATAAAATTTGACATAAGAATTTGGTCAAAGAGCAGCAGTTGGGGTAACAACAACAACAACAGTGGTCAACAAGAAGAATATGAAGATGATAATGAAGTATAAGATAATGATAATGAATCAGAAGATGATGAATAAAGCAGCAACAACAATGAACAACAAATATCGCGAAGAGAGAGAAAATAATAACGGATGAGGAGAGAGAAAAAGACGTCTTTTTTCCCTTCGTTCCCCATTATATCTTAACTAACATTTGAATCAAAGTGTAAATTTAAAAACTTGTGGGTTATTTTAAAATTTTTCAAATTTTCTTAAACCATAATTAAGTAATTGTCACATCTACTCAATTATTAAGACTTGTGTCATCTGCACCTCATTTTAAAAAAATTTTGTCACCTGTGGCCCAAACCCCCATGTTACTTAACCATGATTAATCAACATGTATTTTACTTAATTTAATTACATAACCATGGTAAAAAACATTAGTTTATATTCAAACAATATAGGTTTGAAACAAGAAAATTATTTGTTAAGAATGATTTTAATTATTCATAGTGTTTTTCTTTCTTGAGAAAAATAAGTTTGTTACCTTAGTGATTTCTTTATCTAAATACAAATTTTCGTAATATAGTCTCACTAAATAATGAATCTATTAATAAATTTTTTAAAAATATATCATTTTTTTTTACGCGAATGAAAAATAAAAATTTCAAGATTTTGCTTGAGATTATTATGATTTATTCGTTTAAAATTTTAAAATTTTTAGAGATAAATTTTATCTCTTTTTTATATTTAGTATTTTATGATCCTATTTTGACTTAAATGTGAATGTTATAAATGGTATAACTAGAACGATAATATCTTTTCTTTATACTTGGTTTCCTTTCAATATTCGTATATAGGTAAATATTTTTAACAAATTCAAATTGATTTTATCTGTTTTTTTTTTTGTTTTTTTTTTTCATTTTGAAGTAATTTATTATAAATTATTTGTTATGCACTATTCAAGAAACTATAATTGATTGGAGATTTTGACTTACATTTCATTAGTTTGTGTTGGCTTATCTATTGGTTAATAATTTTTTTTTATGCTTTACTATTTGATAAATTTGTAAATCTAAATTATTTTTTTTAATCTATCTTTGTTTAGTGATTTCTTTTACTTAAATATTATCCGCACATCGTGCGGGTACTAATACTAGTAGAATTTAAAAAATAAATGATAACTTTGTAAAATTTATAAAATTGCCCTTTTTAATGTTCTTTTAATATTTACTTTTTTGTTAACTTTTCTTAATAAAAGGGATCTACTAAGGGTGTGTGTGGTATGATGGAAAATATTTTCTTGGGAAATGTTTTCCTGGAAAATAAGTTGGTTTTCTACTTATTTTCTCATGTTTGGTTGGTGAGTGAAAAATATTTTATGGTGTTTGGTTGGTGGGTAGAGACTACTTTTTATAAAAATATTTTCTAGTGTTTAATTGGTGAGTGAAAAAATATTTTTTTTTAGAAAATACTACTAACTGTTAACCAGTATATCAGTGTCTCTAGCAACTCAACAATTTGTAAGAACTAATTTAAGCATAACAAATAATATCAATATCGAATACTAAAATATTACAATCACTAAATTTAAGCAACTATTAATTAGCAAATATAGGAGATACTTTTCAATATTTTGTCAGGACAATCTCAAAATACTACAATCAATAGAACTATAACGGAACGACAAGCTTATTCAACCTCGTGAAATAGGTTACATCGATGACAAAATGAAATATGCAATTAGCAAAAGTAAGATAGGTAAGTCTTCCTCTATGCATATGAAAATAACAATACATTCAACGAACATTGGAAATGGCGAAAACTAGGGCTTCACTATTTTTTATTTCAAGCAATGAAAAATTGAAGCAAAGCACAGTGAAAAATATTTTCGAGTAATGTAAATTTTTTAGAAATGTGAATTTTTTGAGTCATGTGAATATTAGTGTTGTTGGGGGTGAGAAAGAGGGATGGGGTGAGATCATAAGACACATTTGTCATTTTCTGAAAAATGACTTCCCTTGGCCCATGAGGTAAGTCATTTTCCCTCAAATTGAGGAAAACGAGTTGTTATGAAAAATGTTTTCCAAACATTTTACTGCAACCAAACAAGGAAAAATAGGAAAATATTTTTCAAAAAATATTTTTCATCATACCAAACATACTCTAAGAATAAAATGAGAATAATATCATTAAATAGTTACCTAATAAGGAAATGTGACATTTTTTTAGAACAGACCAAAAAGAAGATGACGACACATAAAATAGGATAAAGGAAGTAAATTTTTTGGAGAAAAGCAAAAAATGTCATGATCAAACGCCTACTTAAACTACAAATTTTAAGGGCATTATGAACACTTTAATACTTCAATTTATTTTACTTATTTTAACTTGACACAAAATTTTAAAAAATAAAAAAATTTAAGTTTTCAAAAATATGTCAAATAAATTGAAACAAAGAATTACTTACATAAACATTTGTACTCCTTGATTTCATTTTTAGTTATTCTTTAAAATAATAAATAGACTAATAATTTTACTAAAAATAGACCTTGTTTGATCTATATTTAGGTTATAGTTTTGAGAGTTTTACTAGTTTATACATATATAAAAGGCACAATGAAGCACCTGTTTTAGGTGCTTCAACTGTTATTTTACTATATCACTTATAATTAATAATTCTAAGTAATTTTACTAAACTTTATCATGTCACTTTTAATTAATAAGAATAGACAAAAAAATATTATAAATCACAATAATTTAAAAAATTAAATAATTTCAAAAATATAATTGACTATCAACAACATAAAAATTTAAACAATTTAAAATATTTGACTAAGCAAATGGAGAGATGGATACAACCACCACGGAAAGACTTTTTCAAAGTATAATCTGGGCGAAACAGATAAGAACGAGAAATTATCCATACATAATAAAATTCAAAATGAGCCATAAATCCAATGTGAAAAATTAAAATCAATAGAAAATTCTAAATTAAACCTAACACAGCTATAATCCTTGAAATTAAGCAAAGCTAAAACAACAAACCTAAAATAAGATATTCTTAATAGAAATATAAAAAGACAACAACGGAGAGTCATGCTGAAGCAGCAGCCACAGCAACAATAACCGAAACCACCACCGCTAAAATAACCGCCGCCGGAACCGACGAAGCAGCCGCCGCCGAGTAAGAGAGCGGCGCCGGCGCTGGAGCCACTGAAATTGGTGGCGGTTGTGGTGGAGATTGCGAGATAGGAAGGAGTGGAAGAACTTCTATGGCTAAACGCTGGCCGTTTTTGCAGTGTTGTGGATCGCCGCTGGTGAAGTAAACCGGGCCGACCCGATTCAGATTAAAAGTTCTGTTGCCGTCTTTAGCGGCGGAGACCGGATGAGTTCTGTTGCAATGGTAGAATTCCCATTTGTGGACTTTAATGACAGAGTCGTTCCTGTACTCAAAACCTGCATGGGTATCAAAACAGTGTCACATATATGTGTATACTTTGTATAACAACAATAATATACACTGTACACAGTATAATTTCACGAGCAAAAATTGCATGTACTTTGTTTAAAAACAAAAACATATAATAGTACATACTGTAATTTCACAAGCAGAAACAAAAATTCTATGTACTTTTGTGTATTAACAACAACAATAGACCTAGTGTAAACTGTATACTTTGTGTAACAATAACAACATACATGGTGTAATTTCACGAGCAGAAATTGTTTGTACTTTGTGTAACAACTACAACGTACATATTGTAATTTCAAGAGCGAAAATTGTATGTAGTTTGGGTAAATCCTTCAAAATATGTTGAAGGTTGTAGCAAAAAAATTAGTGTTGAATAATTTGTGTACTATTGAAGTGGGAATGTGGAGGTGGATGTAGTTTATTGACAAAAGGCTATGCATTTTTATAAAAAGAAGTTTACAACTCTTGAGTCACGTAGGGAAAAACAAGTGATATCAAGCAAGAAAAACTACAACCCTGTACTCACAATACTGAATTATAATATAAACCACCCCAACAAGCCTGTACTCACAATACTGAATATAATATAAACCTCCTACGAGTATATAGTGAATTGCTACCTAATTCATGTAAACGTAAATAAAAACACTCAATTCATAGGAAATCAAGAATTACTATGCATAACACAGAGAGTATAAAATGCAATTGACTTACGGAGTTTATCACCAACGTGAAATTTCTTATTCGAAGCCCAGTGATTATAGAGATCGGTTTCGTTCAAGCTTGGCTCACGCCAACCCACAGAATCACCAACTTTGAATTCCTCAGCAGAAGCAGCAGCAACAACGAAAGATACAATCGTAGCCACAATGAAACGAAGAGAAGTGTAGGAGAAAGTTGATCCCATTTTTGTCTTCCTCAAGAATCAATTGATATTGCTAATTGTTGTTAGTGTAGTGAAGCAATGTGGAAAATTCAGAGCTTAAAGAGAATTCTCAGTTTGCTATGTGGTTGAAGCTGTGGTATAATGAAGCTATTTAAGAAAAAAATGAACGTGGGGAGGCAGGGTTAGTGGTATAATGAACGTGGAAGTTGTGTGAGGTCAGGTGAGGGGTGGTGGGGCAGGGTTGTAAAGCATTTACTTTATGCCTCAAATTTAGAGGCTCCAAAATTTTATTTCACTTAAAATAAGATAAAAATTACAAGAGATAAATAAATTAAATTTAAAAGAAAGAAGCACTATCTACATTTTATTAAAAATATTTTAAATTTTTTTATTAAATTTTTAATTAATAAATATAGTTTTTCATAATAGTAATATTTTATGTGCATATATTTAAGATCTCATATTATAACTTTATTTAGAACATTAATTTTATTGAGACGAGGTTGCTTAGTCATGCTTTGTGTGAAATATGCTATAAAAAAAATAGCTAAAAAACTCAAAAAGAGGGGGGGGAGGGGTTGCCCTATTTTTGTTCTTTTAGTTTTTCACGTGTTGAGCGCAAATTTTAACCGTCACTTTAACTTTAAAATTATTATTTCAAAAGAAGTGTTATTTTAGAAATCCAAGATTAAAATAGGCAATTATTTCAAGTATATTAGCATCTGGTCATTTTCGATATTACTCAATTCTAAAAAAAAAAATAACATCAAACAAATCCTTATACTTATTATTCTTTGAATGAGTGCAAAAAAGTTTAAATCGATATTCAATAGTTAAAATAAGGCGAATGAAGTATGTTTTCAGTCTATTAAGCATTAAGTTTGAAAGTTGTGATACATAATCCCATAAAATTCAAATCTTCTATCTCTTTAAATTTTTGAAATGCTTTTTAGTTAGGTTATAGTCGGCCACAAATAATTTCATGATATGATTTATGTATTCATGTAACGTTAACAAGAAGCATAGAACGAAGATTAGAACTAGTTGTACCACAGCCCACATTTATATTTTGACCAAGCGATCACGGGCCATTGCAAAGGTTCAAAATATAATCATCAATTAGCATCAAGTTTTAAGGGGACAAGTAATATTGTCTAGTGCTTAGAGGACAACCAAATTACATCAAGAACCAGTAAAATGGCAAGCAGAAAGCAGCTGAGAAAAGTGAAGGCTATGGAAGTGGCAACACGATCACAAAATTTTTGCAGGGGTTTGCAAAAATTTGGCAGAGCTATATGTCGAATCCCTGTGTGATTTAGACTGGAAACACTTGATGCGGATGATCCAGCACTTATTAGTGCCAACGCGAATACCTGTAGTAACAAAATCAATCAGCAATTGTTGAAAAAACCAACCACTCTTTATTACCATCTTTTTAACACATCGGCGTATACTTGTTCGCAAGTGCTCAGTATGATTGATGGAGGATGTACTCAAATGTCAATGAATTTATCTAATTAGGCGCAAGTAACAGAAGGGGAGAGAAGGATAATAAGGATGATAGATTACAAATTTGGGCATATAAGTCGAATAATTAAACACAAGCATGACTAGTATATACTTTCTGATCATATTGCATTTTGTCAAGCAACAAGATCTCAGAGTTTCTATAAATGTGCACAATATTGATATTGATAAAGTACAATATTGATTATTTATGGATCCAGTGCAATTTGAGAGGTGTTTTATTAATTATCCTTTAGCGTGAATATAAAAACGTGTAATAAGCAAGTTGCAGCAAACGATTTACCTGATCAAAGGCAAAAATAAGCCATCCATGATTTCGAGAAAAAATAATTGGTGATCCTCGTAGAAGTCTTGATCCACTGATAAGCAGCTGAAGTATTAAATGAACTGCAACAGCTGCCGAGACGCCAACCAGGTACCTAATCAGTAAATTTAAAATAACTCAGGAACTTCTCTGATCATCCAAGATTTGCAATACTTACAGAAATTATTGAATCACGTACTCTCAATTATTATATGAATTTTACGTGATACATATAAGCATTATTAATCCTTTCTCTTCAGTGTCTCTATCCACAAATCTGACTATAATTGGAGACCGTAAGTTCATGAAAGGAGAATGAACCAAGTAAGCCCAACAAACAATTGCAAGAACCAAAAGCAAGAAGATTCTCCGTACTAGTTTGTATTAGGCCCCGTTTGGCCATGAAAATTACTTTTTCCCGAAGTTGGAGTAGAGTTGAAGATGAAGCTGGAGTTGGAGTTGTATTTGACCATGAATATAAAATTAAAGTTGTTTTTAAAGTGAAAACACTTTTCCAAATAATTTTCCGGAATTGAAGTTGGAAAATTCATGGCCAAACGCAGCATGTTTTCACTTTTTTTCACTAAAGTGAAATAATTTTTCAAAAAAAAAAAAGGAAAAAATTTCTTTGGCCAAACGGAATGTCCAGACAAACTCTCCTCACGGGCCTTTTGTTGTGATTTGTTCATATTACCTAAAAAGGGAACAATGACAACACCACCAAACCAACGAGTAACCTACACAAATTGTTGGGAGAAATTGTCAACAAGACGATCCCCTAAAGTTCATGGGACTACTACAACACCATGAGCAACAACATTGATATCAATAGGCTGATTCAATATTTGAAGTTTATGAATTTCTACAACAACGTCAACTTAGCATACAATAACAAGTAGGTTCACGATAGAACATTCATACTAACTGGACAAAAGTTACAGAGTTCACGTAAATAGGAAACGGGTATGGTAAGAGGTGTTTACTCGAAGGAGTGAGAGAAGGACCACTTGGAGTGCCAGGGGAAGCTAATGCCGAAGACAGAGATGGTAGCAGCTTGTTCGGCTGTCACCATAAGCGATACCGCTGTGACTGAACTCACAAGACACATTGCACGTAGAACTACTTGCATCACTTCAGCTTTCTTATCAACATTTCCGTCCAGTGGCCTGCTCTCGCTCTCCGCGACGCTCAGTTTCATCGCGGGCAGCTGGATTCCGACATCCGGTGGATTATTTACGCCGTTGATCATCTTCTAGCTACACTAATTTCTTTGTTGCTGTTGGTGGATTTCCTCTGTTTTGGAGGGTAGTTATAGCAAGAGGGGTTCTTTTTGAATTGTAAGAAAGTTGCCAGTGGGGTCAGGGAGTGTGAGAAATGAACACGTGGCGGGTATCGATAGGAGAGAGCAGTCAAAGAGCGTCTGTGAATGAACAGTGAAATTGATGTTTTGGTTCTCTTTGACCATAGAATAGCTAAAAGAGGGCACTACACTTCCCTAGTCATTCGAGCAATTGGTACAAGAGTAACTGAACTAACTAGCGTAATTAATGACCCATAATCCCGCGACCCCTTGGCCATACTTCATTGTGGTAGAATTTGATAATGCAATATATTTATTACAATAGAAAGGGTTTACTTGATTTTGAAGCATGTTTTAGAAAAAAAATAAAACCACCACGTAACAACTAACAACCATGTCCATCACGTTGGCAATAAAAAAATCGTAATCTTTGAACACTACCAGTAATGAGAAGCCACCAAATTACTTGGCCAAGACAATACCAGCCTAAAATTTTAGAACTCGCAGATACACAATACCTTCAATTCATGACAAGTACTTCCCACTCCCAAGATCATGTCACGGGAAAACATCAGAATTGTCCATTATACACACTAATCGAAATTGACAAAAAGATGCAAGTGAAAGGTAAATTTCTATATCTGCATTACACCACCTCTTTTTCCAAAAATATAAAAGGACCAGTCTTTGCTTACATGATACACACCATGAACAAGCATTTGGAGGAGAAAATAGAGAGAATAGATGCGAAGGGGAAGCAAGGGAGTAAGAATCACATAGGATGACTCAACTGTAGCTTGGGGTCAATATGCATTCCGGATGGATCAACTTTGATATTTGCCATCATTGAGTAATAATAACATAAAAGCATAGAACAACAAGAACCATTGAAGTTTAGACACCAAACATCAAGTCCACAATTTTAGACACAACAGATCTTGCTGGGGTGGCAACAGATCCAGATGATTGCTTTGCACTGTTGCTGCCATTTTGGAGATAATAAGGCTGCGAGGAGGTTCTAAATGGAGAAGGATCATTATTTTTACTGGACTGAGCATGTGGTAAAGGAATAAATCCTTGCTTGTTGAGCCTATCATCCAGTGCCTGACGTTGTGCTGGATCCACTGGTTTAACCCCAATCATAAGAACTCCATTTATCTGCATACCGTTTTTGTTAAGAGCTTTCAGAGCATCAGCACGATTCTGCACCATAAAAGTAGACAAAATAAGCCACAGCTTTATGGTCCTGAAATATTTTACCTTCAAGAAGCTGACTATGCATTAATAGAAAGAAAAGATCGCACAGAGAAGAATAAATTCAATGGACAATTTCAAGAAAAAAAAGTATAAAAAGAGAATAGAGAACACGGTCAACGCAAGTGGCCATACTATTTATTGGCTTCACAGTGCAGGTTGAAATCAGTCCAAAGACAACGAAACAAGCTTGGTAAGGTAGCTCACCAGTAGTACCAGCTACGGAGGAGACCAATAAAGGATAGAAAACTTCTTAAAAGAGGTTAAAATTAAGCTCATAGCCATATTACTTTCAAAAATACAGTTGAGTGACAGCAAATCTGTAGTTGCAGAAGCAAAGTATCAAAAGCAAAGAAGCCCTAATCTAGTTCACAGAAATTCACAGAACTTGATGCTGAGTTAACATAGCAAATGGATTCTTTGAAAGTTTTTTGGCATCACTTGAGGAACAGAGTTCTCCAGCCAAATATGATGTCAATTTACTATAAGCAGAATTACATCTGGAAAGGGAATGGTTGCTTGGTACAGGATCAGAATCAAGAAAGAACGTAAAATCATGACACTTCTAGGTTATACTTAAGAGGTATTTCAGTGAAGGATTTGCCACTGTAATCATTCGCTGCAACAAAGACAATCTATAACTTGAATTTCAGCAAATTTAAAAACGAATGTCAGCAATTAGCAAAAAAAAATCATACTGATGTCAAAATGAAAAAACAACATCAATATAAATCAGAATCAAACAAAAACTTAAAAGCTCTGCCGGAGAGGGGGGTATAGAAAGGTTGGAGAGAATGATAAATGAGTGGGAGAAAAGGGTAAAAGTAAGAGAGTTTAATTCTATGAGGGGTGAGGTTAGCAAAATAATGAAGAAGAAACAGAGACCTTCCCTGGTATACTTCAGTGGTGGCAAGTAAGTGTTAACAGACACTAGACACCGCAGTACCCACACCACATAACTAGCGCAATACAAATTCCAAACAGGCCCTTAAGACGGTATGAATATACAAGCATGCACAACATAATCTGAACACGATGACAAGTTTATAGATATTTGAAATACCTGATAGAGAATGTGCATCCAGTTAGCATCTCTGGGGCCCAGAATGTGCTTCAAAATGACACCACATTTCTCAAATTCCCGTAAAACTGCATTGGTGTCAATTGGGGAAAATCTGCACATAATAATATTCAAAAAGGTCAAATAAATAATAAAGGGAAGACGAAAAATAAAAAGCAAAATGGCCAGAAAACTATGAGAAATGCCGAATTTAGGGTCCCTATACAACAAGTGAAAGAGAACGAAAGGAACACGTAGATCATAAAAGTTGTATCCGTAAATCAACTCTGTAAGCACTTAACCCAGCTTAGACCACTTAAATCGATCCTTGTCTCCCCCCTTTCATGAAAATTCTGTGATGCAAAACCAACAGAAAGTGAAAGCTAGAGGAGAAGAACTAGTTTTCACTCCAAATCGATACATATATCCTTTGCTCTTATTTTCTGGGTAGACGCGAGGAGAAGAGGATTCTTCATCAGAAGTAAAGAATCAATTGCAACTAAATTCTTAGAGACTCGAGACATCAACCCCTCTCAATATCACCAGGAAAGGGAAGCGAGAATTGAAACACAAGCCAGAATATATCAATATTCCTCTTATTTTTATAGAGCGGATATCACATGAAAGGATGAAGAAAGCAAGTTATCGCATAAAAATAACGTTCCATTTTGTTCTCTCTGTTCTTTCACATCAATGTTTCTTCCTCTTTTATGGCCTATTAAGGATGGAGCGATATGGTAAGGCCTTCCAAATTCATAGTATTATTTTAACTTATTCAGATATATTTCAAAAAAATGGATCAGAAATAGAAACCCAAATCACATGCCATGTTAGCCTTTGCTTAGATTCATATTAAATGAGTCAAAAGAATTTGAGAGCAGTATGCTAATTTCAAAATCTAAATTTCCCCATTCAGCAGAACTTTAGATAATGACTTGGCTAACATCAAAGGACATCCTCAAGACCCTGCCATGGAAAATGACATCATACATCTGATTCTAGGAAAAATAATGGCACCTATAGTGAAGGAGGAAACTTAACAGGAAAACACAATAAAAACGGGTGGTTAGCAACCTACTTGAAAACGCAACAGCTTGAACTAGAAGTTAACTTAAACAAGCTACCAGGCAAAATGAAAATCATGTGGCATCAAGTAGAGCTAAAGACACAATAAAGAATCATGATTTGACTAGATACTAGCCTACTACTCCTACAACTATCAGGAACGTAAGTGGAAAAACAGACGATAAACTATGAAAGATTTAGTCATACCCATAAACTGTGACCCATTCTTCCTCATTGAGGTTCCCCACAGGAAATGTGTTATTCCTGACCTCTGGCCTTGCAACTTCCCTTGGTGGAGGTAAGGTTATCAAAGCACCAGGATGAACGACGCCTTCTACTGGTGAACCTTTTCCCTTGTCATCCTGCTCAGCACTACCACCACTACCCTTCGCGGGTGACCACCACGTCAAACCTGTCAACGGGCTTTGCTGACTCTGTTGCTGCTGCTTACCCATCAACGCATACGAAGTACTTGCCTCGGACTTACTCTTAGGTGTCGAAAACTCCCTCCCTGAAGCTTGCACCGGCGTTCTAGGGTCCGATTTCACTTCAGGCGAAGCAACATAATCAGGAATCCCCGATTCAGGAGAAACATCCGATCGATCCTCAAGAGTAAATACAGGCGGTGGTGGTAGATCTGAAGTAGCAAAATTCTCACGCCATAATGACGAAACAGCTGCTGCCTGTCCTGGAGTATTGAATTTCGACCCTGATTTTCGGGACGATATAGGTGTAGCTAAATCCTGGAAGAACAATGACTGTCTTCCAGTTTTCGGGGTTCTCACTGCCGTACTCATTCTCTTTCTTTCTCAACCCTAAACAACATAATCAAATTCTCAGAAATTCAGCATTAACGCAGGTACGTAAATAACCTAACTGATGGAAAACGAAATACATTCAATTTGTTCTATAGAACTAATAGTACAATATTGCAAAATTCAAATTCAGTTATTCGACTATTTAGACGTAAATTTGTAAGTGCTTGATTAGAAAGTACCTGAATGTATTGGAAGACGAGGGTTTAGGTTGCAGAGCGGGAGAAGGAAAAACCCTAGAATTTGTATACTGTGTGAATTCAAATAAAGGCGTCAGCTCAACGCCAGCGGTGGATTTCGACAAAATGACTCTCACTGTCCTTATGGTTGAACACTGGATCAATTTTGTGCCAGGGCTTTTTCGTCTTTCAGTAATACTACTTATTACTGGAGTAATTAAGCCAACATGTACTGGGTTTCTTGTCTTGTTTTCGATACGTACGGTTGTAAGGCGATATGGTACAACATCCTTAAAGATATGAAGCCGCTAAATAAACGAAAATACCCAAAATACCCCCAAAGGCCTTTTTTGGATTTCCACGAGATGTTTGATAATCACTTTAGGCAGGACGCGATTAACCCGAATTCGCCCCCATAGGTCCGAATTTGGAGATAAAGCTCTCTCTATCAAGTCACAAAAATGACTTCTTTATCAATACATCACAAACTTTGATGGTTAAGCTACTCTAGGTGACACTTTTAAATAGTATTAAAAGTAAGTTTAAATTTTTTGAATAAATGTTTCCTCATTTCTCCTAAATTATTATTGTTTCAGAAATAAAGAATTTCTCAAGTGATTGTCTCAATTGTCATATTTCAACCATTAATAAAGAAGAAAACTCTTTTCATTTCTTAAAATAATCATTGCATTTTTTTAAAATAATAATCGAGTTGACCCCTAGGAGAGTGGGAAAAGTGAAACTCCCTTATTAATTTGAGGTCTTGATTCATAACTTGTAATAGAAAAACTCTTTCATATGGAGTGTTTATCCGGTAACTATGCATTTCACATTGAACATTTATATTTAATTAAACAATTTAATTTTAGCAGTTAAAAATTAAAATGAGAATACATGATACGTACGTGTAAGAAAGAATGTTAATACTTTGCATGTTATTGATTTGAGATAAACATCGATCCTAAATTAGTTTTTTTATGATATTTCTTCCTTTGTAGTCCTTGGAGTATAGCTCTTTCTCGAATCTTACTAATGCGGGATGTTTTGTGCACCTGACTGCAGTAAATCGAGCTAGCAAATTTCAATTACATAATGTATAGGGCAAAAAATTATAATAGTACTCTTGCAATGAGAAATAATTATACATGATAAATATTACTAGTAGAATGTGTATTAATTTTTGTGAAAATTAAGTAATACTTCCCCAAAGAATTTTAAGATCACTTGGTAAATGGTTGAGTAAATAAATCAATCTGGCCTTAAATAAACTTTTGTTTGATCACAAAATTCTCTTTCATCATTATAATTATAAATAGCAATTACTAAGGATCGTATCCCACCAACATTTTCGCTTAAGTTGGAAAGAATGCTCTATACTGAAAAATGAACTAGTGCCGGCAACATTCACACACAGAGAGAAATACTACTGGCTACTGCAATTGGTGAAATGGAATAGAAATTTTATGTAATAATCATCTTATACATTTTCAGTAATCAAAGATAAACTCTTAAAAACTATTTAACTTAAAAGAAGAATTCGCGATATTTTTTATCATCAGTACATTTAGGTTGAACACTTGAATGCTGATGTTTCGTAACACTACAACCAAGGCTGCAGTTAGGTTCGAGCCTTTAAAATGAAAAGAAAATCCTAACAGGAAGCGCTTTCCATTTTACTATATAGGAATCTGAATTAGTCTGACCCCAAAACGAATATCAGAAACCTAATGAAAAACAAAGCAATAAAATAAAATTACACTGGTAATTAGTACATGCAGCAAATTAAAGATGTCGCATCTCGATCTTTATTAATTCGGAGATGCATCGGAGAAGTTTGTTAAACTCAAAAGGGAGCAGAGAGTGGTTCCTTAAGCTTAGATTGTTCAGGGGAGTCATCGATTATCGCGGTCCGGCAGGCACATTGGCAGGATGCCTGTATCACCGCGTTTGTTTTCACTACTTCCCCAGTGGGATCAGCTTCTTGTAGTGCTGATTCTGCTTCCTCAATTAGCACTAGAGCCTCCTTTATTTGAACTACTGTCTTCCCTCCCTGTATATGGTACCATTTGCATTTCGACATCCCATATGTACAAAGAAAAAGAAAATCACTAATTGAAAAGGGAGACGAATTTAGATTGAGCACTATGTATATACAACTTTAACACCTTCTTTAATTGAATATATGACTCATATGTAGCATGAGTTGAGTCAATGATTTTGTTATATTGTCTGATTTCTTCCATGTGCTAATTCTAAATTTGAGCTAGGTTTGAGGTCCATTTACACACAGACTATTTTTGGCTCTCCCAATATTGACCTACCATGTTCTAGTTGTCTAGGCCTGGTGCGGGGGGTTGGTTAAGTAAATAGTTTGGACATTGTCAAGCTAATTTATGGGCTATACAATTCATAAATAGTCAATGTCATGAAGTTTCAAATTTCACAAGTGAAACTGTACTCTGGGGCATTATCATCACACAGTCGTAATAGATTTTTGAAAATTCATAACAATGACTATTTTTCAAAGGCAGGGTCCAAAAAAGTAGCCGGCGATTGTGATTTCTACTAAATTTTCATACGTCTGAATGAGCAAAGAATAAAAACGTGATGGTTGCAAACCTCTAGAAATAGATTTGATGCTTCGCCCGATTCTGTATTCTGTACAATGTCAACAGCAACTTCCTGTATCATCATCATAAAAGAAATCAATACATTTCAAAATGATCGTAAAATTAAACAGATGAAAGTAGAGATTGAGTTAGAGGCATTACTCGGGCAAGGTTGAGTTGGCCTTGTTTCAATGTCTTGGGCTCCATCTCAATGGGGCAACAAAAGTTAGCCATGAAGAATAAATGGATAAAAACTCAACAACGGCATGCAAAGATAATAATAATAATAATAATAGGCCACTGCCCATCACAAATAAAATTGCATGCTTAAGATGAACAAGTTGTTGTGACTCTTAAATAATAGTAGTAGTACTATACTATACTATACTGTACTGCTTTGGGAGTTCACGGAGTCTTTTTTGGTGGGGGAATGGAGGTTAAAAAAAAGTCTTGTAATACATTTACATCTCGTGAGGATGAACTGGATATTGAAAATGAGATGATGGACTTCTTTGAAAGTGCAAGTTGAAGAACAAGGCCTTCACGAGTTCAGTGCCTTCTCCCTTTAATTGGTTGGTTGAGGACCCAGGAGGTTGCTCATTTTAAGTATGTATGTACGTACGTAGAATGAGATCTTCACGTCTTGGATTATGATATAATTAAATAGTTAGGTTTATGACCTATTTGTTGACTTGATATTGAAGTTGAATGCAAAATGACTCATCAAATTATATAACGTCACCGAAACATCTGACTGATTAAATGCAATTCAAATCCGTAGTACAAAATCTTGTATTTCGAATTATGCACTATGAGTTGAAGTTTTAATAAGTTTTTCGTGTTTTAGCTACGTGTATTTTTGTTCAGGTTTTATTTTCATATGAAATGTGAGTAGTTTTCAATTACACACAATTCTCCTAATTTTACTGTTTCTCCTGAATCAAGTTTAATGGGCTTCAGCGAATATTGGGCCTCTTTGCTGCACACCAGTTTTGAGATCCATTAGGTTGGCGGAATAGCCAATAATAACCTTGAAAATGGAGGTGAAAAAATAACATAACATGTACTTTAACTTATCAGATTTACACAAATTTTCATCTTTGCAAAATAATTATAAAAATATAAACTAATTATGTATCTTTGTTGGATGTATTAGGAGCTAATTATATATCTCGACAGATCCAAAATCATAAAAATATATCGGGAGCTAATTATGTATATTTACAAAGGATAAAATGTATCTTCCCTGGACGTATTATGTATTTCGACAAATTCAAAAGCTAAAAAAATGTTTCAAGGACTAATTTTACAAAGGAAAGAATGTATCTTCGTTGGATGTATTGAGAGCTAACTATGTATCTCGATAGACCCAAAATTGGGATTTTCAGTAATTATGCAAGATATTGAGATTTTTTATAATTAAGCTCCAAACTGTCGAGATTTATGCGTTTGATCAAAAATTAGCCCTAGAAAACATAATTTGCCCAACTCGTTTAAATTTGAGCGGGTTATTGATCCGTCGATTTATTAGGTCAGTCCACCAAAATTTAGGATAATATGCAGCTCAAATTGACCTATGAGAAATCTTATGAAATATTTTCAAATTGGGGCAATTTGTGCAAGAACTTCTGTTTTGATTCACTCAAATTAAATCCAACTCATTCATTTGACCTACCTGAAAGTATAACCCGGCTTAAGTTTGAACGGGTAAATTTTGGCCCAATAGACAGTGATTAATTGACTAATGCTAGCACATTTAGGGGTGGGGGTGGCCACACCTTCAAGATATACAGAAGTACTTTTAAAAAAAAAAAAAAAGTTTTGTTTTGGTGATACATTCATGACTTATAAAAAGGAAAATCCAACGCACTCGTAAATAAAATAAAATAAAATAAAAAACTAACTAGCTTGATTTGACTATTAAACAAAAATAAATTAAGTATCTAAAAGAATAAACAACACAATGAAAAAATAATTTTAAGATACAGAGTTTAAGCAGCAACGTGCCTACTTAACCTCATAGTACTTAAAGTAATACTGCACTAACTACTCAAATCGTCAGTATTAAGCCATTAACTTAACACTAATATACTTGATTAAAGTATCATAATTTTAATTTTACATTAATGGGACCACTTTTGCATAATTAATAATAGCAATATATATTAACTCTCTACTCCATGTAGTCTTTTCTGCACATGCAAGCAATGTCCAGAAGCATGTGCCCTATCTTTTTACTATTTTTTAGCTGTAAAATAGGAATTTTTCACCTAATTTCTTTGGCTTGGTAGTTGTTTAATTGGTAAGCCTAAAATATTATTCAAGCAATCTTCTAACTCAGAGTCACTAATTACTAATTTGATATGTCTATGCATGTTATACTGTGAGTGTGAGAGACTGGATCAGTATATAATTCCAATTTAAGTATGTATATTTTTTTAATTAATTGATTTCAAAATTTCTGAAATTTGGAAATTAGTTAACTAATTATACTAAGCTTGCAAACAAATTAGGATCATTAGCAAAAATATATTGCCTTTGAAAGATCAAAAATGATCCAGTATTCGCCAACATATATAAAACCTCAAAACGTTAAGAAACAGTGTCCAGAATGGAAAATAGTCAAAAATACCTCTGAACTATCTGAAATAGCTTAAAAATATCACTCGTTAGATTTTTGGCTCAAAAATACCTCTTCCATTAAATATTTGGCTGAAAAATACCTCCCTCTCTAACAAAATTCCACCAAGGACGCCACCTGAATAAAAAAAACCACCTGAATATTCCACATCATTATATTGTCCACAGACAGATACTTAAATGGCAAAACTTTATTTGCATCCGATGGATATTTACACAAAATTTATAATTTTATGATAACATGCATGCATGTCTTTCGTACATACATTTATCACTTAATCGTCATATTTAGCTTAAATGTATTATGACTCAAATAATTGCTAAGACATAATATAATTTAAACTGATTAAGAAGCTTTTTCCACATGTAAGGCTCTGATTAATATTGCAAATCAAATTCTTGTACCTATGTGTATAGTCGATGGCTCCACGCTTTTATTTAATTAAATGATATTATTATGGTGCCCAAATAATCAAGTACAACATGATTAGTCATGTTGATTTTAAGGATTAATGGCCTTTCCACTTTCACTCTCACTTAATTTGCACGGTTTCAATATTTTATGCATTGAGATACGATTAATTCAGTTGAACTTAATATTTTTTTACACGAAACATATATGTTTATAACTATATAATTTTTAAAATTTTATCCCTATTAAGTTATGAACTCATAATTATAAAAGTGCAGTGAGTTCATAGGTTGAGCTATATCTAGCTAAGCTATGAGCCAGGAATTCTTGTAAGTTCTTTCGTAGCGTCTTGTGCAATTTAATTAAGATATTTTTGTTAGAAAATTAGTTATAAGAGTTGATTCTGTATTTAATTTATACTATGAACGTAGGCCAGTCTACGGATTTGATGTTATAATAATGTGTAATTAAACAAGTCATGTGAGCTCCCATATTTCTTAATTATTTCATGACTAAATTTCTCCAATATATGACCACTTCTCATTATTTATTTTGTGGATTATTAATAATGGTTTTATTTCCTTTGACAATTCTTTCATATCGACATCTTTAATTTGACCATGATGGTCTATTGACTTCTCCTTTTTAATTCGTTAGACTGGTTGGAGCAATAGTATCTAGTTTCTCTTATTAATACTCCCTCCGTTCCAAATAATAAATGAATTGTTGAGCTATTTTTTAACGTCCAAAATAAATGAATTGTTTATTCTTCAAGAGACATATTAGAAATTTCTTTCAATTTTACCCTTTCATTTAATGAGGTTCTTAAGTATTTCACATTTTCTAGGAGAGTAATTTAAAAATTATTAAATGGGTAATAGCGGAAAGTAACCTACAGTTTATGTCCTAAAAGATTTTTGTAAGGGGTGTGTCATACCCCAACAATTTAGTTATTTTGGAATGGAGGAAGTACGTTATGTATATTATTACTTCACTCGTTCAAATTTATGTGACACCTCACACCTTTGCTGTATAAATTTCATTTCAAAAGATTTAAAAGTTTCGCGACCGAATTCATGGCTAAAATTAAAGTGTTTGACTTTTGAAGTTCGAATTGTCACATTGGAATTGAGGGAATATTACTCTTCTATTATTATGTTTAATTCTTCAATTATATCCATTATTTTCTTTGTTTCAGTTATTATTGTATTATTCATTGTTGTTACTGTTCTTTTCTCCGTTTTTTTTATTTTTTTGTTGATTTTGATATGCTTTATTTGACAGATGATCACACGTCGGAAACAACATTCCAACCTTCATAAGATTGTAAAATTGTATACAATACACCATTTTCTTTTCCAGACTTTATTTATAAGATTACACATATTATTATTATAATGTTGTTGTTGTTCGGTAGGTTGGAGCAATATCATCATGTCACTCATTACGTGAAAGAAAATTCCCCACCAAACATTTCCAATTAGGAAAGCAATTTAGTACTGCCAATTATATATATCAGCTTTAATTGTTTGTCACTAACACTGCTGATGGATCACCACTAATATTCACTTTCTTAATGATGTGTTTTATTAAAAGTTTCCACCAAATATATAATTTTGATTTGATCCCTGTTTGCGTTCTCATTCTTTTCCCCGCTATTTTTTTTTTAAAGCGATTAAATTAACGCTTTGTATTTACAAAAAAAAAAATTAACTTATATACCTCAATAATGTAAAAATAATTCACATTAGATCATGTCGTTTTTATTTGTAGTAGTACAAAGTTTGCATTATTTTGAAGATTATAAATTTTATTTTTGTACGTATAGATTTCTTTTAAATATTTTTTAGACAACGATAGGTACGTGTATGTTAGAACGAAGTAACATTAACTCAAATCTTATATTTAATTAAAAAAATTCATATACGCATATATTAATCTACCAAGAACCAGTGGCGGATCCCCTTCGACGAAAAATTATCCTATATATGCATGGTTAAAATTATTTTTTATGTATATATATTAGATGTTGAACCCCCTTCAGTAATTAGTTCATATGTTCACTTTTGAACCCGGCCCCTTCGTGAATATCTCGGCTCCGCTCCGCCACTGCCAAGAACGCATTAAGCGAATAAATTATTGTGCTCTAACTTAATATTTTTCTTACAAAAGTACATTAGCGTATAAGCTAAACACTCTATATGAGAACTTACCCACAAAAAGTGCTAATAAGTGTTATGGAAGAAAATAAAAACATTAGTGATAAGTAATATGTAAAGAGTCAGTGTCACAAAAGGGGTATATATATTAATATAGGTGGGGGAAAGAGGAGACAAGAATAATAGAAACGTATTAGCAAATAACATGGAAAGATCCCTAGAGACGACATGAACACCTTTGGATATATTATCCATACAGCAATCCTCCATATACATTTCACTTCACTTATTTGCATTGCATTGCATGTGCCACTTCTTTCCTCTCCACATGCATGTCTAACCCCCACCCTAAAAAAAATTAATTCTATCCATCTTATATACACTGATAGTCGAAGAATTTTATTTACGCCTTATACTCCTTTTATTCATTTATGCTTGTCACATTTTATTTTATAAAAGTTAATTTGACTAAGTTTCGATGTCAAATTGAAGTATAGATTAATTTGAAATTTAGAGGTTCAAAAACTAAATGAAAAATATTAAAAGTTATAATTTTTCTCATATTAATATGATGAACGAATAAATATATTTTAAAATATTGATTAAAATGTATGTAATTTGTCTCTCGAAAAGCAAAATGTGACAAGTAAAATGAACAGAGAGAGCAACAAGTAATTCGTTTATTTTTCTCAGGTTACAATGCGATCTTACTTTTTTTTTTTTTTTTTGTAAATAATCATACCATATATGATAAGAATTTAAACTATTACTAGACTACTAGGATATATAAGTTTTCTTTTTCAATAAGTGTAGAAACATATCACGATGCATTAAAGTTTCTGCTACGTTTGAGGTCTAGAGAAGGATCGAATACAAGCTTAGGTCTATTATTTGCAATCTTCCTCTGCATTCTGCGAGAGACTAATTATTTCGATTCAGATAAGTGTAGAAACATATGAGCAACATTCAGATGATGAGTCTATCCCTAAGCATATATACAGTATTTTTGGTGGACGTTAGTGTGCGTTCATACATTGTACCATCAAGTACTATTTATTTGTGTGGGTTCATATTTGCTTGAGACCCATGCAGATACAGTTGGCTCCCATACTTGTCTCTTTCATTTCATTTCTCTTCTTTCTTCACAATCTAGTATCTATGCATTACATTATATTATATATTGTAGTTGACAGGAAACTGGTAAGGACTATTAATTTATTTATTTAATTTAAAGCATCGTACCAATAATTGTTATAAATGGAATTACGGAGGAATTGGGTCTAACTCAACCTCAAAAGCTAGTTCATGAGTTGAGGATTATTCAAGTCCATATAAACAAACTACTAGTCCATTCCCCAACCAATATGAGACTTTTTATCCGCTCTAACCCCCCCCCCCCCCCCTCTCCACGCTTAGGGCCCAATTGGCGCCTGACACTTGGACCGGGAGCCCAAATTGAGGATGAACGTGGCTCTGATACCATGTCAAGAATGGTCCTTGGCCTAACTCAACTTCAAAAGTTAGCTCGTGAGGTGAGGATTACCCAAGTCCATATAAGCAAACTACCAATCAATTCCCCAACAAATGTAAGACTTTTTACCCACTCTAAAAGAAGATATATATAGGAGATTTATATACTATTTATATAATTACCATATATAGATCATGTCCCCATTTCATTTGATATATACTCATATATCTCGTGAAATCTAAGCTACACATATCCAAGCTAATTTGAACATCATATTTATAAAAAACTATGAATAGTATACAATTGTTATTAGCGTTTTTACCTGAAAGGAGTCAAATCGAAGAAGAATTGCACTGTCGAATAGTGACTTATACATGCATGCATCGTCCAGACGACATTTTTGCACCATATATATTTAAAGTTCTCTTTCCTTCGATTTTATTTTAGTATGTGTTTTAGTTACTCGATATTAAGTTTATAAACAATAATCGTCTTATATTAAAAAAGTGAATATATAGTAGATTGTAAATTTGGCATGCTATTAGAATGGGTAGAGGACTAGAGGTGGATTCTAGCCCTTTTGAATTAATGGGTACTAAATTACTCAAAGTTGTCTGAATCTGCCAAACTCGTATATATCTTCAACTCTACCTCCGCATCTCCTTTTTCGGTTAGTGTCATATACTCCCTCCGTCATATTTTATCCGTTTCAAATTTTTTAATTTAGTGTCCCATTTTACTTATCTTTTTTTACTTATCAAGACAAGATAATTTTTTTTTTTTTTTCATATTTTACCCTTTGCATTAATTACTTTTTCATTAAATTAAAATGTAAACATCATTTAATAGGGGTACTATGGTAAACTAGATATGTTATTTATTATATTTCTTAATAGCTGTGTCATTTCAATTTGGGACGAGTAAAATGAGACGGAGAAAGTACTTATAATATTTATTTTGTCTCAATTTATGTTGTGAGGCGTTTTTCCTTTTAAGGAAGAGAAAGTAAAAAAAAAATATCACCACATTTATTTAAAAATAATTTAACTTCAACATTCTTATTTATCCTTATTGGGACAGTTCAAAGTTGCATAAATATTTACGACTTATCTTAAATAATAAAATTTTAAAATTTTCTATTATGTAGTCAACCAATACTACATAATATGCTAGGGAAGCATCATGAGTGTCGAGTTCGGAAATTGCATTATATTTGTCGAAATATTATATTGTAGCTATGAGATTATACTTCATGTATACATAATAATTAATATATTTTTTAAATATTTTAAATTTCTTTAATAAAAATCGGATCTATATATATCATCACTAAAAATATTTGGACTTGGAGCAAATAATAGGAAGCTTGGGTAAAGATAACGTAGTGGACCCCTATGAGAAGTGCAATTGTCTATGATCGGGTAGACAATTATATAGGGGCCAAATATTAGAGTATAATTATTTTAATCCAATATATATAGCTCGTCCTTTGACCTAGGTTATCCCCAATACATTATTAATAATGTAGTACTATACCACTAATTATCATATAATAACAATTTATTACTCCTTTGAAAATTTTGCTACTGGTTATAAATTATCATCACTCTTTTTAATTCCTCGTTCTTTTCCCACATTGATTCTCAACGCAATTCCATGCAGCTACTTCGTACGCTGCACGATATTTATTTTTATTTTCCTCCCCAACCCAATTTCATATAGTCCTATGGTCACTGAAATCTATGCTAATATACTCTTGTTTATTCAATTTATTTGTTAGAGAAACTATGGGTCAATAATATAATCTGTAGACGTAGTTGTACCTCTGCCTAAAATCAATCAATGGCATGTTCTTTTGTTTTTCTTTTTATCAATTTAATACTTTATTTATTCATTTTAATAGTATGTAGATATAAATCAATTATTACGTTTAAAGCAGTACAAGATAAAGATTGTTAAGTAAGAAAAATAGGAATTACAAGTTTTGGTCAAATATAAATGTGTTACAAAAATGTTGAACAAACATCCATCACTTCATGAGTTAGTTAGCTTTTGAGTGAAGTTAGGCCAAGATAATTTATTGATCATTTGATCATAGGCTCGCCACAATTTATTATTTATTTAATTTGGACGTTCACCTTAATTATATTATTTACGCTGCAAATGCTAGAGTTATACATCAGCTCTTTCATTCTTTTGAGGTTTCTTCATATTGGCATGGGCAATTTTTACTTTAAAAGCTAACGTTTGAAATTGAATTTGCTCCATCCAAGACCATTTTCGTTATCAAAAGTGGAATGTTGAGATTAAACTTTCAGCCTTTTCCTTTCTAGTTTCTAATACTATTTCTTTAAACTGTGACCTCTCTAATTCCTGGTACACCAATTATACTCATTCTGTGGCAATCTATCTATGCAGAAATCGGTGAAAAATATATATAGAGAGAGAGAGAGAGAGAATTTAGATTGCACTACCCAATAAAAAGATACAATACCAACTTCTATATTTGTTTTTTATTTTTCCAATATAAAGGAGAAGAGGTGCTACTTTTGAAGTGGTAACGAAAGTGCACGTTGCTTGGACTCTTCAAAAATATCATCGGTACATATCCAATTTTTCAAAAATTGAGAATTCAATATGCTGAGTGCGGTAACATTTTTTAAAAGTTCGACCAACAATTAGACGGGAGTTGAGACAGGAAAAAAATAAAAGGACCCAGGGTAATTAGTTGAGCCCGTGAGCCCTCCATGTGCAGAATTCTCACCTTTCAAGTTTTCAAGTTATGGCACAATGGCCCATGCCATTGACAAAGGCACAATATGCACAATTGTATGCATCTACTGGCTACTTGCATTGATCATTCCCCCTACCCACTTTCCAGCTTATTACACATATATTTTTCATCACCCTTTACTTCATTTGTCAACAAATGAATATAATCTAATTCCTTCACCCTTGTCCGAATTGTTGTTTGGAACTAACTTGTGCACATTATTGTACGAAATTCCTTTAAAAACTTAAAGTACATATGCATCTTTCGCCCATCTAATTTATCAATGTGACGGAACAACACACTATTTACACACTTAAAGTGGTATTTGTTTTATAATATGCACCAATGTATAAATGGTATAAAATATACCGGCTCGTAAATTAGATGGCCTAAAGACATTGAACTGTTTGAATAATTTTAGTTTGATTGTATATTTTCTTATTTATATTTAAACATTTCTAAAATGATAAATTTGTTTTCGCCATTACCGGCAATTATCTTACTTTACACGGTCGAATTTCAGGTTTTACATAAACTGTTATTTATAGTTATGAGATCTCTATAATTATTTTCCTTGTTATTTAAGTACTCCCTCCGTTTAAAAAAAAAAAGATAATTTATTTTGACTTGACACAAAGTTTAAGAAAATAAAGAAAACTTTTGAATCTTGTGGTCTTAAATTAAAGTTATGTCAAATGTATCAAAATGTTCTTTAATCTTGTGGTCCTAAACATACCATGTGGAAAGTTGAAATTAGAGTATTGTCAAAAAGGGAAAGGAATCGTTCTTTTTTAAACGGACTAAAAAGAAAAGTAGATCATTCCTTTTTAAACGGAGGGAGTAGTATACTATTTATGTTGTTGATTTTTGGATGCTAAACTTATAAAGAGAGCGTACTGAAATGATGACCAAATACAAACGAAGCAAATTATAATAACGTCCAATATTTCGACTTAACTAGTCTTAAAATGAATCTATAAATTAATACCAAAATTATCAGAAACGTTACATAAGTCTAATTTCTAATTGACATTTAATCTTCTTCTTTTTCTTTTTTTTTTTCCTTTTAGGCTCCTATGGGATTTGCTAGGAACTTTTTTTTTCCTCTCCCTCTTCATATCCTGATATTTAAATATCTAAAACTAGATGGAATTAGGAAAATGGATGTTAATTAAGACTTAAAAAAACGAGAAAATTGCAAAGTAGTTATCCCCTACACTAGCGTACTGACACTTAGATTAGGTGCCTGAAATTTGGACCACAGTTTTGGTGATGATGAAGCAAGAATTCATCTCCACCGTTTGATACACCGAAAATTGTGGGCTGACTAAGCAACTGATGCTGATGATGATGAACTTGCTGTACTCTATGGAGCTCCTTTTGTCTTCGCAGCTCCAGGACTTTTCGATGCGAATTCGAATGCTTTGCTGATATAAAGGTCGGACTAGACGCCGGCCGATACTCAGGCACCAATCTCCCGGACTTGTACCTAACACCACATGCATTGCAGAGTGTTTTTGGACCCATGGGACCTGTGCGCCACTGCGGTGTCTTGTCAGAAGCGCAGTGCAGGCATTTCCGTCCTGGCACTTCCACATTCTCTCGCTTCCTCGACGGTGCTTTACTGGCTTTACCCGTGAACGCGGCGTTATTATTAGCAGCAGAACCGGCGTTGTTGTTGTTGCTATCTGATGATGAGGTGGCAGGTGATAGCAGCAGCTGAAGACGGGACGACCAGTCGCAGGGAGCGGCGCGTGAGCGCTTGCTACGAGCTTTGCCAGGTACGGAAGTATCTGCGGGGAAGACAAGTGGAGAGCTAATTCCGGTGGAAATTGTGGTGGCGGAGGAGGAACTGTCGGTGGTTTGGGTGGTGGAATTAACGTTTGGTACAGGTACAAACTGAAGGTTTTGAAGATCATCACTTGAGAATGATTCCTCCACAAAATTTGACAGCCATTCTAGCTCAGCTACCTGATCATACTGTTCAAAACAAAAAGAAAATCCTCAGTTAATTCGATTGAATTTTCATAATTTCAACTAGAAATCAAACTATATGAATTTGGACTCTATATTCAACACTGCTGTAAAACGATGCATGATTTTTTTTTTGCATTTAACACGTGATGAATTTCTTAATTTAGAGCTTGACTGATTGCGCGAGAGAGTCATGTAAAATGCACTCTAATCTCTAACAAAAGCGACTCCACTCAAAATTCAAGATAACTGATTAAGAAGTGAATGAGTACTTAGGTAGCAAGGTCTAACATAAATAGATTCCAAAAATGACGGGAAATTAACCAAAATTAGAAACAAGTTTGTAATTACCGGAACGCAGAGTTCGCTGGTGGGGAACGGAGCATCAGTGAAGCTACGGCAGCTGAGGTTACCGTTAAATTGAGCATCTCCACCGGAAACAGAGGAATTACAGCTGTCAACGACGGTAACAGTGGAAGAATCAGCAGAATTATTACCGGTAATACTGTCAAAAAAGGCGTCGGCCATGACATCATCTTCATTAGGGAAATCCAAAAGTTCATCGACAATAAAATGGTTGCCATTACTATTATTGTTGTTATTGCAATTGTTGTTGTTCGGATTTTGTTCGTCTCCGGCATGTGAGAAAAAGCCGCTGACGAAGAAATCCGATGCTTCCATTTGTAAGAAGAAAGAAAGAAAGAAAGAAAGAAAAGGTGTGGAGTGTGGGAGAAATGGAGAGTGTAAAAGGCTTAAAGAGAAGGAAAGAAACGGTTGATTAGAGACTAATTCTTTATAGCTGAGAAAAAGGAAGGAGAGAATGAAGGAAGTGAGTGTGAAGAGGACACAAGTGCTGAAACTAAGGGGTCCGGGTCAGAGGGGTTTTCATAAGTGTAATGAAGGTCTTTTTCGTAATTATGTCCATCTATCATTTTTTATTCTTTTTTATTTTTTTGGGGTATCTATTTTAAAAACTCAAGTCACTTGCTACTTCTGTAAAGTTGTTTCATTTTACCTTAACATGCTTGTATTTTACTACTACTACTACCTTTCTCTATTAGTGTATTATTTACACAAAGTTAATTTCTCAAGTTTTAAGCAAATTTAGAAGTTTAGCACTCGCTCTGTCCCAATTTTATAGTATATGTACTGTGGTTTGATTGGATAAAGAGTTTTAAAAATATAGGACTTTTCAATGGTTTGAAATAAATGATAGGTGTCTGTGTGAGCATATATCAAATCATTCAGATGAAATTGATATTTTAAAAATTAAATTGTTACTCAATAAATATAGAAATATGTCATTCATTTGACAACAGATTAAAAAGAAAAGTGTATCATATATATTGATACAAAGAAAATACTACTATATTCTACGTGATCAATATTTTTTTTGAACTCCGTGTAGAGTTATAGTGGCTATGTTGTTTTAGTACCAGATGTTTTGATGTGGTTATGATTTCAAATTTTACTTTATGATTGTAGTAAGTAAAGGATTACTTTAGACTTTAGAGTTTGAAACTTTGTTTTAAAGGTCAAAAATTGAATACTAAAGTGCCAAAAATGGATGTCACGGCTGTCATGTGCTGTTCGAATAATTTCAATACAGAATCTCTATGGATTATTTATCCTTGCTTCTTTTTTTCGTACTAGTAAAGTTAATTAGTACTTACTGTAATAGAAATAAAATTAAGAAAATGAAAAGGGAAATTAATGAGGTGGATTAAGAAAGATAATTAAATACTTAAATTGATACAACCCCCCTTAAGAATCGATCCTGCAGGTTTTGTCGCCGTGACTCCACCATTACTGTCCAAGTTCACAGCCGGATTCCTCTGTTTTTTCTCTATTATTATTATTATTATTAACAAACTATCTCGGGGTTGATTATTTGGGATTAACCAAGTTGTGGTGCAGCGGATGGGGCTGCTCCATCTTTAATCAGAGGTCGAGGGTTCGACCCTGGACATGGAGAAAACTCTGTTGAGAGCGCTACCCCCGAGTGGGGCCCTACCCAGCGCGAATTCGGATTAGTCGGACTCCGGACATCAAATGGGAAACAAAAAAAAAGATTATTTCGAATTAGCTATCTCGAAATTATTTATTCTGCTGTCAACGTGAGCTTAAAATAACACTACAATGAAATAAGTTATCTCATGCATTTTATTTAAACCAAATATGATATAAACTCATCTTGAAATTAATTCCGGATTTAGGTATCAGTAATCCTTAGTATTAACTTTATCTTAATGTATTGGGAACGGAGCTTTGCCTTCTGAATATTTTTTTTGAAATATTTTGTTTAAAAAAAGTTTTAGCTGTTTCCTGGTTACTGCAATTTTCATATATTTTAACTCCATTATTAGCTACTACTTTGTTAACCTTGTTAACTCTCATGTTAACATATTCCCTGAAACCCACGTTTAAGCACGAACGTTACAGCTCAACCTGCTTCAAATTGATCCGTCATCATGATATCCACGTTTGTTTTTTTTTAATCTGCAGTTATATTTTGGATAAAGATTACTCCCTATATATAAATATATATAAATAATTACATTCAATAATGAAGCTGAATTATGAATTTAGTGACAGTCTAAAACTCATAAACTTAAAATTTCTTTTTGCAAAACATGACCGAATAGTTGTTTTTGGAACAATTGCTGTAAGATATTCTAACAAAAAATACACTGAAATTTTCAATTATACACATAAATTTGAGTTGAAAGTGGTGAACTCCTTAAAAGATGTATCAGTCAGTGCAATAATCTTTTGCTTTTCTTCTTCCAATCTTTTTTTTTATTTTTATTTTTCTTCTTTAGGATGCATGATGGGGATTTAATAAGAAATTGTAATATGGCGGGATAATATTACAAATCCCAAGGTGAAACGCAGTTAAAAAAAAACAGATAAAGTTAGTTTACATTAACAACCAATCATTCGCCCACCTCTCCTACCTGCTTTTCCTCTTTTACTTTTTTTGTCTTTTTTTCCCCATTTTCCCGTGGTTAAAATGTTTGGCATATTTTATTTATATTTAAAAAACAAAAATTAAAAAAAAATCTTACAAATGAAAAAGAACGACTTTTGAAATTTGGAAAACGTATAATTGACATTTCAAGTTTATTATCTCCGAAAATTCACCCAATATCACCTAACTCCCACCTCTTGAACATCCCGCCACCCGCACCCCCACCACCCCCAAACCCCTCTCTCCATTCTATCTGCTTCAATAATACTCCCTCCATTTCATAATAAATGAATTGTTGAATTTTGATACACATATTAAGGAAAAAACATTAAAGACATAAATTTAACATAACTTTTCAATTTTACCCCCACAAAAAGAAAAAATTGACCTTGTAATACCTTTTCAAAAGTTAATTGGTTGTCAAATCACAATTAAGGGTAAATTTAAAAAAAGATTCAATGATTCACTTATTTTGTAACACCAATAAATACCCCAACAATTCACTTATTCCAAAACGGAGGAAGTATTTCTTAATTAACTTATAAACATTTTTGAGATAAGATTTTCTTATTTACTTATTAAATTCTGAAAATAATTACGATATTCATTTATTTTTTGAGAAAACACTTTCCAGTAAATCATTGTTCGGGGAAAACCTTTTCCTTTATGTAAAAAATTATGAGAGTATATCCTCTTCCTCTCCCACGGTTTTAGAGTTTCAATTACGAATTCAATCAAATTTAATAATACTTGATTTATATATATAAGTATATTATAAAAAAAAAAAGTTAAAAAAAAATTATTTTTGTTTTTTTTGAAGTAGTATAAGTTAAAGGTGTAGGGGCTATGACTTATGAGTGAGTTCGTGGGGTCCGACTAAGCACGTGAGAGAGGATGGGGATATTGTCAGCTTATCATGTGACGTACTTTTAAATTAAAGAGGCTACATGTTCAATTATTCATTTCGAAAGATCAAAAGCCACCATTTACTCTTTTGTTGGTTTTAAAATTATGAACGAATATCAGATTCTAACGACCTAATTTTACTTAAGAAGAAAATTATTCTTCTTTATCGTAATTTAAATTTGAAATTTTCTGTCAAGGTTGAAGGATAATATATGTTCATGCAGTAATTAACTACACCTCAATTTTAAGTAAATGCATGGTGTTTGGCTCTACAAATTTTGATTTTATAAAACTCAACTTGGGTCGTCATTTTACCAAACAAAAAACAAGGAGAAAATAAGCAAATATCTATAAATAAATATATATTTTAGAAAAAATGAAAGCGTGGACAGAATTTGAAGTTAATATGGCTTTGGTTTGGAGCTTTTATCTTGTAAAATTATGTCGAATTAATAATTGCACAAATTTAATTATTTTCGTAATAAAACTATAGGATTTTGGACCAAATCAATTGAATTTGATCGAACCCGTAAACAAAAAGCTATCTCCGCTCTTGCTAACAAGACTAAAACATGCTCCTCAATAGATACCATACATTGTATGAATCTTTTCTTTTTTTTCATTGTATGCTATCTTTAACAAAATGTACATTAATTTGAAGTCTTTCCAAACAATGTTCTTGTATGTAATTTTAGGTATTTATATACCTCGATTCTTTGAACACTTCCAACAACAATAATTACAATCTAGTACATTTATAGCTCGCTATGACACGTGATCAAAAAAAAATCAAATGACCTTCTTTCATTTTATCATCATTGTACATTAGCTATATGCACAATAACGTACTTAGTGAAATTTCATAAACAGGGTCTGTGGATGATATATTACTCAGTACGCACACCTTATCACCACTTCGTGGAGATAGAGAAGTCGTTTTCGAAAGAACAGATATTTGAGGCAAACCTATTGTTTGTGGTCTTATTGCTTTAGGTTTCTGACGAACTCTCAACTAGAACTAGTAGTAGTAAGTAGGGGCGTGCAGCGGTCGGTTCGGTTTATTGAATTTTGATTTTTAAATATGCTAAACCAATAAGACATTTTTTATCGGTTTTTAGTCCTTAACGGTTCGGTTTTCGGTTTAAACGATAAGAAAATACTCACAAAACATAAATAGTAGTAACTAACATGAAAAAAAACACCGAATCTTACTTGCAACCAAAAATCCTACGTGACGTGTTTTAATTTACATGAATCTTCAAGTTTAGACTAAAGGTTGTTAGGAGAAATTAAGAATTTGTATAATTGAAATAATAGGTTTGTTAATTTGTAGAAATTAAAGAAAATATATAATAAGTCATATATATTCTTATTGGGTTATCGGTTTATCCAATAACTCAATAAGAAACAATCGAACCGAACCAATAACCCAATAATTTTTTTTTATATAAAACCATTAAAAACCGTTAACCCAATGATAATAAACTAATAACATTTTTTTATCGGTCGGTTCGATTTTTGCACAACCCTAGTAGTGAGTGTCTTTTTTCTTTGATGCTTCCCACACGTGCGTCAACAGTGCTAACATGGTTGCACGTGTAAGGTAATCACGTGGTTGCTTGACAATGCACGTGCCTTCCCCTTGACAATTGGCTTTACATTGTCTTGATGTTCATTAATCTATTGCTACAATGCTCCCTCAATTATTGCTTCTTCATGTTATTTATTCCCTTTTTTCTTTTTTGTTTTGTAGGAATTTAAAATATTTATAGTTTTTTCAAAGAATTATTTTTGGCATTCCCATCACACGCTATTAAGAGAACCACCCATTAATTAGGTAAAGTGATCATTTACAAGTAAGCAAAATTATAGCCAAATATCATTTGACTACCTAATTTACAAAATATGTTCATAGTGTATACATTTTATACATAAACTATACATACCTTTATGCAGAACATATACCACCAAAGTATATAGATAGTGTATACTTTGACCAAATTGGTAAACTAGTCGATCGAAGGGTATATTTACGTTAAGTTTCCCTTACATGTATCATAGACTTAGATTCCTGCACAACTAGTCTTGTTACATTATCGTGGGCTTAAGGTGAATATTTTGAAAAAAAAAATTAACATAAACACACACTTTAACTTACCATATTTAAACAAATCTCCACCCTTAAAAAGTAATTTTAAAAATTCCAACTAAATATGTATTTTCGTTAGGTGTATCAGGGAGCTAATTATGTATCTCGACAGATTCAAAATAAAAAAAAATGTATCTTCGTTGAATCTATTATGTATCTCGACAGATCCGAAATCATAAAAAGTTGTATCGCGAGCTAATTATCTATCTTTATAAAGGAAAAATGCATCTTCTTTAGTAGTATCTAGAGTTAACGATGTATCTAAACAGACCCAAATAGGGATCTTCAGTAATTATGCAAAATGTCGAAATTTTTTGTAATTAAGCTCCAAACTGTCGGGATTTATATTGTGGGAAAAAAACATACATGTACAATATTAAATTAATTATTGCAAGTTATAACAATATTTTTTAGATTGCATTACATAGCAAAAAAAAAAATGCAGTAAAACTAGGATAAAACACACACACTACACTTTTATTTTTATTTTCCCTTTACTTTCTCTTGTTATATAAATTCATGATTCTCTCTTACAACTATATATTCTCTCTATCTTTTTACTTAATTTTCTTTCGTAGATCTTCCATATATATATATATAAACAAAAGCAAAATCCTGTAATCGAAGACTTCATGTTCTCATTATAATTTTCTTTCGCACTTCTTTTTAATTATTTAGAACTAGATTTTCTACATTAATGGATGTTTTTTTTTTTAACTATAAATTTTGAAAAGTAAAATAATTTATCCTTTCTCCAGTATGAAAGATGGTAGCAATATTCATTATTCGTGAATTTAACATTCATAAAAATACAAAAAGAATAGCCTATTTAGATTGAAACTGACATTAATTCATATCAATGAAACATCAACTAAGTTCTGTCAGTATAGAAAGTGAATTTTCATTCAATCATAATTCAAGATGGAATAAAATAAGACGTCACATGTAATTTTATTTTTTTAAAATAACAAATTTTAATTTTGGATGAATATGAGGAAACCATATGTGCACGTAATGTTGAACTCTTTCTCTATATATATGTTAAATAATTTTTGAAAAATATTTTAAAATTTTTAATTGTATATAAATTTAGTATAAGATTTGATATCTATATATTATTCATCTTATATTTTTGTGTTTCTGTCATGTTAAAAAAAATGTTGACATGTATATATTATATGTGCATTTTATATGTTTGTTGATTTCTACAATTTCTTAAAAAAATTCAAATAGATTTTTTTTAAAAAAATTCAACTATATTTCTTCTATACGAATCAACATGTTTATTGCTTTTCTTTTTATGGTGGAATCATACGCATCTTGTTGAAAGAAAAGTAATTTAATCGTGTATTTTTATGTATGAATTCGATAATTTTATTGATTTTTTGGTTGTTTTTAATTTTTAAGAAATTATGTAAAAACTTTTCAATTGTATATTTTCTATATTACTTTTTATATGTTTCTTGATTTACCTTTTTTATTCAGCTTAAATATTTATTATTGATATGATTATTTTTAGATTGAACTTGAAGAAAATATAATCTTTAAGATATTATCTTCTTCTTTTTTTTCTAACTCTTTAAAGACATTACCCATACATATACATAGAAGTAAAAAAAGGATAAATAATCTCAATATTTCCTTAAAAAGCGAGAAACGTGTTTAATTAAGGATAGTAATTTTTTGTCCTTATTTTACTCCTCCCACACAGTTGTTTAGGGGATAACTGATGACAAAAAATATACACGGTTTAAAAAATTTTAAAAATATTTTTAATAATATTTTATGAAAACTGCTACGACTTGCAATTAAAGACACAATTCAATAATTACATAAAAATAGTGTTATATATTGCAATAAACAGTCTAATAAGTATATCTAGGATAATTTTCACTTATATTGTTTGTCGGAATATACACTTGTTTAGGCCTTCCTACTTATAAAAAGCCCAAGGAAACATCTGAGACATCAAATTACTTGTATTGGGCCTCATGGCGCATTCAATTTGTAGGAAAATGTGTAGTCTATTAGGAAAAGACATGGGCAATAAGGATTGGGCAAATACACAAATTTTCGGATCATTAAACCATTCTTATCTTAAACTAAATTCAACACCAAGAGTGTTTGACGCGAAAATGAAAAAAAATCTTATGGTCAAATCGACCCATTCACAAACTTTTCTTCTCCTTGTAGGTATTAAAATTGATAAAAAAAAATAAAATTGACATTTGTATCGTTTGGAACCCCTTTTGAAGGTCACTCTTTTAAGTCAAAAGGGAACACTACTTTTGGTTTTTAGTTCCACTCACATTTTTGCTTGTCAATTTCATTTGTATGTGATTTCCTAAGGTTATAAGTAGCCGTTTGGTTATGAAAAGTATTTACTTTATTTCTAGAAAATTATTTCACTTTGGTGAAAACTGTATGTGTTTGGCCATGAGAATTTCGAATACAACTCAAATTTATATTCATGGCCAAACACGACTCCAACTCCGGAAAATTATGATTTTAAAGGCCAAACGGGAAGGATCTAGTATGATCAAAAACTGAACAATTTCTTACTAAAGTAAGATGTGCTTATAATAAGCCTTATGTGCTTAAATTACGCGTTAAAAAGTTGGAACTTACACGCGTTTTGATGCCTCAAAGTCACAGATTACAATTATAACTGCTAATAGCCTAATACTATACTACCCTGTTTCTATTAAACTACATCATCGATTTTTTGAAAGCAAGTGAATTATATTGTATATTAAAAGATGCTTCGACAGCATAGAAATGTGAATCTAGCTGACGAAACGGTTGCTCAAAAGTATCTGTTCTTCGATGTAAAGCACCACATCGATCGCGGTGTTATATATAAAACATTGATATGATGAAGCAAAATCGGACAGTTGATGAACAACAACTTCCCAAGTTTTCTTAATCCTTCATGCATTGAAAAATAGCTAGAGTTTTGTTGATATGATGTAATCTCCTTATATGCAAATGAATATCCAGAAACATTCTCTCCAGGGTGAAAAATGTGTATTAAGTATCTACTGTTGTCACTTGTTGCCATTGGCCATCTATTGCTTCATTCCACAATGTCACATTGTTGTTCCCATCAGCTACAGCCAGTATGTTTCCAGTCAGTGACCACGAAACTCTCCAAACGGGGGCACCAAAATCCTTCAGCACTTTACCCTGCCATTGATCTCCTTCCTTACCAACAGTCCATATGATCACTCTTCCATCTTCAGAAGCACTCGCGATAGTTGACTTTGGTAGCCCCAAGTTAGGGGCCCAAGCAACATCCCTGACCCAATCAGTGTGCATTTGAAGAGCTGGGAAGCAATCCAACTTCCAAGCCCCGTCAAACAGCTTCCACACTTTAACCGTACTGTCACAGCCACCAGATGCAAGCTTCGGGATAGGATTAAGCAGATCAGAGGCTACAAGAGAGCCAGGAGCTGTCGATGGTGCCCATGAAACAGATGTAACACCTACTGGATGAGCCTGATCGATCCGTGATGTCTCCCAAACATCTTCTGATCTTGCAGTGAAAAGGGAAATGTTCCCATCAGAAGATCCACAAGCCAAACAGAGGCCCAACTCGTGAGGAGCCCAAGCTATTGCATTGACTGAAGCTTTATGATCATCAAAAACACGTGCTAAGATCCACTCATTTTGAGCACCTTCCTTCCAGATAATTACCTTTCCATCAGAGGAACAAGAAGCAAGGAGGGAACCAAACTTAGGGTGAGCCCAAGCTACTTGCCACACTGGTCCTTGGTGGCCACTTAAAGTAGCCAGCTGCTGCGAGGACGAACTGTTGACCCCTGTTATCTTAATGGTGCAGTCTGAAGACGCTGTTGCCAGACGCTTACCATAGTAATCCATAGCCACATCATGCACCGTGTCAGTATGCCCACTTTCAATCTTCTGTGAAGGCATTTCTTTGTACCTTCAGATGCTTCTTATTTTCTCTGCTAGTGGATGATTTGAACCTTTCAACGGTGGCAAAAATCCTGAACAATATCCAAATATGCTAGTTGATAACGAATTCAGAAGAAGATAAAAGTAAGATATTCTGAGAACTAGGCATGTTCGATTTCATCATGCAAAATAAACTGCGCCACAAGATGACAACCTTCTTATGAACTAAACGAAGCCATAGAAAAAAGAAAGAAGGACAAATAGCATAGAATAGAAAATCACACAAGTGGCATCCAAATTGATCTATCAGTGACATCCATCAAAGCAAGCACATTTTAGAAAACCTGCTGCAAATGGACATCTGACTGTGTCAATCAAAAGGCGAGAGACGAAATAGGCAGGATAAGCCTAGATGAACTCTCAAAACTTGGTGATTGAGTTAAATGCAATGGATATATTCACCTATTTCTGCTAAAGTTAGAATTGGCTAACCAATACATAAGAATCAGAGAAGAAATTTTTGCTCAAATAGTTTCTCATTCTCGTTGCTACCCTTTTAGATTGCTAACAGCTCTTTTGATCTCATTTATGATGCAGAGTCATATTTGCAGCTTCTTATAATAGACAAGTCAACAAACAATAATCTTGCACAGTTCAGATTTCTCAAGTATTCCAAAAGAACAACATCGCTTGTTTGAACTTTTTCTCTATGCTATCTGAGTACGGAAAGAGAACATTAAGTAACAGGACGGATGTCACAAATGTGCAATGTATCATTCAAAGGAAATAAGCAGCTGAAGCGTCAATCTCATCTCACTCCAGTAAAGATTACAAGAGTTGTGTTCCAAAATCAGGCAACTGCTTTTTATAACTTTGTTAGACATGGAAAAATAAGACCTAATCATACAAACACCTCATTGCTAAGTCAGCAACGACATACATAGTGTAATCCCACAAGTGGGGTTTGGGAAGGGTGGTGAGTTCGCAACTTAACCCCTATACCTTGTGAGGGTAGAGAGTTTGTTTCCAATGGAAGCTCGATTCATTGCTATTTCATATATATATGATTTGTGAAAATAGTAACATGAACGAAAAAATCATTAACATTAACAAAGTTACCTTACATTTCGAGAAACATTCATAAGTAAAACTAATTCTCATATGTTCATATTTAGACATTTAACATACGTAGCTCACTTTTTTTTTAACAAAAAGAAAAAAAAAAAAAGGCAGTCCGTGCAGTAACACGGTCAAGGGCCGACCACAAGGTTCTATCATACACAGCCTCAACCTTCATATTTTGTCAAAGGCTATTTCCACGACCTAAACCCTAACCTCCTGGTTACATGTCAACAGCTTAAACTGAACTATAAACTTGAGTAATGCAATCATTATAATCTCCACACTTCTAATTTTTTAAGGTCAATTTGACATAATTTTCTTCTTTATCGTTTACAAATTACGTCTGTTTTGGAAAAAATAGGCATTTGTATACCTTAAAAAAATAAAAAAAATTTAGTCGAATACTTTTTCTCTGACTCTGAGGAAGTAATATGGAACCAGCATTGGAATTCAGGAATTGAACCACTAATAAAGTATGTCGTGAAGTGGATACGGCTAACCAAATATCTCGAGCTCAAGCCAATTAAGGGAGTGTTTCCCCAAATAAGTCCTATACTGCACTAATTTAAATTAATCAGACTTCAATACTTATACTTTAACATCGATTGACAAAAAAAAAAAAACTGTAAATCAATTTAGAGACGATAACTCACGTTGTGATTTCGCCGGAAAAAGAGAAGATCAAAATCAAAGTCAACTTGTACCCTGCAGTAATTTTGGGAGTGGGTCCAAAATCCTAAATTTTGGGTCTTTAAAAAATAATTTTATTATCTGGGGCCTACTGGTGATGTAATGTTGACCAATGATATGATGACGCGTAATCACATGGCCCACTAAGAAATTGTCCAATGTGTCAAACGTGGCGAAACGGCACCAGCTCTCGCCTTTGACCTCCCTTGAATTCTTTTTGGCACATAATTTAAAAATAAATTCTGAAATTTTGGAGGGAAAAGGTGATACTATTTGTTTTAAATTAAAAATGATTTTTTTAAAATTAGAGTTGCTTTCAGAAATGAATATTACTAATTCGAGTGATTTTAAAATTTTAGCGAGTAAATTGGAGTGAAATTATAGAAATAATATTCGAATTTTCCAAATTTCATGAATTAGAATAGTTCTATGTACTAACAATATTTCATTCTATTACTATTTAATGACAACATCATCATTTTATTCTTACTGGATCTCACTTGATAAGAAAATAAACCTAAAAATAAATTTTAAGAAGGACAATTTTGTGAACTTTACAAAGTCGTCACTCATTTCTTAAATTCTGTGCCCAATCAAAAGACGATAAATAAAATGGGACGGTGGAAGTAATAATTGTCCATGACCAAATGGGCACTAAGTAGATCGGACATTGCAATTTTTCGTTTAAGAGAGTTTGCTAGTGATGTTGTGGGTAGCGTTTATTAGCCCAATTAAGTCTTTTTATGGATCATCCAAATGGACCAACAAACATGATCAGCTCCAGTCTAACATACTTCTAAATTGAGATCAGGTAAATGATGAGGAATAGTATTATTGTTGATATTTCCACATTGAAACAAAAAGAATAAAAGAGAATGAACATGTGAAAGTTATTAGTCATAATGGGCATGATAAACGGCATCTTTTTTCTATTTTCCACTCGTTATTTGATTTTTATATTGAGATTCGATTAAATTTAAAATTGCACGTTGTAGGGTCTATTTTGAATGACACACTTTCAACAAGATTTTTTGTGTTTATAGTACCTCGAATGTGAGACTTCTAGTTAAAGGTGAAGAAATTTCAATCATCTCACTACAACTCATATCTAATTGAAATAATAGCGATAGAAGTTAAGAGTAGTGGAAGAATATTTCTATTGGTTTAAATGATTTTTGACGCCTAAAATGTTTAAGTTTTTGTGGATCAATAATATCATGCGAAAGTTAATATTGTAAATCTTAAACGATGAAAGATTTACCCCAAATTCCAACTACACACTCAATCTTTAAAGGTGACTTATTATCTCCCCTGAACTATTTTAAAGTAAAATTATTATCCTACTGAATTATTTTAAAGTGGAATTATTAAAGCCCCCCTCCAAAAACTGACAACCAGTCATTTGGAATGTGGTGTGATTCACGCGCTGCTACGTCATGCCACGTCATTTTTTTTTTACTCTAAAAAATTTAATTATTTAACTTTATTATTTTCTTTTTTCTTCCCCATTTTTCATTTTGCTCCATTTTCTTCTTCAACCAATTTCATCTTCTTGGGTCAAATATAGAATTCTTGGGGGGGGGAATGGCGGATTAATGAAGTTCTTGAATGGCGGATTAATGAAGTTCTTGAATGGTGTTTTAATGAAGTTCTTGAACCCAATTTCATCTCTTTTTGCTCAAGATCGCCATTAATGATGAATTCTTCCCCATTGTGGAAATTCAAAGTTTTGAGCTCGCCATTAATGGCTGATCTTGAGCAAAAATAGAGAAAATCGAAAAAATAAGTTAAAAATTATACGTGGGTTATGTTGGAAATTATATATGGCATTGTGGAAATTCGAAGCTTTAAACTCGCCATTAATGGCGATCTTGAGCAAAAATTGAGGAGATCGAAGTTGTTGAATTTTTTCAAGCTTTTTGAATCAGAGTTCCCCAACTTCTTCATTCAAGAATTCATTAATCGGAGAAATCTTATTATTTCCTCAGTTCAAGTGTTTCTTGGTTTCGGAGCAAAAAGAATTTCTTGATTTCGGAAAAATCCACTAATGAGGAAGATGAGGAACTCCATTAATGAGTTCTTGAATTTTTGTTTTGAAAAAAGAGAAGAAGAAGACATGACAATTAAAATTCATTAAGAAAAAATAATAATTAAAATATTTATTATATTATTAAAAATAATGACGTGACAATCAGAAAATAAATAATTTAAAGTGAAATGGGGTCAACTGACGCGCCCATAGGCGAGTGTAGTCACATCCAGTGACAGGTCAACATCTGGGGGATAATAAATCCGGTAAAAATAAGTTTAGGAGGGGGTAATAGGTTACTTTTAAAGGTTCAGTGTGTAGTTAAAATTTCGATTAAAGATTGAGGGGTGATAGACCATTTTCTCAAAATAAAATAAAAGGAGTCACAATCTTTATGAATAAGGATAATTTCAAACCCCTTGTTTAGGTTTGACTTCATAACACTAGCAATTCTTGTGATTTACGCTATTACATTTACGTGACTTATTTTAATTTCGTATAACAATCTTTTAAATTATTAATTATTTCATTTGGAAGCTTGCCACCAAAGCACTTTGTGATAAGAATATAAGCTTAAATGTAAGTTCTACATAAGAGTGGTTAGGACAGCATGCTTGTATGGAGAAAAGTGTTGACTTGTCTAGAATGTCAGCGTTCAAGAAAGAAGATAGCAAAACTGAATAAGCTCAAATGGATGTGTAGGTATACTTGGAGATATATGATTAGGGGTGGACGACCTCTATAAAGAATAAGATGAGAAAAATAAGGTTGAGATGGCTCGAGCATGTAAAGGTGGGGTGCAAGGATGTTGTATTTAAGAAGTGTGAAAGTGTTTCGAGATATAGAGGTAGGCCAAAAAACACAACTAGAAAAATATGTTTATACAAGACACGGTACAACTTCAATTAGCTAAAATATTTTCTTAGATATGAAAATATGAAGGTCAAAGATTAAAATAAAATGCTAACAGGTATCAGAGTATTATCACACTTAGCTTTGTGAGGGAAATGTCGGGGCCAACCTCTTTCTTCTGATCTTCTATATTTTAACACTGTTATTTAGATGATTAACAAAAAAAAAAAAAGATGTTATTGCATTTATTTTGTATCTTGCAATTTTACTTTTTTTTCTTCTTATAATCATACATCATATACTTGACTAATATACACTGTCAACCAATCTTTTTTAGTAGTTTGACTTTGTAAATATTGTTTTGGTAAAAGAAAAAAGAAAATTTAAAATTCAATTAATCTAAGAGCTCCAAAACACAAAATATGGATGTTCAATTATATTGATTAGATAATTAATCACATTCACCATTAAAATAAATCATTCTCAATGTTCAATTATATTGATTAGATAATTTTAGTTAATTCTTCTAATATAATACCCTCGCTTTATAATCTTATATGGTTATATAAATCAAATGACCCTTGACATTATTATAATTAAGATATAAGGTAGGATTAGTCAAGATAAGTATGATATAAAAATCATAAAATTATGGTAATCAAATATCATCAGCTCAGGAACACGTACGGCTCGGATCCACCAATTCGTCTCCATCTAATATTTGTTGTAATTGTCATACATATGTGTTTTGTAGTGAATGACATGATTCTTGTCTTATCATCTCACTCCTCTCACCTCTTATGTCCTCTGAGATAGTGACTTGGAGGTCCACCACCCCTTATGGCAAAGTTATATAAATGGATCAAAATCATTTCCCCGATCCAATTTTATCTTAAAAATCAAACTCTCTCCTTAATTATATCTTCTTTATTTTAATTGACTTTTTAAAATTTCTATTTTACCCTTTATCATCAATTTTTTTATTCTTTTTTTTTAACTTCTTTAAAATCATCATATTTCCATTTTTAAAAAAAAACATATAACTAATTTTTCATAAAAATATAAACATTATTCATATAACAATTTTTTCATAAAAATATAAACATTATCTTCTAAGAAAAAAAAGCAAGAAATCTATAAGCTAATGATGATCTTTATGAAGTAAATTAGCATAATAAGAAAATTAATTTTATTAATAATAATCAAAATTATAATATTTATTTTACAAGTGAACATAATAAGTAATACTAATTTTATAAACATATTTCAATGCAGAAAATACAAACAATAAATGAAAGAGATAAGCCTCTAGCACCACCCCGAACTATGGTCAAAGTTGTTACGACACACTCCAACTTCACAGGGGTTCTATTATCCCTTGAACTCAAATTTAGCGTATTTTTGTCATTTTTTTGTGCTAATGTGACACCTTTATTACATAAAATGGAGTCCACATCAAAGGTGTCGCGCCATCTAAAATGATTGACAAAAGGTATCACATTAGCTAAAAAGATTGACAAAAATACGCTAAAATTTAGTTTAATGGGTAATAGGACCCCGTGAAGTTGACGTGTGTCGTAGCAAATTTGGTCATAGTTCGGAGATACTAGATGTTTTTCTCGAATAAAAATAAGGTCAAATTTTATAGATTATATTTATTTATATAAATTATAAAATATGTAATACTCTATTAATGACAATCACAGCTTATTTATTGCTATAGACAATAGATAATATCGTTTCTCATCACTTGATCCTCATACTAAAAATAAATATTTTAATTTATCTACTCAATTTGTGAAATCAAAAGAATTGTATTATGTTTTTTTTTTTTACCCTTTAGTGTTAAATAGCTATATACAATAATAGTATAGATAAATTTAAAGTTTTAAATTATCATTAATAAGGTTAAGTTAGCAAAATATAACTCTAAGTAAATTTTTCTTAAGGATTATATTATATCAACAAAAAGTTAAGTAATACGAAACGAATTTAGTAAGAGAGTGATAAAACACAAAAATATACGCACATGCATGTACATACATATATATACATACACACACTTGAGGGTGGGTTGTTTGGAAACACATTATTCCGAGATTAATTATTACAAAATAAGTTGTACTAACATGTATGTGTGATAACTTATCTTAGCACTGTGGTGTAAATAATGGTGCGACAAATAATTTTGAGACTACTTAATACATTTAAGTAAACGCAGGATAAATAATCATGAACTTTATCTCTGAATTATTATAATTATACCTCACACCAAACGACTCTTCAATACATATAATACTAAAATAACGATCTTAAAAAATAACATTGAATTTTGTGATAAATTTATAAAAAGTATTAATTTACGTATAAAGTTAATAAACTTAAATAAAATGCTAAAAATATCCATATTAAAAAAATATTTATTATATATAATATAAAAAAATATTACATAAATATAAAATTAAAATTTCAAGGACAAAATGGACACTGCATAGAATAAAAGGGGAATATGATTATTGTTCAATGTTAAAGGAGAAGTTTAATTTTTTAATCAAAGTTGGGGGGTGAAAATCATTTTCACCCTATATAAATCGAAAGGTGATCGGTTGAATATTTAAAAATAAATAAATTATATTTTATAAAGAGATATACATTTTATATGAAAATTAATAATTACTTTACTATACTTTATTATATATGTCCAATGTGTTAAATCGAAACTAATCATAAATTATAGCGGTGATTAATTAGACAACGGTAAAAAATTACTCCCTCCGTTCTTTTATCAGTTTTAAATTTTCTAATTTGATGTCCCATTTTACGTATCTTATTTTACTTATCAGGATAAGACAAATTTTTTCTCCATTATACCCTTAGTGTAATTGATTACTCCTTGTTATTAGCATTCTTGAAAAATATTGCAAAAAGGAGTACCATTAAAAATACACTATTAAAAATATAAATGATGCTTTGATATTATTCATCCATCAATATTGAAACTAACAACAAGACACAATTAAAAGGGGCAAAATGGTAAAGTTACATTATCAATCATTATTTTCTTAATAGCTATGTCATCCTAATTAGGAACAGGTAAAATACTACAGAGTAAGTTACGTTAAACAAACATTATATTTGATGTAATTTGATCTGCTTACAAACATATTCACAAACTAAATCAACATCATAAAAGTTAATTGAGAGAATAATCTCCCACAAATAAAATTATTTAATGACTAAAATATAAAAATTATTATATGATGTAATTGGTGGGAGAAGATCTTCAATTTATAAATATCAAAAACTTTTAATCGAAAATAGAAATAGCCAATTAAAAAATAATACTACAATATAAATACAATCTCAAACTTCATATTATCTTACTATTAAATTTGAAATTATTTTATTTTATTTTATTTTTAAATTTAAATAATCAGTCTATCATTTAATATTTAATAATAATGAGTAGAAAAGTTGATTTTGTAGAAATACCAGGTAGAAGTGTATAATAATTTACAAGAAAATTTATCCGTAAAGTAGTGATTGGGCGTAGCAACAAAGAGAAAGAAATAAAGAGGATCAGAGAAAATCGAGACGCATGCAATATTTTCATCATGTTGTCCTCTCTGACCCACGCAATACTTCCCATGCCTCTACTTTTCTCTCCCTTGCGTATTTTACTCTTTTGCCCCTTCTATTATTGTATTCGAAATTACATTTTCACTTTTCTTTTTCTTTTCCCGCTGCTTCTTAATCTATCTGCTTTCAGCTTCGATTAATTTAAATGTAACTGACGTAAGATTCTTTATGATTTTTTTTTCTTCAAAATTCAAACTCGATACTTCTAATTAAGAGGGAGAGGTCGCTACCTAGCTCAAATGGAGATAAATGCTAGGTTGGATGTGATTTTATCATATTATTAATTTCTTTATTTATTTTCTGTAAAATTGAGTATGATAATTTTTGAAAAATATTAATATGTAAGTGTAGATTTTTAAATATGGAATGTTGAGACTGTTTCAATTATATCATTTCAAAATAATCTTAAACATGTAATTTTTCGGTGATAACATTGATAAAAGACTCAACAACAGAAGTCTGATAAAGGGAGGTTTGACACACGAAACATATACGTTCATGCAAGATCAAGTGAAAAACGCATGTTAAAGGATGTGAGTTGTCCTGACACAGGTATCATTAGCTGGTTCCAAAACGAAATATATCATACAAAGAATAAAACTTCACGTTTATTGACATCGGTAATAATTACTTACCATAAACGCATGAGCCATTGATCTACAATAATAATATATGCAATCTCACAAGTGGAGTCAAAAAGTAGTGTGTACATATATTATCCTATCTTGAAAGTTAGAGAGATTATTTCTGATAACTTGAACTATCGATTCGTTATACTAATTTGTTTCTGATCAGGTGAAAAACGCATGTCAAGGAACGTGAGCTGTCCTGACACAGGTATCATTAAATGATTTCAAAAAGAAACATATCACACAAAGATAAAACTTCACGTTTTTTGACATCGGTAATAATTACTTACCATAAACGCATGAATCACCGATCTACAATAATAATACACACAATCTCACGAGTGGAGTCAGAAAGCAGTGTGTACGCAGTTATTATCTTATCTTGAAAGTTAGAGAGGTTATTGACATCAGTAATAATTACTTACCATAAACGCATGAATCATTGATCTACAACAATAATATACGCAATCTCACAAGTAGAGTCAGAAAGTAGTGTGTACATATATTATCCTATCTTGAAAGTTAGAGAGAGTGTTTCTGATAGTTTGAATCACCGACTCATTATATTAATTGAATCTGATCAGTTGAAAAATGCATATCGAGGGACACGAGCTGTCACGACACAGGTATCATTAAATGACCCCAAAGCGAAACATATCATACAGAGAAAAAACTTCACGCTTATTGACATTGATAATAATTACTTATCATAAACACATGAATCAACGATCTACAATGATAATACACACAATCTCACGAGTTAGGTCAGAAAGTAGTGTGTACGCGAATATTATCCTGCGTTGAAAGTTAGAGAGACTGTTTCTTATAGGTTGAACCACTAATTCATTATACTAATTCGTTTCTGATCAGGTGAAACATGTCAAGGGACATGAGCTGTCCTGACACAGGTATCATCAACTGATTCCAAAGCGAAATATATCAAACAAAGAAAAAACTTCACGTTTATTGACATCAGTAATAATTACTTACCATAAACGTAAGAACCACTAATCTACAATAATAATATCTCACAAGTGGAGCCTGAAAATAGTGTGTACGCACATGTTACCCTATCTTGAAAGCTAGAAAGATTGTTTCTGATAGATTAAGCCACCGACTCATTATACCAATTTGCACATGTAAATAAATAAATATCTTTTCTGTCCTAATTCAAGGCTCTTAGCTTGCTGAAACAGACTTATAAATTTAATGATCTTAAATTTAAAATATTTATAGTTTTTAAAATCACATGATCTTAAAACTTGCTATGAATACTGAAATTGTAATGAAAATGGAAAGTGTGACTATTTAATTGGCACTGAGCGCATAAAAATCTCAACAGCCTAAAATAACTTAAATTTTTTAAAAATATAAGCAAAATATATAATAGTATATTTTTAAAAAATATAAGGGCATAATGGTCATAAAAAGGTCTTAATCAGAAGTATTCCAAATCTGGTGCAGGTCAGCAGAGTAGTATTGGTACTAGCAGTACAGTATAGTATAGGGTGAGTGGCCTGAAAAGGAGTAGTAAAAAGAAGTGAGAATATCCTCCCTACCCCCCACCCCCACGCCACCCCACCCCACCCCATGCAACCCACCCCCTCAAACACCCACCCCTACTGTCCTAAAGCCGAAAGAAGTTGACAGACAGACCATTGATATACATTGGCTATTCACTAGTGAAGATACTAACTTTCCCAAATCCAAAATAAATACACTTTTCTCTCTGTAAGTCGCTCTCAAATCCGGAGTTTATTACTGTATCTTTTTTTTTCCTCTTGCATTTAACACCCCTTTTAACTCAATTTTCATTCATTGTTAACCAGTCCAAGATCTCATCATGCCTATAAGATCTTCCTCTGCAGTCTTTGAAAATTTCATAGGTGTCTGCTAGGTGAATTCTTGAAGATGCTGCTGCTATATTTGGGTACTAAAAGTTGAACTAATTCATTGACCATGAAGATTTGGTTCTGGGGTTTCTCTGTTTTGGCTCACGAGGTTTAAAGTTTGGATCTTTTAGTGATTTTTTTCACTTGTTGTCTTTGTTTCAAGATCCACTTTTGGTTGAAATTTTTTGAGCTGAGGTGGAAGGAAGGAGAGTAAATGTATGTTATGTTATTCTGTTTTTTTTTTTTTGGTAATGGTGAAAGATAAGTAGTAAGGGAGAATATTTTTAGTTTATTGGGAAGCTCAGAAATCGAAAGAGAAACAAGTTTGTCTAGTGCTTGACGCTGCCGTTTCAGTTTGGTAATTGGCTTATCTCTTTTAGTATTACCAAGAAAAGGTCACTTCCAACTCCTTACACATACACAAGACATTCTTATTTTGCTCAAAAAGAAGAAAAGAATAATATAATGCTTAAAGAAGCTTGAATTGTTGTGAAGACAGAGAGTGGGGAAAGAAGCTTTTACTGTGTTTTTTTCACAAGGGGATTTGAGTTTTGTTAAGATTTGAAAAGGAAATGGCTTCCTGCAAGGATGGTAAGTCAGTGATGGATAATGGAAAGTATGTCCGGTATACACCTGAGCAGGTTGAAGCACTTGAGAGGCTTTATCATGATTGTCCTAAACCAAGTTCCATGCGCCGTCAGCAGCTTATTCGAGAATGTCCTATTCTTTCTAACATCGAACCTAAGCAAATCAAAGTTTGGTTTCAGAATCGAAGGTATTTATAATGTCTGTTCTCTTGTTAAATCTTACTACTATTCTAAATTCCACTTTAAAGCTAGCTTCTTCTTCTTTTTTTTTCCCCCCCCCAAAAAAATACATTCTTTATTCCCTCTGTGTTGCATCCCCTCTTTTAAATCTTACCTAAAGAACAAAAAATACATTCTTGGGTGCCCATTTCTCCCCATGTTTATGTATTTTATTGCTTAAGAAAAATCCATTCTTGGGGTTCCCATTTTCTTTTCTTGCTAAATATCCGTTCTTTGCACTTTGAAGCTTAGCTTTGTTGAAAAAAACCCAATCTTGTGTTCCCTTGTTTCACCATGTTTAAACATTTTTCTTGCTAAAGTATCCATTCTTTGTACTTGGAAGCTATCTTTGTTAAAAAAAGAAAAAAATCCAATCTTGGGTTCCCTTGTTTCTCTCCCTATTCAATCTTCCTTGTTAAATCTTACCCTTGGTACTTTTGAAACTTGCATTTGAATTCAGCTGCATTAAAAAAGAAAAGTTCAATCTTGGGGTTCCCTTTTTCTCCTTTTATTCTCTGTTCAACAATCTGCAGTTCCTTTTTCATTTTTTTTAATCTCACCGTCCGTCTCTTTTTTCCATTCCTACTAATTATGTGGAATAACTAATTCTTGATTTTTTTTTTTTTCAATTTTTGGGTGAGTATAGATGCAGGGAGAAACAGAGGAAAGAGGCCTCAAGGCTTCAGACAGTGAATAGGAAGCTCACGGCAATGAACAAGCTATTAATGGAAGAAAATGACAGATTACAGAAACAAGTTTCTCAATTGGTGTATGAAAATGGCTACTTTCGCAGGCAAACTCACAGTGTAAGAGATTCAAAAGCCTCTTTTTTTTTTTCTTCCTTAAATTGAAGTGTAATGGACTAATTTCCATGAAAAAAAGTTTAAATATTCGTGTGAAAATGCAGACACCGCTTGCTACAAAAGATACCAGTTGTGAATCAGTGGTGACGAGTGGTCAGCACCACTTGACATCTCAGCATCCTCCAAGGGATGCTAGTCCTGCAGGGTGAGTGGGATTACAGTTGTTGGGTCCTTTTCATCTTTGTATGTAAACATAGTGCTTTGTGACCACTATCCTTGTTTTGTGTTTGGGGCTTATTGCAATGTATATTTGTGTTTTTTTTCCAGACTTTTGTCCATTGCAGAAGAAACTTTAACAGAGTTTCTTTCAAAGGCTACTGGAACTGCTGTTGAGTGGGTCCAAATGCCTGGAATGAAGGTAATTTTTTAATTAAAATAATAATGCGTTTTTTTTCACTAATAAATTAATTAATCCATCCGTTTTAATTCACCGTGACTCCCACTCGTGGGAATACACTAGGTATGTTGTTGTTGTTGTTTTCATTTATCTGATGTTAAGTAAAAATGGGAGACTTTCGAAATTTGTTATCTTTACACGTACCATAAGGCCTTGCTACCTCTCCGGAGGTAGTGGTATGGACTGCGTACATTTTACCCTCCCTAGACCCCACTGTGTGGGAATACACTGGGTTTGTTGTTGTTGTTACACGTACCATAACATTTTGGATTTGGTTACCTGAACTGTTGGATTTGAAGCAATTCTAGTTACTAATATTCGATTTTCTTATTAATATACTTTTAGTATTCACATTAAAATGGCTAACTCATAGATTGTTTGATCAGATTTCAGTGTGGAACTGAATAGCAGTCCAAGTACATATTATACCAGCATAATAGCCTTACGTAGAAAAATGTCCTTTAGAGAGAAACACAACATTTAATTATTCATTCATTTATTAAATATTTTTTAGAATTAAATCTTTTTGAATTTCTTATTACAATTGTATTTCATTCGACACGATTAGATGATGAAAAGTCCCTGTGTTCTATTTATAGGATGCTAGTAATAAACTAGATGTTAAATTGGAGAAAGTATTGTAAATAGGCCAAGGGTATTATTACAACAAATCTTTATGCAATTTAAAACCAAGCATTCATTTTAGATTATGCTTGTAAAGAACCTCTAATGTTAGAGATGAGATTACCAGATTTCTACGAACAGATAATTTTATTTTGTATTTGACCAATATGAGTCCAAATATCTGGAATGCGTATAGGAGATTCGTATGGTTGACAGCCACTCCTTTAGATTTAAGCGTAGTTTGTCGATTGACTGATTTAGCTTTTAGCACAAGTAATCAGACACATGCGATGACAAATGCTCATCATTAAAATATGTCTTAGAATACTTCTATTACTTAAATATTAATCTGATAAACTCATGTGTAATTAAAGAGTTACACTAGAAAATTTACTCATGTCTGTTATATGTAGCCAATTCCTTTGGCCAGCTATATCAATCAAGGATATAAATACAATAATTTTTTTAGTTTCCACGGAAGCTCTTCTTGCCAGTCAATCAATTTGTATAAAACCTTTATCTTATCTTATAGCCACGGAAGAGAGAGTTTGGGCCGCTGCCCTCTTTTGAAGTCATCAGTTATCATTAGCGCATAAATTATTGCAAAATTGCATTATAGCGGTTCTGGTATTTCTGTACCAGTACTATACTTTTAGTGCATCAGTGTCCTTCCTCAGGCTCGTATTTATGATTATAGTTGTCATCCTTCGGGCTTTTATTTGTGAGTTGTGATGGCAAATTGGTGGTACAATACCCCACTTACCATGAGGACATTAATACATCACTCCACATTTTCCAGTCTCATTTTTTTTAGCCATGTTATTTTTGTTACAAATTCTCAGTACTGCTTTAATTCCTTCTAATCATCTCTCTTGAAATGAATAGCCTGGTCCGGATTCCATTGGAATCATTGCTATTTCTCATGGTTGCACTGGTGTGGCAGCAAGAGCATGTGGTCTGGTTGGTCTAGAGCCAACGAGGGTAAGTACATCTGTTTGAAATTTATGTTTCTGGTAATATAATATGAATTTAATTTCTGAGATCCCTCCAGGTCTCCGAAATCCTTAAGGATCGACCTTCGTGGTTTCGTGATTGCCGGACTGTTGATGTTATCAATGTGCTGCCTACTGCCAATGGTGGAACCATTGAACTCCTTTACATGCAGGTACGTTACTGAACTGTTACTTCTCGTGCTTGTGCATTCAGTCCCTATATCCTTCTTGCTGAACTTAAAAGTTTTTGCTTTTAGCTTTATGCACCAACAACGTTGGCACCCGCCCGTGACTTCTGGCTCTTACGGTATACAACTGTGATGGATGATGGCAGTCTCGTGGTATGGTTTCATTATTTCTTGTGTTCTTCTAATATAAAATTTCTACTCTGCTAAGTCCCAGGCAATATGTAAATTTTGTTTTCTGATGTTGGTCAAGTGTCACTTGAGTTCCCCAGCAGAAATAGCGCTGCATGCTGGTATAAATTAGTGGCTTTTGTATGTAACAGGGTTCTTGAGAATGTCTTCTGTCTTCTCTATAAGCCAAGTGGTGTATCTTCTCCAATTGCAACTTCACATATTTTAGGTTTGTGTATTCTCATGCTTCGTGAACTAACATGTTTCATGTAACAAATCACCCAGGTGTGTGAAAGGTCTCTTGGAAATACTCAAAATGGTCCGAGTATGCCACCAGTTCCGAATTTTGTGAGAGCAGAAATACTACCTAGTGGATACCTGATTAGACCTTGTGAAGGGGGTGGTTCAATTATCCACATTGTTGATCATATGAATTTAGAGGTGAAGTTGTTGTCCGTATGTCCTTTTCTCGTCCCCCCTGCCTACTTTATAGTGTTATATGCCTGACAATATTAATATCTTTAGGCATGGAGTGTGCCAGAAGTGTTGCGCCCACTTTATGAGTCATCAGCAGTGCTAGCTCAGAAGACGACAGTGGCTGTAAGAACTTCTGTTCAAATTGGTTTAATACCACCTGCAAGATTAGTGAATAATAATTGCAATCTGGGGACTGAATAGCATTCTCCTTGCAGGCACTACGCTACCTCAGGCAGATTGCACAGGAGGTTTCACAGACTAATGTCACTAACTGGGGAAGACGACCAGCAGCTCTACGTGCATTAGGCCAGAGGCTGAGCAGGTTTGAATGACCTACCTTTTGATGTATTCCCTTGTTGTGTTCTCTAAATTTTCTGCCATTCAAACCTATGAATTATTTTGGCAGAGGCTTCAATGAGGCTCTTAATGGTTTAGCTGATGAGGGCTGGTCAATGCTCGATAGTGATGGAATGGATGATGTTGCCATCCTTGTGAACTCTTCTCCCGATAAATTGATGGGCTTAAACCTTTCTTTTGCAAATGGATTTTCATCTATGAGCAATGCGGTTATGTGCGCAAAAGCATCAATGCTTCTACAGGTCTGCTTATTCAATATGTTGTTGCTGAAACTATAAAATTGAATTGGTGATTTCATACTTGTTTAAGTGGATAATTAATGGTTTCCTGTTTGTGTATGTGGATAAACATGTTTGGAGATGAGGAGGATTGGCTGCTGACCATGTTGACTTTTCTTTTTTTCTTTTTCACACTATCGTCTTGTTTTTATTGTACAGAATGTGCCTCCTGCTATACTTCTGAGGTTCCTGAGGGAACATCGATCTGAATGGGCAGACAACAATATAGATGCTTATGCTGCTGCAGCCATTAAAGTTGGTCCCTGCAGCCTACCTGGGGCTCGAGTTGGTAACTTTGGGGGTCAAGTGATACTTCCACTTGCACACACTGTTGAGCATGAAGAGGCAAGCTTAGTATTTATTTAATCTGCATTGTTGGCAATCCTGAACTGTTCTAGTTGGTCTTGTTTGGAGATTTTTGTGGTTTCTCATCCTAGTTACTGATAACGTGCTCCTTTTTTGCTTATAGTTGCTGGAGGTCATCAAGTTGGAAGGCCATTCTCCTGAGGATGCTATAATGCCAAGAGATATGTTTCTGTTGCAAGTAAGTTGTATTTCTGCACGTGTAAATTGAGTGCTTTTTGCTGTCCATTTTGTCACGTTGGTTCATTATAAATGAGACTTACTTTTATTAAAACTATATATTATTTGTTGAATTTATATCTATATCTTGCATTTACTTAAGTTGTGGATTATGAGAATATCTTTCTATGACTTGAAAGAATATCTAATATCAGGATATCTAGAAAATCAACAAGCAAAATAAAAATATATAATTTTCTGTATGGAAAACACAGGATTCATGTATATTGTGTTGTATGAAAAGGCGGAATTTTATTCTATATGTGTGCTTAGCATTTTTGTTTCAGGGACTTATAGTTAATTTCTCAGGCTGGAGAAGTTCTAGAACCTTGATTAATTTGTCTTGGATAGTAATTCCCTATCTCTGCCAAACACAAAAGTCACTTTGGATTCGTTTATTGGTCAATACCTTAAACAGAAGCTGAGTGTGTGAGAATCTTTTTGATTCTTAACATAGTTTGAAGCCACTCCTCTTCTGATTCCCCACCCCCCCACCCTCACACCCACACGCCTTTTTCCCCTTAGTGCCAAAGTAGGAGAGTCAGGAATGAGGTACTGTGGATTTTGTTTCCTGTCAGACTTGGGTGTTCTTGTGCAAGCTGCAATTTTCTGCTTTTATTGCTTATTTCTGTGTCTCTGGTACTTGTGGTAATAGAAACTTTGTATGGTTATTGACAGCTATGTAGTGGAATGGACGAAAATGCTGTTGGAACCTGCGCCGAACTCGTATTTGCTCCTATCGATGCCTCGTTTGCTGATGATGCACCATTGCTTCCGTCTGGGTTTCGCATCATTTCTCTTGAATCTGGAAAGGTTAGCATTTGTATTCCAACCTTTAGTGCTTATTCTTTTAGGTACTTGTTTTTGGGGTTTGTTACTTTGTTATCCTCGATGTGTTTGCTAATATGCAACTTGGTACAGGAAGCATCCAGTCCAAATCGCACCCTTGATCTTACTTCTGCCCTCGAAACTGGTCCAGCGGAAAACAAAGTGGCCAATGACCTTCACACTGTTGGTGGCACATCTAGATCTGTCATGACAATTGCTTTTCAGTTTGCTTTTGAAAGCCACATGCAAGAGAGTGTTGCTTCAATGGCTCGACAGTATGTCCGAAGTATTATTTCATCTGTTCAGAGAGTTGCCTTAGCACTTTCACCCTCTCACTTGGGTTCTCATGGAGGTCTTCGTTCACCATTGGGGACTCCTGAAGCACATACATTAGCTCGCTGGATCTGCCAAAGTTACAGGTTTGTGACTTTGTGTTATATACTTGCATGTGTGTCTAACACAAGTACTGATTTTCATGCCGTCGGCTGTTGTTCTTCTCCTATACCAAACTCTAAATGATATACATGGTGTTGTGGAAGCATTAGTTGGTTTAAATGTATAACGGTTAGATCTTCTCCAGAAATTGGTTTCATCACTCAATATGATGTATTTTTCTTGGTCACGTTAAAAGAAATACTCAACCTTCCTCTGTACCAGAAATGGTTCACCCACTTTTTCTTTAGCTTGGGTTTTTTTCTGTGGTTTCTGAATTAGCAATAGTTCAACTAGATTCGTAAGCAATTCTTCAATGGGACTTAAGTATGAGGAAGGTCGACGGATGTTTATTTGAGTAATTAAATTCTGAGTTTAACACGAGTCTCCGTTGTGGACATTTTTCCTTCCCTCTTAAGGTGCTTTTTGGGCGTGGAGCTTCTGAAAGCAAATACTGATCAAGGAAGTGAATCAATCCTCAAAGGCTTATGGCATCACTCAGATGCTATTATCTGCTGTTCTGCTAAGGTTTGTTCCCAAATCCTCTTTTGATGCTGCCCTTTCTCATACCTTGAAAAGTTAAACATTCGTCAATTTAGGATTTGACCACTGTTGTTTGGTTGCGAGTACCGTACCAATTAGTCCTTCAAGTCCATAAACTTTTGAGTTCAATATTCATGCAGGCTTTGCCAGTTTTCACATTTGCAAATCAGGCTGGTCTTGACATGCTTGAAACAACCTTGGTTGCGCTTCAAGATATTACGTTGGAGAAAATATTTGATGATCATGGAAAGAAGAACCTCTGCACTGAGTTTCCACAGATAATGCAACAGGTTGGTACTCCTTTTATGTGGAATAAATTTAATATAGAGATGTGATTACAGTGAGCTAATTTGAACCATGGCAAACTGATCAGCTAGGAATTGAAATAAAACCAATTCTTGAAAGGTCAGCAAACACTAACTAGATAAAATATGCTTAGTTACCCTAGTAAATCGATTAGTGAAAGGAGCCTCGGCGCCATGGTAGGTGTTGCTTGTTTTGACGAGGAATTCGCTGGTTCAAAATGCAGAAACATCATCATGCATAAATGCAAAACACACATACAAATGACCAATGTTCTTCGACTCTCCCTGATCCCGCACATACCAGAATCTTCTGTTGTACTGATTTGTATGCCATTTTATCATGACCGTTGCAGTTCCTAATTGCTGTATTGGCTTAATTTGTTGACAGGGTTTTGCATGTCTACAAGGGGGAATTTGCTTGTCAAGCATGAGCAGGCCTATTTCTTATGAGAGAGCTGTGGCTTGGAAAGTTATGAACGAAGAAGATACTGCTCATTGTATCTGTTTCATGTTTGTCAACTGGTCATTTGTTTAAGTTAATTCTGTTTAGATCTGTCTTAAAGGGATCAGCAAACCAAACCTAATGAACCCTTGAATATCCTTTCTTAGAACCATCTTGAACTAGTTGTGCTTGTTGAAACTTAATTATTATCAACTTTGTGCTATGTCTTTTGAAAGCTTATGCTTCTATAAATTATCTTACATCTCTCTCTATGCGATACGTTTCTATTTGCTTGCTGAATTATAACTACTTTTCTATGTGCTTGCTAAATTATATACTGAGTTCACGCGGTTATATGCATATTATTCATGTATAATAGTTCGTTGTACAAAATTTGTTAATATATATATATACGTATTAACAGCAAATTTGCAAGGCAAGATTAACATATATTTGATATACTGACATGAACCGTAAACACGACTTTTAAAACTTAGACAAACCTAGAAATAGTCAAACTTTTACACCAAAGTTTAGTATAGTTCATACGTTATTGCAGAAGGTACAACTCAAGGAAGCGTATCGATCAGGTTACTATATGAAGGTCGCTCATATCTTTAGTGATGGCAGGAATACAACTATTTGTTCTTGCAATTCCGCCCTTCTTTGTCATAATTCTGTCCTTTGGACTAATAGATTTTGCCCTCATAATTCCTCCTGTATTTTTCTTCAACATTTTTCTCATGGCCTCAGCTTGTGAAAGAACTGGATAAGCCCTACCAAATTTGTTAAACTTGCTACAAGCACTCATATGCGTAGCTAATGCTTCTTCATTTTTGCCTCCATTCTTTTGGGCTTCTTCTTTTACTGCATCACCGCAAAGTCCACATATCCACTTACCTGAGTACTTTTTCCGAACTTGATCGACGTATTCAGGAGTGTACTCATCGCTCATGCCACAACACTCGCATTTCGCGCTTTCTACTTCGGATATTGGAGGTATATTTGCATCGATAATCGTGTCATCGTTCATCCACTCGTACGAGATTTCGGACATTGTCCTTTTTAGGATGTCGTTGGAGAGTGGAGATGGTTTGTTAAGGTTTCGAACGTTGGAGGGTGCAATGGTCTCTCCAGGTGGTGCCATTTTGGTAAGAAAAACTTTTGATGTTTGGTGAATATTATTATGAAAAAAAAAATAGTATGTTTTTAAGACGTGCAAATGATTTGATGTGGTAGGCTAAGGATGTAAAATGATGAAGTGAGAGGTTGCTATTTATAGTTGTTGGCTACTGTTTTGTTGTTTTCAAGTTTGGAGCTGAGAGAAGGTTCAAAAGTTGTGGACCATGGGAAATTACACGTCACTTTTTATTTCCATCTTTGTATGAATTGTCTTGAATGAGCTAGATTTTCTATTTATTTTAATTTCTATAAATGGTGTACAAGAATTTTTCTTTTAATGCTATTATGTTGCTAAAAAGAAAATTCACAATAAGTGAAGTTAGTAACATGAAAAAATCGATAAAAGAAGTTGCTCAGATGGTAAACGTCCTTCACCTTCAATTCTAAGATTGTAATTTCGAGTTATCAAGGGAGTGAAAAGGTAGAAGAAGCTAGTACGATAGACTTAACAAAAACTAAAAAATAAGATAGACCGCAGGAAAGAATATAATATATTAATTTCACTATATCGAGCATCTAAAAAATCAACCAGTGACGAAGCTACATTAACTCTAACCTTCAAGGGTGGTCACTCAAACATGTTTCGTCAAAAAAAGTATATTATACATATAAAAAGTAATACTATGTGTATAAATTAGGCATATAATAAAGTTTTGATCACTCTTAGCTAAATTCTTAGTTTTGCCATAACTGTATAAACTAAAAAGCAAAGTAGTCTATCGGTATCCACTCTTTGTTGACATGATCACAAGTTTGCCTATTTCGACCATTCAATACAAATTAGTACTATTTTTTTTTGTTCCTTCCACAGGAAATGAAACGTATACAATATTACTGAAGTATCAATATCCCAGTAATATTCCCGTGAAACATGCTGTAGTTATCATGTTATACATATAACTTATCATAACAATTAATGCTAGTGAATACTGAAACTAAAATTAACCTCTACCTCTACTTTTTTTTAGGTTAAAGCAAATGGTGGTAGTCTTTAGTTGTGGCTGAATTTAATTGATATTCTTGGCTGTTACATGTCCAAGTTAAAGTTGAGAAATATCAATGACTGATCCATTGCTTTCCTTCTATTCATGTGGAGGTGAATGCAACAAGAGAGTATGTAAACATGATTGTCTATTGATGATAGCGTTTGAAGGTCTAAGTAATAGTATTATATATGAAAAAGGACTTTGTAAATCAGTTAATGACATCATTAGGAACATAATGAACCAGATTATAAACTTTAATTGAGCATTTCAGTCGTTCTAAAATTGGGTATTAAGGGTTGGGTAGTTGAGTAATTAATGAATGAATGGGTCATTAACTCGTCCAAAGATTACTTGCAATGAAAGAATGGAGAGTTTGTGGATCATAGCACATCGTCTAACTCTATGAAGTCTTATTTTCTTTTTTCATAACTTATTGTAACATATCCAAAAAATAATCTTTGTTAAAAAGAAGAACTTTTGACTAGATTTCTTATAGATCAATTTGGCTAACACATCAATCTAGCTTTTAGATGAATTGAATTAGATGAATCGAAATGACTGAACAAATATAATGGACGGGTCAATGGCCAGCCCAAACTGGCCCCAACAGGATCACATTTTCATGGAAATTTTTCAAAAATAGCAACTTAAACTTATAATTTTGAAAAAATGTTGCTATTTATTGTAATTAAGGTCTTAAGTATGCTGGTTTCTGTAATTTACTAATCATCAAGAATGTAACAAAGCTATGAGGAAGTTTCAACAAGCCCATTAAGATGTATAGCCCATAATATGGAATTCTTTCAAAAAAGCCCATCAAGATGTCTATAGGAGCCTGTGATATGGAAAGGCCCATTAAAATGTCTATAGGCTATAAGAAGGAAAAATTACACATTATAGATAAAAGGAAATAATTTAATAATGTACAAATTTCATAAATCCCAACATTTTAGAAGTAATTACATCCTATTTCATTTTTTTTAATTATTTTAGTCTCTCTTCCGTTTAATATACATTCTTTAAAAGGCATATACATAACAAGTAATGTATATTGTAATCTGTTAGAGTCCTAGAAAATAGGGAGTAACGGATATTCAGCATTCATTGACGTAAATGGTGCAACTAATTTAATACGTGGATTACTGCATCCCATAAATCATGTTTCATAAATGAAATTTCAAATTTTAAAAATCACAAATACCTAAAAACACAAATCTGAAGCAAAAGTATAAATCAAAAATCAAATTCCATCTTTGTTTTTTGTTGTTTACTGAAGAAAGCAAATTATTTCCAATTATTGAAGATGAATATTGCTATTGTTTTAAGGTACTCAGGTAAATGGAGATCTCAAACAGAATATGTGGATTATAAAAGTGAAGGGATTGTTGTTGCAGAATCAGTAAATTATTTGAGGTTGATTTCGTCGATTGCCGATGAACTAAGCATTGACGAGACTCGAAAAAATATTGATGTACATTATGTTGTTGACGGGAATGATTCACCTTTTCATATCCGTAACGATAATAACGTACGATTGTATGTCGAGTTGAAAAAAAATCAACCGGCGTTCATGATGTATCCGTTATGTATTTCAACAACAGAAAAATGTGAAGATGACATATTGTTCGATAGGAAAACAAGAGCTGTGAATTGCTTGGAAGGTGTTGAATCTGATGCTTTGGCTTTATCTGTTGCTGAGACACAAAATGAGTATGCTTTGTATGTACCAGAGGTTGAAGATAACTTGATATGTGATAGCAAGAGCATTGATGTAAAGGTGAAACAGATGTATAAGGATAAAAATACGCTTGTTTCAGTGATGTCGAAATATAAGGTGACTAATGGATTCAATGTTAGAGCAAAACGATCAGACAAAAAAAGGTGAAATCGTATCTTTTTTATACTAAGCAGTATGATATATGTCATTGAATGTTTTATATTATTTGTTTTTAATTAAAATGTTACATATAGTTGCATGAACATGTGTATTTTTTTGTGCTAAAACTAAAATTGAAATACAAATTATCAGTGTGACCTTTGCAATATCTGTTTGTTAGTATGTTGAAGTTATGTATGTTTATGTGAGGTAATGAATTTCAATTTACAATTTTTTTTTTATTTTCTGAAAAGCCAGCGGATACGTACGACAAAACTGGTTACCATTTTCTTCGTTATTAATATTTCTGAGGTGCTTGGTTTAATATATATATATATATATATATATATATATATATATAAGTTGCTATGTCTATGATTTTAATTGTTTATATTATCAGTTTTGGTAAGAGAAATATGTTATGTATATTAAAACATATACATAAGTAATTATGTATGTGTAAACATATACATAATTGGTAACATGTCAGTAGATGTGTTATTTAATCCATAATCTGCATACTTCGTCTTTAAAGTTTATTACGTGAATTATTAGATTGTATATAGCTTTCTTTGATGAAATATTATGCATGTCTATGCTGTATTATAATGGATTTGTAATAATTAAATCGTTAAAACTTATGAAATGATGCAAAATATAATCATTTGAATAGTGTTTTTTATATTTCAGCTATGTACTCCTCTGTTACAATGAGAAATGTACGTGGAAGTGGAAGCATCTATTTGCAAAAAAACAGATGTTTTTATGATTCGAAAATTTAATCCAGAACATACATGCAATTTGAGAGATAGGGTACTGCAGAATATTTTGGCGACAACTTCTTTTGTATGTGAATTCACAGCTCCAAAACTAGTTAACTATAAGAGAAGGCACACACCGGGGGACATCATTGAAGAAATGAAAGCTGTATATGGTGTGGATATAAATTATATGAAAGCATGGCGTGCGAAGGAGCGTGCCATCGCTTTGCTGAGGGGTGGACCTGCGGATGGTTATAGACAGATGCTGAAATACATTTATATGTTAAAAAATGTATATCCTAATTCGCACGTTGCAATGCACAAATCATAGGATAATCGGTTCATGTACTTGTTTATAGCATTGCATCCCATGAGAAGGGGTTTTGAGTATTATAGGCCTGTTGTTGTTGTTGATGGTGCACATTTAAGTGGACCATATCAAGGCACTTTTGTCTCAGCAAGTACTCTTGATGGTGCAGGTATGTGAAAAATCATAAATCCCTGATTTTTTTTAAACATTCATTGTATTTCATATTTAATTTTTTTTTTAAGTTATCGAAAAAAATTCACTAATTTTTTTTTCGTATTTAAAAAAAAATTAGTAAAAATTGTATTTATTATCACGTATGTAGTTATGTATATTCTAATAACATATGTTAACTATGTATATGTTAACATATACATCTATGTATATATGTATATGTTAAGACATATAAAATTTTTGTCCAGTAGACTTTAAAAAAATCTTGTTGTTCTTCTACTAATACAATTTTTACTTAATTTAGGATGCATATTACCACTTGCGTATGGGGTTGTGGATACTGAGAATGATAATTCATGGACATGATTTTTCAATCAGTTCAAAGCTGCATTCGGTGAACGTGAAAACATGTGTTTTGTTTCTGATAGGAACGAAAGTATTATAAAAGCTGTCAGTGTCGTATATCCAAATGTCCCACATCTTGCGTTTATATGGTATCTTTGAAAAAATGTTTGTAGTTACTTTTGTAAGAGCAAAGAAAGTATCAGTGATTTATTTTATTCAATGGCTAAAGCTTATAGGAAAAATGATTTTGAATATTTGATGGCAAAGATTGAAAAAGTTGATCCGAGAGTGAAAAAATATTTACAAGAAGCTGGATATGAAAAGTGGAGTAGATTTCATTCACCGGTAAATAGAGGTCGGATGATGACCTCGAATATTGCTGAGTGTATTAATGGTTGTTTGGTAGAGGTCCGGGGATTGCCAATATATGGATTCTTAGAAGAAGTTCGAATATTATTTGGTTCTTGAAACTGTAAGAACAGTGAAATAGCTTCTTATACAAGTACCACTTTGGGTCGTTGATTTGAAGAAATTCTTACTCTCAACGGTGTGAAAGCTTTGAGAATGACGGTATGTATAAGCTTTAACTTTTTGAAATGTGTATTTATATGTATTATTTGTTTGACTGAAAATAAGTGTATTTAAATTTATATTTTCAGTAAAAAATATTTGTTTGGAATTTTGTTATTTATATTGTTTAGGTGAAGACTTCTTCAACATATATATATTCGGTTTATGAATCTGGGAGAAGATACATTGTTGATTTAGAAAATGACTCATGCAACTGTGCGAGGTTTCAAATAGATCAAATCCCTTGTGCTCACGCTATAGCTGTATTGATGTCTAAACATGTAAAAGATTTTGGAGATTACTGTTCAGAATACTACAAGCCAAACACATTGGTCAAGTCAAATGAGGTTCCAATCGTTCCAATGCCATACAAGAAAGACTGGGATGTTCCCAACAGTGTAGATGAAGAAGAAGTGTTGCCACCGTTATATAAAAGACTTTCAGGTAGACCGAAGAAGGGGAGGAAGAAGAAATCAAGTGAAACACTTTCTTCAAGCACAAATCGTTGTGGACGATGCGGCCATGAAGGGCACATAAGACGTTCATGTACTTTTTTTCAAAGGAGAACTAGTTTATTGTTTTGCTATACTCTTGAAGAGTATAACTGATTTATTTCCGTATTTTTTTTTCTTTTAAATAAATTATTGTTTATTTTGATTTAATTTTAGTGTTAATTTATTTTTCTTATTTGTGATTTTTATGTATACGCTGGTGTATTTTCATAAGTGCTTTGAAATATTCTAGAGTAACACAGTTGTGTATATTATCAAACAATGGTAACTTGTATAACATAAAACGTACATAGCTCCAATGTAAAAACTGTGATGTGTATGTTTAATTTTTAAAAAAACTAAATTTTGAAAATCAACTGTTATGTGTTTTCTGTATAATGTTGAATTAACTTATTGTTTTGCTATACGTATGAAGAGAAATGAAATAACGTTGGAAACCAGTAGGTGGTACAGTTATGTATATTATATAACATACATAAATTGTATTTATAGCCTTTAACTCAGATATATGTTTTATGTATATTATATATTAATTAATGTAGATAATTTAATATACATAGCTCTGTTATATAACGTCTGAGTTGTAAATGTAAACATATAGTTGTAAACAAAAAATTTTAAAAACAAATATTATGAGTTTTACATATAGCGTTGAATTAACTTACTTCTTTAATATATTTCTTTTTTCAATTAAATGTATACTTATGTATTTTTTCAGCATTTATTAGTTAGTTATATAATGTAATATGTATATTATAATATATACACAAATTAAAATTAGGACGTTTTGTGTATATTAAAATATATACACACATTACAATTATGTATATTTTACAATATACAATATTAACTTTTATTGTTTACAATGTTTATGAAAACATATACACACATAACAACCATAAATATATGTAAATGTTGTCATATGTAACATTCATCAAAAACTGCATTCGTCATTGCTAAAAAATACATATGTCAAACAAAAACTTCATCATATTCATTAAAAAAAAACATTGTATTCTGCCTTACAAAACAACTAAAATAATTAAAACTTCGAAAATTCCTAACAAATTTCAGCAGAATACATTAAAAATCTTAACAATATTCTTCAGTAAGAATACTCAATGCAAACTATTGCATTATCATATGAAATTTGTATAATTCTTGACTTTGGTCTTGGAGGGTCATCATTTTCACTAACATAACCTTTCTTTGCTTTTTGAATACCATATTTTCGAAGTAGTGTGGCGTAACGCATTCTATGGTATTCTGTTTCAAAACCATCAGAAGGCACGTTCATTTCTTCACTTAGGTATTCTGCATAACCAGCAACAAAGACTCCACAATCCCTGTCATACATACAAAAAATAATAGAAGTTATTACGTAATACTTACTAGCAATGAAAAATACAAATACATTAATACATGTACAGTAATATTACAAATAAAAAGAATATATAAGTATACTTACACACTGTCGCATTCTTGTTGCATAATATGTTGAACATACTCAACGTCAAAGGGATGTTTATTCAAAATTTGTGTCGTCTGAGTAATCTTATCCCTATATGTTTCAAGATTAGGCCAATCTGTACGAGATGTTTCATCATAAAATTTGCTGTCAGAGAGGTAAGTTGGCAGCATCTTAGACAACTTTTGAATCTCGGTAATTGATTCCGTATTCCTTCATCTGGACAGCGAATCGTAGACGCGTATGCGTCTATCCTTCAGGTCAATAACAACTAACAGCCAGTGAAAATTCTCATTGCAGTTGATAGGAACATACACCTCATCAACTTGGTGCCATGGTAAATCAGATGGCATGCAATATCCCTTGATTATATGTGTTATTGCCTCTTCAATTAGAGCAACGCGAACAGATTCAGCATAGTCTTGTTGTGTAGTCAGGAATGTATCTGTATCGTCTTCATAGTATCTGGAGTATTTCTTGTCAATGTAGTTCTTGAAAAAACAGTTGGTTGTTGTGAACCTGTAATCTTGATCGCTCCTTAATTTCGATTTCTTCCGCAAATGATAGAAAATGACATCAATATGCTACAAAAGAGGAGAAAAAATGAAATGAATTATGTCCTATATAATAAAAATTACATACTTTTAAGAATAGTGTTTGTAGACATACATCTAAATAATAAATGCATATACATAAAATATGATGAAACCTGAGTATGCAAGAAAGTTCATAACTACATACATTCAGTGATGTATATTATTTAATATACATACTGATTATCAATTATTAACATACATAGCTATTAGCAATCTAATACATATATTAAGGTAGACATATACATATGTTGTTGTGTTATAATTGAGTTAACATATAGGTTATAATATACATAGATGATGTCCATCTATTTTAGTAGTGATGAATTTGTTAACATATACACAAACTTTTTTTGTGTGATCTGAGGATACTAGAACAAACATGACACAAAAATCAAGAGTGATGTATATTATAACGTATATGTAGGTGTTGTCAAATGCCTAAACTAGTCATATATAAAATGAACACATATACAATGCAAAAACATGATGTACATAAATTAGAAATTGAAGTATTAGTTTAAGAGAAATATAGTTTATTTAAAACTTATTGAACACATAGAAAATCTCTGAAGTAGGTCAATACATATATACCATGCATGTATGTATACAACATAACAGAACAAGTAAAAACGAATGATTATCAAATTAAAAAGTTTAAATACCTCATCGTTCCAGCACGTGTTCTTTTTGAGACATCAAGTAAAACTAATTTTTTGTCCGTGCATGAGCAACCACAAAATTAATTTCATGAACTCCTAGCGAAGATGATTTTGCTTTGTAGTGATCATCATCATATTTTCTATAAAAAAATTAAATTTGTTATTATAAAAAAAATGTAGTACATTCCTTGAGTGAAATAATTAATTTTAATATCGATAAAAATTTACTTTTTAGCATGAAACTTCAATAATTCTTTCTCCACCCACTGTTTGAACTCTTCAATTACACTGCTTGGCATAGTGTCAGATATTAGGAAACCATCAAAAGTGAATTGTTGTTTCTGTTCTTCGATCTGATCCTCAATTGCTTTAGAGCCATAAGCATATTCTATTGTGTATGGAGACTTGAAAACTTTGGATCTCGTCCTGATTCTCTTAGCAACCTTAGCAGGGATTTTCGCAGCTTGATGAGCCGCGACAACAACATCAGAAAAATCAAGAGAAAGCTGACTATCAGAGATGTCGTGTTGGTTCACAACTGATCCTGCCGGTGGAACTACTTCTATAGAAACGTCATCAACTGGTGCTGCAATAACTTTCAATATCACATCTAACTCGACTTGAGCCGATTCAGAAAGTGTACTCGAATAATCAACCTAAGATTAAATTTGAAGTATATATTGTTATATTTGTTTTAACGTGCACGTAGAAGTAGTGTCATGTGTGAAAATTAAGACATGCAGGGCGAAATTTTTTTTGATGAAGTTACCTGCATATTAGATGTTCCAACATTATCATTATCAGATTTCTGGTTTTCCGCAGCTGCGACTAGACATTCCAATGTAACAGGCCCAATATCAGCACTAACTCCTTCAACATCCTTAAAAACATAACACAAAACATATACAAAAGTAGATCATTATTTCGATTTAACTGTAAGCAAAAAAATAGTACATTTCTTACATATTTGACCTATGACTGAAAAAGAATGACTTTATTTATTTACCATGTGATCATTATGGACATGCACTGTAGTAGATGTTCTAACATTGGTGTTGTCGGAATTGTGATTTACCACGGATTCTACAAGAGCATCTAGGCTGACAGTAGCATTATCCTCACTGCATCCTTCGACATCCTACCAATCATAATGTAAAACATATACATAACTAAGTCAGTTCAATGTTTTAATTGTAAACATTAAATTCTGAGATCTTTAACCTGTGATTGTTGTTGTATGGGATTGCGGTTCCAATCAAAATAGTGACCATCCATTGGATCATTAGCAGAGTATACGTCTGTTGATTTATCTGTCTCGTCGAAAATCTACGAATAAAAAATAATTATTGCTTTTTATGTTAATTGTTTTCATAATTTGTGTTGTGCTGCATATTTGTATATTATAATAATATACATATAATACAATACGTATACATTGTAACGCAAATATAACTGTCGTAAACAACATTCAATTTGTACCAAATTCTAAGCTGGATAAAAATCATAAAATTAAAGAAGTAACGAAAAAGTAATATACGTAACGAAGTATGTATAATTATCACTTGTGAGTAAATACCTTTTTTCCCTTTTCTTTCAAGGTTTTGAAGATTTCAATATCTTCAACATCTTCTTTAGATGGTACATTTCCTATTTTTTCTTCTCCCTCTTGCTGATGGTGTTGAAATAATATAGTATATTCTTTAGAAAATTTTTTATAACATCAACCTGATCTAATAATAATGTATGCTTAAAAAAGTACCCTTTTTTTTGTGCCTTCAATATTCTGCATGATATCCATCTCGTCTACTAGCTTGTGTTGACTTTTCTCCGACAGTTGAACCATCCAAAACATGAACCTTTATAGCTTGTTGCAGTAGATATATCAGATACTATGCCATTGCAATGTAATATACATAGCTATAAAATACACATAGTATAACTTGTGATTATATTGTGGACTTAACATAAAGCAGTTATGTATATTAGTTAAAATACTTATCATTATTGTCAGCTATTATGCCAATGCAACTATCAATTCCATGAGAAATAGTTAATATACATAGCATGTTGTTGGTATATTATATACCACAGTGTAACAATTTATGTATATTATATTACAAACAAAAAATGTATGTAATATACATAGCTATAAACTACACATCATACTTATGAGTATAACTTATGATTATATTGTGTATTTAACTTTAAACATTTGTGTATATTAGTTAATATACATAACATAATTGGCAGCTACTATGCCATTGCTACTATCAACTCCATGAGAAATAGCTAATATACATGACATATTGTTTGTATACTATATAACACAAAGTAAGCATTTTATGTATGTTATAAAATATTATACAAATAATAGTTAAATAATACGTAATACAATTCTAATTCAGAATATGTATAAATGCACAAAATTGAAGCAAAAAGAAATAAAAATTATGAATTGTATAACTTAAATCATTTTTGGTGTACCTTTTTATTTTTTTGGCTGTTGTGTTACAATATTTGGATGAGTTCGGCATGTTGTTTATCCATTTTTTCATTTGAGTCTTGATGTTGTTTGACTATTAGATCATGAAGAAAGTTGATTTTTGTGTCAACCTGCATGTCAAAATGAACTTACATAAGACTACATGTTGATGAAAGTTGAATTTTGTGTATACCAGCATGTCAAAAGCTGAAGAAAGTTGACTATTAGATATGAATGAACTTACATAAGATTGCAAAAATAACTTTATATCATCCCACTTTTCATCAGAATTGTCTTGACAAACTGACTTGAGTGACGATGATGGAGTTGTCTTTTCGGCATGAACACGCTCCGAACCTGAAGAAGCTGTTTTTTGGGTTGGCACAGTTCTTGTTGAAGCAAAAGATGATATTTTCTGACAAACTTGCTCCTCGGCAGTTGTGGAATCAAAACGGACTGTTTTTCGCTTCTTAGTCGGATGAGATGTTGAAGCATTAGTAATCAAACCTGCCTTCTTGAGAATTTTTGTAGGAGGGACCGTACTAAATTCCTCAAAACCTTGTATATCGAGGTCCACTTGTGACTGTACATCGACAACAGATCTTTTATCGGAACAATCTGCAGCAATTTCTGAAGGAAATTCACTTTCAGCTTCTTTTAATTGAAATTCCTCAATCATTTGCAAATCAAGAGTTTGTATTTCTTCATGAGTTGGTCGTATATTGTTGTATACAAACTGTTAAACAATAAAAAATAACAACATTAACAGTCTGTTAAAGTAAGCACGTTGAAAATTAAAACTAAGATCGAAATAATATACATCATACTTACCTTGTTGAACATACCAATCATAAATTTCTCGTACTTAACTTTGATTCCAACCACCTGCCAGCTGAAAATTAGGGGAATTACATTTTCCAACCGCTCGGCTATCGTACTGTCTACCTCAGAACAACATTCATACGTCCAAACATTCAGCACGTGAGACATTTCTCCCATCGAGTATAACTGTTTCGCAACAAAAAAATCCTATCTCCACAATGCAATAAGCTTTTCAAATGAACTCTTCCCCCATGAAAATTGTTCGTAACTACCATTCTCAACCATCACAAAATTCGATTTGCTAATTGTAGAATCACGTACTTGTGAATACATAAAGGTGTGAATGAAGTAAATTATTGACATATTTAGAGCATCAGAATTGTTTTCAAAGTTGCCCAACTTGAAACGCTCTATAAAGAGACTCCTTTTGACAGAACTCTTAGATCCTGGAAAATACTTCGTCATTAATGCGGACTTTGATGTAACAGAAAAGAGGTGCTCCTCGATGTTTCCTGAACATTTAAGATCGGATATAATGGCATACTCAATAATAGTAAACTTGAGTGTGGTTCCCTGCACGTAAACGCGTATTTCATCCGGATTGTCTTGTTCTATCTCGAGCATGAGTAAACATTTAGATAATTGACCCTGATAATTACAATTCGGGATGTCTAGGAATGAACCAAAAATTATTTGCCGGAACAGATTTACAACTTCTTCACCAAGATAATTTTTTATTTCTTCTCCAAATTTTCGATTGTAATAACTACCAAAATGCAACGAATGCGCAGGGACCTTTCTTATCCTGTATTTCATATCCTATTGAGAAAGAAATAACACATGATATTTGAGCATGTGTTTTTAATTGAAAATACTACTAAACTTATGTATATTACTAACATATACATAAAATTGACTTGTGAGAAGTATTGGTTCTAAAACACAGAAAATAATATATCATCAGTGATGTATATGTCAACATGTACATAGTTGATATCCATTATGTATATGCAGTTCACATCACAGTAGTAGTCTACCAACATATTGAAGTTTATGTATATATTATTCATAAACACATGGCATGTTCAGTGCATCAAACTAAAATAACAAAACACAAACTATATAAAACACTAAAATAACAAAACATATAAATGTCAATATGAGCATGCGTTGTAAAATTAAATGCTAAACTTATGTATATTACTATCATATACATAAAATTAAATTGAGAGAATTATTGGTTCAAAAACACAACAAACAAAATATCAGAAGTGATGTATATGTCAACATATGCATACCTAATATCCATTACCTTAAATACCTCTTCAAAAAATATACACATATACACAAAAAATATGATGTATATGAAGTACACAATGCAGTATTAACAACATATTGAAGTTTATGTATATGTTATTCATATACACATTGCAAGTTCAGTGAATCAAACTAACATAACATAACGTAATGGAAAAACTAACTTATGTATATGTGCTGATTAATGTATGTGTAACACATACATACGAATTTATATAAACCCAATATTCATTTATGTATATTAAATTATATAGATCACTGTATTTCAAATAAAAAGCTCACCACAAATTTATATACCGAACATATACAAAAACAAAAAAATTATATATACCTTAGGAAGACGTGGACGTCCAGAATCAATTTTTTTGGATAATCTTGATGATTTTTCAACAGCTTTTTTTGACTTCTCAGCAGCAGCTTTTCTAATCTCTTTCATCTTGTTGGGATCGTTACGAAATTTAGATCTATTTTCAACAAAGTTAGGTTCCTCGTAGTCAAAAACTTCGGGAACAAACCCAACTACCGGATTTGTATCTAACTGAGTTAATCCTAAGCTAAAAGAAGGAGAATCCTCAATTAACAAAGTACAAATATGTTTATTTCTACTTCAAATGGACGATTTTGAAACAAAAAAGGAACAATAATGAAATAACAACCAAATTTTGTTAAATTAAAACCCCCAAAAAATACTTAATAAGAACATGCAACAATTTGTTCTTTCGAAAAACTCCAAAATTGAATTAAGGAGAATACTCCATTAAGAAAGTACTAAGTTGTTAATATCGTACTTCAAATGGACGATTTTGAAAATTTTGTTAAAGAAGAAACTCCAAAAAATACTTAATAAGAACATGCAACAATTACTTCATTCAAAAATTCCCAAAAATCGGTTCAATAAATGATGAAAAAAAAATACTAACCTCAACACTTAAAAATTAGAATAATTAATGGAGATTAAAATAAAATTTAATGTTGTAAGTTGGAGCCAAGTACAGTTGCATTCAAAATGGTAACCGATGCTTGATTTTAGGAGAGTTTTAAGGGTGAAAAACGGTGAAAGAAATCATCTTACTTATCTATATTTGCTTTTAGAGAGAGAAACACCAAAAATGAGATTTTTGTAATAAGTTTGAGGAGTTGGGATTTTTTGTAATTAATGAAAGATAAGTTGTGTTATTTTGTAATTTTTAGTTTAATAATTACATGGTATGGTTAATGTTTTAAAAAATGAAAAAACTACAAGAAGTAACATACTTAAGACTTAAATTATGAAAAATAGAAACACTTTAATGAAATTACGTTGTGTAGCAAACATATCATTATTTTAAGTGTGGTCCTCCACTTACTGCCTTTGAGAAATTATCATGTATAAGGTTCCCTTTTTCATACCACTTCTCTTTCTCTTTCCTTTAACTGATTTTCACTTTACCTTTTATTATTTGAGATCTCTTAGATTCCTCTTTCAATTTTTTCCCTTTCCCATAAATGACTCTTATTTAAATTAGTAGATTTCTTTTTCAAATCAAATCCAATTATGAAGGTTATTATCTTCATGATATTCAAAATCTCAAAATATCACTCTCTTGTATCTCTAACTTTTTTTTTCTTACTAGTTTTTTCATTTTTTTATTTAATTTCTTTTTCTTTTCCATTTTTTCTTTCCACTTTATTTTCTCTCTTCTACTTCTCTTTTTTATTTTTCCTTTTTCGTTTTTTTCTATTTTGGTTTTCTTATTTTTTTCCTTTCTCATATTTTTTTTGTTTTTTTTTTCTTCTTCTTCTTCTTCTTTTTTTCGCTTTTGCTTTTACACTTCTATTTCTAGTTTTTATTTCTCTTTTTTTTTTTTTTCTTTTTCACTTCTTTTTTTAGATTTTTATTTTTCGTTTTTGTCTTTTTTTTTTTAATTTTTTAATTTTTTTTACTCTTCTATCTCTATTTTTTTTAAAAGACAAATATCTATGTGTATATAAACATATCTGGATATGTATCATACAGAAATACATATCTGGCTCGCATGTATATATAAACATATAGGATATGTATCACACATTTTTTGATTACCTATATGTATATGTATATAGTTGTCCTTTTTGTTATAGAGATTTTGTGTCTTATATGTTTATATATACATATGAGTGAGATATGTATTTTTGTAAATACATATGCAGATACATATGTATGTTTTGTACAGTAAATACATATCCAGATCTGTATCGCTATGTACTTTGTATATTTTTTGAATATGTGTATGTGATATACATATTTGTATTTTCAAAATAAAAGTTAAAGATAAAAGAGTAAACAAACGAAAAAAAAAAAATAGAAAAAAAAAAAAAAAGAGAAGTGAAAAAGAAAAAAAAAATTGAGTTTGAGTAGCTTGAAAATCGGTTTTGATCACTATATTGTTCGATCAGTTCAATTTACTGTGGCATTACTTTTTATTCAAAATTCATTTACCAAATATTCAAAAATAATTTTACAAAATAAATTATTAAATTGTACAACGTAACGGAAAATTGATTTTGATCACTCTAACAAAAAAATGTTAATGGCTCAAAATATTCAAAAATAATTTAACGAAGAATCAATTTTGATCACTATATTTGAACGAAACATCAGTAATGACGCAAAAAAAATTGAACGAAATAACAGTAATGGTTCAAAAAAAAATCAGAACGAAATTTTTTTGATCGATTCCAAACAACTGATGAAATTCATATAAGAAAATAATATTACGATTAAATACCTTCAACAAAAGTAATGGTTTAATTTGAATTTTTAAAGATATTGAACAAAAGAAGTTTCAATTGAGTTTGATTTTTTTAGGATGAAAATGATAATATGAAACTGAAATTTGAATTTTGATTTCAGTTGGTAACAAATAACGGAAATCATGATAATTAAGAGGTTTTAATGGAAAAGGAATATCCACATTTAATTCATGACTAATTATAACATATTTAACTCAACTGATTTGAGTTAAGTATGGGCAGTAAAATGATTTGTATATGTATTTTTATAGCAACAGTTTGTTCAAATACAAAATACAAATTGCTAGTTTAAGTAATTATGAAAGTATTGTTATGAATCTCATAATTATTGTCTTAAGTATGCTATTTATGATTTTTATCCTTAAAAAATTACAATTCATAATTAATAATTTTTAATAGAGAAAAGCCATCGTTTCCACCCTAAATTATACACAAAAAGTCTAGGTCACACCTAAACTATCATAGTGTCCTATTACACACCTAAACTATAAAAAAGTGAAACTATTTCCACCCAAAATCTAACGTGGAAATAAAATTAAATTTAAAAAAAAAAGGTGCGTCCAAAATAAAAAAAAAATCTTTAATACCCCCCCCCCACCCCCACACGCAACTTTTCTCTCCTTCAACCCCATCTTGAATCAACGTCGGTCGAAAGAAATGGTGAAACACAAAAGCATGCTATATACGATTTTTTCATCGCTAGTGGTTGACCAGATTTTCCCAAAGCTCCGCCAATTTTTTTTTTCATTCACACACACTAAATTTGTACGAAATCTAGCTATATACGAAAGCAAAATCGGCGAATTTTACGATTGCGATGAATTCAATAAGAAGAATTTTAGGGTTTTAAAAAGGAATTAAAAAGTTAGTAGAGAGAGAAAGGAAGTTGTTACTGCTCTGACCGAAATCTTAATGAAGCTACTATTCCGGTGACAATGTCATCGAAAAAAAAGGCCGTTCTCCCCCTCCTCTGTTCATTGTCTCTGTTTCCTTTCCGTATCTCTCAATTTCCCCCTCTCTCGTCCCTCTACTCTGTTTATGCCTTTCCTATTTTTCGATTGGGCGTGGTGGAACTGTGTGTGTATTAGTGTGTTTGTTGTTCTCTGGATGAAAGAAATAGGAAAGACCCTCTGGATAGTGTTGTGTGTGCGTATCCCCAACAATACTGATTCAGAATGCTATTGAAAATTTTGATAATATTTGGTGGACTATTGAAAATCTTGATAAAATTCTTGAAAAATGGGTTATCAAGAGCTGTGCAATATGCTCTATTGAAAATTAATTTATTGTGTAATTACAGTGAGAGAAGGGGTGTTTGAGATTTGTGATACTAATTGTTGTATTGTGATTCCGATAATGAAATTTATGGTGAATTCTTAAAATTATTGTGGTGAAGATTTGAGTTTTATGATGATGGTGTTAATGGTGGTGTTTTAATGGTGATTTTGGTGAATAAGAAGTAATGGGTGATGTGGACTTTTTTTAAAAAAAAAATTGACATATTATCTTATGTGATAATGACTTGGCGATGATGTGGCGCGAGTGTAAATCAATCTCCATTATGTGACTGGTTCTTACATTTTGGGGTGAAAATAGTTTCACTTTGTTATAGTTTAGGTGTGTAATAGGACACTATGATAGGTTAGGTGTGACCTACACTTTTCATATATCAAAAGTAAGTAAAACTTTCTCTCTGTTATAAATATACCATATATAGTGAATCTCAACTTTACCATATATAGTGAATACCTACTTTACCATATTGTGTATGTCTATTTATGAAAAAATTACAAACCCCAAGGTTAGTTTTCCCCTATAAATAAAGGGGTTTTCCTTCATTGTAATAGATCCCATCAAGACATCTATCAAGAGAAATAAGAATAACTATCTATTCTCTCTCTACTCTTTTCTTTATTCTTTCTTGTTTTATAACACTCTCTCATAATTAATTTTTTGTTAAAGGTTTTCCAATCGAAATACTATTAAGACTAGAAATACTATTAATTGAATTAGCTTTAAATTTCCTTTTCCTAACGTATTCCCAATTGTTCACAAGAAAGGAAAGCCAAGCAAATTTCTTTTTCCTTAACCAATTTGAACTGGTAATTATAATAATTATGTAACTTTATTTATTTATGGAAATGTCAATCTACTTACGAGAAAGGAAAGGAAAACAAATTTCCTCAAGCTAATGTATATTGAGTGTGTACATTACATATACATTTTACATAGTGTATATATTAATATATAAATATTTTTTCTAATTCAATCGTTATTTTCTTAATACAACTTAGTTGTTATCAATTGTATATTATGTGTCAATTATATATGTGTATATGTATAAGTTGTATATTAATTGTACATATGATGCAATTGTATAAGTCGTATATGTATAAGTCATATATGTCAATTGTATATGTCAATTATATAAGTCATATATATTTATAAGTTGTTAACTGTATATGTACATCTAAATTCTTATTTTTTTTTTCAATTGTATATCTGAATGTTTGTATATTATCATAGTGTATATTAAATAACTATATATCTGTATATATACATTTGCAGAATGTATATTGAGTGTGTACATATACATTTTGTACAGTGTATTTACAAATATACGATTCTTGAAATTATAAAAAATAAAAGAATGAGAGGAGGGGGGGGGGGGGAGAGGGTGAGATAGAGGGATGAGAATGGAGGAAGGGGAGAGAGATGGGAGAGAGGCGAGAAAGAGGGAGAGAAATGGAAAGATTTAAGGTATATCTAAATTTTTTAATTATGTAAATTTTAACTATGCCTTGTAATTATGGACTAAAAATTACGTTTATCTGAATTTTTGCCCTATAAGAATTGGTAACATGGAATCGGCCCTTTGTCTTAATGCCCAAATTAGTATAGAAAATTGAGTTTAAGTTTGGTGCATCGTCGATATATTTTTTTGTTACACCATTATGTGACTTTTATCTGTTGTTGTCGATCATCCATTTTTAATGGATGACCTGCTACAACAAATAAAAGTTACTTGATGGTGTAAAAAATAAATACACTAACAATGCTCCAAACTTAAATCCTAGAAAATTCTACACTATTTGCCATGGATTTAGGCACACAATTAGCATAACTTTTACAACTACTAAAGGAATACATTAAGATAACTTCAATCCACAAGTACAAAAATCTGCAAGGGGATAATCTAGATTAGCGTAGAAAATCTCATCTGCAAAAGGATAATTTTCTAGCAGTAACCTTTTTTTAACTCCTAGGGCCCGTTTGAAATTATTGTTACAAAACTGCTTACTTCAGAAACACTTTTACGAAATGACTTTTCAAAAAAGTGCTTTTAAAAAAAAAAACAATTTGTGTTTGGTAAATTTATTCAAAAAGTTTTTTCGATAATCAAATTATGTTTGGATAATCTTTTTTCAAAAAGTATTTTCTTGAGACAAATGACCAAAAAGAACATCTATCAATAGCCTTTATTACTAAAATCAATTTATAGAGAAAAATAATTTTAAAAATCTATGTTAATTTTTTTAATTTAATTAAAAAGTACGTACTCTAAAATAATTGATATATTCTTTAGTCATCATCATCAATGATATTTTCAAATTTATTTTAAAAAAATGAGTGAAAATAAAATAACAATATATAAATCATAAAGAATTATGACGTAAATATGAAATGTAAAATTTTAAAAATCAAACGTTAATCAAACTTGTAAGATATGTTAATTAATTAATAAGTTATATATATATATATATATATATATATATATATATATATGTGTGTGTGTGTGTGTGTGTGTGTGTGTGATAGGGATATTTTTGTCATAAAAAAATAATTTTCTATTTTTGCTTTTTTGAGAAGCATAAATTTTCTGCTTCTTCCCAGAAGCAAAAAAACTGCTTCTGTTTATTTTTAAAAACACTTTTGCAAGTTTACCAAACACGCTTCTTTTTAATAAAAGTATTTTTTTCTCAAAATAAGTGCGTATTTTGAGAAATAAGCAATCTCAAACAGGCTATTATTGTGACAGTATACTTTTACCATCCTTTTTAATCTGTCCTATGGTTCTTCTTTTATGTTTACAAAAATAATTTATAGCTACACAGATATATGAGGTTTCACTGGTTTTAAACTTACAAATTCAAAAAATATTCATTTCTATGAAAAAGTAAGAGGAAAATAAAAACAAAATAGAGAGTACGAATATACGATAATTTGTGCCAAACAGCTATATTGAAGCAGAGAGCACGTGAATTTGCAAGAAAAAAATCTTAGATAGTGGGTTTCTTTTTTCAATTATAGCAGAAAAAAGGAGTCCATTGGTACAAATTAATTAAACTTGGATATTAAGTACAGTCCAAATGCAAAGTACGTCGAATTAGGTAACTTAATTGATCAGAGACAAAGCCCCAGTTGCAAAATCCTTTTGCTTTTTTCACAAATACGGACTAAATTATTGCTACTATATTTAGTTAATCACTTTGAAAAGTTTCAAAAGTATACAGAGCTTCAAAAAGTTCATACAAAAGCATGAGAGCGAAACTCCTCAGAAGTTAAGAATAAGAAAATTAAATTATTAAATATCAAACACATGCATGATCTTTTTGTTATGTTAGTAGTGTTTTTTAATATGTATTTAGTTGTTAACAGCTGTGTTTAATTAAGAGAAAAAGAATAAATTAACTCCGGTGGAACTGGAAAAAAGTTAAAAAGGTATGGATTTGAAAAAGTGTGTGAAGATTTTGATTGTTCAAACGTTCTCGATTTTGTGTATTTCAAAAGTTCTGCAGTAGTACATTATAGACAGTCGAAATCGCTGGCAGACCTAGTATTTAAGGAATGTGAATGCTCATGAGGTTTGAATACACGTATTGACGTCAAAAGCTTTAAGATTTCGCTTGAAAATCAAAACACATAGCTATCTTATTGGTTTTCTGGATGCTTTTTTGAAGCTTATATCAAATCCATGGATAAAAATAGAAAGTCGATTTCTAATCGTAACTAAATCTTCAAATTCTTATTTGTAAAGAAGAAAGTGAAGCAAAATAGCTATTAAACAATGACTTTGGTTTACTAGAGACGGAGGCAGATCCACATGTGTCAGTGGGGGTGCACGTGCACCCGTTAACTCGAAAAAAATTATGTGAATATACCTTCAGAAATTGGGATATAGTTAATAGTGCACCCCGAGATGAATGATAGTGCACTTAGGTGAGCTGGTTGAAACCATCGTTTCCATCCACACAACCAGGGATCGCTCCTTGTGTTACACAATATTTTTGCTTTTATTTTCAATACTTGACTTATTGCTAAATTTATAACATCAAAATTGCTGGATTGGAGATTCGAACCCGCAACCATCCCGTAAAATGAATCATCTTTGACCATTGATGAGCTACCACAACCAATTATTCAATAATGTTAAAAAGTAAGTTCCATATTATAAGAAAGTAAAGTTATTAGCTTAGAATTCATATTTATTCTATATATTTATTTTTTCAGTATTGTTCATGTCTTTCGCGACCAATTGAATATGATAATATCCCTTAATTGACACTGAAAGTTTTTCTAACGTCTTAAGATAATATTGTGCACTACAATATTATCAAAAGCAATAAGCATAAAAAAGCTTCACGGTCTATTGTGTTTAAGCACAAAGTACAAATAAAGTGTGAGATTTAACGAAAAAAGGCATAAAGAGAGAAAAAATATAAATATATGTCTAGTCCAAGACTAATAATATAAGAATAAATGACAAATATATGAATAATTTTTTTATTTTATTTTTTATAAAGTGAAATAGTTCGTTTCTTTAGAAAGCCTAATTGACAAGGGAAAGTATGTATTACAAATTAGAACTTAAGCTGCACATTAAGCGAGACGAGCGTTCAACACATTTTGAGTCTTGCTTCGAGGCTTATGCGCGCCTTTGCCAACACCGATGCACCCACAGACTTCAAATTCTGGATTCGCCTCTGACTAGAGACATCAACATATTGTTTTAGCTCGTTGGAAACAAACTCCTTTTCCTCAGGATCCTATTAAATAGAAAATTAAAAGACAAGAACAAAAGACAAAGAAATGAAGAAAAATAATACCGTAAAGTTTATTATGATACACATCTTTCTCGTGTATGAGATGAATAAATCCATTTATTTAGTTCTACATTCTTTACACTTATTCTTATTATACGTGCTCAGTTAGATTTAGATATATAGATACTTAGATCTATACTAAGAATTTCAAATTCTATTAATAACAAATATTATCTAATTAAAATTTAAATTCTTAATTTAACTATAATTATTACAAGATATCTTTTTTTTCGATATAATTATACCTACAGATTTAACGGATGCCGAAGCACCAAAAAGATACATATAGGTCCACTCAGGTCGAAATGCACTTTAATTATTTTCAGATGGGAAAAACATATTTATGCATGTACGCTCTCCCAATCCCCGCAACTAATTAAGTAGTATTGAGAATTCACTATTTGAATTCACTTTTTGCAGTTTCTTGTTTTCATAAAATTACCCTATATATATTCATAAAACTCTAAAACTAATAAATTTATTTTTATTTTTTATATTATTTTAACTTTAAAAATACGCTATTTCAAAAATATTATGACCAAACATAACTCAATTCTATTATAATTTTAAAAATATCAAATAAAGTAAATATATTTTGATTTTGATGGCCAAATGGGTTATAAAACAATAGAATGAAAAAGAAAGAAAGGGTTAAAGAATTAAGTATAATTTGTTATAAAATATATTATTTATGGAGATGTCTACTTAACTAATTTATCCCTCCATGTCCCCACTATTATTCACCTAAAACCCTTGATATTTGTATGAATACGAAAATTAGCTTCTCTTGTTTCTAATATTATATATTACTATTTCCACTAAGAGAGTTGTTTCTTGGGTTAGGTAAATAATTAGGAAAGAGGTTCTTTCCTTTCTTTGACGGGAAAGTCCACGTGTGTTTTGGGGAAACCTCTCTTGCTAAGAAATCATTTTTTGCTCAAACGGCTCAAACTTGGTACATTAAACCAACATTTTTTAGGGTTTTCGAAACTAGACGACACTGAGTAAAGACAACTTTGTCCATATACTATGAAAGAAAATAATCATTTTTTAGTGTACTTATTACTTATTTTAAATATGATACAGAAAATATCCCCTACATGAATAGCGGCTCTTTGATAGCTTAAACATATCAAATTAGGCTTGCTTGTACCAACTGTACGGGTAATTATTTAACATTACATTTATCTTTATATCTAACCTAATAAATAGAGTATCACACACAACACACACATATAATATATAAAGGAGGATCTCCAACTTTGATAGTCCTCACATGATTTTTTTTTATCCATTTTATTCTTAAATGAAGGTTTAATAACTTTTCAAATTCTCAATTATTTTGATAAATTTGATTAATTATATGAGTTTTTAAAATGTTATACAAGTGATGAGTCATAAAAAAAAAGTGATAGTGACACCACAAAAGATCTATTTATCCAATCAAATTAAATTTAAAATTTTGTAGTATTCTGTTATGTGAAAATATCTTATTTTTAATTCCCACAAGGAATTCTATTTTGTCTTCTTACCCCCAATTGAAGTTTTAATAACCTCGTAAGCTTTCACCAATTGAAGGAATATCTACAAAAGTATTTTGTTGAATTAGATCTATAAATAATTTAATTTAAATAATATATTTATTTATAATTAACTTTATTGACGTGATCATATAATAATTTATAACATCAGGTATTTTTATATTATTCAAATACAATATTTTTTTATTAAAAAATGTGCTAGCCAATATAAATTTAATTGATAAAAAAGATAATGAAGTTAACTCAACGTAAGGCAAAACTCAATTTAGATTGTTAAAGACTTTCATTCGAAAAATTTCAGTAAAATAAAAATGAAAAGAGTTTTAATGCTTGCATTTGTTCGAAAAAGTTTTTCTTTAACTCACAAGAATTTTTACTCCCTCTGTTTCAATTTATTTATCGGATTTTGACTTAGCATGAAATTTTAAAAAGAAACAAATATTTTTAAATTTTCTGATTTTAAACTAAAGATATGTAATCAAAATATCTTTTAATCTTGTAGTCTTAAACAGTTTCCAAGAAAGAAAAAAGATATTCTTTCTGAAATTCTTGTGAATTTTCAGGACAAGTTTGAGGTCCTATCGATGAATTTGACCTAATACTTATTACCATTTATATAATGGTATTACCCCATGTCAAAATTAAAAAATCAAATAATGAACTCAACCATCCTCCAACTTCACCTTAATATACTACTACTACTACTAAGAAAACCTTGCTAAACAAAATATAAGTCAGTTAAATTAGAATTGAACAATAATGACATTTGGCTATTCAAAAGCTAGAGAAAGCGTGACAATTATAATTCGAGGAAATAGTGAAACTTGATTATTAGTACCATATATACTTAACGACTTAAAAACTCTTTTAAACCAAGTCCAAGACCAATCACCACTTCCAACATTAATAATTGAGCTAATTAAATATTGAATATATGTGGACCGCCTCAATGTGTCACTTTAACTTAACAGTAAAGCATTTTGAATTCCTGTCACAATTTTTTAGCAGTATTATCACTTTTGGTTTCTAAACTATCGGTGTATTGCAATTTTGGCCCCGATAATATTTGACGAAGCATATTAAACCTTCAATCAATAGCAACGTGTATTTTCAGTCCCTTTAGGTAATAAATATGTTGTATCTAAACTAATTTTACAATTACATTACCGTTAAATATGAAATAATAACATAAACTTCATACTAACATTTGAATAATTAATAATTATTGGTAACTGCATGAATCTTCATATGTAAATATATCAAAAGTGTAGATTTCAATGAACTGGTTATGATAAGATATCACAATGATCAAAGCCAAATCTATCGAGTGATAATTATTAATTGGAAAACAAAAGTGAGTCCAAAATCATAACAAAAGATCATGAGAAGTTTAGAGGATCAAAAATTGCTAAGTGCATACTTAAGAGACTATATATTGAACCTATTCCTAAACATAAAGGACCATCTTTGTTATTTTCTCGAGAAATTCAAGCACTTCATTGAGTCGCCATCCTCTACGGAAACGCACTATAAATACCCCTTAATACATTTGCACATTTTCCATTCAAGCAAATCAAAAACATTTCTTTTCTCATATTCTCCATTCTCTTTCAAAGCATCAAATCTATCACAAAAATTCCATCTTATTACCAAATCCTAATTAAGAAAAAGAAATTCTCGAATATATTATAGTTGAGAAAAATGGATCAAAATTTGCCAGTTATAGCAAAGAAATTCTGGAACATAGTGCGTGTAGCTTTTTACATGCTGAGGAAAGGCATATCAAAGAAGAAATTCATGCTGGATCTCAGCTTATTGATGAAGCGTGGGAAAATCGCTAGCAAAGCTGCATTTCAAAATCTCATGTTCCACCATGCTCACCAATGGTCCTCCTCATCTTCATCCTCGTCCTCGTCCTCATCCTCAGCTTCTGCAGCTACTGTGGGCGCACAAAGCGAGTACGAGTTCAGTTGCAGTAACACCCCAGCATCGCACCAAACTTTTCACCTTCCATTCAACTTCAACAAGCGTGGGGGTAAGCACCACGTTCATCTCTTTCCGTGTGCACACGCGCCGGCTACTGCAGATGACGATGTTGTGATAATGAATGCTGCTGTAATGAAGGCTTTGGAAATGATTCAGAGTGCAAATGCCTCTCCGGTGAATAACTTGCCGGGGTTTGGAAAGACTCCGACGGTGAGGCAGCTGAGGATCACCGATTCGCCGTTTCCATTGAAGGATGTTGAAGAAGATAGTCAAGTTGATGAAGCTGCTGAGAAATTTATTTCGAAATTTTACAGGGATTTGATGATGCAAGCTTCGCCTGGTGGCGCTTGATAATAGCACTATCACAAATCTGAAGTATATATATATTAATACTACTATATGTTTCTCTTTATGGAGAATTTCATGCATGGAAATGGTGGCCATTGCAATAACAAACAACGATGACGCAGGAACTACTGTCAGTTGGAAGGTTCAGTAAATTGGAAGAAGATTGGAAGCTATGAAGATTGTATATGCTTTTATTGCATGTATTAATTTCTGCTTTCATGGGTGTTTTTTTGTTTTGTTCTTTTTCTTTTTAGGGCATTTTGGAAATTTTTATTAAAAGAAAAAATGTAATACTATTAGTATATAGTTGGATTTGATGAAATTTTGTCATTTATTCTTTCTTTTTTTTTTTTTTTTTAATTATAATGCAATGAAATATAAATGTTCAGAGGTTTGAAGTCCCGAAAGTGTGAATACAATAATTTTCTGTAGCTCGATCTTTTCACTTCGATTCGTGACCCCCGTGCTGTATTTTTTCACTCTTCCTGGAAATAAGAGAAGCAAATAAAAAGTAAAAGTTGGAGCGTAACAGTTAAGAGTGAAGTACAAAGGAGCAGTTAGAAATTAATTATTCTTTCCTTCAAGACGAAGGTGAATATCTTAACTGTTCAGTTTGTTGAACAAATACTATCATGCAAATTCATGTAGTGTTGGAGTGTCCCATGGGTGAAATTAAAGGGTCTTTGGTCTCCTTATATGGTATTGAGCAATCTCCCCTCATGAGCTAATTTTTGAGGCTGAGTCCCCCTCATGAGCTAGTTTTTGAGGCTGAGTTAGGTTTAAGGTTCATTTCTTTATTATGGTATCTGAGTCAGGTCCACCCAGTTTATTGTTTTCGATGTTGGGTCCCCCGTCTTATATTGTCCACGCTTCAGATGTCCAGCCCTGAGCGTGCGAGGGTGTTGAAGTCCCACATCGGTGGGTTAAAGGGTCTTTGGTCTCCTTATAGCCCCCCGTCTTATATTGTCCATGCTCTAGATGTCCAGCCCTGGATATGCGGGAGTGTTAGAGTCCCACATCGATGGGTTAAAGGGTCTTTGGTCCATTTCTTAATCATGTAGTAATTAACTTTTAGGGAAAAGGACATGGGCCGACCATTTTGAAGAGAAATGGCCAGCCCATGTAAAAGTTGGACTATTGGAGCCAGTCGACTTAATTTAATTTCGGTTTTTAGTTATTTGGTCCGTCGGTCGCATGCGGTCTCTATACCCAATTGATACACTTTTATACATGCACTTTTATACCGTATTGATACACTTTTATACTATATAAATGATTATATTTTGAAATTTAAAAATCAATGGCCACTCGACCAGAATTATTTTAGCCGAGTGACTATTCTTGTCGTTTCCCCCTAACTTTTCTGAACTATATTGCATGTTATTAATTATTTATCATGATTAAGTATAACCATCTATGTATATTGAATTAACGTAAGCACCAATACTGATACTACGTCGACGGGACCAGACACAATGATGGAGCGGAATTGGCTGATGTGATTCCACTAACTACAAAAGCAAATCTCCTATAAACATGCAAAATTAATAATGCCACCTGTTTTTTATTTTTTATTTTTACTTTATTTGTTTATGTAGTTTATATTTTTTTTTGTAAAGCAACTCTTTTGCTTTTAAAGTGGGTGGTTACCTGGACACTGCTTGGGCAGACAATCCAAAGAAATGTTGATTTCAACAGTGGTATATACTTTTGCATCTTTGTAAAACTCCCCCCCTCCCCCCCGCCCCCCCCCCAAAAAAAAAAAGAGATGTAATGTACCTACTTGAGAAAATAATCTTATATGATTAATTACAAATTGAATGATAACAATGTTTTTTTCTAAGATTTCTTAAAGTATATTTAACGGTTTATCGTATGAGAAGAAACATCTAACTAAAAGAACAGAGTAATGAGCCATAAAATAGATATTCCCATGTTTATTAAGAAGGAAGCCTTGGAATAACAGATAAAATTGCTATTATGTGATCCGGAGGTCACGGATTCAATATGTGGAAACGGTCCTTTGCAAAAATATAAGGTGTGGTTGCTTACAATTGACCCTAGCAGTCTGGTCCTCCTGTAGATCCGTGTGAGAATTTTAGTGCATCGGGCAGTCCTTAGTAAAATCTATCAATATACATTTGGGTTGAATAACAAAATACTATATTTGTTTCAATTTATTTTCTTATTTTTTTTTGGTCCATTTAAAAGAGAATGTCTCTTCTACATGACATATTTAGCACCATAAAATTATACAATATTTTGATATATTTTACATATCTTTATTTTAAAATCACAAGATTCAAAATTGCTTTTTGTTTTCTTAAAACTCCTACACGTTCAACAAATTGAAACAGAAGAGTACTTTTAATCAGGCTTTAGCTTTACAATGACACTTCAATCTTAATGAGAAGTGAATTACTATTAATTAAATGGATAATGATATCTCGTGGATATCATCTTCTGTCCGCTCTGGCTTAATGTTGCTGGCAAGATATATTGTCAGTTAAAGTTTTTAACTTTTTTCTCGTTAGTTTAAAGGCCTCAACTTTAGGTGTTAATGGTGAAAGTAGATCAATAATATTGAGAGACACTTGTCAAATATTAAACTTGCTTATCAAATCTTTAATTATATGCTTAACATGTCATTTCACTATATTCCCCTTGACCGTTGGATTGCTAATTATGATCATTACAGTTATGCCTGATTATGCATACAAGTTTCATGCATCAACTTGTACTGATTTTCAAACTAATCATAATTTGATTCCATTTTTGCATAAATGATAAATAAATTGAAGCAATTGTTTCACATAAATTAAAATAAGGGAAGTAAGTATAATGTTACAAATCACGAGGAATGTTAGTGTTTTGAATCTAAACATGGAGGAAGAACTCCAAAATTATTTATTTTTGTAAAAAGTTTTAAGAAACATATTGTTGTACTTATTGAGAAAAATAATTAGTTATTATCAATTACATAATTAGTCGCGAAAGTTAACCTAATAAAAGTTTTCAATCTTGAAGATTCGTATGGCAAAGATAAAGTAAATTGCTATTAATTAATTGGATTATGATCTCCCATGGATACGATCTTTTGCCAGTTCTGGCTAAATTACTAAATATTGCAGGTAAGATACATTTTGCTTCTAACTTTTTTTATCATTAATTAAAAGTCTGAACTTTAATTTTTTTATGCCTGGTGAAAGTAAGAAAGAGATCAATAATAGTATAGTTTATACACTTGTCAACTGTCGAACTACATTCTTAAACTTTATGATCTTCACAATTATTCCTTGAATTATGTGATTAAGTTTCATTAATCACTTGGACTAATTGGCAGTCCAACTTTAAATGTACTTGCATTTTTGTTGTTGGTAGTATATACCCTGATAATAATTGATTGATTGTCCCAAATTGACTAATTCATTAATTAATTTGACTAAAGGTGTAATGCAATGGTCTGATTGTCGTGTTTTAGTTGGCAGCCATAGAATTAATTGACTTTGTGATCCCTTTTTTTTTAAAAAAAAAAATCATCTCCTTTATAAAACATTTTCATTTTTACACATAAGACTTAAAAGATCAAATAAATTTGTGCGAGATGCAGAATACTTAGGTTAACGCAATAATGCATGGCTAGAGGTCAGGGGCGGGCCAAGCATATTCATGACCTAAGACGAAAATCAAATGGAGGCCTTAATTTTTTTTAATGAACTCTATTTTCAAAATTATATAATCAATTTTTTTTAACTATTATCTTAAAGTAATAATGTAATCAATGCATTTAATTTTTCTTGAGACACATTATTCTGGATATATGAACTTCTTCTAATAATTTTTTCTTTTATATAAGAAAAAATTATTTTACTAGAAATAATATTTATTTATTTTAAAAAAAATCTATAATATATTATCTAAAAAATGAGGGCCCTCAAATATGGTGGCCTAAGGCGACCGCCTATTTTTTTTTTATGAAGTTGAGCCGCCCTGCTGGAGACCAATCTGGATTTTTAGAACACGAGTTTAGCATTATAGGGAAAAAATGTGTATATCAATAATTGATCCTTAACTTTCGTGGTAATAACTCTACAATAAATCAAGTGCACCAATTAACCTTCTTGTAGACATGCAATAACATATAATCCATTCATATTATTTGTCCATAATATTAAAAATATATCTTCCAAATTATTTGTCAGATTACAAAAACAAGATAAAAGTAATTTATATTTTTTATTTTACCTTTGAAATAAAAAAACAAACAAACTAATATTTCAAGAAGACAACGGAATTACGTGCCCCGTAATTTACTACATGTAAATTCCCCCCAAATTATGCACCTACTCTTCAATCATCATTTATTTTATACGTAATCAACAGTAAATTTGTTCACAAATAGTACATGAATCATGATAAGTCAAAAGATTAATAAGGTGGTATTTGAATTGTAGAAAATATTTTTGGTTGAATTGGGAAAAGGTATTCCAAAAAGGAAGAAAAACAAAAGTTTATGTGGCCAGACCGCAATTCTAAAAAGAAAGAAGAAAGTCTAGCTCTAACTTGTCCACTATTTTTATTAATAAATTTTTAATATTACTTGAGTTTATTAAAAAATATTAAGAGTTTTTTTTTCCCTATCTCTCTCTGGATATTAATTACTCAATGCCCAAATCATTTTCAAGATTTTTTAAGATGCTAATAGTCATAATATTATGGTTAAATGTGCACTTCACTAATTAGTATTTCTTAAGAGAGGTGTAAAGTTGATCGTGCACAAGTAAAATTGAACAAATGGAGTACTATTACTTCTTCTCTTCCAAAATACATATCGATTTTTTCTTCTTAATTAATAATTAAGTTGGCTAATTTTCTAGTTGGATTGCATTAGATTAATTTAAATATTTGAAAACTATTGAAAAGAATTAATTATAAATTACAATTTTTCTCATATCAATATTATAAAAATGTATTTTAAAATATTGATCAAAACTCAACGAAACATAAAAATATTTTGGAACGGTGAAAGTAATTAAAACTTCCCTAAGTAACCAACGTTTAGTCAATAATAATTTTGAGTTATTATGTGATTTGTTTCGTGCACGCTTGCCTAATAATGTTCCTTAAACACTACGATTAAGGAGAATGTTAGGGTGAAATCGGATAACTACACAGAAACATATTTCAATCATGTCAATGATTAATTTGAAGAAGGGTTCTAAACATTGGTCCCTTAGTAAAATTATTTACCTTATAAAAATTAAAGCGAATGATTAATTAAAAAATAAAATAAATGAAGCTAGCTAGCTAGTATAAAGGGACACCTAGTAGTATAAAATTTCATTGTGTTATGTCAATTTAGTAACTTTATGAATAAAGGTTGTAATTCTACTACTAAAGTTGTTATACGTTTCGTTTACTCATTCAACACTTTGACATTTCTTGTCGTTAATAATTGGAATTGTCTGAAAATAATTCAAACACAGCAACTTTTCAAGCAACAATTTTTTTTATTTATATCTTACAGATGAAGTTATCAAATATGATCAAATTGCGATGAGATGGATAGGATTTACTTCACTCTTAATCGGAGGTTATGAGTTTGATCAGGTTTGAATATAGAAAAAAACTTGTTGGAAGAATTGCCCCTAGAAATGAACCTTATATAGTGTGCAAATTTAGATTAATCGGATTTCAACACACATAACGAACACCAGACATGGAAAATCAAAGAAAAATAGAACATATCAAACATGGCCACAAGACCAATGATGACCTCCTTACACAATATATACGCAAGTTATAAAGAAGAAGAAAATTAGAGCATGGTTAATAAAGGCATAGCTGCCTTAATACACCAATACAAATCATGAATAAAAAATAATTTCAGTAACTCATATTCATTAAATATACCATATTTAGTGTTATTCTCTTATACTGTTATACACTCTACCAAAAAATCGACTCCATAGAGACAAATTAAACAAATTAATCAAGGCTTCTTTGTAAAAATAAACCAAAAATTTAAATATTAGAGATTAATCTTCCCTAGTTTTCCCATTTAAAAAAATGTCTCTATCCTTTTCTAGCAACTCTATAATTCTAACTTTTCATATAGCATATTAAGACCACAATATTAAAAAATATTTTGATATATACTAGATTTTTATTTTTGAACCACAAAATTCAAAAAATAAATAAATAATATTTTCTTAAATTTCATATCGTCTAAGAAATTGCAACCGAGGGAGTACTTATTTGATAGTCAAATTATCCAACAAAAGGAATTGCCAATTGGCCAAAATAATAAGCAAAAATAGTAATAAAGGAAGAACATGTTTCCTCTATACTGCAATACAGATATTTATTCATCCTAAAAATATATATAATATATATATATATATATATATAAAAGTGGAACACCAATTGAGATACGCATGATAGTGAAGTAAAAGAAGGTACATGCATGCTATATTTTTGAAGAAAACAATGTGCAATTGAGTTTCTTTTTCAATTTTTCCCCAAATTGGAAAAAAATAAAATTCAAGGACCAAAACAAAGAAGAGAAGAAGAAGAAGAAGAAAGTAAGAAAACCACTAATTGGTTTCATAAATAGGTATAACACAAAGCATGTACCAATTTCGTCATGAGGAAATGGTCCCTATAGATTTTTACAAATTTGAAACTTTTCAAATATCTTTTGTGTTATAATTTAATCAGATCTTTTATATGAAAAAAAATATTTTTTAAAAAATGACATAATTTTTTTTAAATAAATGTAAAGGGCGTCGCAACACTAATTAAAATTTTCATAAAAGAATGAACACAACATTAATTTAAAATTGTTTAATCTATGAGTAGTTGAACAAGGTGGGATGCAAAAAGAAACAAGGTGGCTTTAGTGAAAGTTACACTGCGTACAGCTTTTTATTGCTAAGACTTGCCCACAAAACTGCCCACCACTTCTGATAAAGCTGTGGTCTTTACACAAAAACCCAAGACAAAATTAGTAATGAAAATTAAAAAAATTTCATTTTTGCAATGTTTGATCATACTATCTTTTTTAAAATTTAAAAGATTTAAATACAATTAAAAAGGTGAAAAAGTACTGAAAACAAGAATTAGGTTGTTTTCAATTTTTTTATGGCCAAACAACAATTTTTGATGAAGTAAAATATTTTTTAAAATAAAAATAAAAATTTATTATGGCCAAACGGGGCCTAGGTTTTCTCTTGTGACCCATTCAATTTCTGTTTTTGCATTACAACACCAAAGTCAAAAAGGGAATTGATAATTGATCAAGAACAACAAAACCATACTACCTGAATGCATGTTACTGCTACTATATTAGTGACCATTTAAACATAATTTACATTGATTAAATTATTTTACAACTTTAAATGATCAACTGGCTTGAAATTAAATAGCTCAATTAATTGTTTTCTCGAGATTAATCTTTTTGTTTTCCATTCAATAATGCGTACCGGCCTCATCGGGCCTGACTATTTGTGGACTTGCGTTGGGGAGTTCTGCAATCGGAGGGCAGTGGCAGTGACAGTGGCAGAGACATAATTTTCAATAAGGGCTTCAAAACATGAAGAAGCATGCATACGAAGAAGCCAAAGTCGAAGGAAATTCGACTTCAACAACTTATATATGAAAATAAATGCTAACCATATAAAAGCAATGTTATTCTATTAAAGGATATTCGAATGAAACCCCCTCAGTCCTACTTAAGGGTGTCAAGTGGGTTGGACCGACCCGGCCCGGCCCGACCCGGCCCTCGTAACTAACTCGGCCCGGTTTGATCCGGCCCGGTAAGCCCTGGGTCTTTAGGGTTTCGGGTCCCAGGCTAGTTATTTTTTTAAAATGGGCCCGTCTAACCCGATCCGGACCAAGCCTGGTCCAAGCCCGCCGGTTAACCGGCCCGACCCGAATACCTTTAAAAAAAAAAAAAGAATTTTGGGCCAAACTAGTCATTGGCCCAACGGCTATATAGCCGTTTTTGGGTCCAAACGGCTAGTTTGGGATCATTTATTAAAGAAAAAAAAAAATTAACTTTAAAAAATATTTTTTAATCCCAAAAAAAAATCTATAAATACCCTACAACTTCAAATCATTTTTCACTCTCTCAAATCTCATCCTCTCTCAAATCTCAATTCTCAAATATTCAATATATTTAATTTCTTAAAGTGTTCACTTTAATTTTTTAATTTTTCGTTTACAAAGTACGAGCGGAAGTTTCTAAAGTCGCAACCTTCGGATACTTCCAAAATTTGGTATTGTCGTTCCATCTCTTACGTTTAATTTTTATTTATTGTATTAATTGTTTAATATTTAATTTTATTATATTTGTGTATTTTAAATATTTTTAGTTTAATTTAATTTATATTATGGATAAATTAAGAAACCTCGCTACTAAAGGTGTTAAATTTTTTTGTTCCGGAAACGGTAGTGGTAGTAAAAAGCGAATTACTAGCGGTAGAGGTAGTTCAAGTAGTAGATATACCCGTGTGCCTTCGCCTCCGGTACCGCTTGATACACCTTTTGAAGAAGAAATAGGTGTAGGTGCTCACGATATGGATTATGTAGAAACTCAGGAAAATTAAGGTATAGAAGAAGAAAATGAAGTAGATGCGGTTAATTTAGACGAAGATAATGAAAATATTGCTGAGACACCCGCAGTAGGAGATGCTAACGTTAGATCTGAATCGGTTAATCTCCCTCCCAGTCCTCCCAGTGCCCCAAGACCTCGTAAAAGAACTAGTGTTGCATGACAATTTTTTGAACGTATATCAGATATTGAGGTGCAATGCAATATTTGTCAACAAATATATAAGCATAGAAGTGGAGGCAAGCAAGGGGGTACGGGTACGTTAATGAGACATATAGCTGAAGATCACAAAAGAGAGTTAAATATTGCACAAGGTGGTGGGGATGTTGGTGGGCCAACGCAAACTAGAATGGACCCAACAACCGGTCACGTAGCGAAAAAGTATAATAAATTGAGGGACCGGAAAGAAATAACTAAAATGGTAGTTGTGGGTTGTTTGCATTTTAGTTTTCCTTCTTCTGATGTCTTTATTCATTATATACAAGCAATTTATAATCCTATGTTTAACGGTATTTCTAGAACTACTTGCCGGTCTGATATTTTTAGATTTCATTCACAATATTGTTTTTATTTATCAACATTGTTAAAAAATATTCAATGTAGATTGTCCCTAACTTCTGATCTTGGTCGTGCTGTAAATAAAAACGATTATTTAACCGTTACTTGTCATTGGATGGATAGTAATTTCGTGATGCAAAAACGTATTCTTGCTTTTTTATATGATGAAGATCATAAACATACTGGACAATTTATTGCTGATTCTATTGTTAAAATTGCCGGATATTATGGTATCGAAAATAAAATTTTATGTATTGCTTTTGATAATGCTTCTAACAACAAGACTGCTATAAAAAAATTAAAATCTACGCTATCTCCGCCCTTGCTTGAAATTTTTCATATTAAGTGTGCATGTCATATATATAATTTAATTGTAAAAGATGGTCTTGAGTTTTTTGAGCTTTATATTGAAAAAATTCGCCTTGCCGTTGGTTTTATTCAAGGAAATAATCGTAGATCGAGAATTAGAGAATTTAAAGTTAAATGTCAAGAAAATGGACTTACACCGATTTTGATGCCTGAGGAAATTGATACTAGATGAAATTCTACGTATGAATTTTTAAAAACTTGTTATAAATATAGAATTCCTATTACACTAGCTTTTAACCAACATTGCGGTTCATTTGCTGATTCTGCTGATTGCATGCTACATAATTCTGATTGAGTTGTAATTAATGATCTTATTAAGTTTTTAGAAAAAATTTATGTAGCTACGGTTGAATTTTTCGGTGCTTATTATCCTACTGTTTGTAATATTTTTGCATATATAGTCGATATTTCTGGTTTGCTCAAAGAATATAAAAATAAAGAAGGTTATAAAGAAACTGTTGGCGCTATGTTTACGAAATTTAAAAAATATTTTTTCCCAATTCCCCCTATTTACTTGGTTGGTGCTATGCTAAATCCGTGCATGAAATATAATAATATGTGCCACTTTAGTACTCTTATTTATACTAACTTAACAATAAATACTGACCATGATTCTGAACAAGTACAACCTGATTTGTGGACGGCTACGGCTGATGCAAAGGATTACATAGAAAAATTATATAATCACTATGCTGATTTATTTGATTTAGCCGTACCTACAAATATCACTCCAACTGTCGCTCCTCATCCTCCCGAGGAGCCATCATCTTTTAAATGGCCGGCACATAGTGATTTTCCTGATTCGTTTTATGATTTAAATTGTTGGAACAGTGTTGATGAGAGAACTTACACATCAACTTATCGGGAAGAGCTGAAATATTATCTTCGGACGGCACCAGAGGATCGCAGATGACGGATCAACACGTTGGATTGGTGGAGGAGTAATGAAACACAATATCCTGTGCTTTCAAGATTAGCTAGAGATATCTTGAATGTTCCAATGTCAACCGTTGCATCAGAGAGCGCCTTTAGTCAGGGACGACAGCAGTTTGGAGACAACCGACACTCATTGGGAAGCAATGCAATGAATGTTCTAGTTTGCCTCAGAGATTGGATTAGAGCGGAAAGAAGAAACCAAGGAATGGAACCGGAGCCGAGCGACGAGCTGAAACTTGAAGAAATTATGACTTCACGGGAGAACTCAGCAGAATCAAGTCCAATGCATGGTTTTGCCCCCGTTGACTTCGACTATCCTATGCAAGTTCCCGTTAATATTAACATGAATGAGTTGAAAAAAATGATGCATAATTTGTAGATTTTTCATTCATGTAAATTATAAATTTTGGATCATTTTGCAATCAATAAAATTCCCCAAATTCATTCACTCCTAAGTCCTTGCTTTTTATATTTTTTCATTTAACGATTTAAAATTTTAAATTGAATTTCTAGTTTTCTTGTTTAAATTAAAAACTTACTTCTAATATATTATTAATTTACTACCAAATATTATTAATTTATTATATTAAGTAGCATATGTTTTGTATATTTGTGTATATATCTTCTATAGGAGTGCATATTTAACGTATACATGTGTATATGTTTTATAAATTAGTATATAAGTATATATATATATATATATATATTGTATATAAGTATATCTATATATATTGTAGTATATTTTATAAATAGTAGTATATATACATTGAATGGTGCGTATACACGTGTATATATCTTCTATAGAAGTGTATATTTAACGTATACATGTGTATATATTTTATAAATTAGTATATAAGTATATCTATATATATTGTAATGTATATATATTGTAGTATATTTTATAAGTAGTAGTATATATACATTGAATGGTGTGTATACACGTGTATATATCTTCTATAGAAGTGTATATTTAACGTATACATGTGTATATGTTTTATAAATTAGTATATAAGTATATCTATGTATATTGTAATGTATATATATTGTAGTATATTTTATAAGTAGTAGTATATATTCTTTGAATAGTGCGTATACACATGTATATATCTTCTATAGAAGTGTATATTTAACTTATACATGTGTATGTGTTTTATAAATTAGTATATAACTATATCTATATATATTGTAATGTATATATATTGTAGTATATTTTATAAGTAGTAGTATATATACATTGTATGGTGCATATACACGTGTATATATCTTGTATATTTAACGTATACACGTGTATATGTTTTATGAATTAGTATATACGTATATCTATATATATTGTAATGTATATACTGTAGTATATTTTATAAGTAGTAGTATATATACATTGAATGGTGCGTATATATGAGTAATTGACTAATTGTGTATATGTGTATATATTTTTTAAATTCTAATGTAGTATATACTATATATACAGTGTATATATATTATTTAATGTATTTATAATGTATATAGGTGGGTATATGTAATGTATATTGAAAGAAAGTTTTTTTTAACATATTTTTGACCTAATTTGACCGGGTTTTGGTGGGTTTGACCGGGTTGGGTTAAGTGGGCTGGGTTAGGGTGGGTTTTAATTTTTTTACTATTAACCCGGCTCGGCCCGTCTAGCGCCAAAACCGGCCCTTAACCAACCCTCAACCCGATTAAAATAGAAGGGTTGATTTTGGGTTGGCCCGACCCAACCCGTTTGACACCCATAGTCCTACTTGATTTCGCCCCTTTTGAAGAGTATAACTGTTCCTAACAAAGCAAGACTTTATACTCAAAATTTCAAATGAAAAAATACTTACCACTTAATTTATTACAACACATATTTTTACTTTGGAGAGATGTTATTAATAAAACACTTCCGTTTAGTGGGGAAGATGGAAATTTAGTGTGCAAATATACATAATGGTAAGCTTAGTTTATGATTATTTCCGCACCTCTACTCATTTGTGTGGATTGTGGGGTACAATTTTTTTGTATTGGCATTAGGTTTTTTCAAATTAATAAATTGCACTCCTAATAAGAATCTAATAAAACCTTAGTTAAAAAGCCAAAAAAAAAAAAAACAAAAAAACAAAAAAAAAAAAAAACTCCAAAAGTGAAAACGACTGTCCAAAAAAGAACGAAAATTTGACTCTGCAATGGCTGGCCCAGCCTGGGTAGTGGTGCTCAATTATTGAACTCCTCATATTAATTGCACTAATCACATCTTCTCTTTCTTTAATTCTTTTTTTGTTTTTGTCTTGTATAATGTCTATTGAAATCCTAAATCCGCACACACAAAAACAAAAACAAAAACAAAAATAAAAACAAAAACAAAAACAAAAACAATGTTTAAAACTTTTAATTTGTCCATTCACAAATCTAAGAACATAAAATGTAGCTTAAGTAAAATAAATCAGTAGTGAGGCCGGCGTTACCGTACGTGACTGATCGATCGAACTTGAGTTCGATGATCCCTAGACACTATGAAATGATTGGTCTTTCTTTCGCCTATCGCGTGTATTGGCTTGGCTTCATCCTATGGGTGTCAAATGGGCCGGGCCGGGCCAATCCGGAACCGGCCCTTTCATTTTAATCGGGTTGATGGCCGGTTTTAACGCTAGTCGGGCAGGGTCAAACAGTAAAAAAATTAAAACCTACCGTAACTCGGTCCACTTAACTCAATCCGGTCAAACCCACCAAAACCCGATCAAACCCACTTGACACCCATACTTCATCCTGAACCAAGGAGACCTTATATATAGTGGACGCATGCGTGTAGGAAGGCTGATCTATATCCAAGCCTAATGTTAATCAAAGCCCTAGACTACAAGTGATGATGAAATTCGATGACCGAGCTAGAAACAAAAAAAAGAAGAGATCAAACAGAGGGAGCTAATAAACGAGCACGACCGTTTGGTTCGAAGACAAGTTATACGAGGATTGTAATGTAGAGATTATATCTTATAAATTTTTTTTAAGGAAAAACAAACAATAAATTTGAAGATCAATGGGAGAATTTTATCTAATTATCATCTTAATCTATGTGCATTTTATAATAATAAGTAGTACATAGATTTCTGCATGAATAACATATGTGTATATTATTTATGTAGAAATCAAAACCAAACACCATTGTTAAGGAAAGTATATACTTCAATAGTATTATGTAATTGTTTCAGCCATTGATGCCTATATATAAGGAAAAAGAGCAATTCAATTCAATAAAGCTGAGACATCAACTTAATTGGAGGACCTTTTGGATAAAGTGAGCTAAAGTGACTTGTCACTGAATAATTATGTAGCAATGCATTTAGGAAATGAAATACTCCCTCCGTTTCGAATTGGATGACTCTTTCAATCTTGACACACCCATTAAGAAATTCAATGATTAGGATTATATTTTACCTTTTTACCCTTCTTAACATTGTAATACTAGTAGTACTTCTTGAAAAGAAGAAAAAAGTCAAGTTTCATAAAGTTTGTATTGAAAATATAAGTGTTATTTTCAAAAAATTTGAAAAGTGGAGTTGTAATTAATATCTATTAAGAGTAGAATGAGAAGAATTTGAGTAAAATAGTCTTGATTTGATAAGTTAAACAAGTAAATTGAAATATTTTTTTTTTCTTTTAGAAAGAAGGCCAACTAATTCGAAACGGAGGGAGTATAAAGATGATAACTAATACAAAAAAGGACCAGCCCTTTTAATCATATGAAAGAAAATATATATACACATAGCTTCATCCTTATCTTCTTATACAGTTATTATCCAACTTAGATAGTGTATAAATGGATTAAGGAATCGTTATATCCTCTTGCACGATTGAATATACAGTTTCTGATTTTTGCTTTATCTTTTTCTTTTTCCTGCTTTGTATCTATTGCTATTTTAGAAATATTTTTGACTTTATTCTAGATTTAGATGTTAGCAAAACATAAATAATTTTAATTTTATTATTAACTTATTTTGCACTGTTATTATAAATTCAGGAATGTGAATGATGGGGTAATTGATTTAGAAGACAGTAATTATCAGCTAGAGTTGTCATTCTTAGATACTGAACTCATAAAATTAAAGTTTTAGCTTTATTTCTAAATTGATGATGACATGATTCAAGTTCTGGTGAATTGAAAATTTATATGGTCAATAATAACTTATTTGGGATCGAGCCGAAGTTACTTTTTGTTGTTTGTCTTTTTTTTAGCTTTTTTTGAATTCCAATCCAATTCCACTATGATTGGGCGCACTTTGGTAGGAGGAGCTGTAATAGGTCGTCTATCACTTTTCTTTATCCAAGATACGTTTTCCTCGATATATAAAAAAAAAACCTTTAAAATCCATCGAGTTCAATGAAAAATTAAGAGACTGTTAGCCCGTCCCTAATTTACTCAGTGTTGAACCCCCATATGCTATGTCCAGCTCTTGGCGTGTGCCAGGAGAAGTGGAAAACCTAGAGTTCCATATCAATTATGGCTTTGACCTAAACATGTCATTCGGGCTGAGTTGGCCCGTTCCATCCTGATTAGCTCGCCCCGTTTAATTGATCCGGTCCGGTGATTGGGTCGCCAATTTCGGGCTGGGCTGTCTGAGATGGCCGGTTCAGTGGACCGGCCCAGTTACAAAATCGGACCACGCCCGATATTAAAAAAATTATTTTTTTGGTAGATATTGGACAATTGGGAAATTGGACCGTTGAGGCCCAACGGCTATAATGCCGTTGTGGACCTCCAGTGGCCAATTGACCCTTTTTCCAAATTTATATATATAAAAAAAATTAATTCAATTTTTTTTCTATAAATACCCTAAATTTAAAATTATTTTTCACGCATTCTCAATCTCTCTCAAATATTCTAATTATCTCCTAAAGTGCTCAATTTTATTTTTTTAATTTTGCAATTACAAATATCAAGTGGAAGTTTTCTAAAGTCGCAACTTTCAGATACTTCCAAAATTTGATATTGTCGTTCCATCTCTTACTTTTAATTTTTAATTAGTGTATTAATTGTTGAATATTTATTTTTATTATTTCTTTGTATTTTGAATCTTTATTAGTTTAATTTAAAATGTGAAAAAAAAGAAACCCCGGTAAAAATCTCAATTTTTTTTGTTCTGGAAGTGATAGTGGTAGTAAAAAATGAATTGGTAGCGGTTCCGATAGAGGTAGTTCAAGTATTAGATATACATATGTGCCTTTGGTACCAATTAGTCAACCTTCTGAGGATGAAATAGGTGTAGGTGTTCACGATATGAATTATTTAGAAGCACAAAAAAATTATGGTCTAGAAGAAGAGAATGAAGTAGACGCGGTTGATTTAGATGAAGATGATAAAAATATTGGTGAAACACCCGAAGTCGAAAATGCTAATGTTAGATCTGAATCGGTTAATCTTCCTTCCCGTCCTTCTCGTGCCCCTGTAAGATCTCGTAGAAAATCTAGTATTGCATGAGAATTTTTTTCGAAAATATAAGGAGAAACTAAGGTGTAATGTAAAATTTGTGAAGTTGTATATGAGCATAAAATCGGAGGCAATAAGGGGTACGGGTTCATTGATGAGACATTTAAGAGAAAGACACACAGTCAATGTGGTGAGGCTGTTGGTGGGCCAACACAAAGTAGATTGAACCTAATAACCGGTCAATTACTTAAGAATTATAATAAAATTAAGGACCGGGAAGAAATAGCGAAAATGATAGCCGTGGGTTGTTTGCCGTTCACTTTTGCTTCTTCGGATGCTTTTATTCGATATATTCAAGAAATTTATAATTCTACGTTTACAGGTATTCCTAGAAGTACTTGTCGACTGATATTCTTAGACTCATGCACAATATGTTTATTATTTATCTATATTATTAAAAAATATTTCATGTAGAATTGCTCTAACTTCTGATCTTGGTCGTGTTGTTAATAAAAATGATTATTTAACAATATTTGTCACTGGATGGATAGTAATTTTGTTATGCAAAAACGTATTCTAGCATTTTTGTATGATGAAGATTGTCGACACACTGAAAAATTTATTTCTGAATCTATTACTAAAGTTGCAAAATATTATGCTATTGAAAGAAAAGTTTTATGCATTGCTTTTGATAATGCATCTAACAATAAAACTGTTATTGACTTGTTAAAAGTTGATCTTTCTCCTCCGTTACTTGAAATATTTCATGTTAAGTGTGCTTGTCATACATATAATTTAATTGTAAGAGATGTTCTTGAATTTTTATTAGCTTTATATTGAAAAGGTCCGGCTTGCTGTTGGCTTTATTTAAGAAAATAATCGAAAATGTAGAGTGAGAGAATTTAAAGATAAATGTGAACAAAATAGACTTAGATCGATATTTATGCTTGAAGAATGTGATACTAGATGGAATGTTACTGATAATTATTTTAAAACTTGTCTTACTTATAAAGTTCCTCTTACAATGACTTTTAATCGATATCCTGGTTCTTTTCCTGAGTGTATGCTACATGATTCTGATTGGGCTGTAATTTCTGATCTGGTTAAATTTTTGCAAAAAAATTATATAGCTACGATTGAATTTTCTGGTGCTTATTATCCTACCATTTGTAATATTTTAGCTCATTTAACCGACATTTCTTGTTTGCTTAAAAAATATAAGAATAGAGAAGATTACAAAGAAGGTATTGATGCTATGATTGCTAAATTTAAAAAATATTTTTATCCGCTTCTCCTAATTTACTTGGTTGGTGCTATAATAAATCCATGAATGAAATATAATACTATGTTCGAATTTAGTTATATTATTTATAATGCTTTAGAGATAGAGCCTGGAGAAGAACCTTCTTTGTTTACGGCTATGAGTGATGCGAACAATTACATGAAAACGTTATATACCATTATATTGATTTACTTGATGTAGTCGTACCGGCAAATATCACTCCAACTGTCGCTTCTCAAGCTTTCGAGGAGCCAAAATCTTTTAAAAGGCAGGCACATAGTAGTCATCTTAATTATTCTTTTGATTTAAATATTTGGGACAGGGTGCAACCTTCAACACAGAACACTTTCTCAGGAAAAGATTAACTATTATCGTCGAGCAAGGATGTAACGCCCCGAAAATGGGTCCCGGAGCATCGCACGGTGCTTGAGGCTACGAGTAGTCCCAAGCTAACTCTTTGAGCCATTTTCATTAAATTCAACACAAATCAACGGGGTTTTCATAAATAACCCTCAAATATCAACAGAGTAATCATCATCCAAGAATAAAAGAATTTCAGAAAGATAACAAAATACGACTTATTAGTCAACTCCCAACATCTATACTAGTCTGACAAGCCTCTAAGAAATCAATAAAACCAGCGAGCCATTGAGACATGCCCCAACTGACTCATACTCAGTTATCAAATGTAAACAATTCTTTGAAACCAACATCAGGCATCACGTCCTCGGAACATGAGGAATCACCACAACAGAGGATGTAGAACAACGTGCCCGAAGAATCACTGTCGAACTTGGAACTGAGCACCTGAACCTACATTCCGAGAAAATGCAGCCCACATCCGAAGATGTGGGTCAGTACCATGGAAAGGAACCGAGTATATGGGGGTGTATGCAGTTGTATAAACATCATCATCATAAATATTTATAAGAAATATGCAGGATGTATGAAAGACTCACATAGCCCGAAGAAAATCATCATAATCATGAGAGGATGAAATAAGTGTAATAACACAGTCATCATATAATTTGTCAATCACTTTCAGTTCATCAAGAATATCAATTCTCATAATGTAAATATCATTTAAATCTTTCGAAAGAATAACTTTCACAATTTCATTTTCAAATCACTTCACCATTCACCATAGACACAAGGAAACACACACACACTGGGAGATCCTATAACCGACATAAACCATGTGAGCTACATGGAGTCCAACGTACAACCCACGTTGGGGAGAGCCGTCCTATCCTTGCCATCGGAGTAGGACTATCGATATCAAATCCACACAAACTAGTGATCACAATATAAATCAGCCTCAGGCTCACTCCTACGGGGGCACGTAGTTCTAGGGAAGTACGGTCGCTTTATACCTCCCACTCGGTGCTAAATATTTCTCCCAGACTTAGCTCAGATCATTTCAAAGACAATCCACAACAAAACAATTTCAGTAATATATAAATATACATCGAGAGCCATCATGCTTCCCATCTATCAAAATCAACCACGTTGTGGATTTCTTTCACACTCGAGTTCAAAACAACTCCATTAAGACCAAAAGGTCAAATCATTCAAAATATCTCAAATATTCAACATCAACGTGCTTATTACACACACTTTCTAAAAAAACACAATTTCCAATGGGGATTCACGACCTAAATATCAAAATCATGATAAATATCGTTCAAGATTCATGCTTTATATCACCACACATGTAAATTCATCTTTCAAAATCATACATAAACATCAAGATTTCATAATAATCATCATAAGATATGGGTTCATGCTTCAAATTCATAAAAATCAAATAAAAATCGTGCCTTTGTAAAGAAAATTACTTTTGGGCACAAGAACGAAAGAGAGTTCTTGTTGAAAAATCCCACATACCTTGAATGATGAACTTTAGATCGATACTAATTTTTGAGATGTTAATCGTGCCTTTGAATGATGGTTCTTGGAGTTCTTGAACTAGGAACTTGGAATCTTGAATAAATTTGCAGAATTAATGGTGAACTTTGGAGGTTCTTGAAGTTGGATGTAGGAGCTTAGGATTTTCTTTTTGAGGGAATTTGATGAAATATAACATATAATGCTTCTAATAGGCTTTAATATAGGGTTTGGACGGATTTTGGGTGAGGGAGAATGACCAAAACGCCCCTAAAAATCAAATAATTCTCGAATCTGTCCTTTGGTGGACTGTTTTGATAGTCTGAAGTAGATCAACCATAACGTTTTACTCTGATATCCAAATTGGATGAAACTAATTTCATTAGAAAGAGAACTCTCATATCTTTCTGTTGATATATAATATCTCACCCAGATCATTGTGTACGAGGAGTTATGATCATTTGAAGTTGACCCAAAAATTCACTTTTGATATGCTGAAGTAGATCGACCATAACTTTTTGCTCCGATAGAAAAATTGGATGAAACCAATTTCATCGAAAATAGAACTCGCAGATATTTCCGTTGATATATAGTAGATCACCCAGATCATTATGTGCAAGGAGTTATGATCGTTTAAATTTGGAGCATAAATACGCCAGGCCTCAGTACTTTTTCCTGCACGTTTTACTGTTCACTACTATTCACGGTTCGATCAAAATGTTCATAACTCGTCGCTCGTGTGTACGTTTTGGATGATCCACATATCTTTGGAAATATTATTCGATACTCTACGCAATGGTGGGTCATAATCTAAAACATTCCGCACGTAAACTTTATAAATTCATTCTAGAAGATAGAACCCAACACATTTACGCATAAAATTTCAACGAAAAATTTCCCGGGGTATTACATCATCCCCCCTTGGAAATAGTCATCCTCGAATGACGCTAGACATGCTAAGATTAGATAGGGAATAAAGCATACAGCTGAAACCATTCGTTAGACTCATCACCACATCGTTTCTCACTCCGAATGCAACATGGAATGCATCAATTCAAGAAACTACAGCTGAACTCATAATAATTGACAGCTGAACTGTTGCAACTTTTATCAAAAGTGCATGATTTAGGAAAGAACGGTACCTTCGGCTTGATCGGAGTTCGTGGAAAATAGGTGCGGGTACTTGGATCGCATATCCGCCTCAGTTTCCCAAGTTGCACCCTCAATAGGTTGGTTTCGCCACAATACCTCGACCAAGGGAACTTCTTTGTTCCTTAGTCTTCGGACACTGAAATTAAGAATCTCATCAAAAGAAAGATTTTCTTGAATGTCAGCACTCATAGAGGATTCTACTACCACAACATCGCTAATATGCTTTCTAAGCATGGAGACATGGAATATTGGATGAACAGAGGACAACTCGGAAGGCAACTCGACCTCATAAGCTACCTTACCAACACGACTAAGAATTTTGTAAGGACCAACATAACGGGGACTAAGCTTCCCCTTCTTTCCGAATCTCTTCACCCCCCTCATGGGTGAAATTTTCAGATAAACTAGGTCACCAACTTCAAACTCAAGGTCTCTCCTTCTAACATCCGCATATGACTTCTGACGACTCTGTGCAGTTTTCAACCTTTCTCTAATCAACTTAACTTTTTCCATAGCCTCAAATACCGAATCAGGACCACTCACAGCCGCTTCACCCACCTCGAACCAACCTATGGGTGATCTACAGTTTCTCCCATATAAGGCTTCAAACGGAGCCATGCCAATACTAGAGTGGAAACTGTTATTGTAAGAAAACTCTATCAACGATAAGTGATCATCCCAACTTCCCTTAAAGTCAAGTGCACAAGCTCTCAACATATCCTCTAAAGTCTGGATGGTCCGCTCAACCTGACCATCGGTCTGCGGATGAAAATCAGAACTCAAAAGCACTTGGGTACCAAGACCCTTCTGAAAAGCTTTCCAAAATTGCGAAGTGAACTGAGTACCCCTATCCGAAATGATAGACAAGGGAACTCCATGCAGTCTGACTAGCTCTCGGATATACAATCTAGCGTAATCCTCAGCAGTATATGAAGTATGAACAGGCAAGAAATGAGCAGACTTAGTCAATCTATCAACCACAACCCAAATGGAATCATGATGGTGTTGGGAAGGAGGTAAACCAATCACGAAGTCCATATTTATCTCTTCCCACTTCCAGGTGGGAACACTAAACTCTTGCATCATACCACCAGGTCTTTGGTGTTCAACCTTAACCTGTTGGCATGTTGCACACTTAGCTACAAACGCTGCTATATCTTTCTTCATGCCACTACACCAATAGATTTCCCGCAAGTCTCGGTACATCTTGGTGGCACCAGGATGAATAGAATATCGCGCCCCGTGCACTTCAGCCATAATCCTCTTTCTCAGATCATTAACATTCGGGACATACAATCTACCCTGCAATCTCAACACACCATCTCCCCCTTGGGAGAAAACCTCTACTTTTTGGTCCTTGACTGACTCCTTCAGTCTGACCAAACTAGCATCTAAGTATTGCTTTTCCTTCACTTCCGAAACCAAGGAGGATTCGGAACTACTCTGAACCCCTATACTACCTTCAGCAGAGTCAAACAACCTAACCCCCAATCTAGCCAAACGATGTACATCACGAGCCAACTCTTTCTTACCTTCTACCACATGCGAAATACTACCCATGGACACTCTACTTAGGGCATCCGCCACAACATTGGACTCGCTCGGATGGTACAACACACTCATATCATAGTCCTTCAACAATTCTAACCATCGTCTCTGCCTAACATTCAATTCTCTCTGGGTAAACACATACGACAGACTCTTATGATCAGTGAAAACATCAACATGGACACCATACAAATAGTGTCTCCAGATTTTCAAAGCAAACACAACAACAACCAACTCAAGGTCATGGGTGGGGTAATTTTTCTCATGGGGTTTCAACTGTCTAGAAGCATAAGCTATCACCTTACCCTTCTGCATCAATATGCAACCCAACCCAACTCTCGACGTATCACAGTACACCACAAAACCATCAACACCATCAGGCAAAGTCAAAACAGGGGCTGAAGTGAGTCGAGTCTTCAACTTCTGAAAACTCTTCTCACAAGATTCGGACCACAAGAACTTCACTTTCTTTTGGGTCAACCGAGTCATAGGAGACGCTATAGAGGAGAAACCCTCAACAAAACAACGGTAATAGCCAGCTAAACCCAAGAAACTTCGGATATTAGTCGGAGAAATAGGTCTAGGACAATTTCTAACAACTTCGGTCTTTTGGGGATCAACTCTAATACCCTCGGAAGAAATGATATGACCCAGAAAAGCAACTGACCTTAGCCAAAACTCACACTTACTGAACTTGGCAAACAACTTGTGATCTCTAAGGGTTTGCAAGACAGTTCAGAGATGATCAGAATTTTAATCCTCACTACGGGAGTACACCAATATATCATCGATGAACACTATGACAAACATATCCAGATATGGTCTGAACACTCGATTCATGAGGTCCATGAAAGCTGCTGGGGCATTAGTTAACCCGAAAGACATAACAAGAAACTCAAAATGGCCATAACGAGTTCGGAAAGCGGTTTTCGGGATGTCACACTCCCTAACTTTGAGCTGATAATAGCTGGAACGAAGGTCTATCTTTGAGAAATAACTTGCACCTTGCAATTGGTCAAACAAATCATCTATTCTCGGAAGGGGGTACTTATTTTTGACGGTGACTTTATTCAGTTGGTGGTAATCAATGCACATACGCAAAGAGCCATCTTTCTTTCTCACAAACAACACAGGAGCACCCCAAGGAGAAACACTGGGACTTATGAAAACCTTATCTAGTAGATCTTTGAGTTTGTGTTTCAACTCCTTAAGTTCTGCAGGGTCCACACAGTAAGGAGGAATAGAAATGGGCTGAGTATCGGGAAGAATATCAATCCCAAACTCTATCTCTCTATCAGGAGGTATCCCTGGGAGATCATCTGGAAAGACATCAGAAAACTCATTGACGACGTTAACAGACTGAAGAGTTGGAGTCTCAGACTTAGTGTCTTTGACTCTAACCAAATGGTAAATACACCCCTTGGAAATAAGCTTTCTAGCTTTGAGGTAAGAGATAAAATGGCTCTTGGGTGACACAGAATTCCCAGACCACTCAAACACGGATGCACCCGAAAACTGAAACTTGACCATTCGGGTCCGACAATCAATAGAGGCATAAGAAGAATACAACCAGTCCATACCCAGAATCACATCAAATTCTACCATGTCTAACTCAATCAGATCAGCCAACAAGACTCTATGAAGACCGGTAACAAGACACTTTTTATACACTTTCTGGGCAACAATCGAATCACCCACTGGGGTAGAAACTAGGATAGGCTCAGGAATAATCTTAAGACTCATTTCAAAATTCACAGCAACCAAAGGTGTAACATATGAGAAACTGGATCCAGGATCCAACAAAGCATACACATCAAACTGAAATATTCGAAGCATACCAGTAACAACATCGGGAAAGTACTCCTGTTCCTGGCGGGATGGTAAAGCATAGAATCTATTCTGGCGCTGCCCGCCAGCATTGCTAGAAGAGGCGCCCTGAGCTGGGGCTGGGCGAGTCGCTGGAACTGGAGCACTAACAGTCTGAGTCTGGGTCTGAGAGCGATAGTCACGACGCCCTTGTCCATTCTGTGGACAATCTCTAACTCTGTGACCCATGTCACCACACCGGAAAGAACCCCTTTTCTCACCCCAACACTCACCCGAATGAGTACTACCACACTTAGGACACAGGGGATGATTTGGCTTACTGCCAACACTGTACTGGGACCTGGATGCATATGACCTGCTACATTGCTCCTGCCTACCTCTAGGCATGGGAGCACTAGCAGATGACAGTGCTGGCATAGACGAACGATCCTGATACTGAGGGCGACTCCCTCCCTACGATCTAGTCTGACCCTGTCCATGCTGCTCGGACCTAGCTCTCTTATTCCCTCTTATTCTATCTCTCACCTTAATCTTGTCTTCCTCAATCTATTGGGCATGAGTCATCAGCCTAGAAAGATTTATCTCACTATTCAGCATAGCAGACCTACACTCCTTAACCACATAACTAGACACTCCAGTCACAAACTTACTCATACTAGCCCGATTATCAGCCACTAAGTCAGGAGCATACTTGGCCAACTGATTGAACTTTAGACAATACTCTCTAACAGTCATAGAGCCCTGTCGCAGGTTCATAAACTCTTCCACCTTCGCCTCCCTCATCTCCAAAGGGGAAATCTTATCCAGGAATGCATCCTGGAACTCTTGCCAAGTTGTAGGGACAACTCCCTCACCTCTACCTTTCCTCCAAGCAACAACCCAGTCATAAGCAAGGTCTTTCAACCTATACGCAGCCAACTCCACACTATGTTCCTCAGATACATGCATCACCTGAGTAATCTTCCACACCTCCTCTAAAAACAACCGTGTATCCTCATCAGACTTGGACCCATATAATTCCGACGGATTCATCCGCATGAAGTCACAGATCCCGGTAGCAGCTGAATTACCTCCCTGCTGTTGTGTAGCCGGGGCCGGGTTGACCTGAAAATTTGCAGTAACAGCTTGGGCCAGCGCCTGAAAGGCTGCCCGAAATTCAGCATGAGACACGTTTTCATTCAATGGGTCAGCGGGTTGAGGTTGCTGACCATCATTATTTCTTCTCGCTCGATGTGGAGGCATATTTCTGAAAGAGAAGAGCAAGAATCAATAGCAGAGAGAGACACTTTAAGCACGATAGACTTCTAAAAGAAAGAATCATATTTTTTCCTAAAATATCTTGTAGCCTCTTTCTCATAGATATGGCGTGCTACACACCGATGATCAAGACTCTACTTAATGCGGCTTGTCAGACTACCTAAGACACCTTAAAACCTTAGGCTATGATACCAAGTTTGTAACGCCCCAAAAATGGGTCCCGGAGCGTCACACGGTGCTTGAGGCTACGAGTATCCCCAAGCTAACCCTTTGAGCCATTTTCATTTAGTTCAACACAAATCAACGGGGTTTTCATAAATAACCCTCAAATATCAACAGAGTAATCATCATCCAAGAATAAAAGAATTTCAGAAAGATAACAAAATACGACTTATTAGTCAACTCCCAACATCTATACTAGTCTGACAAGACTCTAAGAAAATCAATAAAACCAGCAAGCCATTGAGACATGCCCCAACTGACTCATAATCAGTTATCAAATGTAAACAATTTCGTGAAACCAATATCAGACATCACGTCCTCGGAACATGAGGACTCACCACAACAGAGGATGTAGAACAGCGTGCCCGAAGAATCACTGTCAAACCTGGAACTGAACACCTGAACCTATATTTAGAGAAAATGCAGCCCACATCCGAAGATGTGGGTCAGTACCATGGAAAGGAACCGAGTATATGGGGGTGTATGCAGTTGTATAAACATCATCATCATAAATATTTATAAGAAATATGCAGGATGTATGAAAGAATCACATAGCCCGAAGAAAATCATCATAATCATGAGAGGATGAAATAAGTATAATAACACATGTGAGTCATCATATAATTTGTCAATCACTTTCAGTTCATCAAGAATATCAATTCTCATAATGTAAATATCATTTAAATCTTTCGAAAGAATAACTTTCACAATTTCACTTTCAAATCACTTCACCATTCACCATAGACACAAGGAAACACACACACACTGGGAGATCCTATAACCGACATAAACCATGTGAGCTACATGGAGTCCAACGTACAATCCACGTTGGGGAGAGCCATCCTATCCTTGTCATCGGAGTAGGACTATCGATATCAAATCCACACAAACTAGTGATCACTATATAAATCAGCCTCAGGCTCACTTCTGCGGGGGCATGTAGTTATAGGAAAGTAAGGTCGCTTTATACCTCCCACTCGGTGCTAAAGATTTCTCCCAGACTTAGCTCAGATCATTTCAAATACAATCCACAACAAAACAATTTCAGTAATATATAAATATACATCGGGAGCCAGCATGCTTCCCATCTATCAAAATCAACCACGTTGTGGATTTCTTTCACACTCGAGTTCAAAACAACTCCATTAAGACCAAAAGGTCAAATCATTCAAAATATCTCAAATATTCAACATCAACGTGCTTATAACACATACTTTCGAAAAAAAAATACAATTTCCAATGGGAATTCACGACCCAAATATCAAAATCATGATAAATATCGTTCAAGATTCATGCTTTATATCACCACACATGTAAAATCATCTTTCAAAGTCATAAACATCAAGATTTCATAATAATCATCATAAGATATGGGTTCATGCTTCAAATTCATAAAAATCAAATAAAAATCATGCCTTTGTAAAGAAAATTACTTTTGGGCACAAGAACGAAAGAGAGTTCTTGTTGAAAAATCCCACATACCTTGAATGATGAACTTTAGATCGATACTCGTTTTTGAGATGTTAATCGTGCCTTTGAATGATGGTTCTTGGAGTTCTTGAACTAGGAACATGGAATCTTGAATAAATTTACAGAATTAATGGTGAACTTTGGAGGTTCTTGAAGTTGGATGTAGGAGCTTAGGGTATTCTTTTTGAGGGAATTTGATAAAATATAACATATAATGCTTCTAATAGGCTTCAATATAGGGTTTGGACGGATTTTGGGTGAGGGAGAATGACCAAAACGCCCCTAAAAATCAAATAATTCTCGATTCTGTCCTTTGGTGGACTGTTTTGATAGTCTGAAGTAGATCAATCATAACGTTTTACTCCGATGTCCAAATTGGATGAAACTAATTTCATTAGAAAGATGACTCTCATATATTTCCGTTGACATATAGTATATGACCCAGATCATTGTGTACGAGGAGTTATGATCGTTTGAAGTTGACCCAAAAATTCACTTTTGATAGGCTGAAGTAGATAGATCATAATTTTTTTCTCCGACAGACAAATTGGATGAAACCAATTTCATCGGAAAGAGGACTCGCAGAGATTTCCGTTGATATATACTAGATCACCCAGATCATTATGTGCAAGGAGTTATGATCGTTTAAATTTGGAGCAAAAATACGCCAGGCCTCAGTTTTTTTTCCTGCACGTTTTACTGTTCACTACTATTCACGGTTCGATTGGAATGTTCATAACTCGTCGCTCGGGTGTCCGTTTTGGATGATCCACATATCGTTGGAAATCTTATTAGATACTCTACGCAATGGTGGGTCATAATCTAAGACATTCTGCACTGAAAATTTATTATTCATTCTAGAAGATCGAACCCAACTTTCTCGGGGTATTATAAAGGATCAGCGCGTTGAATTGGTGGAAGAATAATGAAATGCAATATTCTGTGCTTTCAAGATTAGCTAGAATATTGAATGTTCCAATGTCCATCGTTGCATCGGAGAACGCTTTTAGTCAGGGATGACAACAACTTGGAGACAACCGATACTCATTGGGAATCAATGCTATGAATATTCTAGTTTTCCTTAGAGATTGGATTAGAGAGGAATGAAAAAATGAAGGAATGGAAGAGGAGCTGATAGACAAACAAATTCTTGAAGAAATTATGACTTCAAGGGAGAACTCAACACAATCAAGTCCAATGCATGATTTTGCCCCCATTGATTTTGACTTTCCTATGACAATTCTCGTTAATATTAACATGTATGAGTTGAAAAAAATGATGCAAAATTTGTAGATTTCTCAGTGTAACTTATAAGTTTTGGATTATTTTGCAATCAATAAAATAAACTCATTCACTCACTTATTTTTTTCATGTAAATTGAATGTCTAGTTTGAATTAAATACTATCTATATTACTGTGAAACTTTACACAAAGTCATAGACATAACAAACATATATACATATAATGAAAAAATAAAAATACTATTAGCAAATATTACTTAGACAACTAGTATTGACATATAAAAATACTATAAGTTTAGCTTTTAAGTGGTGTATGTAAATTTTTGAATATATGTTGAAAACTTCAAGTATTATAATGTTAAGTAGTATACACTGTAATCTTGTATGTATATATGTGTATATTTTTTCTATAGACCAAAGTAGTATTTATTTAATGTATACATGTGTATATGTTTTCTAAAGTAGTATATATATAATGTATACATGTTTATATATTTTCTAAAGTAGTATATATATAATGTATATATATTGTATGTATATTATTTCAAGAAGTATTTTAAGTAGTATATATATTATATTGTACATATATAGGTGTATATATTTTCTATAGACTAAAGTAGTATATATTTATTGTATACATGTGTATATGTTTTCTAAAGTAGTATATAAATAATGTAAATATGTTGTATGTATATTGTTTCAAGTAGTATTATAAGTAGTATACATTGTAATCTTGTATGTATATATGTGTATATATTTTCTATAGACTAAAGTAGTATATATTTAATGTATACATGTGCATATGTTTTCTAAAGTAGTTTATATATAATGTATATATGTTGTATGTATATTATTTCAAGTATTATTTTAAGTAGTATATATATATATATATATATATATATATTATATTGTACGTATATATGTGTGTATATTTTTTATAAACTAAAGTAGTATATATTTATTGTATACATGCATATATGTTTTCTAAAGTAGTATATATATAATGTATATAACTATATTGTAATACTCTGTAATACTCTTAGCTCGTTTCAGCTCTTAGAGCATACTTAAGGCTTCCAAAGTTTTAAAATTTCACTAAGTGTTGTGGACTTAGTCATTTTCAAGACCCCTAATCTTTGTAAATTTTTAGTTTGGCCTTTCCTACCTCAAAGTGTTGACTTTTAAGTTGAATCATGTTTAGTAAGGTCAAAGGTATGTCTCAGAAAATTTTTGGGACTTTTAGATGAGGTTTGGGGCGTGTTTGGATGTCCAAAACAGTAGGGTATCGCGATAGCCCCACGATGCGATGGGTGCTTGACCCAAGATGGGGGTCGCGGCGCGTTGGATGCTTGACCCAAGCAAGGGTTGCGGCACGTTGGCTGCTTGACCCAAGCAGGGGTTGCGGTGCGCCAATGTGTTTTTTCCAAGTTTTTTGCTTTAGTTAAATTTAAGGGTATTGGGGTCATTTTCCTTCACCCAATTCATCCATAACACGAATTTAGGGACCTTAAGGAGCATAATTTTCCCTTTTCCTCATAAATCCTCTCAAGAAAAGCCCTCTTTTTCCCCAAGAACAAACCCTAACACTTTCCCAAGAAATCAAGAAAATCCAAGCGTCAAGTTCAAGAAAACCTCAAGAATCTTCACGAAATCATCTAGTGAGGTATGTGTGATGTTCATCCATAGGCCCTTTCACCCATGGAGTCCAAGAACCCTTTTTGGTTTTAAATTATGAGTTTTCATGTTTTAGTTGGAATATCTCCAAGAATCTCTTGTTAATTCAATTACAAGTTATGTTTATAAGTGTTTTCAAGTGGAATGAGCCATTTTACATGTTGTGAATGTTGCAATATTCACGTTAAATCCCTAATTTATGATTTTAGTCTTGTAATCATGTTATTCTCGCATGCTTTATCCATTTCCATGTTTAAGTTCATGACTCTCATATGTTTGATGAAATGCCTAAGTGTTGAGTTTTGAACAATGATCTCCTACTGTGGTTTTAAAACTTTTTATATAGCATTATTGTTATGATCATTTAGTGTGGTAGGTTATGAGCACCCAATACCTAGTTGTCTTACATGAATTCATCATCTCAGAATAATTTGAATTAAACCATGAGTATTATCATTCATTCAGTTGTTATGATCAAATCAGGATGAGCATTGTCAGTTGTATGCACAGTTAAATTTAATTCAGTTCAGTTCAGTATCAGTGTTATTCAGTTAGGATTAACTCTTAGCACCGAGTGAACGTAGGGATGACGTCTCCCCCGTCAGTTAGGCATGAGGCGTTAGTAACAGACCCTAAGTTCCAGACCTACGGCGTCACTGTAGATTTTGAGGGGTCCCCCTTCAGTTAGGCATGACACCCTCGTCATTCGGGACATCAGCCTTGTGGATTCACATCGTCATCCAGTGCTTGTACCCCTGGAAAGGTACCTACACCCTTCCAACTGGGGTTACTGTAACACCCCGAAAATAGGTTTCGAGACGTCACACGGTGCTTAGGGTCACAAGTGATCCCAAGCTAACCCTTCTACTGGCATACTTACAAGCAACTGAATAAAATATATAAATCTGAACAAAATCAGCAAAAACATAAAACTTCTCTGAACTTGATCAATACAAATCTGAATTTACAAAATTACAACTCTACTTTTAACAACAAAACTGAAATTAAATACATTAACACCACTGACTGTCTATGAAGCCTCTACTAGTACTGACTATATGTAGCCGAGTCATGACTTCCAACTATCCCAACTCAATACGACTGAATAAATAAAATACAACACTTCTCAAGCTGTATAACTGACTCGAGCCCTTGAATCAAAAGGACTCATCACCTGCTGACTGGAAGCTGCGGACTGACTGAATATGCTATATGCACTACAATTTGTACCTACATTATGATACAATGTAGCACATAGATAAACATGTGGATCAGTACTTTTAGGATGTACTGAGTATATGGAGGTGTATGCAATAGTTAAATAATATCATCAATCTTTATAGAAATCATGCATGCTGATATAAATGACTCACATAGCTTGAGCAAAAACTGAAATCTAAATCTCATAAATCATGAATAAGGAATCATGTAGTATAAATCTCGTGAGTCATTACACCTTATTCTAAAATTTGTATCCTCTTCTTGTTCTCAAATCTTGTCAACTGGATGAAATCTTAAAATAATAACTTTCAGAACATACACTTTAATCTTATGAAAATAAGGTACTTCTTTTGAAACATAAGAATTATAGCACTTTAGGAAAATTAGGACTTGAGACTCAAAGACTTGGGAACTTTAAGATTGTAACACTTTTAGAGACTTTGGGACTTAAAACTTTGGAAATCTTAAAATATTAACTTTCAAAATATATACTAAGACTTTAAATCTATAAACTATTTAAAGAGTAGGAATTTTCTTTGGGAGGTTCTTCTGACCAACATAAACCATGTGAGCTAACTGGAGTTCAACGTCTTGCCTACGTTGGGGAGAGTTGTTCTACCCTTGTCATCGGAATAGAACCTTAACTTTAGTGATCACTATCTCGGCCTCGGGCCCATAAATCTCAATCCTACGGTGGCACGTAGTTCTGGGGCATGAGACCTTGGAATCATACCCAACTCGGTGCTAAATACTACTCCCATACTTGGGCTCAGAACTTTTAAAAAATCCACCTTAAAATAGCATAGGAGTTTATAATAAAAATCAATTACGCTTCTCTTTGCTATAATCATGAACTATATGAATAATGTGGATTCCTTATCTTAGCTTAGGATCAAAAGATCAAATCTTGCTTATCAAAGCATGCTAAAAATATAAGCTTCTTGAAATGTCAAAACTCAATCTTAGGGATTAAAGCTCATGCTTCAAACTCATGTCAAAACATCTCAAAATTCATGCTTGATAACATAAACATTCGTAAATCATATTGAAATCTGGAAATTTCAGCAATGCTCATGAAAATATAAACAAACTCATGAAATTTATCTTCAACAACTCTCAAAAACTCAAAATCTTGTAAATAGTGATAATGGGTATGAACCCCAATTTAGAACTCATATATAAACATTCAAAATCATAGAAAAACATCCAACTCAATATGCTTCTTGAAAATACTTCAACACCATCAAAATAATAAGATCAAGAATCTCAATATCATACTTAAACTTACTTTTGAAAATCTGAAAAATTGTGTTACGCGCATAAATACATGAAAATAGTCATGCAATTCAATATTCAATCACTTGTAAACTCATAATCTTCAAACAATATAAATTGGGTATAAACCTTAACTTCAATTTCATGGGAAATCACATAAAATTCAGTAATTTATAAGTTAAAATAAGTTTTGGGCACAAGGATGAAATGATTGTCCTTGTTCAAAACCCACATACCTTATTGACTTGATTTGATGAAGAAAGCTTGAATCTTGGAGCTTGGATGATGAACTTGAATGTAAAAGTTTGAACTTTGAATACTTTGGAGATGATTTTGATATCATTCTTGAAGTTCTTGGATTAGAAACCCTAAATTCTTGATCTTTTTGTTGAAGAGAAGAAGATGGAATTGATGATTCTTGAGGGAATTGATTAGGGTTGTTCTTGAGGGAAAAATTGAAGAATGGGGGAAAATAATGTCCCATTTGAAGCCTTAGATCGTGTTTTTACGACCTGGGTTGAGGTGGAAAAAGACCCCATTGCCCCTTATTACTTTAAAGTAGAAATTCGTAACCCGCATCCCGATTTTGCCCTTTAGCGCGATGCGCTACCTTCGCGGCGGCTCACTTCCTCACACTAAAATGGCTATATCTTTTTTCTCGGATATTGGGTTTTTGTGAAATTGGTATCGTTGGAAAGATAATTCAATTATCTATAATTTGGTAGGTCTTGGGATGGAAAATTCTATGTATGTAAAAAGTTATACACGTTTAAAGTAAACCCTTGTAGGATTGAATGTCAAATTTTAGACGAATCTAATGTTCTTAGCTCCACTTGGCTCTAAGTGACTTCTATGAACATTATTCACCTAATAAGGACTTCACATACTTAGAATTAAAGTCATGACACAAGAATTCAAATTATGGATCAAGAGTACGACAATTACACCTTCACCACGACGCGGTGAAATCACGTTAAGTTACTGAAAAAGGACGAGTGCGAATTTGCACGCTGGCGCAATGCGGTGCTATCGCATTGCGCCACTGGAAATTGACAATTGGAAATTTGGAACTCTCCGCGACGCGCCAATATCGCGGAGGTCCATTGAAATGTGATTGTCTTTTTGGCATCCACCACGACGCGGTGCGTGCCCAGGTGAAACACTGCATTTTAATTTATGGATCAAAGACATGGAAAATATGCCTTCACCGCGACGCGGTGATCCTTCCATCGCTATACTCATCACGATGCGGTGCAATCGCGGTGAGTTACTGAAAATTGACAATTGCCTTTTAACACTCCACCGCGACGCGATGAACCTATTGGCACTATTCTCACCGCGACGTGATGGAATCGCGATGAGCTACTGGAAGTTGACAATTATGAATTCACCCTTCACCGCGACGCGATGGTTGCTTGAATGGCACACTGTCAATACTAAAATGCCATAACTTCTCAATCGCATATCGGATTTGGGCGAATTTGATATTGATGGGCAGCTTCTTCAATTTTCCACATAATGGAAGGTCTAAATCTAGAAAATTTCACATGTAACAAAAGATATTCATTTTTGAAGCAACCCTTTGACATTCTAGGAGCGAAATTATGCTAGGAAAAGTATGGGGTATTACAGTTACAGTTTAGACCCCAATAGAAGATTTGGAGCATGTCGGTTATAGCTAGCTCCCACAGTCTCAGTACAGTGTTCAATGTATTCTCAGTTGAGGTTTGCTTGACCAATGTAAACACCTATTTTTTTACCAAACCTAACATTTTTATATCATTTTAGTGTTCAATTTATTTTTATATTTTTTAGGTCTACATTAGATATTTTAAGTTTATCTTTTTTACAAGGTTTGTTAAAGTTTTGAAAACAACAAAAATAGAGTTACATTTTAATTAGCTTTTATTTTATCATTACTTATTTATTTATTTTAAAAAATAATAAAAATTATATTTGTCTTGTTCTTTTAACTTTTAATAAAGAATCTAGTGATATTAATATTTCTTAATCATATTTCTAAGACTATCTATTTAACTTATTTATATTTTTATTAATTTTGAAAAGATTTTATCATTTTTATTTTTATTTAAAATATTGAAAAAAATATAAAAATTTTTTTAAAAAAAAACTTAAAAACTACCCTACTTCCCATTACCCCCACTTTCCCCATACTCCCACTAAACTTCCCCATTACCTCCACTACACGACACCACCCATTTCCACTCAACTTCCCATTACATAACCCATACACACCACACAACATTATACAATATATAAGACACAAACAATACACACAAGAGGTGGACGAACAAAGAGAACCAAAAAAGAAAACAGACAGAGAGGGGAAGAGAGGAAGAAGGAAAAAGAGGAGAGGGAGGATTAGGGAAACAAAGAAGGATATCTGCACAAAAAGAAAAAGGGAGAGGAAGAAAAAATAAGACAATTAGAGAAGACAACACAAAAGAAAAACAAGAAAAAAACAAAGCAAAAACCAAGAAGAAAACTAAACAAAAGGCAGAAACACTGAAAAGAGAAAGAAACCAGAAGAAAAATAGAGAGGAAAACGCATAAAGAGAGGAAAGATTTAAAGGAAAAAAGAGAGGAAAAGAAGTAGCGGATTGAATTCGTGAGGATTCCCGTTAGAGTTTTTGGACGTCGTTCATACTTTCTTTAATCAGTTCATCTTCCAGGTTCTTATCCATTTGTACCATTTTATATATTTTGTTGTTGATTAAAGAATGAATAAAGTTATTCTCATGTCTTGTTATGTTATTTATTATGTGTACTTTATTATTTATATGTAGTTCATGTCTACGTCTTTATTCATAACTCGTGTGTTATTTTTCTGAAATAATGTTAATTAAACTAGTTTTAAATTTTAAATGAGATAGTTATTAAAGTTAATAACGTTGAAAGATTGAAAACGTTACGTAGAAAGTATTTATGATATATCCTAGCTAATATGTGACCCATGCATGCATGACCTTGATATCTAAACCTACTGTAAATTAAGAGATTCTCAAATCATCAAGCCGACACAATACATGAGTAATGTTGCCTTTAATTTGTGGTATTTTATGTTCTCTGTAATCTGTGGCCATAAATAGTGATAGCAATAATAGGCCCATGTATTATATATGTAAATGATAAATAAGTTTTAAAAAGTTATAGTTGTTTCAAAAGTAGTAAAAGAAAAATAATAAATAGTTGTTTCATTCATTTAAAAGAAATGGCGTGATTACAAAATTTTATTTTCTATATGTTAATTTCGTTGTAATAAATTGGTTAAATGCAATATGTGATCTTTTAATTTTTGGGTTAACTTCGTAATGGTAGTTTCAGTAAATGTGACTCTATTAATTAACTGTGTTGCGAATTACATTAATGTGGTTTTCAAGTAATGTTTGTTTAAGTTTTAATAATTTGTGTGCAAGAGTAAGACTAATCCTTTATGTTTAAAAGATTATATATATATATATATATATATATAGTCATAATTGAAAAGAAAGAGAAAAAAAAAACCTATTGTAAATTGTAAGGTAGTGAACTTGTAAAATAATAAGTTAGGTTCTTATCCTCTAAATAATTAAGATTTAATATACAAGGAAAATTAACGATGAAGTTGGAAAGCCCTGCTACCGACTATTCGTTATAATAAAAAATTAACATACCATTTGAAGTCGTTTGAACTAGGTTGAGTAGATTCTAAACCTGTTAGGTGCTTATCTAGACTTGAAAAATGGGAGCGATCCATAAATGCCTCAAAGGCGTAAGAAATATATCAAAACTCGTGGTGAGGCAGGAAAATAGTGCTACCTGCAAGCCACACATTAATATAACAAGACAATATATCAAATAATTTAAAATAAATTAAAAGCAGGATGTAAGTAACTTTTAGGCTAACAAATATTTTATATATCTAAAAGATTAATTTAAGCCAGACGTAAGTCATTAAAGCGACCGTGCTAGAACCACGGGACTCGAGGGGTGCCTCAAACCTTCCCCTCGGTCAACAGAATTTCTTATCCGGATTTCTAGTTCGCTGTCCAATAAAACAAAGAGTCATTTCCTTTTGATTGAGAATTCAATAAGGTGACTTGGAACACCCAAACTCAATTTCAAGTGACGACTCTGTAAATAAAATAATCCCTATTCAAAACGTCACATTATTTGGAAAAACTCATTTTTCTCTAAAACCAATTTCCTAGCGGGGTTGGATGCGGTAAAAAATAGGGGTGTGACAACCAAGTGTACAGACTTTCAGTTATTCAGATATATAGTTTACAGTCTTTCAGATTTCAGACTTATTTCGGATTATAGATTTATGTTTGGTCTTGCATTCTCATATATCATTGTTTTCATGCATTCATATTCAGTTATTTTATGCTTTCTGTTAGTCATTAACTCTTATGCACAGTACCCCATGTATTTTTGACTGACCTCATACGTATACCAGTACGTTCAAAGTACTGACCGCATACTCTTTTTTACGTCATGATGTCTTATATCATAGGTTCGGACGCTTAATTTTTTGACCATACTTAGACAACCCAGTATTACAACAGTAGCAGCAGTGGTGAGTCCTCATCCTTCGAGGACATATTATCCCTTATTCAGCTATTTCAGTATTTTATTATGCTCAGTCAGTCGGAGTTAGTTGGGGCTTTGTGCCATCAACTCTTCAGTCAGTTTAGAGGCTTTTAGATGTTCAGATAGTCAGTTAGACAGTTAGTCAGTTTATCAGTCTTATCAGTTATTTTAAGTTGACAGCTAGTATTTCAGTATTTCCTTAGATGTTTCAGATTTGTGATTTACTTACATTTATAGTTTTCAGACTTGGTGTTACTTTATCAGTTTATCTTCCCCACAGATATTTTATTACTATATTATTCAGTGCTCACAGCATGTACCAGCTCATGGGTTAGCTTGTGGTCACTTGTGGTTGTAAGCATCGTTGCGCGACTAGGGGTACTCTCGGGTCGTGACATATATATGTTGTATGTATATTGTTTCAAGTAGTATTTTCAGTAGTATATATATATATATATATATATATTATATTGTACGTATATATGTGCATATATTTTCTAGAGACATTAAGATAGTATATATTTATTTTAGTATAAACAACAGAAATCGCACCTTTAATGAAAGTAATTAATTGCATCCCAACTTTAGTTTCTCTTTCCCAGATTTGAAAAAATACATATACATGTCTCTGTATCTTATATGTTAGTGCAATGTATGAGGTAACCATTTTGCCTAAAATTAAGGAGACAAAATCAGATAATGTAAACTGTTTTTCCTATAATTAAGAAAATCAAATCAATCACCATTATTTTCTAACTTAATTAATGGAATTCATTAATTTACAGATTTGGTGGATCCTTAAAATCAGTAACATTAATTCAAATTGAAAAAAGATTTGGTAATGTATAATATTATCATTTCTAATATATGAGGATAACACAATTAAGGTAAGTTATGCTATCATTTTTAATGTAGAATATTACCATTATAATGTATGAGGTTAAGTTAGTCAAATTAAGTTATTTTTTCATTCTAATGTATCAGGTTACAATTCTAATGTATAATGTAAAAAAGTTATTTCTCCATTCTAATGTATGAGGTTACAATTCTAATGAATAATGCAACTTATGTACATAGTTAACACATTCAAAGTAAGTGATATTAACATTCTAATGTATAATGTAGCCAATTTAATGTATTAGGTTAACACCGTTAAGATAAGTTTGTTATGTATGGGATTAACAGAGTCAAGATAAAATTATATTACCATACTAATGTATAATATAACCAATCTAATGAATAATGTAACCAATCAAAATAAACTACTAAAGAAAGTAATCGGAATCAATACTTGGTCCTCTAACAAAAACTCATTTAATTAGATTTCGATTTTTATATGGCATGTTATACTTGGCTCAAATAAAGTGTATGTGCATAAAATATATCTTAATTATATTATTCTTCATTCTCGAATTAGAGTTTTATTTTTTAAAGAAATATTTTTCTTTTGTTTTTCTAATGAGAAAGTACACACGTCAAAGCAAAAAATAATTTCATGAAGGGGTTCTGTAAATGAAAAAACAACTATAGATTGGAAAATCGATAATGCATTTAGAACTAAAAAATATAGAACTCTTATATTTTCCAGCTCTTAGTCTAATGTTTTAGACTGTCTCCTCCATGGAAAAAAATATATAGCAACATCACCTCAGTGTCAACTTCCATTTTGTCAAAGAAAAATAAAAAATAGCAACAAGACTTAGCAGTAACCTCGTTATAAAAAGAAAAACTCCTCACAGTCATCTATGACAACATCGACGAACAAGACTTAGAGAAGCGCAATAGTTCTTTAACACCAAATCATTTAGATCAAGTTCCGTAACCTCAAATGTGTAATACAATGACAGTAAAATAGTGTCATGGTGTAATACCGGTACTTTTCCTAGTTTGAAATTTTTTCCCAAGAATGTTAGAAGTTTTCTTTGAAAGATGAATCCACTTTTGTATACGTGGTATTTTTAAGATTTTCACTTTTTGTCATGTGGGAAATTCAATAAGCTTTCCATCGATACCAAATTCACCCAAATCCGACACCCGGGGGAAGAGTTAGAGCCTTTTTAGTGAGGCAGTGTATCACCTGAGCCTTCAGCGCGTCGCGGAGATAACTCAAATGGCAATTGTCAATTTCCAGTATTGCTCCGCGATAGTGGCGCGTCGCGCCAAACTTTCAGGTCGCAGACAAAGTGGCAACGCGATAGTTCCGCATCGCGCCACCGTGCAATTTTCCATTTGTCACTTTCTAGTGACTTGACGCGATAGTGGCGCGTCGCGCCAAGGATGAAAATCGAGAAATTTTCTCAGAAATTAAAGACGTTTCCTAGGGTTAAAAGGGTCAATTTCCCACCCTATATAAGCCTTATAACACGAGATTTGGCCATAATTCAACAACTTATACTCAATTACTCTCAAAAACTCTCAAGAACAAGCCCTAGAGTTTTCATAGAAGGTTCAATTCCAAGGGAATTCACCGTCAAATTTCAAGAATCACTCCGTCAATCTTCGTAGAATCACAAGCTAAGGTATGCATAGTGTTCATTCATGGACCCCTTTCGTCCATGAAGCCCAAGAATCCCTTTTCTAAGTTTAAGTTTATGGATTTCTTTATGAATTTCATGTTGGGGTTTGTTTTGTTTATGTAGAGAATGATCAATTGAATTCAAATTCATGTTGGGTGATCAATTTTCTGTGGAATTGATTTGTATAGATGTATATTCATGTATACCTAGGATTAAAACCCTTGGATGATGAAATCAAAGATGAATCATGATGTTTGTTTGATGTATAATGTTAGCTACATATGTTATGCCTACCACGTGTTTGATTAAATGCCTTTAAAAGGAAAAAGTGCCCCACTAGTATGATATCATGAAATCCCCATTTATGTACAAGTTTATGTATATCACATGTGTGATGAAGGGCTTCAAGGTATGAATTATGAATTGTGTTGTTGGTCATGTGATCATGTAAGTCATGCTATGTCAGTTTCTTTCCATCGAGTCCTGGGGGTACTTGTACCCGACAATTTAGCTGTGTGCCTAGAGCCAGTGTCAGCTTTCACAATACTCTCAAACAAGTCACAATCCATAGAACTCAGTCAGTCATGTGACTTAGGAAATCTAAGAAAATCTCAGTAATCTCAGTAGTTCAGTAATCTCAGTGATCTCAGTATTTCTAGCAAATCTCAGTAACTACAGTACTCTCAGTCAGTCCTCAAAACTCAGTATATTTCGTCAGTCAATGGAACTTAGTAAATTCATTTTAGCTCCGCTAAATAATACCATCAATATCAGTTCACTTCAGTAATTCAGTCCAGTTCAGTTCAGTTAATTAGTTTAGTGTCTTTCAGATGGGAGTAGGATTCAGCACCGAGCGAGCCTAGGGATTGGGACTCAGCCGCTAGATAGGACTGAGATCCCTAGAAGCAATCCCTAAGTTCCAGAACTATGTAGCCAGCGTGGGTACAAAATGTCACCCGATAGATAGGACTGACATAATCAGGGATCACCCGTTAGCACATTTAAATGTATAGGACTGATCCCAGGGGTCACCCGTTAGATTAGGACTGACTCCACAACAGTTGTCTTTACCAGTGGTGCGGTACTGATACCTTTCCAACTGGGGTTACAGGTTGGACCCCAGTTAGCTTAGTATGGGGCATGTCGGTTAGATTAATACATCCCATAGTTTCAGTTAAGAATCAGGACTGTCAGATAAAGTCAATTCAGCTCAGTAGTATAGATTTAGGACTGTCAGATACAGTCAATTCTTATCATTATAAATAGACCCCGGGATCACCCACTAGACAAGACTGATTGAGTATCATTAAATTTAGAGATCACCCGCTAGATAGGACTGATCTCAGATTCAGTAACTCAGATATAGTACGAAACTCAAATAGTTCTATTAGATTTAGGACTGTCAGATACAATCACTCATGTCATCAGTTATATCAGTTATCAGTATTCAGCTTCAGGACTGTCAGATACAGTCAACCAAACCAGTTCTTCATAATCAGAACTGTCAGACACAGTGATTCTTGTTTCAGTAGCATAGTATCAATCCCTCAGTATTCAGTAATATAGTATCAGTCTATCTGAATCAATGCTCATCATTGATTCAGATGTCAATATCAGTGGATTCAGTAGTCAGAGCTCAGTATTCAGTCTTATCATGATCTCAGTTACAGTTACATAGTCATGCATGTATTCTCAGGTTCATGTTAGTCAGTCAGTTAGTATTGTTCATGCATATGAACCATTTGCATTTAGCCTACCTCACTTGCATACCAGTACATTCAAAGTACTGACACATTTGCGCTATGGTGTCCTATACCATAGGTTTAGAAGCACGAGCTCCAGAGCATCAGTAGCATCCCAGTTCAGCAATCAGAGTCAGTTGTGAGTCCTCATCCTTCGAGGACATGATGATTACATTACTATTTCAGTTTTCATTTTATTTCAGTAGATGGAGTTAGTTGGGGACATGTCCCATCAACTCCTTATTCGGACAGTTTAGAGGCTTTCCGACTATAGCATGTCAGACAGTTATTTCAGATTTGTTTTGGTATTGTTATACCATATCTTCAGTTATGTACTAGTATGGAACCTTATGGCCTTTCAGTACATGTTTTCCGCATTATTCAGTATTTTATGTAGTATACAGATACAAATATCAGTTATGGGTTAGCTTGTGGTCCTTCGGGGTCATGAGCACCGTGTAGCGTTCCGGATACCAGATTCGGGTCGTTACACATGGTCATCCAAAAACTGCAAAAAAAAAAATTGATTATTCAAAAATCTAACAACATTAGGAAAACATAAACCATTCAAGGATACAATTGGTACAAAGGTATGTTAATAGTACAACCTTCCAAACCATATAGGAAAATAGATAATAACCTCTGAAAGTAATCATCTGGTCCACAAGTGTACTGCAAGAGAAATAAATGTCATCAAAAATCAAGATAAAGCTAACTCAAATAAACCCGTAAAGAAATCAAATAGTGTAAGACCTTGTTAACAATACAAGCACGGTCTGGAAACTCCACTTTTATACTTTTTTTCTAACATAACTTTCACTTTATCCTTAATTATTAAAAAAAAAGAGTTAGTACAAAGTAGGAAAGTACTTCATAACAGTTGTTTTGCGGATTCGAAGAGTTTGAAAACATTATTTTTAACTTTTTATACTATTTCAAAACTTTAAAGAAAATTTCAAAATAATTTTGAGAAATTATAGAGTCGCCACTTAATTTTTGAGAAAATATCAAGGAAAACTAAAAATATTACTTAAAAGATTCAAAACAGAATAAATCTTTTAACTTTAGAAATTACGAGTTAGTGATTCCTATTAATATTCTCGGAAGGTTGTTAAGGCACCAAGAGTATCCGCTAACTTGCAATTATCCGGACTATTTGAAAATAACTTTTTGACTAACTTTAAAAAGGAAAGATGATTTTTGAAAGGAAATCGGTTAAGGAAAAATTTCGTTTTCAAGATTTGTGCAAAAAAAAATTTAACGACTCTGTTGAGGATTTTAATTAGGTTCTAACCAAATATCTGAATTAGCTTCGTCGACTTACTATTGTAATGTTTGAACTGTTTATGTGTTCATGTGTTTAAATTCTGCAAAATTAATCTATGTATTTCATGACACATGAACACATTAACAAGTTCAAACATTATAATAGTAAGTCGACGAAGCTAATTCAAATATTCGGTTAGAACCTAGTTAAAATCCTCAGCAGAGTCGTTAAAATTTATTTTGCACAGATCTTGAAAACAAATTTTTTCCTTAATCGATTTCCTTTCAAAAATTATCTTTCCTTTTTAAATTTAGTCAATAAGTTATTTTCAAATAGACCGGATAACCGCAAGTTAGCGGATACTCTTGGAACCTTAACAACCTTTCAAGAGTATTAATAAAACCACTTATTTGAAATTTTAAACTTAAAAGATTTTTTCTGTTGTGAATCTTTTAAGTAATATTTTTAGTTTTTGTTGATATTTTCTCAAAAATTAAGTGGTGACTCTATAATTTCTTAAATTATTTCAAGATTTTCTTTAAAGTTTTGAAATAGTTTAAAAGATCAAAAATAATGTTTTCAAACTCTTCGAATCGAAGAAAGGGTAAAATAGAAATGACGACTCTGCTGGGAATCGGGTTGTTGGGTGGTTTTATTGCTAGGAGGGTTTTGGGGTAAAATAATCTCAATCCAATTAAAATTTAGCCGTCTCATTTAAATTTTTATCAAATTGAGAATAAATTGACTAATTGCATTACAATTGTGGTCGATTTAATTTCAATTATGATAAAATTTAATAAGTTGGTTAAATTAAATTGTAATTCGACTCGAATTAATGCACAATTTAATTCTGAGTTTCTTGGTTTGATAAAAACAATCATCTATTTTTCAAATAAATTAATTTTGAGAAAAAATTATGTTTAACTCACGACTTTACTCATTTGAATAAATTTTTAAGATAGCCCTTGATTAAATTCTATTTTCCGTAAACTAATTTTTTAAGTAACAAAATTATACAATCTCATAAATACGAAACTATATAATCGCTACTTAAAATGACAAAATCGCGTGGATAAATATTTTTAAAAGTTTTTATTCGAATAAAATAAATATTGTAATTTTATTTAAAATCGAAAAAACTTAGGACTAAACTTAGTCGTGGAAGACAAAAATTAGGCGTCAACAACAGTCTACTAAGACATGGTCGAGCCAAACCGAATATCACCATGGACAGTCAACTTCACCAGGTCCAAAATGCTCGGATAGACTTGAATCGAGAGAGAAAAAAAAAACCTGATACAACAAGACATAAATATGAAACACAAGTAGAGAGCACAAAAACCACCTCTTGAACTCAGAACCCAATTTGATGATTGGATTAATTGGGTTGCGCTTTAAAACACTCTGGCTGAAATAACATTGACTATCCAACGTGTAAAGATCAGGCTGCACAAATACAAGATCGTAGTAAACAAAAATGAGGAACAACACCAATTGACTGGTCAAAGAACTAATGAACAAACACTAATCAGTTAAAGCAATCAAAGATAAAAACATATCAGGATGAAGCTAGAACCTTAATAGCAGGACCAGCTAAATAAATAAGTTTGAGAGTGCGTAATCCACCAACATTCTAAAAAATTCACCATAGATCAGGCACTTAAACAAGTATAAAAACACATGCACTAATCAAGCAGAAACGCATACCTGTGATGGGGATAATCAACATATTGAGTTTCTCCGCTTCTATGACTCTTTTAATTGCTCTCAAACTAACCCACCTAGTAAAGCCTTCACTTTATACCACAAAATTTTGAGCCCTCAAAATTTTAAACTCTAAAATTTTGAACTTCACTTGAAACAATAATAAAATTGTGACATACATTTTTTAAAAATATCTAAATAATAATAATAATAATGAGGAAAAGGTATCTCAGTTTTATAACAAATATTTCAGAACTTTGAACTAAACAACTCAAGCTTTATATTAATAAATAACGTTTTACAACAACATCCAAGTTAATGCATTGCAAACAAATGGCTAACATCTTTTTAACAAGAATTATTCCTTACTTTTATTAATAATCATATTAATATGTGAAGTCAAATGTTACTTTTAAAAATACTACATCGAAACAACTACTGTGAAAGAACAAATAAGATAATTTTGTTAAGATAAGTTACTTTTAATGTTACTTTTAACACCGTTAAGATAAGTTTGTTATGTATGAGATTAACACAGTCAAGATAAAATTATATTACCATACTAATGTATAATATAACCAATCTAATGAATAATGTAACCAATCAAAATAAACTACTAAAGAAAGTAATCGGAATCAATACTTGGTCCTCTAACAAAAACTCATTTAATTAGATTTCGATTTTTATATGGCATGTTATACTTGGCTCAAATAAAGTGTATGTGCATAAAATATATCTTAATTATATTATTCTTCATTCTCGAATTAGAGTTTTATTTTTTAAAGAAATATTTTTCTTTTGTTTTTCTAATGAGAAAGTACACACGTCAAAGCAAAAAATAATTTCATGAAGGGGTTCTGTAAATGAAAAAACAACTATAGATTGGAAAATCGATAATGCATTTAGAACTAAAAAATATAGAACTCTTATATTTTCCAGCTCTTAGTCTAATGTTTTAGACTGTCTCCTCCATGGAAAAAAATATATAGCAACATCACCTCAGTGTCAACTTCCATTTTGTCAAAGAAAAATAAAAAATAGCAACAAGACTTAGCAGTAACCTCGTTATAAAAAGAAAAACTCCTCACAGTCATCTATGACAACATCGACGAACAAGACTTAGAGAAGCGCAATAGTTCTTTAACGCCAAATCATTTAGATCAAGTTCCGTAACCTCAAATGTGTAATACAATGACAGTAAAATAGTGTCATGGTGTAATACCGGTACTTTTCCTAATTTGAATTTTTTTCCCAAGAATGTTAGAAGTTTTCTTTGAAAGATGAATCCACTTTTGTATACGTGGTATTTTTAAGATTTTCACTTTTTGTCATGTGGGAAATTCAATAAGCTTTCCATCGATACCAAATTCACCCAAATCCGACACCCGGGGGAAGAGTTAGAGCCTTTTTAGTGAGGCAGTGTATCACCTGAGCCTTCAGCGCGTCGCGGAGATAACTCAAATGGCAATTGTCAATTTCCAGTATTGCTCCGCGATAGTGGCGCGTCGCGCCAAACTTTCAGGTCGCAGACAAAGTGGCAACGCGATAGTTCCGCGTCGCGCCACCGTGCAATTTTCCATTTGTCACTTTCTAGTGACTTGACGCGATAGTGGCGCGTCGCGCCAAGGATGAAAATCGAGAAATTTTCTCAGAAATTAAAGACGTGTCCTAGGGTTAAAAGGGTCAATTTTCCACCCTATATAAGCCTTATAACACGAGATTTGGCCATAATTCAGCAACTTATACTCAATTACTCTCAAAAACTCTCAAGAACAAGCCCTAGAGTTTTCATAGAAGGTTCAATTCCAAGGGAATTCACCGTCAAATTTCAAGAATCACTCCGTCAATCTTCGTAGAATCACAAGCTAAGGTATGCATAGTGTTCATTCATGGACCCCTTTCGTCCATGAAGTCCAAGAATCCCTTTTCTAAGTTTAAGTTTATGGATTTCTTTATGAATTTCATGTTGGGGTTTATTTTGTTTATGTAGAGAATGATCAATTGAATTCAAATTCATGTTGGGTGATCAATTTTCTGTGGAATTGATTTGTATAGATGTATATTCATGTATACCTAGGATTAAAACCCTAGGTATAATTTAAATAATTATAGTCTGCCTATAGAAACATTGATGAAAGAAGAAAATGAGAACAAATATTGAAAGAGGACAGCAAGGAGAGAAGAAGAAAAGTGAATGGGAGAATTGATATTATAGTGAGTCCCACAATTCTTGTATGTTCTCTCCTTCTTGATAGTTTAAATTGATAAGTGGGTCTCATAGTTTATGTCTCAAAAAAAATAGTGGAGACTCATACAACTAGTGTCTGCCACATAATAAGTGTGTCTCGTACAAAGTACTCCCTCTTTTCTAAATTATCTGTTTTAAATTTTCTAATTTGATTTCTTATTTACTTGTCTTTTTTCATTAATTAAGAAAAGACAAAAAAAATGTCGTATGTTTTACCCTTTGCATTAATTACTTTTTCTTTAAATTAAAATATAAAATTATTTAATAGGGGTATTATGGTAAACTAATCATGTTATTAATTATTTTTTTAATCAATATGTGATCTCAATTTGGAACGGAGGGAATTCTACTCAAGCATCTCCCTTCCATTAGACCATTTTTCTTTGATCAATATCTTAATTATGATCTCTAAAATTATTAAAAATTGTTCTATTCCAAAATAAAGAATTGTGTTTTAAAGTTAGCCAAAAGAAGGTTTAATAATTATCCTAAGATTTAAGACTTTCAAATTAATTAAAATTGTTTTTTTGATTTAGATAAGAAATAATAATATTTAAAACTTCTAAATGAATTAGAGTTTTATATTATATAGAAAAGAATGTTCATAATTCAGTCTAAATAGTATTTTAATTAAGTTTATTAGAAAAATACGTGTGATTAATGCATTTTATTTTTCTTCTTATTTTGATATTTTGTTTTTGCTTTTGATTGATGGTTGAAAGTTTTCTTCCTCCATTTATTATCATCATCCTTTTTATCTATCTTTATTTTTTTAGTTAATAAATTTAAATAATATAAGAAAAAGGGTCAAAAATACCCCTAAACTATTCGAAATGGATAAAAAATATTCTTCATTTATTTTTTGGCTCAAAATACCCCTTTATTAATTTTTTGACTCAAAAATACCTCTTTGTTAAATTTTTTAGCTCAAAAATACCATTCTCTCTAATAGAATGCGACCAAGCACACCACGTAGACAAAAAAAAGTCGCTTAATCAGTCCAGATCAACATACATGTGGAAAATCACTCTATTTAATCCACCTATCAATCAACCCATTTTATTCTATTTAAAAATCCAATCCGATCCATATTCAAAAAATCCGAACCAAGAGGCAAAATTCAATTCTTCAATTTTTTTTTCCTCATATCATCCTTTTCGCCGCCTTATATTTTATTATTTTACATTTTCAGAGTTATGAGACTCCGTTGAGCAATTCTTGACCTTATCAACTGGTGGTTGTCCTGCATTGCCACTAAACTTTTACTATCCAACTTTCAATTTAGTCTCTGAATTATCATCTTCTCACTACAATCAGGTTGCTTATTAGACAAATCAGTTAGGATATCCAGTAGCAATCCGAGTTCTTAAAAATAGGATCAACTATTTGAGGATCCAATTCTTTAGGGTTGACCCATGAAAATAAACAATCACATTCTTCAATTTTTTTTCCTCTTGGGTTGTTTTTTTTAATACGGGTGGGGTTGTGTCTTTTAAATTAAAAAAATGGGTTGATGGTTAGATGAATTAAATGGAGTGATTTTTTATTTGTGGATGTTGCAGTGGCTGGTCAAGTGACTTTTTTTTATTCACGTGGCGTGTTTGGTGGCATTTCGTTAGAGGAAAGGGTATTTTTGAGCCAAAAAATTAATGGAGGGGTATTTTTGAGACAAAAAAATAAACAGAAGGGTATTTTTGAGCCAAAAAATAAATGAAGAGTTATTTTGATCCATTTCAAATAGTTCAGGGGTATTTTGACCCTTTTTCGAAGAATATATGTGTTATACATAATCAATAATTGACTATGAATTCTTCCCTTTTGATAATTTCTCATTTTCTCTTTCAATTGAAAATTTCTGATTGAAAAATTATACGAAACAAACTTGTTGCAGCCAAATGAAGTACCCAAAAAAATCAAAGTTTATCTCTTCTCTTTTTCAACTAATTTTATAGGAATAGTTATTCTGTTTTTAGTTACCGCAAGTTTTACTCCTTCCACATATATTAGATAGTTTATATGTATATTTGCTATTTATTATGATAATTTGTAGTACTAAATTTGTAAGACAACATTATATAGCGCTATTATCATAATGGTGTTTATTGATTTGTTTTTTTTTCGATAGTTTTTTATACATTATTTATTTGCTACATCATATAGTTCATGTTGAAAAATTTTATTTGTTGAAATTAGTGTCCATTAGTTATAAAAGTAAAAATAATTATTTTTTTCAATTTAAAATTAGTGTTTTAGAGTGCAAGTCAATAACTTGAGTCAAATTTCTGAAAAACTTATGATTTTTAAATTTGTTTTTCAATCCTACCTCTTCGCCGTCGTCAATTTCAAATCGTATTGTAGGTTTTTGGGCTCACAAGAAAATTGCAGACTTATCTTTTTGGATGTTAGGTAATTTATTATTTTTAATTACTTATTAAAAATAAGTAATATGTGAATTCATATATATACCTGCAATACACAAACATTGCTATTTTTTTTATCTTCAGTTGCAAGCTCCTATTAATGTTGCTCAGGTGCAAGATCAGTAAGTCTTGTTAAAGACTGTGACATGACTGTTCTGTGTGGAAAGTATTTTGTATCCTATTTTTGGTAGCAACTGTTGGGTTCAAAGTGTGAAGAAAGTGTGAATGGAAAATGGAGAGAAAAATGGTGGAGGAAGGAGACACCGATTTGGAAAGTGTACTCCCAAAATTGGAAAGTTCACTAAGTCTCCCACATTGGTGGGAGAAGGGAACTTTGGAGTGTTTATAATAATGAACACTCACTCCACATGATAAGTGAGGCAAGAAAATAGAGATGCCTCACACCGTCGTCGTCGTCGCTCTCTCGGCTCAGCTTCGAATTTGGATTTGGATTTAGAAAATGATCGATCGATGAGATCTCTTTATTTGAATTCCAAAAAATACCAAAGGGAAAACGCAAGCGTAGTAAAAAAATTTCTTTTTCCTGCAGTGTTTCGAACCTCCATTTATACATTCATGCAGAATTCGAAACAGTGTTTCGAACTGATGCAATACTTCATCGAACTGGTGCCACTTTTTTGTGAACTGGTGCCACTGTTTTGTGAACTGGTACACTGTTTCGTGAACTGGTATGCCTGTTCGGGAAAAGATATGTTCTTTGGATGAACGGACATGAATTTCCAGAAAAGACACACCATTTAATTGAACCAATGCCACCTTTTCAAAGAGGCATGTTATGGCTATATAAATCTGCTTTAATTCACAAGTTTAGAGATAAAATTTTCAGAATATAAAATTCTTCTTGACTTCAAAATTATTCTGTGTGATCAATAAAAACGTTCTGTGCGTTCGAAGATATTCCAGTTGTATGAGGTACTGCTACAATTGATTTTTTTGGCCATTTTATCCTGGGAGGAAAATTTTGCAACCTCGAGTACAGTGAGGGAAATTATTTCCTTAAGGAAAGTCCGTGAATTCGGGTGACTTGGCCATTTCTGTTTTCATCTTTATTTCTAAAATTCAAATACACCTCTTAGAAAGATCACTTTGATCTTGTGTTGAGGGTATATACTGCACTTCATTGTGTTCTTGTTTTTAAACATAGAACTAAAGTTGAAGTTGTTGTTCTACATATATAGATTCTGTGTACCCGTAGAAGGAATTAACAATCTTAAGGAAATAATCTATTATTACAGAATCTGTATTGCTTGTTTTTGGAGATTAAAGTTTTAATTTTCTACTCCTCCTGAACTTAACTAGTGATTTGAAGTCATAAAAACTTCATCACAAGTTAAAGATCATTCGGTTGACAATTGGAAGTCATAAAAACTTCATTGTCAACTAGAAACAAGAAGAAAAGTTTAAAGTTGCTTAACTTTATAAGTAGTATTCTGAAAATACTAAGTATTTTTTGTCTTGTGGTGACAGGAAAAATGACAAACGATAGTCAAATGCAAGATGCGGCAACGTCTGTGGGGGCAACTAATATTGCCACATCAAGTCGCACAAATGCTCCGCCTACAGTGGAACCGGCGGAGAAGCCCGAAAAATTTGCGGGCATTGACTTTAAGCGATGGCAGCAAAAGATGTTTTTTTACCTCACCACTTTGTGTTTGCAACGGTTCACTAGCGAAGATGCTCCTGAGGTGCCTGAGGAAACCTCGGACAAAGAGCGTTTCGTAATTGTAGAAGCTTGGAAACATTTAGACTTCCTTTACAAGAATTATATTCTGAGTGATCTCCAAGACAACCTCTACAATGTTTACAGTGGAACTAAGACATCGAAGGAATTGTGTGGGGCACTTGAACGAAAATATAAAACAGAGGATGCAGAAATTAAGAAATTCCTTGTTGCACGGTTCCTGGACTTTTAAATGATAAATAGCAAATCGGTTGCCCCTCAAGTGCAGGAGTTGCAAGTCATCATACATGATCTCCTAGCAGAAGGTATATCTTTGAAAAATACCTTAGTTGAACAAATTAAAAAGGTTCTTAATACTCACATAAACTGTATTGTAGGTTTGATTGTGAATGATGCATTTCAAGTAGCAACGATAGTTGAGAAGCTACCACCTTTGTGGAAAGACTTCAAAAACTACTTGAAGCATAAACACAAGGAGATGACTGTTGAAGATCTTATTGTCCGACTGCGTATTGAAGAAGATAATAAGGCTGCCGGAAGAAGGTCAAAAGGGAATTCATCAATTAATGGAGCACATATTGTAGAAGATGATCAAAATAATTCTAAGAAAAGGAAGAAAGTTGAACAAGGAAGCAATCAACCCAAGAAGAAATTCAAGGAAAAATGCTTCAATTGAGGCAAGATTGGCCACAAGTCCACGGACTGTCGTGCCCCTAAGTAAGTCAAGAAAAAGGACCAAGCTAGTATGGTTGAGTCCTACAAAGAATGTGATGATCTGTGTGCTATATTCTCAGAATGCAACTTGGTGGGGAATCCTCATGAATGGTGGATGGATTATGGTGCCACCCGCCATGTATGTTCCAACAAAAAGTTGTTTTCGTCATTTGCTCTTGCTCAAGTAGAAGAATTGATCTACATGGCTAACTCCGCTACTGCTAAGGTGGAAGGAACAGGGAAAGTGTGCTTGAAAATAACTTCGGGCAAGGTCTTGACACTTAACAATATCTTGTATGTTCCAGAATTACGTAGGAACTTAATTTTTGTTTCACTTCTAGACAAGAACGGATTCAAATATGCAACCGTTTCTGAAAAAATTGTAATTAGCAAAGGAGAAATGTATGTAGGAAAAGGCTATCTCACCGAGGGCCTTTATTAGATGAATGTAATGACTGTTGAAATAAATAAAAGTTCAAATTCTTATTATTTGCTTGAATCTTATGATTTATGGCATGAACGTTTAGGCCATGTTAATTACAAAACGTTACGAAAACTGATTAACTTAGAAGTTTTGCCAAACTTTGAGTGCAATAAATCAAAGTGTCAAATGTGTGTGGAATCGAAGTATGCAAAGCATCCTTATAAGTCCGTTGAAACGAATTCCAATCCCTTAGACTTAATACACACTGACATTTGTGATATGAAGTCAAAACCATCACGTAGTGGGAAAAAGTATTTCATAACTTTTATTGACGATTGCACTAGATATTGTTATGTTTACTTGCTAAATAGTAAGGATGAAGCAATAGATGTGTTTAGGCAATATAAAACTGAAGTTGAAAATCAGTTAGACAAAAACATCAAAATGATAAGAAATGATAGTGACAGAAAATATGAATCTCCCTTTGCGCAAATATATTGTCACGACCTGAACCGGGGCCCTGGCCGTGACGAGCATTCCCGAACCCGAAAGCCCGGAACGCTCTCTGTCTATCTGGTAATCATGCACATAATTTATATGATCAAAGTAATACGGAATAGACACAATAATACGGAAATATGGTCAACAATTTAAAACAGTTAAAGGCCTGCAAACATGCCCAACTGTATTTAATAAACATCTGCAACAGTCTGCGAAATCTCTACTGACAGACTATCTGAATAACTGGAACAAGGCTCCCATCAGACCAAAAACCATACTGAAATAAATACCTAAATGACTAGGCCTTCGGAAGCAAAGAAGGCTCACCAACTGAACTCTGAGACAACCCTGTCTGTAAACTCTACTAGGGATCTGGACCCCTAGACTGCGCCTCAGTACCTGGGAGGAAGGGGGGGGGGTCAGCACAATTGTACTGGCACGCGAAGCAATCCAAAATAGAGTAATTGAACATATATATATATATAATACGTGAGAACAAATTTTCATCAAACATTATGCATAAAACAGTTTCTGAAAACACATGGGCACCTTCTGAAAACATGTAACCTGTCTGTAAATCTCAAACTCTGATCTGTGTATTACTTCTGATTTAGGTGGTATCCCCTACAAGTCTGATATTCCACGGGCGATATGGAATCCGTCATTGACTCGGCGGGGAAGCCTCCAATCCGAGTATGCCGCAAGGTTTGGAGTTCCTGAATCTGATACGCCACACGACACTTAAGTCAACGTATAATAATATACCCGGGTCGGCAAACCACGGTCTTAGGAAATGAGTTGCTTGAACTCAATCCCTCTTCAGGGAACCACCTAACATCTCTTTATGCCCATTTTTAACCTTTTCTGTACATACAATATTCTGAATGTCTAAAATCATGATAGTCTGAAATGTCTATTAGTCTGAGTCTGATATGGCATTGGTCTGAATTTGGTATCGTCATACCAAGACTTGCAAGTCACGATTTCTAAGCCATAATACATTAAGCTAAATTTTTCATTTAAAGCATAATTTAGACCACCAAAAACATGCAACTAATATAGAAGATTTTGCGTTTCGAAACTCAAGTCAAAATCACGCAAAAACTTCATCAACATATGGTCGTCTAGTGCCTTTAGCAAATTCATGCACTCTTTCATTACATGCATTATGAACATTAAACATTCATGCTAGATTCCCTCTTTAGTGATTTAAAACCACCTTTAAATCATAACAAGAGTTCAATCATTTCATATAGTGCTTTTCAAGGATGCATTGCAAAACAATTCTTATGCTATGAGAAATATGAAAAATTCATAATAAGAGGGAATTCACCGAAAATGATGCTCTCAACAAGAATTCATTCTTAAATACATGGTTTCATACATTCATATTCTCAAATCAATTTGGGGAAGGTCAAAAGACCAAAACAATGATGTTAAAACATTTAATACATGGATATATACATAGATTCAAAAACCCCATTCTAAAACATAATTTTTCTATGCCCATGAGAATTTTGGAAAACCCCGCGTACCTCTATTTCGGAAAATAATAGGTGCTTCTTGAAACCTGTGGATTGGGGATTCCGAATCTCTAATCAATTTTGAAAACCCACGGTTGAATCTTAATTTATTTGGGTTTTTAGTTTGAAACCCTTGGGAGTGTTCTTGAGAATTTTTAGATGAATGTGGATGTATTTTGGAGAATTGGGGACTGAATTTCGTGCTTATGGATGAATAAGGGTGGGAAAAGGACCAATTTACCCCAAAAACAGAGTGTTTAAGTCACTTGAAACCATAAGATACGCGCCGCATATGATATCGTATATATTTACATAGGCGCCGTATATGATATCGCCTATATTTACATAGGCGCCGCATATGATATCGCCTATATTTACATAGGCGCCGCATATGATATCGCCTATATTTACATAGGCACCGCATATGATATCGCCTATATTTACATAGGCGCCGCATATGCTATCGCTATCGCATATGCTTTCCAGTGGCCATGTGCGATTGGTTAGGCGACACATTCTACTTTGAAAGGCCATAACTTCTTTCTCGGGTGCCGGATTTTAGCAAAATTGGTATCGTTGGAAAGCTAACTCGAAAACCTATCATTTTACACATAGTAGGCTCTCTAATTCGACATATACAAAGAGTCATGGTCGATAGAAGTTGACACAAATTATAATGTCCACTTAAACTTAATCGATCGAAGTAGTTTTCAACTCGTCCTTGAGTCAAAGGACCTCTATGGTCTAAATTCAAGCTTGAATGGATTCACATACTACGCAAATAATTAACATGTCATATTGGCATAGGATTTATGGCTTCGAGATTATCAACGCATCGGACTCATGGCCTATATTGTAGCCCAAAATGCGGGGCGTTACATATGTGTAGAGAATGGAATCGTCCTTTTGAAGAAAATGATGAATTCCTTGCTTATAAGTTTCGATTTACCACAAAACTTATGGGGGGAGGCTATCCTTATAGCCAATCGTATACCTAACAGAGTTCCCCATAGTAAGACACAATCCATTCCTTATGAAAAATGGAAAGGAAGGAAACCCAACTTGAAATATTTCAAAGTGTGGGGGTGTCTAGCAAAGGTTCAAATTCCTATACCCAAAAGGGTTAAGATAGGACTTAAGATGGTGGACTGTGTGTTTATAGGATATGCTAAAAGCAGTAAAGCATGTCAATTTTTGGTTCATAAATCCAAACATCCGGATATTAATGAAAATATGGTAATTGAATCAGACAATGCTGAATTCTTTGAAAACATTTACCCGTATAAAATTAGACATGAACAATCTAGTGGAGAATTTAAACGACCTCGAGATGAACCAAGTGAGAATGTACATAATGAAGAAAATGCAAGACGTAGTACACGTCAAAGAACGTCTACTTTATTTGGATCGTATTTTGTAACATTTCTCTTAGAAAATGAGCCTCAAACATTTAAGAAAGCGATGGCATCTTCGGATTCATCCTTTTGAAAAGAGTCAGTCAATAGTGAGATTGATTCAATCTTAAGCAACCATACGTGGGAATTGGTTGATCTTCCTCCCGGAAATAAACCTTTAGGTTCTAAATGGATTTTCAAACGAAAGAGGAAAGCGGATGGTACTATTGATAAACACAAGGCAAGACTTGTAGTAAAAGGCTTCAAACAAAAAGAAGACCTTGATTACTTCGATACATACTCTCCAGTAACAAGGATAACATCGATTCAAATATTAATTGCCTTGGTTGCGGTATATGGTCTTGAAATACATCAAATGGATATGAAAACCATTTTTCTAAATGGAAAATTGGAGGAAGAAATTTACATGGAACAACCTGAGGGTTTTGTGGTTCCAGGAAAGTAGAATAAGGTGTGTAGACTTATTAAGTCATTGTATGGACTAAAGCAAGCACCTAAACAATGGCATGCAAAGTTTGACCAAACCATGTTGGCAAATGGGTTCAAGATAAATGAATGTGATAAATGTGTATATATTAAAGACACTCCAAATCACCAAGTCATTGTTTGTTTATATTTGGATGATATGTTGATCATCAGCAGAGACATTTCTGACATAAAGGCAACCAAACGAATGCTCGAGAGCAAGTTTGATATGAAAGACCTTGGAGTTGCAGATGTGATCTTAGGTATAAGAATCCATCGAACTCCACAAGGGTTAGCATTGTCACAGTCTTTAATATATCGAAAAAGTACTTGACAAGTTTAAATATATGGAATTTGATATTGCCAAGACTCCATTAGAAGTGAACTTTGCACTTCGAAAGAATGAAGATGAAAGTGACTCACAATTGGAGTACTCAAGAGTATTGGGATGTTTAATGTATATAATGAACTGTACACGACCATACATAGCATGTGCTATTAGTAAATTGAGTCGGTACACGAGTAATACCAACAAAACTCATTGGATGGCAATGAAAAGAGTTTTGGGGTATCTTAAATGCACTCAAGATTATGCTTTGCATTATAATAAATATCCTGTGGTACTTGAAGGATATAGTGATGCAAATTGGATCACCGGATCGAACGAAGTAAAATCCACAAGTGGATATGTATTTACTATCGGTGGAGGAGCAGTCTCTTGGAAATCATCCAAACAGACTTGTATTGCTCGCTCTACAATGGAATCTGAATTTATCACATTGGATAAAACCGGTGAAGAAGCAGAATGGCTCCGGAATTTCTTAGAAGATATTACTTATTGGCCCAAGGCAGTGGCACCAGTATGTATACACTGTGATAGCCAAGCGGCAATAGGTAGGGCAAGGAGCATGATGTACAACGGTAAATCTCATCACATACGATGGAGACATAATACTGTTAGGGAACTTCTCTCTAGTGAATTATGACTGTTGACTATGTAAAGTCAAAGGATAATATGTCGGATCCATTTACAAAAGGCCTATATAGAGAAGGAGTGAAAAGGACATCCAAGGGAATGGGTTTAAGGCCTAGGACAAGTCAGCATGGCGGTAACTCTACCTAGCAGACTGGAGATCCCAAGAGCTAGGTTCAAGGAGATCAAACAAAGTTGTGTCTGACAGGTTCAACATTGTCAATTACCCAACCCATTCTCATGATGTAGACAATGTATAGTAATCAAGGATAAGACTTAAAGTGAAAAGTCTTTTAATGATTATCTAAATTTGGCAGATTTGACCAAATAGTTTAATCTATAGGATTGAACGTTTAGAAATCACCTATGTGAGGGCAAAGTGGAATCCGTTTCAAGGAGAATGTTAGTAAAGGTCAATTCTCTAAGCTCTCATGAAACCGGGACGTGTTCATGGCTGAAAAGAACAACACCGTGAGAACCATAAAAGTTAAAAGGCTGGTTGTGTGACATGTATTGTCTAGGTGTAAATTAAAGCTCGAAGGTTCAAAGATATCAAATATTCCGATTGACTAAGTGCATCCGATGCGTGTTCACTACGGAAAGTTCAAAGGGAAACCCACTTATCCAGATGCAATCAGTCTTTGCTTGATGATCACATAATTGTTCGTAAAACTTTTACGAAAAATAGCCATTCCCCATTCATGTGGGGGATTGTTGGGTTCAAAGTGTGAAGAAAGTGTGAATGGAAAATGGAGAGAAAAATGGTGGAGGGAAGGAGACACCGATTTGGAAAGTGTACTCCCAAAATTGAAAAGTTCACTAAGCCTCCCACATTGGTGGGAGAAGGAAACTTTGGAGTGTTTATAATAATGAACACTTACTCCACATGATAAGTGAGGCAAAAAAATAGAGATGCCTCGCGCCGTCGTCGTCGTCGCTCGCTCGGCTCGGCTTCGGCTTCGGATCAATCGATGAGATCTATCTTTTTGGACAAACTTTATTTGAATTTCGAAAAATACCTAAGGGAAAATGCAAACGCAGTACAAAAATTTTCATTTTTCCTGCAGTGTTTCGAACCTCCATTTATACATGCATGCAAAATTCGAAACAGTGTTTCGAACTGATGCAATACTTCATCGAACTGGTGCCACTGTTTCGTGAACTGGTGCCACTGTTTCATGAACTGGTATGCCTGTTCGGGAAAAGACATGTTCTTTGGATGAACGGACTTGAATTTTCAGAAAAGACACACCATTTAATTGAACCAATGCCACCTTTTCAAAGAGGCATGTTATGGCTATATAAGCCGTTTTCATTCACAGGTTTAGAGACGAAATTTTCAGAATACAAAATTCTTCCTGACTTCAAAATTACTCTGTGTGATCAATAAAAACGTTCTGTGCGTTTGAAGATATTCCAGTTGTTTGAGGTACCGCTACAATTGGTTTGTTTGGCCATTTTATCCTGGGAGGAAAATTCTGCAACCTCGGGTACAGTGAGGGGAATTATTTCCTTAAGGAAAGTCCGTGAATTCGGGCAACTTGGCCATTTATGTTTTCATCTTTATTTCTAAAATTCAAATACACCTCTTAGAAAGATCACTTTGATCTTGTGTTGAGGGTATTTACTGCACTTCACTGTGTTCTTATTTTTAAACATATAACTAAAGTTAAAGTTGTTGTTCTACATATACAGATTCTGCGTACACGTAGAAGGAAATAACAGCAACATCCGTTGTTCAAAGCCATAACTCTTTTGTGTTATTCTGCTGAGGATAGACGATATTGCATTTATAGGTTGATTTTGAGTTGTACAAAAACAAAAACCGGGATCGAATCGGGTAGTGACTTGAATTTTAATTGGGATCGGATCGGATAGTGCCTTTGAATTAATTATTTGAAATATAAAATTAAAATAAAAAAGAGGTAAATATACATATGAACTATGATAAATGGTACGTATGTACCTCCGTCAAAAATATTATCATATGAAAGATTAGCATAGCAAATGAATAATATGAACACATTGACAATATTATAAGAGTTCAACTAAATAATTCAATGACGACTAATAGAAACTGTAATACAATTCAACTAAGTAATCAAAAAATATATAAACATAATAAGTCTTAACACACAACCATCAGTAGAAAGACACTTAAAATTTAAAGCTTTCGAACAGTAAAACAATTCACAAGCCCACAAAACCTCGAAAACTTCGAAGGTTGATCATCTTGTCAACAAACATACTGCAAGAGAATGAAATATCATCAAAAAATCGATAAAAGCTAACTCAAATAGACAAATAGACCCATCAAGATAATCAAATAGTGTAATATCTTGTTAGCAAAGACAACCCGTCTTGAAATTCTACTTTTACAACTTTCACTCTATCCTAAATTTTCAAAAAGAGAAACACAAGTTAGTATAAGGTAGGAAAGCACATTTACAAACTATATGCTCAGAATATACTTGAATCGAGATACAAAATTAGAAATATGAAACAAGAATGCATTAAAAAAAGCACAGAAATAAGAATAGGTGTTTATCTTCTTGAACTTAGGTCCCAGCTTGATGAGTGGATTAATGGGTCATGTCTTGAAACGTTCTGATTGAAATAACACACACTGAACAACCAGCGTATTAAAGATCAGATATAACACTAACCAACCATGAACGAGGAACAATAAAACCAGTTCACTAAAGAACTAATGAACATTCACTAATTAGTTAAGCAACAACAAAAAAAAATCAATAAAATTAATGGACTCAAGTAAAATTTTAATATGAGGCCTTAAATATATGTGCATAACAAAAATATTATCAATAATTTGAAATTATTTTTTGATTCTTACATTCTACTTTTTTACTGTAGCATTCACATTAAGCATTTGACTCCACAAAATAATATTAATATTTATAAAAGTAAGAACTAATTTTAATTAATAAGATGTTAGTCATTTGTTTACAATGCATTACCTTGAATTTTTTTGTGAAAATTTTATTTATTAATATTAAGATTCGATAAAAGGTTATAAAATATTTTTAATAAAATGTAGATAATTTTTCTTTCTTTTTAATTTACTTTTTTTATCTTTTATATTTCACAAACTTTATATATTATTTTAAGTAAAATAAAATAATAAAATTCATATTAATTTTTCTGGTGCCTCAAAATTTTGGGAGGCCAAAAGCAAAAGTTACAGTTCTTAACCATGAGCCACCTGTGACCTTAATAGCAACACCAATCCTAAAAAATTACCATAGATCAAACAGTTGGAGAAATTTAGAAATTAAACATTGGACCATGTGCGGAGCTACGTTGTAGCAAGCGTGGTCAGATGAACAATCTTGTTGAATTATTTTTTTATGTATATATTAAATATAATAGTTTCAAAATATATTGTAATAGCTGTACAATGAATGCAGCAACAGCCCAGCCCAGCAACAGCCCTGTCATGCGGGTTCGAACCTCAAGTCCAACAATCTTTATATTTTGGCATAAAGTATGATTTTATTTTATTTTTGACTATTTTCTTAAAGAAGTTTATTTTTTGACTTTATTTTTTAATTAAATAAAAAATGGGTTTTTCTAAATAACGATCAGGACAATTTTTCATGCGCTTTAAGTAAACTTGTCAAACGGGCCGGGCTGGCCCGGCCCGAACCGGCCCTACATATCAAATCGGACCGGTTTGACCCGGCCCGGTAAGCCCTAGGGCTTTAGGGTTCCGGGTTCCGGTCCGGTTTTTTTTTTTAAACTGGGCCCGGTTAACCCGGCCCGGACCAACCCGGTCCAGGCCCGCCGGTTAACCGACCCGGCCCGGCCCGGCATTAAAAAAAAAAAAAAAATTAATTATTGGGCCAAACTAGCCGTTGGCCCAACGGCTATATTACCGTTTTTGGGTCCAAACGGCTAGTTTGGGCCCATTAACTTAAAAGAAAAAAAAAAAAAAAAAAAATTTTTAATCCCCAAAATAAATCTATAAATACCCTACAACTTCAAATCATTTCTCACACAATTTTTCACTCTCTCAAATCTCATTCTCTCTCAAATCTCAATTCTCAATTCTCAAATATTCAATATATTTAATTTCTTAAAGTGTTCAATTTAAATTTTTAATTTTTCGTTTACAAAGTACGAGCGGAAGTTTCTAAAGTCGCAATCTTCGGATACTTCCAAAATTTGGTATTGTCGTTCCATCTCTTACGTTTAATTTTTATTTATTGTATTAATTGTTTAATATTTAATTTTATTATATTTGTGTATTTTGAATATTTTTAGTTTAATTTAATTTATATTATGGATAAATTAAAAAACCTCGCTGCTAAAGGTGTTAGAAATTTTTGTCCCGGAAGCGGTAGTGGTAGTAAAAAGCGAATTACTAGCGGTAGAGGTAGTTCAAGTAATAGATATACCCGTGTGACTTCGCCTCCGGTACCGCTTGGTACACCTTTTGAGGAAGAAATAGGTGTAGGTGCTCACGATATGGATTATGTAGAATTTCAGGAAAATTACGGTATAGAAGAAGAAAATGAAGTAGATGCAGTTAATGTAGACGAAGATGATGAAAATATTGCTGAAACACCCGCAGTAGGACATGCTAACGTTAGATCTGAATCAGTTAATCTCCCTTCCCGTCCTCCCAGTGCCCCAAAACCCCGTAAAAGAACTAGTATTGCATGGCAATTTTTTGAACGTATATCAGATATTGAGGTGCAGTGCAATATTTGTCAACAAAAATATAAGCATAGAAGTGGCGGTAAGCAAGGGGGTACGGGTACGTTAATGAGACATATAGCTGAAGATCACACTAGAGAGTTCAATATTGCAAAAGGTGGTGGGGATGTTGGTGGGTCAACGCAAACTAGAATGGACCCAACAACCGGTCAAGTAGCGAAAAAGTATAATAAATTGAGGGACAGAGAAGAAATAGCTAAAATGGTAGCTGTGGGTTGTTTGCCTTTTAGTTTTCCTTCTTCTGATGCCTTTATTCGTTAGATACAAGCAATTTATAATCCTATGTTTAATGGTATTCCTAGAACTACTTGTCGGTCTGATATTTTTAGACTCCATTCACAATATTGTTTTTATTTATCAACATTCTTAAAAAATATTCAATGTAGATTGTCCCTAACTTCCGATCTTGGTCGTGCTGTAAATAAAAATGATTATTTAACCGTTACTTGTCATTGGATGGATAGTAATTTCATAATGCAAAAACGTATTCTTGCTTTTTTATATGATGAAGATCGGAAACATACTGGACAATTTATTGCTGATTCTATTATTAAAATTGCCGGATATTATGGTATAGAAAATAAAATTTTATGTATTGCTTTTGATAATGCTTCTAACAACAAGACTGCTATAACAAAAATAAAATCTACGCTATCTCCGCCCTTTCCTGAAATTTTTCATGTTAAGTGTGCATGTCATATATATAATTTAATTGTAAAAGATGGTCTTGACTTTTTTGAGGTTTATATTGAAAAAATTCGTCTTGCTGTTGGTTTTACTCAAGGAAATAATCGTAGATCTAGAATTAAAGAATTTAAAGTTAAATGTCAAGAAAATGGACTTGCACCGATTTTGATGCCTGAGGAAATTGATATTAGATGGAATTCTACGTATGAATTTTTAAAAACTTGTTATAAATATAGAATTCCTATTACACTAGCTTTTAACCAACATTGTGGTTCATTTGCTGATTCTGCTGATTGCATGCTACATAATTCTGATTGGGTTATAATTAATGATCTTGTTAAGTTCTTAGAAAAAATTTATGTAGCTACGGTTGAATTTTCCGGTGCATACTATCCTATTGTTTGTAATATTTTGGCATATATAGCCGATATTTCTGGTTTGCTCCGACAATATAAAGATAAAGAAGGTTATAAAGAAGCTGTTGGCGCTATGTTTACGAAATTTAAAAAATATTTCTTCCCGATTCCCCCTATTTACTTGGTTGCTGCTATGTTAAATCCGTGCATGAAATATAATCATATGTGTCACTTTAGTACTCTTATTTATACTAACTTAGAAATAAATACTAACCATGATTCTGAACAAGTACAACCTGATTTGTGGACGGCTACGACTGATGCAAAGGATTATATAGAAAAATTATATAATCACTATGCTGATTTATTTGATTCAGCCGTACCTACAAATATCACTCCAACTGTCGCTCCTCATCCTCCCGAGGAGCCATCAGCTTCTAAAAGGCCGGCACATAGTGGTTTTCCTGATTCGTTTTATGATTTAACTTGTTGGAACAGTGTGGATGAGAGAGCTTACACATCAACTTATCGGGAAGAGCTGAAATATTATCTGCGGACGCCACCAGAGGATCGCAGACGACGGATCAACACGCTGGATTAGTGGAGGAATAATGAATCACAATATCCTGTACTTTCAAGATTAGCCAGAGATATCTTGAATGTTCCTATGTCAACCGTTGCATCAGAGAGCGCCTTCAGTCAGGGACGACAGCAGCTTGGAGACAACCGACACTCATTGGGAAGCAACGCAATGAATGTTTTAGTTTGCCTCAGAGATTGGATTAGAGCAGAAAGAAGAAACCAAGGAATGGAACCAGAGCCCAACGACGACCTCAAACTTGAAGAAATTATGACTTCACGGGAGAACTCAGCAGAATCAAGTCCAATGCATGGTTTTTCCCCCGTTGACTTCGACTACCCTATGCAAGTTCCAATTAATATTAACATGAATGAGTTGGAAAAAATGATGCATAATTTATAGATTTTTCATTCATGTAAATTATAAATTTTGGATCATTTTGCAATCAATAAAATTCCACAAATTCATTCACTCCTTAGTCGTTGTTTTTTAATTTTTTTTATTTAACGATTTATAATTTTAATATCTTCTATACAAGTGTATATTTAATGTATACATGTGTATATGTTTATATATCTTATATAGAAGTGTATATTTAATGTATACATTGTGTATATAGCGTATATAGTGTATATTTGACCGGTTTTTAACCGGGTTTGACCGGGTTTGACCGGGTTTTAGTGGGTTTAACCGGGTTTTAGTGGATTTAAAGTATTACATATACATAGAATAGAGCGTATATATGTGAATAGATCTTCTAAAGATGTGTATATTTAACGTATACATGTGTATATATTTTATAAATTAGTATATAACTATACAAATATATGTTGTAATGTATATATATTGTAGTATATCTCATGTAACGTATTACATATACATAGAATAGAGTGTATATATGTGAATAGATCTTCTATAGACGTGTATATTTAACATATACATGTGTATATGTTTTATAAATTAGTATATAACTATACAAATATATATTGTAATGTATATATATTGTAGTATATCTCATTTAAAGTATTACATATACATAGAATAGAGTGTATGAATGTTAATAGATCTTCTATAGACGTGTATATTTAACGTATATATGTGTATATATTTTATAAATTAGAATATAACTATACAAATATATATTGTAATGTATATATATTGTAGTATATCTCATTTAAAGTATTACCTATACATAGAATAGAGTGTATATATGTGAATAGATCTTCTATAGACATGTATATTTAACGTATACATGTGTATATGTTTTATAAATTAGTATATAACTATACAAATATATATTGTAATGTATATATATTGTAGTATATCTCATTTAAAGTATTACATATACATAGAATAGAGTGTATGAATGTTAATAGATCTTCTATAGACGTGTATATTTAACGTATAGTCGTTGTTTTTTATTTTGTTTTATTTAACGATTTATAATTTTAATATCTTCTATACAAGTGTATATTTAATGTATACACGTGTATATATCTTCTATAAAAGTGTATATTTAATGTATATATTATGTATATAGCGTATATAGTGTATATTTGACCGGTTTTTAACCGGGTTTGACCGGGTTTGACCGGTTTTTAACCGGGTTTGACCGGGTTTGACCGGGTTTTAGTGGGTTTGACCGGATTGGGTTAAGTGGGCCGGTTCCGGGTGGGTTTTAATATTTTTACTGTGCAGCCCGGCCCGGCCCGGACCGGTTAAGGCCAAACCCGGCCCGTAACCGGCCCGGAACCCGGTAAGAATGAGAGGGCCGGTTCCGGGTTGAACCGGCCCGGCCCGTTAGACAGTCTTAGCTTTAAGTTTAATTTATACGTATACGCACTAGCCTCCCCAAACTCCATTTATGAGATTACTTTGAATACAGGGGTGGACCTACATATATTTGTGGGGTGCTCCGACGCCTACTAAACTCGATGCGAAATAGGTAAAATTACATAGAAAATATACAAAAATAGGTATATAATATATAAAAGCACCCACTAAAATAGAAGTTGGTTGGGTGCATTGACATTTAGTTTGCCTTTCCACTAGAAGGGATGCCCCGGGTTTGAACCTCATTGGGGTAAATTTTTATTTTTTTCAATTTTTAAATTTTTTAAGCACTCCCTATGCTTAAATTCTGGGTCCGCCACTGTTTGGATATGTCGTTGTTGTACAATAATTTATGCACTAGTTTTCTTTTTTTCACCTCTCAATTATGAACACCCTTGATAAAAAATCTGACTCTGCTACTACTGCATTGGACACTAATTAAGCAGAAATACATACCTTTGTGATAGGGATAATCGGCATATTGAGTTCATCTTCTTCTGCAAGACTTTTTATTGCTCACAAATTAACCCACTTACATAGTAGTTGGAGCTTTTAGTCCGAACAAATAATCACTTATAAGACTGACAAAATAAAGCTCAAGAATATCAACTTACAAGTTGTTTGTATTGATAACATTGAATTTAGCAGACAAGAACTCATAAATCTGTACGGCTGTACCTACCAAAAAAGATAAATTATCAAGCAATGTAAACATCGTACAAAAAGGTACAACTCACGGAGTCACATTGAGTTTGGAACTTGATATATGCCCCAGAGCTGCACACCAAATATAGTCAAATACATATATAATACATTTCTAATACCGCTTTACTATAGTAATACATAAACTAATTTAAATACTATTTAAATTATTGAAATTCAGCTATAATACAATTTTAACACCATTAATAAGAAACAAATAAATTACAATTATCACATATTTTGAATTCAAGATCTTATACATAGACATATTTCAATACACATAACTAGTGGCGGAGACAGAATTTTCATTGAGGAAATATACGAACTAATCGAAGGGGGTTCAACGTCTACTGTATATGCATAAAAAATATTTTTAATCATGTAAAATAATATAAAGATAGTATAATTTTTCAACAAAGGAGGTTCGGATAAATCCTGAAGTAAAGTTAGCTCCGCCACTACACATAATAATTATTTATAACTAAAATATTTTTTCAACAAAAATATATTATAGTATTATATGTGAAGTTTTTCAAACATTCGATTGCAGTTTGAAATAGTTTAGTTGCTAGAAGTGTATTATATTTGTTTGAATTCGAATTGTATTATAACGATCTGTAATTCAAGTTTTAAAAACTTTATCTTTCTTCTCCGGTGCATCACCACCACCACACCTCCGTCAGACCGCCATACCAATCCAGCCACCAAACAATTGTTCAACATATCAGAATACCGTCTCAATCTCTGATAGAACGTGTAATAAAACACCGAACGCCACCATAACTCTTCTCCTTGTTTTTTAGTTAAACACAATCTTCAATGAAGACAAACTCCATCCAAGCAATGGTAGTCCGTCATATATTTCAAAGAATTAGGTATCGAAGAAGAAAAGAAACGAATAAACACATAAAGAAACGTAGAAAAGAAATGGCATAGTTAAATAAAGTTGCAGGAGACTTTTACTTGTTATATATATCCTTTAAATTATTATATACAGTAATATTTAAATTGAAAAAGGTATAAATATATCTTTGAATTATGATAAATGATACTCCCTCCGTTTAAAAAAAAATAATCTACTTTGACTTGGCACAAAATTTATAAAAATAAGAAAAACTTTTAAATCTCATGGTGTTAAATTAAAATTGTGTTAAATGTACCAAAATACTCTTTAATCTTGTGTTCCTAAACATGTCATGTAAAAAGTTGAAATTAAAGTATTAAAAAAAGGAAAAGGATTATTCTTTTTTAAAAGAACTAAAAAGAAAAGTAGGTTATTTCTTTTTAAACGGAGGGAGTACATTTATGTCCCTCATTATACTTTGAATATAAATATATCTTTGTTGTTAATGATTTGGATAGTATATACCTCTGGCCCTAATGGTGAGACACATGTCAAAATTTGAACGGTTGATCTTTTTTTCAATTTTATTTAGCCCAAATAATTAAATTACTCTTAATCAAATCCCAGCACCCAACCCAACCCAGACCCGATCCGGTCCCATCTCTCACTTCTCTCAATCTCTCTTTGTCCACTTCCTTGATTCTTAGTAATCCAAAAACTGATAATGAGAAACAGAGGACAAATAACAGAGGAAAACGCATAGGCTAGTAAAATGTTCCGAGCTCAGGCTCATATCTATCTACAAGCATGCCTTCAGTTTTGCCAATTCTATGATTCTTGATTATGCAATTCAGTTAGGCATACCAGATGTAATTCATAGTCATAAGCATCCAATGACTCTATCTGAACTTGGTTCAAAGCTGAAACTTCCTGCTGCAAAATCAAACAGAATTCACAGTTTGATGCGCCCATTGGTATACTCTGCTTCTTTGCTACCAGCAAAATATGTAACAAAATTGCTTCTACAAAAATATGAAACATAATTGATACAGTAACTTTACACGTTGTAGCTTAGTTTTTTTAATGACACTGTTTAAGAAGTGAGAGTGAATTTTTGAGAAAGAGAGAGTGAGAAGTGAGAGAGGGGACCGGATCGGGTGTGGGTTGGGTGGTGGGATTTGATTAAGGGTAATTTAATTATTTGGACTAAATAAAATTTTAAAAAAAGGATCAACCGTTAAGATTTTGACATGTGTTTCACCGTTAGGGTCAGGGGTATATACAATCTAAATCATTAATGGTAAGGATATATTTATATCCAAAGTATAACGAGGAGCATATATGTACCATTTATCATAGTTCAAGATATATTTATACCTTTTCCGTATTTAAATGAATTTAGAAGGGTAATTAATATTTCTTATGCATGTAAAAATACAACTCCTACTTGATTTTGTTGCAAAATCAAAATAATTTTTTACCAGCCTTTTTAATTGGTCCACGTGGTCTCCTCTATCCCCAAAAAAATCCCCAATGTAAAATTATACAATTTATAAGCTTATTGCCAAAAATATGGTACAAAATTAGGCAAAATATGGCAACAACTTCCACAATTTTTTTATTACGAGTTTAAATTCTACGAAGAAAACACAGTTCGTAAGTTTTAAAAGGAGTCAATTAAATAATTTCTTTTACCTAAATTTTAGAATATAAAATTATATGTTTATTAATATAAAATTAAATTTTAAAACTAAATAATAATTTAAAAAAAAAAAAGTGAAAAAAAAGATTTTATCTAAAGTACTTTAATGAAGTTCAAACAATATTTTTAAGTTTTTTCACACTTTTAATATATTAGAAATAGAAATTAGAGATCAGAGATAATAAAATAGTAATATACTTCTAAGGTGAAAACAAATTTTGGACAAAAACACCTCTACTTAAAATAAACAAAGAAAAACTTATAAAGATTTGAAATTCACGGATCATTTCTTGATTTGAACTTTTGAACCCTATTAATCATTCTGCATTCATCTAGTTTAAAACTCCAATAGAATTTTAACTTCATTGATCATTCCACAAGGTTGCAAATGTAATCTTTCGAGTTGCAGCAACGTTTGTTGGAGCTGTGTCATGTTAGTTGGTAAATTTTGTCCAAAACTTTTTCCATATAAAAAAATAATTAAATATTAATAATTTTAAAATCATATCATAATTGATATTGAAATGAAAACATGGAACAAACCAAAATGTATTGCCAAAAAAACAAATGAAACGCCGACCCGTGGGGCTCGAACAGACGAGTCCAAGGTTAGGAGCCTTGCGATATATCAACTGAGCTAGATGGGCTACTTGCCCGTTTTTGTTAACGATTAATTAAAACCTTAATTTTTGAACACCTACACATATCATTTCACCTCTAGCTTTTAGCATTACTTTAATCATTGTAGGTATAACCACCCGAACTCCCCGTTTCTCGCATGCTATAGTGATTAGAATATCTTGATGACAGAAATAAGAGAGTATCAATAAATCAAATGCTTCGCGAACCATATTCAACTTTAAGACATTTCGTTGCACTTTAATCATCCTTGTAAGGAGACACACCGCTATTTATATCCGACAACTTTTCCAATAATGGATGGATCTACTATTACCTTGTCTATTGAGTATAATAGAGCAATAAACATAGGGATGATACTAGAAAATATGGTCCAAAGAGAATCTCAATAATAGTTTCATGAACAATCCTTTGCGGGATAGGACTTTTTCTTTTTCGTAGTGATAATGCCATAAAGTGGACCCACCATCCATGATAGATAATGCATTTATTTTCTGAGTAACCAGCCATAAGATCAGTGAAAAACAACAACAAACAGTATGCTTCAATATCAAATAAGTTGGGATTGGCTATACAAATCTTCACTTACCAAGTACCATTCAAACTCATCTTAGGCCAATATTAACCCATTCAACCTGTAATCAGCAGAGAGACAAGATAGAATACTAAATATTACATTGCTGCAATATACAAAATTCCATCAGAATTGCGCACCGGATACTCTGATCCGGTGAGTTTATCTGTTTTATATGCACTGTTCAAGATTCTATCAACCATCGAGTTACAGTATTCATGATTGCTTTCATGAAGCTTGCACCAGCCACATAATTTAGCGTAATATCCTAGTAGAATTTTGAACACTTTAGCCTCCTATCCCAAGTTTGGATGCTCGGCGACTTGGGTGTACATTGTTTTGTTTCACCATCTGGCATCTGAAACTCACTAAGATGAGTTAACGTCTATCCTATCTTCCTCAAACTCCACTTGTGGAATTTCACTGGGCATGTCTTTGTTGTTGTTGATGAAGGTTGGTCTGCAACATATCTTGTCAAGTGTAACTTTCTCCTGCATCAGAATGATAACAATGAAAATATGATTATTACTATTGAGTATTGACATCAACTTACTACCAGTATATGCCATGTTTCAATGATGATTTACCTCAGCCTTATCTAATAAGTCGTTGCGGACAACAAAGATGTATGTGCATCGTGTATTATCATATATATTCTTTTGGATCTCCACAACCATAGCGCCACCATATACTGCGAGGTATTCATCTTCCTGTGAATTTAAAACATACCATTACAAAATGTATGTAACAATACTTGGAGAAATGAAAGGGCATATTTCATGATATCTATGGTGTTTTTTGGAAACCCGGGTTATTTTTCATAACAAAAGTTAGAGAAATGAAATGATACCCTGAAGCACATCACGGCATCTCCAACGTTCAGCCTTTCTGTAATTAAACTAGGTACAACTAGTTCTTTAAGATCAAGAGAGAAAGAGGAGAAGAAAGAAACAGAGAAATGAAGCAGGGATATGGAATAGAGAATGTGCAGATTTCTTGATTACTGAATTGAGTTGAATGAATCATAAATGGTACATGAGATAGGTATTTATAGACCACATACTAGAGTAGTTCATAACTAACTATGATACTCACAATGCTACTGGTTAGTTATAACTAACTAATGGACTATAACTAATTTCTGGAAAGTAACTAACAAGCTCTACATTGACACAATATTCTTGATTAACATGTGTATTACAATACTCAACACTCCCCCTCATGCTAGGAAGGTGTGAAGATATCACATATTCCTAGCTTGGAATTGAGATGCACCAGTTGAGCTTTGGTAAGACCTTTGGTTAGCATATCTGCAGGCTGATCTTCTATTGGAACATACTTAGTTGTAATCATCCCTTGAACTATTTTCTTCCTTATGAAGAAGCAATCAATATCAATGTGTTTGGTCCTTTCATGATAGATAGGATTTGTTGCTATTTGAATAGCAGATTTACTGTCACTAAATACTTCAACTGGTAGATACACTTCAATGCCAATTTCTGTCATTAATCCCACAATCCATACTAGCTCAGTTGTAACTGCAGCAAAACTTTTAAACTTAGCTTCTGCTGAGCTTCTTGAGACTGTAGCCTATTTCTTTGATTTTCAGGCAACCATAGACTTTCCAATCTTCACAAAGTATCCAATAATCGATCTTTTAGTTTGGGGACAAGATGCCTAATCAGCATCATAAAAGGCACTGACTTCCTCATTTGGATCACTAGACAATAACACACCTTGACCTGGTTGATTCTTGACATACCTATTACTCTAATGTTGTATCCATATGAAATCTCTTGGGAGCTTGTAAAAACTGACTTAAAGTCTGATCACAGAATGCTATATCAGGTCTGGTCATTATCAAGTAGAGTAGTTTTCCAATCAATTTATGATAGGTTACTTTATCAGCTAAAAGATCTTTATCTGGATGAATGTGTTTTACATGATCATCAAACTGCCTAGAGGTTAGTTTAATATGGTAGTCGATAGGTGTAGAGATAGGTTTAGCAGTTGTTAATCCTAATTCTGATAACAATTCTAATGTGTACTTCCTCTGATGCATTAGTATTCCCTTACCAGTCCTTGCAAATTCAATTCCAAGGAAGAACCTTAACTCTCCCAGATCTTTCATCTTGAAACTTTGCTGCAAGTTTACCTTTGTTTCTTCTATCAGCTTAAGTCTGTCACCAGTAATTAACATGTCATCAACATATACCAACACAAGAGTAATTCCTTCAGTAGTTTTCTTAATATACAGTGATGAATCATATTTACTTTGACTGAAATCATACTTAAGTAGAGCTTCTGATAGCTTGTTGTTCCACTGTCTAGGAACTTGCTTTAGTCTATATAGGGATTTAACTAGTTTGTACACTGCATTCTCCCCTTGACTAGCAAATCCCTGGGGTAGTTCCATGTACACCTCATCAGTTAGATCACCATTTAAGAAAGCATTATACATATCCATCCGTTGAACAAACCATTTCCTTCTTTCTGCAGTAGCCAGTATTGTGCTGACAGTCTTCATTTTTACAACTGGAGAAAGAGTTTCTTTGTAATCAATACCTTCTCTTTGGCCATATCCTTTTACTACAAGTCTAGCCTTGAACCTTTCTACTTCATCATTGGCTTTATATTTAACTCTGTATATCCATCTACAACCTATAAGCTTTTTACCCTTGGGTAAAGACACTATATCCCAGGTGTGATTAGAAGTAAGAGTTATCTCCTCTTTCACATCCTCTACCCATCTTGAATCCTTGCATGTTTCATAGTAACTTGTAGGTTCAACAATAAAAGATAAATTTGCTACATAGGCTTTGATAGCCTAAAGATTACCAAACACACGAAATTGGTTACTAAGATGCAAATTCCAACAACCAAATAAAGAAAAAACAACACATAGAATGGAGATGAAGAAGAAGAATGCTTGAAATTAAAGGATAGATAGAAAGACCCTTACTCCTATTCAATGATTAGCACTAGAAGATATTTCAAAATCTTCAACACACCTCACAAATAAGAGTTCAAACCTTCCTCTTAGGTGACCCAACGGAAACACTCTTCCTCAAGTACACCTTTCTTGCCAAATTATCCAAAACAAGTGAAACCCTAACTTCAAATGTTCTTGGACCAATTTTCAGATTCTAAGAGCTAAAACTAGAGACTAAAAACTACAATATAAGAGTAATATCCAATTTCATCAAAGTCTAATGAAAAGAGAAGTAAAATGGTCTATTTATACTATTACATTTAATGGACAAAAACTCCCTTAATGAGGGAGAAAATTTGGGGCGCCTCTTGAGTGTTGTTTTGGAGTGCATAATGACTTCAATGCCCTTCACTTGGGTTGCCTCTTGAGTGTATAAGTTTTCTTCCTTCCTTCTCTTGACCAAGGCTTCAAAATACTCCGAAAAGTCTTCAATTGCTTGCTAATTCCAAAGACTTGACCCTTAGACCATACTTTGTGCTTTTGATGCTCCTTATGCTTGTATCATCCCCTCCATCTTGAAGGAATTTGTCCTCAAATTCAGATCTTGCAAAACCAAAGAGAGAGAGAAAAATAAAACACAAAATCCCCTTGGTAGGAGTGTTAGCATTAGTACCACACTTATATCATCAACCCATGGTTGCTCACACTTAACATACATCCACATATCCTTGGTTTTTAACATAAAAAGCTTAGCATAAAGGGTACCAAAGACATGAATAGCCTCAATATCAAGAATAAGTGAGGACGACCAGCAACTATAACCTTCATATCTCAAGAGTATGCCGGGGTCAAATGGGAGCAAATGATAAAGGTTTAAGTCTAGATGGCCCATTCCTTTCACTAGGTTACCAAGTTCACAATAATTCAAGACATTATGCACAACTTTGACATACACAAGGCCACTATAAACAAGACTAATATCATGGATTTCATTGCACAAGTTCAAACGGCCATGTTCAATACCAAGATAATCAATACAAGCATCATCACTAACTAGGAAATTCTCAAACATACCATTCTCATGCTCAAGTAGTGAACTAGTTTTAAGAGAAAGTTGATCATTATTCACAACAAAAGAGTTACTAAGGAAAGAGCTATGCACTTGCAAACCCAAAACCACTTTATTAGACACTAAATCACAATATTTGAAGTTCAAACAAGTGTTGAGGGTAACAAAGTCACCTCGGATAAGGCTTGGGCAGCCCACTTTTTTGGCGCTCTTGGTCAAGTGAGCCTCTAGTTCATTTCTCATGCTTTCATGTGGAACTCCTTTTGGATCCTTCTTGATTATCATTTCTTCTAGTACCTGCACATAAGAAGAATCAAAGCTAAGCAAAATGCTAGCTTTTGAGTTAGGTAGTGACAAAGGTTCTTTGTGGAAAAAACCCACAATCAAGCAATTTTTTTCCTTTTCAACCTCACTACCCGCGACTTCCCTGTCCTTTTCCTTCTTTTCTTCACACTCTTCTTGTATCTCAACATCAAGCTTCTCTCCATCTTGAAAACCGACCTCATCACCCTTCGATTCTATCACCATCTCTTCTCTTAGTTGTATGGGGTGATTTTGGTTTAGTGGATCTTGGGGAGAAGGTATTGGATTACCTTGGTGATGTATTTGGATTTGTGGTATGGAATTTTATAGAGTGTGAGGTCTTTGGTAAAGTGGATTTGGGACTTAGTGGTTTACATTTTGTGGAGGCTTTGGTGGATATAATCTATCAACTCTCGCTTTCAATCTAATCACACCACCCGTCAAGGATACTATTTCACCCCTCATAGAATCCACATTACTTTTCAAGGCATCATTATCATTCTTCATTTCTCGGGAAAAGGCCTCAAACCGAGCCATCAAGGCTCCAATAGCATCATTTCCCAAAGGCAGGGAAGTAGTACCTTTGGATTCCATGGGAAATGTACCTAAAAGAACAAAAAAAACAGAAAGCAACACATCTACAAAACGAGCAAACAAGTTAGTTCAAAAGCCTCACTTTACTCACACTCAACCTCACCTCACACTTGGCTTCAGAAGTGTTGGAGAATCGGCAATACTTGGCAAGTTACTTGAGAGGTGAGAAGCTTTGGATCAGAATCAATCTTTGTTTGAAACGACTCAAATAAAGTAATGCACGGACTTGAACCAACAAAATACTACGACTTAAAAATGAAAAAAGCACACAAAAAATTGAAGACACAAAACAAACGGACCCAAGACTAATTCTCAACCTAGTAGGTAGTTACTAGTTTGCTAATTAGTGATAGTGTTTAACACAGAAGGAACTAGAATCAAAAAAGAGAAACTAAGAAAAAATCTAATTTTAGAGATGAATTTGGTTGATCACAAGTGATGACGTGGCACTACGTGGTTGATTGTCTCTTTTTCGAAATTTTTTTCATTTCCCAATCCCGTGTTTTGGCCAAGTATCAACTTTGGGAAGAAGAATTTTCTGATTTGAGGAGGTAAGTAAACAATTTGGAGCCCTTTCAAGACTCTAAATGAAATTAAAATAAAATGGTCCCCCCCCCCAATTAATTACAAGTGTACTTGATTTATCCTTTGGTCCCCCCCTTTCTTTTGGATGGATTAGAAATATACCAAGGAATATTCTTGGACTACCAACAAGCACACTCTCTTTCTTCCCTTCTTTTAGATCAAACAAACACTTTGAATATTCTTCTTTACTAAGATATGAAGATCATGGATGAACAAGATGAATATTCAAGTGTTGACCAAGTTTGACCAACAAGCAAATGAACTCCAAATCTGAATTTTCTTTTAGATCTAGGTTCCTTAGGCCAAGACAAACACAACCAACATAAAATCAGCCACAAAATGCCACAAACAAGATGACTAAAAATGAGATCCCACCTCAAAAGCTTCAAACAAAGCACAACAATGGTGGATCAAGCTCAAATTCAACCAGACTTCACTCTAAAAGTAGATCTAGACACTTTTAGTGTTAGAGAACAAGAATCTAACACTAGAAACTATCAAAACACAATAAAAACTTGTAGATCTAACTTGGAAATTTTGAATCTACAACAAACAACAAGACAACACAATTTTTTTTGAGATTTTTGGATTTTTTGACTCTTTTTATGGGATTTTCTTAATAAGAACACTAAAACCAAGATTTAGAGATATTGGAACAACCCTAATGTAACACCCCGTATTCAAGTACGTGTATTGGCGTATTCAAGTACGTGTATTGGTCTTATTTATATGAAATTAATTTTATTTTATTTTATTTATACCGGAATTTGCCGTCGATGGTTCCATACGAAGGTTATTGGATAAGCTTTCCAACGATATAAAGATTTCCAAAAACGGATAGGTTTCGGATATAATCGAGCACGTTTGAAACTATAAAACGGTGGCCGGGATATTGGGAATAGTAAATGTGCAGGAAAATTTCCTGCACACAAACTACTGAGGCCAGCCAATTTTTTGGGTCAAATTTGAACGATCATAACTCCCTTAATATAATGAACTGGGAGATCTACAACCTATCAAAAGAAATATCTTTGAGTCTTCTTTCCAATGCAATTGGTTTCATCCAAATACAACATCTGAGTAAGGAGTTATACTCGTTTTACTTCATCCTCTCAAAATAGATTTTTAGGGTCAACTTCAAACGATCATAACTCCTTGTACAGGATGAACTGGGTGGCCTACTTTATATGAAATGAAATACCTTTGAATTATCTTTCCAACGATACCAATTTCACCCAAATACAATATCGTAGGAAAGAGTTATGGTCGATCTACTTTAGCTTATCAAAACAGTCCACCAAAGGACAGATTTGACATTATTTAAATTTTAAAGGCACTTTGGTCATTCCCTATGATATTATGGACGGGAATATGTGTACATATACATGTATATGAGTTCAAAAACTCATTTTCATCATCAATCATTGAGAAAGAACAAACCCTAGCCAAATTTGACCTTTAAATTACTTTTGATTCAACCGTAGAAATTCCAAAGTAATCCGATAACTGCGTTTGTCATCTCGAGAGCTTCGAACGGCACCTATTATTTGTGCAAACAGGATTGCATAATCAAGAGGTGAATTCTAAGGTATGAATATTGTTTGCCTTTGTTCTCTTCCATATGTATATGTGTGATAGAGGATTATATGTATTGGTTGTTATTGAAAGGTGATGAAAATAGGGTTATGGACTATTTTGCATGGTTTGGTTGTATTGAATTGTGGAGGGTGGATATGGTGATTGAGTTATGGAAGGTGGATATGGTGATATACTATTGAATTGATGATTATTTATGTCTATGGCTCAATTTGGTTTAATGGATTGGTTGGAAGGATAAATGAATCCAAACTTGATATTGGAGGATGTTGTATGAATATGCATGGCATGCGAATGTAATTGGAGTTTAAGAGGGTTAAAGTGACACCCTTTATGGTGTAATTAAGGCTTACTACTTAACCACTAGTTTGGTGAATTCAAATAATTGAATTGTGACGTTTGGTCGCTAATACTAGATTGCTATATATGTTCATTGTAGATAAGTAATCCGAAAAGACGAGAAGTCCATTTAGGAGTAGTATTGAAGGTTGACAGTCAGGTATGTAAAGCATACTCTATACCATATCTTTGGCATGAAAGTGAATAATTGTTCTATTAAGAAAGTTTCCAAAGTTATTCAGTAACATGTGATCCATAATGATTTTGTATGATGTCCTACGTTACCAATGAATTTGTTTCCACCCTACAAGATGTCAAGACATTCCAATACTTACTTGTCTTCCAAATCTTACATGTTTATTGCACTAATGAATGTCAGAAGGTATCCGGTTACTCAAACAAGATCCATGTGCTATTAATGACTCCAAAACGTTTCATTGATATACCAATAAGTTCCTACTTCGTTGTTATGGCATTGATGACTCCAAAACACTTTATTGATGTGCCAATGAGTTCTTACTTCATTGTTATTGCATTGATGGTCTATTTATATGTCTCTTATTGATGTATCATTGTTTCAAAGTATCAAAAATGTGGTGGCGACCAAAATAACAATCTCAAGGATTAATTGAACTAAGTGATGGAAGTTCTTTCTTATCGGGTGGTATCCCAGGGGCATAAGCCTATCATGGGTCGATCCCTATTTATGTGTTTATGGGTGGTATCCCAGGGGCATAAGCCTAGCATGGGTCGATCCCAGTTGATATGTACTGGAGGCAGCCTAATGGTCACAGTACAGTACAGTAATGATTACAAAGATGATAAGAACGAAGGTAAAGTGATTGAATAAATACAATGTACAGGTTGTCACAAGTTCTAGTAAGTGTGGTCCACTCCTATTACGATTTATTCACTTGTTTCTGATTTCTATTGAGCTCCTATATCATATGTGATTATCTACAACTTTACATACTCAGTACATATTTCGTACTGACGTTCCCCACGGGGGACCTGCATTTCATGCTGCAGGAACAGGTACCTCAGCTCATACACCGCACAAGTAGGAGCCAGGATACCCAGCTACTTTTGGTGAGCTCCAGTTTGCTTCGGGGCTTTTCGTGTCATATCCAGTCACTTTTGGTATTGTATAGAAGTTAGTTATATGGCGGGGTGTGTCCCGACCGTAGTTAAACTCTGTGTATTGTCTAGAGGCTTTGTAGACCTAATGTACAGTCAATGTGGTATTTTGTTAATAGACGTGATGGCTCCAACGGCCAAGTATTGTATATACATATATATGTGTGCTCGAGCTTATACAGGTGATTATTTCCTTTTATATGTGACATGATGTTATTCAAATTTTGGGTTGTCATAGAGGTATGCATGGGAAGTATAAGGTTATGAGCTGGTTCTCCCGGGCCTCCTCGGTTACGGGTGTCAGTCCGCCCCAATAGGATTTGAGGCGTGACACCTAACCAAGGATTTGATACCAAATGATAGCCTAAAGACTACCAAACACACGAAATTGGTTACTAAGATGCAAATTCCAGCAACCAAATAAAGAGAAAACAACACATAGAATGGAGATGAAGAAGAAGAATGCTTGAAATTAAAAGATAGATAGAAAGACCCTTACTCCTATTCAATGATTAGCACTAGAAAATGTTTCAAAATCTTCAACACACGTCACAAATAAGAGTTCAAACCTTCCTCTTAGGTGACCCAAAAAGAAACACTCTTCCTCAAGTACACCTTTCTTGCCAAATTATCCAAAACAAGTGAAACCCTAACTTCAAATGTTCTTGGACCAATTTTCAGATTCTAAGAGCTAAAACTAGAGACTAAAAACTACAATATAAGAGTAAAACTAGAGACTAAAAACTACAATATAAGAGTAATATCCAATTTCATCAAAGTCTAATGAAAAAAGAAGTAAAATGGTCTATTTATACTATTACATTTAATGGACAAAAATGCCCTTAATGAGGGAGGGAATTTGGGGCGCCTCTTGAGTGTTTTTTTGGAGTGCATAATGACTTTAATGCCCTTCACTTGGGGTGCCTCTTGAGTGTATAAGTTCCCTTCCTTCCTTCTCTTGACCAAGACTTCAAAATACTCCGAAAAGTCTTCAATTGCTTGCTAATTCCAAAGACTTGACCCTTAGACCATACTTTGTGCTTTTGATGCTCCTTGTTCTTGTATCAGGATTTGTACTGAGAAGACAGTTTGTCATAAGTAACATAGTTTTCTAGATCATAAGGTACCTTCTTGGTCTTGCCAGTAGTGATAAAATCAACACAGGTGGGTTTTTTTTTCTAGTTGATTTCCTCTGATCCTAACATGCAGGTGCCTGAGATTCTGTCATCTCAGCTATAAAAATCTCTTGTTGCACTTGTTGGTTAGGTAAGTCAGGAACCCTTTAACTTCTAGTTGATCTTCTTTGATACACCTTAGTTATAGTGTGTGCAGGAGAAAGAACATCCTGTGGTTGCTGCTCTTGCTGATTGGTTGAGTCAGGTATTCCTTGAGATGTCACAGTTACTTGAATCTGCAGAGGTGTCACAATATCACCTACTACTGGACATTTATCCTCCAATGGAAATATATGAACAATTGACTTATTTTGATTTTTGTTCACTTTAAATGGGCATATATCTTTCCTAAATAAAACATCTCTACACACAGATTTGCTAGATATGTCATAGAGCGTATCATTTCTGTGTGTTGGAGTACCCTTCAACACAGTGGTTCAAGCCCTAGTCATTAACTTGTTATACTCATTCAGCACTTTAGCATAGCATAGACATCCCAACATTCTCAAGTGATCATAGTTGACTTTCTTACCAAATAACCTCTCATAAGGAACTTGATAATCAATAGATGAACTAGGTAACCATTAATAATGTGTATTGCAGCTAACATACAATAACCTCAAAGTTGTATGGGAATAACAGTCTGAAACTTGACTGCTCTTGTGACTTCTAGGATGTGGTGACTTCTGGGATGTGTCTGTGCTTTCTCTCAGCAACACTATTTTGCTGAGGTGTATAAGCACATGTTGTCTGAAGTATGATGCCATTTGTACTGAACAGGTTACTGCACACTGAGTTCCATTATCACTTCTTACTACTTTAACAACCTTAACAAAATGAGTTTTAACATATGTAAGAAACTGTTTGATATGAATGTACACATCAATCTTGAATTTAAGTAGAAAGACCCATGTAAATCTTGAGAAATCATCCACAACTGTCAAAAATATTTATTGCCATTCATAGTTGCTATCATATAAGGGCTCCACATATCCATGTGCACAAGATCAAAATATGTAATTTGAATATTGCTTGAGAAAAAAAAAGATCTAGCTTGTTTTGCATAAGGACACATAGTACATTTCCTTATTCTATCTTCTGTACTTTAAATATCATAAGTAACTATTTTCTTTAGAGCATGAGTAGATGCATGACCTAATCTTCTGTACCAAAGGTTTATGTCATTATTACTTCTTGTCAACATACCACCATTTGTCACTTTATTAGCTGCCTACTGTGAAATCTCATTGTCTTTCTGTCCAACTAGTAGATATAATCCTTCAGTAGGCTTACCAATCCCCCTCATCTATCTAGTGCAAAGATCCTGAAAGACACAAAAATCATGAAAAAAAATTACTGAACATTGTCATTCTTTGGTCACTTGTGATACTGACAACAAATTATATTGAAATTCTGGTATGTGGTATACATTAGTTACCACATTATCTTTTGATAAGCAACTACTTCCCACATGTGTTACTTTAGTAGTACCACCATTTGGCAAATACACCTCTCTTGGTGTGTCTAACTTTGTTGTAGAGTGTCCAAGGAGTAAATCTAAATCAACTACCATGTGATTAGTATCCCCGTATCTATAATCCATTCTCTGGACTTAACAAAAGCTGAGAAAACACTAATACCTGCATTAGAGGTGCTAGCAGCATTTGCTGATTCTCCTGTATGTAAGCCAGTTTTGATGCTATTAATCATTCTCAAGATTTGCTCATATTGCTCTTTAGTGAATAGCGCACTTCCCATTTGATTGATTTAATTCATCTGCACATCAGAACCAGCTTGAATTCCTGTATCATTAGACTGAAAACCTTGCCCTGCATGTTGATTACATGATCCCAGACCATGATGACTGCGTTGTGTATCAAGGGACACATTATCAGTTGCATTGCTACCTTCCATCTTAGATTTCTTCTTGAACTAGTGATCATTTGGATAACCAACAAGTTTCCAGCAAGTCTCTCTAGTATGTCTTTTCGATTTGCATAAATCACATTGAAGGTTTAATTCTTCTTAAACTTCTGGAGATTACTCCCACCATTTCTATGTCTTGTGTACATTGCCAACTCACAGTTATTTCCAGACACAACAACAAGACTAGTTCCCGAGATCCCAGCTGAATTTTTGTAGCTTTATGACTTTCATCACTTATGACCATGGCATATGCCTGATTTACATAAGGAAGAGGGGTCATGAGTAAAATTTGGTTTCTTGCCTATGTGTACGATTCATTTAATCCCATCAGAAATTGAAATAGTTTTAGTTTTTGCAGATGAAGCACATACTCTTTGGACTTGTCACAATCACATCCAGGTGCAGGCACTAGGGCCTTAAATTCTTCACAGAAGTCTTTCAATTTTGAGAAATAAGAAGACACAGATGCATTCTCTTAAGAAAGGGTTGCAATTTCTTTGTGTAAATTGAAAGTTCTTGCACTATCTATTTTGTGAAATCTTTCATACAACTCTGCCCAGACAACACTAGCAACTGGTGCATACATGATTCTTCCTAGAAGTTAGATAGAATTCATAATCCAAGATAGGACAATAGCATTTACCCTCTCCCAGTGGCTTCCCAGATCAGTTAAAAATTTATCTTTAGAGCAAGTGAGATCAACAACACCTAACTTATTCCATCCTAACAGGGCAATACACATAGATCTAAACCAGATAGAAAAGTTCTCAACACCTGTTAATTGGAAGGAAATGATCTGAATTTCACTTATATCTGAAGGACTGAGGAAGAGAGGGTGATTGTAATCCAATGCAGTTGTTAATGTTCTTGAAGATCTTTCAGGTTCAGTACCAATTTCATTCACCATTTTTGCAGTTTATGCCACAAACTCGAAATCTTGATCTCAAGAACCAGCTACAGCTTACTACTGAGATCTACAGTTGAATCTCATTCACAATTACAGAAGAGTAATCTAGCCAACCGGGCTCTGATACCATGTAATTAAACTAGGTACGACTAGTTCTTTAAGATCAAGAGAGAAAGAGGAGAAGAAGGAAAAGAGAAATGAAGCAGAGGTATGGAATAGAGAATGTGCAAATTTCTTGATTACTGAATTGAGTTGAATGAATCATAAGTGGTACATGAGATAGGTATTTATAGACCACATACTAGAGTAGTTCATAACTAACTATGATACTCACAATGCTACTAGTTAGTTATAACTAACTAATGGACTATAATTAATTTGTGAAAAGTAACTAACTATACATTGACACAATATTCTTGATTAACATGTGTATTACAATACTCTAACACTTTCACATTGTGAGGGTTCTAACGGAACAGAACGTTCACGTACTCTCCTTTTAAAATTCACCAATTCATCTTCTTCATGACCAAAACCAGCAAATCTTACACGAACTTCCTGTATAATAAAATACTTCATATATTTACTGTAGGCAACAAATCTTTTTCCAACATATACTCAGTGGATAAGACGCTGATTGCTGTGCCTGAATGTGTAGCCCGTTCAACCACATATACTGTTTAAGTAAATGCAATTCCGACTTTAAAATGTATGTTGAGTGACAAATGAGTCAATCATCTACGTCGCTGGTGATATTGTACATCCAATCAATGCAGATTGTTGTGGAATAGTTAGAGAGAAAGAAATGATATTCTATATCCAATCAATGCAAATTGTGGTGGAATAGTTAGAGAGAAAGAAATAGCATAATGCAAATATAGTGTAAACCAAAAAGAGATGAGGATGGTTAACCATTTATGTGCGACAAATTAGCAGAAAGATGCAGATTCTCTTAAATTATTTTTATGAGTAGTTATTAAAAAAATCATTAATATTTACGGCAGAGGACATTTAGTAAACTTACCATGTACAATACAATCAAAACAAACTATAAAGATATTATTACTGTTACACAACAAATAATTTATCCAAACATTGTATCGACAAAACAAAACATTATGAAAAGATGATCACAATGATCCAAACAGTGTGCAAGAATACGAAATTGTACATGATAGCCTAAGAAGGAAAAGGTGCCCCGATCATACAAAAGAACCTAATAAGTTAGTGATTTGGGAGAGATCAGGCTTTCTGTAAAAGCGACTCCACCAAAATAGTCACTATAGTACAAATGGTCCACGGGACGTCCCAAATGCACTCTTCAGATTCAACATAACGGAACCAGTATAGCAATATACCATCTGCAAACAAATATTTCGGTCTGAAATCATATATCAAGGGATCACAAATAGTAAACAAGGCATTCCATGAATCCTTGAAACGCCTCATGTACTGCTGGCAAAGAAGGAGTATCGAACAACAAACTCCGAGGGGAAGGAGGATGTTTATCAATATTTCTCCAGCGACCATCTTTCAACGCGAGAATTTGAGCAGATGCGCTATTAATTTTAAGGATCTTATAGTCACCACAAGTTGAGTCATAACCCAATCCCAAAAAAATATTCGACCTCTGGCATATCTGGAAGTACTATCGATTCTCTTGTGGAGGGGTTCCATAGCAAATGTATGAGGCGTCTATCATGATTATTATCAATAACCTGGACGATAATCAAGCCAACACAACAACAAAGGAGGCCGCAACCCCATGGTATAAAGCCTGTAGGGTAATCAAGCTCCTGTACATCCTCATTCAGCGGACCTGACCCCGACGATAAATGACAACAATACATTGGAGATATACATACCCTTTGGGTATATTTCACTAGTCACAAATCTTTGGGAATTTTTGTCATTCTTGGCATGACTGAGTTGCTTCATTTTAAAGTATGGTTCCGAGATCAATGCATTCCAAAATTTTGAAACACATTTGAAACGGAGAAGAGACCGAACAGGTAACCATTTGAGGATGTCCATAAGTATTTCCGTTCCCATGGCCTAAAAAGAAAAAGGAAAATTCAATCAGACAATATTTTTCAAAAGCATTCAAATCAGTGTTTTAAAAGGCGATCTGAGGCGCTGGGAAAGAAAATGCAATCAGACAATATTTTTCAAAAGTATTCAAATCAGTGTTTTAAAAGGCGGTCTGAGGCGCGCCTTGGGGAGAGCAAAGATAAAAACGCACCGAGGCACGGTGGGGAGGCAAAAGTCTCAAAAGGCGAACGCCTAAGCATGAGGCGCACCATTATTCTTGGGCGTAAGCCTTGAAATTTTTATAAATTAAAATTCTTAATCAAAAGTTAAAAAGAAAAACTAAAATGTCAAACTTAGAGTATTTACTATTTATCCCAACTATTTTTATTAAGATATTCCAAACAAAAATCTTTTGTCTTCCAAACAAAAAAATTTCAATATCTTTGACTGTACTCTGTAGCTTTACGCCTTCATGGTAGGTATCGAATTCGATGACACCGCTACAAGAAGGTAAGCACTTTCTTCTTCCTTTCTCATTATTCAAGTTCCTTTATATTCTAATTTCCATTAGTGACTCATATTTTGTATTTTAAATTTTACTATTTTGTGCTGCTTCTAAAATACAAAAAGTGGTAAATAATGAAGTAATGAGACAGTGGGTGCTCTTTGATCCAGAGTACTCTCTTAAACATCAGCTCATTATAACCATAAAACAGGTTTAATGAGTATAAAACTCACCTAAAAACCCACCCTTCACACGCATGATGTCCGTGTAATATAATTGAACTAGCTTGAATTAATTGTAATTAGTATTAAGTATTAACCAGTAAGCAATGAATTGCAATACTTCCCTTCAATTTTAATCCAAAACTAATCAGAATAATAAAGTTAGCACTTTGCTTATCATAAGAAACATGGTTCAGATATTTGCATAATATAGAGGGAAAGCTTAAAGAATACTTATCAAAGTTCCAGAAAGCAACCCCCCAAACCAAGGTCCCTCTACTAAAAGAAGAATTGAGGTGTAACATAGAAGCATCAATGCAAAGAGAACCAAGAATGCTTTGCAAATATATTCTTCCTTTAACCTAAGTTCGCCGCTATAACAAATCACAGTATAAGAAATCACCTAAAAAACAGCTTTTGATCTTCTTCTAGTGCAGAAGACATGAAACGAAATCTAGAATAAAAAGGCAAACGCTCCAAAGGAAAAAGTCAGTGCTCCCAAAGAAACACAATTCATTTCTCACTTGGTGTAGGACGTTACGAATGATGCAAATGTCAACAAACGTGGATACTAGCAATTAATTAACAAGAGTTTGTTGGTGGTAGACCAGTTGTAATTGTGGTTGTAGCACAATCATATTAATAAAAATCATATCAACAGACTACTAGCTCTAAGATTAAACAAGTTGGTTCAATCTTAACTATGAATACTTTTTTCACATTAACTATGATTTGTTTGATTTAAAAATTAAAGGATCCATGAGGCGTAAGCCTCATCGCCTCGAGGCAGGTAAAACGCCTCGCCTTAAGCTATAAAACCTATTCCAATATGAATTTGGCGAAACATACATACATACATGAATTAAATAAATACCAAATCCTAAACAACTTTGGTTTAGGGAAGGTAAGTAACAGGATTACAAGTCCCTCACCTGATCAACATCCTTGAGCTCCACAACGCCCTTCCCTGAAATGGGTATTGTTATACTTTATAGAAAAAATAACAAATCGCTGATATCCAAGCTTGTTAAGAAAACACACAAAGAAACAACCTTTTTTATCATCAGAAGATTTATTCTTCTGTTGGCATCTGTAAAAATTGAACTTTTCATCTTCATAGTTGATCTGGTTGTAAAGATTCAACTTTTCTTCTCCATTGTTGATCATATTCACCTTATCTTCTGCATAGTTGATCAGATTCACCTTTTCTTCACTAGGATTGAACGCTTTATCGAACAGATTAGGCTTTTTTGTAATTGAAATCGATTTCTTCTGCTTTTTCTTCGATTCTATATCAGCTGATAAGTCATTACATCTCTTCATCGTAATAATTTACTTGAGGGATAAAGCTTCGAGCTTTAATTGAATATATGGAGTATGGAGATGCTTGCTAGGGTTTCCAATCCAAATTGGGATTGGGTGTTCTCATTCCAATCCAAATTGAGATTGGGCCGCCTCGGGTCGCTTCTGCTTTCTCTTTTCTTTATATTTGGGGACATTACATTATAATATACAATCTTATTTACGAATTATAACACATTTTTTAATTTACAAATTACAGCCTAACCTTTTTTTACAATATTGGTAAAATACATACATATAATATATTTCTAATTATAATTTTACTATAATAACACATAAATTAATTTAAGCACTACGCAAATTATTAAAAATATAATTAAATACATATATATAATATATTTCTAATACAATTTTTAACATTATTAATAAGAGAAAAAAAAAAACTTCAGCTATAATACATTTTAAATTCAATATATTATATGTATTGTAGACATATTTTCAATATACAGCATGGATATATATAGATTAATGTGGATCAATTTAAAACAGATGAAATATTTGAATTTTACAATTTATTTAAATTTTTATGTGGACCAAACTACCCCTTAGAAAGGAAAAGAACAATTATTTCCTTTAAAAAATTTAGCCCTACGTTGTCAATCTCCTTTACTATATACGTCAATCTCAAGTAAAATATATGTAAGTATAATTTTATGAATTATTGCAGCGGGACCAAACTACCCCTTAAAAGGAAAAGAACAATTATTTACCAACAATTATCATATGCTTCCTCGTTATACACATCAATCTCAAGTAAAAAATATTTGGTTAAATTTAACGATTTATTGAGATGTATATAGGCCCAACTATCCCTTAAAAATAAAAAGAACAGTTATCTGTCCAAGATTTTTGTGCTCACTCTTTTTACATAACTAGTTTAGCTGCACGTGCCTCGCACGTGTAACCTTTGATTATTTAAAATTAAACGATTTTATCTATTACGAAGCTTTTGATTATTTAAAATTAAACGATTTTATCTCTTACGAAGGTTTTTAATGAAGTGCAAAAAGTTCAAAACAGATATTTTATTGTAAGCACATATATATATGAAAAAAATAATTACGTTGTTAAATTCGAACATACGAGAATATCAAACCTAGAAATCAAAAGTCACAAACAAAACAGATGCGATAATGCATGATGTGTTAAACTTAAAATCACTCTCAAGCAAAAGAAAAAATAATAAGTCACGACTACCAATAGAAAAGGAAAAACAACTCGAAAAAAAAAGAGAGAATAACATAATAACCTGGAGGATGACAATTACAATGGTTGAAGAAAACATAAAATACAAGTGTGGGATGAGACAATATATATTAATATAAAAATATGTTGAAAATTAAACTTACATAAATTACAAAACAAATAAGAGTCCTAATTTAAGAAAAAAACTTGCCATTTTTTAAAGTCCTAATCCATTACCATATTTTAAAATCCTAACCCATATATTCTAGGATTCAAAATTATATATATAATTAAATAATAATTGAAGAAAAAAAGTGGAAAAGACGATTTTGTCTATTGTAAAGTGTTTTAATGAAGGGCAAAAAGTTCAAATCACTTTTCTAAGAGCCTTCACACTTTTAATATATTATTATTATAGATAATCTCAAGTATGAAAAAAAAAAATCTCGTGAAATTTTAAGACTTATTAAAGAGAACTCAAGTAGGTAAGGTTTGAATAAAAGTAAACATCAGGGGCTGTGTTATTAGCAGCTAGTTTTTTTGCTTACAGCAGGTGAAAAAACAAATTTTGAACAAAAACACCTCTACTTAAGTCTTAAAATACAAAAAAAACTTATTAAGATTTGAAATTCACGGATCATTTCTTGGTTTGAACTTTTTGTCCAAAACTTTTCTGTATCATAAAATGATTAAATATTAACAATTTTAAAATCATAAATGATATTAAAATGGAACAAACCAAATATGCCCAAAAAAAACACATTGAATCGCCCACCGTGGGGCTCGAACCCACGACCACAAGGTTAAGAGCCTTGCGCTCTACCAACTGAGCTAGACGGGCTTTTTTTTTTGAATTTGTTAAAGATTAAATAAATTCTCAATTGTTCTGAACACCTTCTCTCCAGCCTTTAGCTTACTTGCTATTAGAATTACTTAAATCATTACAGGACTAACCACCCGAACTCCTCGTTTCTCGCATGCTATAGTGATTAGAATATCTTGACGATAGAAATGAAAGAATATCGAGCTATAGTGATTAGAATATCTTGATGACAGAAATGAGAGTATCGAAAACCAGATGCTTCAAGAAATATATTCAACTTTAAGGCATTTCGTTGCACTTTAATCATCATCGTGAAAAGACACTCCGCCATTTATATCCAATAGCTTTTACAATAATGGATGGATCTACTATTACCTCGTCTATTGAGTATAATAGAGCAAATGATGGTATATAGCTATAAACATAGGATGATACTAGGAAATATGATCCAAAGAATCTCAAAAGTAGTTCCATAAACAATCCTTTGCGGGATATGACTTTTTCTTTTTCACAATGGAAATGCCATAAAGTGGACCCAAGATCCATGATACGATAATATATTTAGGGGCCGTTTGGTTGTAAAACTAGTTATTCGAGAATTGGCTATTCCGGGATTAAATAATACTACAATCCTAGATGAATTATCCCATGCATTTTGTTCGAACCAAACATGAGATAAGCTCATTTTAAAATTAATCCCAGTATTAGTTATCCCCGATCCCTCCTACCAAACGACTCCTTATTTTCTGAGTAATATCAGCCATAAGTTCAGTGATTTTACAACAACAAAAAGTGTGCTTCAATATGAAATAGGTTGGGATTGGCTATACAAATCCTCATTTACCAAAGTAGCATTCAAACTCATCTAGGCCAATATTAACCCATTCAACCTGTAATCAGCAGAGATGCAAGATAGAAACAATGGGCAGAAAATAAGAACAAGCCAAGGAATACTAAATATAATATACAAAATTCCAGCATAATTTACACACCGGATACTCTGGCCCGGTGAGTTTATTTGTTTATCAAATGCACTGTTCAAGATTCTACCAACCATCGAGTTACGGTATTCGTGATTGCTTTCATGAAACTTGCACCAGCCACATAATTTAGCGTAATATACTACTACAATTTTGAACACTTTAGACTCCTATCCCAAGTTTGGATGCTTGGCGACTTAGGTGTACATTGTTTTGTTTAACCATCTGGTATCTAAAACTCACTAAGACGAGTTAACGTCCATCATATCTTCCTCAGACTCCACTTGTGGAATTTCACCGGGCATGTTGTTGTTGCTATTGATGAAGGTTGGTCTGCAACATATCTTGTCAAGTGCAACTTTCTCCTGCATCCGAACGATAACAATGAAAACATAATTATTACTATTGAGTATTGACATCAATTAACTAGAAGTACATGCCATGTTTCAATAATGATTTACCTCAGCCTTATCTAAGTCGTAGCGAACAACAAAGATGCATGTGCATCTTGTATCATCATGTATATTCTTTTGGATCTCCACAACCATAGCGTCACCATATACTGCGAGGTACTCATCTTCCTGTGAATTTAAAACATACAATTAAAAAATGTACGTAACGATACTTGGAAAAAATGAAAGGGCATATTTCATGATATCTATGGTGTTTTCTGGAAACCCGAGTTATTTTTCATAACAAAAGTTGGAGAAATGAAATGATACCCTGAAGCACATCACAGCATCTCCAACGTTCAGCCTGTCACATTCTGAGGGTTCTAATGGAACAGAACGTTCACGTACTCTCCTTTTAACATTCACCCATTCATCTTCTTCATGACCAAAACCAGCAAATCTTACACGAACTTCCTGTATAATAAAATACTTCATATATTTACTGTAGGCAACAAATTTTTTTCCAACATATACTCAGTGGATAAGACGCTGATTGCTGTGCCTGAATGTGTAGCCCGTTCAACCACATATACTGTTTAAGTAAATGCATTCTGACTTTAAAATGTATGTTGAGTGACAAATGAGTCAATCATCTACGTTTCAAAGTCAGTTATCAATGCATTTCTATCATATAAAATCTAGGGGAGAATTACGGATTCTAATCTATTGAATAGGCACTCTGAAAAACAGAATTGTTGTTACTTCACTCTGGTCCATGGCAATGTAAGAAGTTCCCTACTTTAACAGTGGTCGAGGAGAAATTTTAAATCTTTCACACACATGTGATTACTAGACTACTATAACTTCTAGGTAAACAAGAACAAAAAGACACATTCTAGTTTAAGTTTCAATACAAATAGGAAATCAGACAAAGGATCAGAGAGAACAAAGATCATACAAGCTCGCCTGAGTAAAGAACTCTGAAGTTGAGAAATGAGGCCACATCATACCTGCAAAATCCAGAGAAACAGCTACGTGGTCAGACAGGATCAATATCAATTTTGCCATGCAGTAAGAGCCTGACAGAGTATAACACACTTTGCAGCATTTAATTTCATATTTAAGTGCTTTAGGACTTCTTTACAACTTAGCTTTATTTGCAAGAGTCATTCTTTGTTTTCCTAAAAGTCAGTCCATAATCTATCGTTGGAGAATAAGGACGAGCTAGGAAACAGACGAGAAGGAGAAAAAGAATAGTTGACAGCAAATGAGAGTAGCAAAAGATGCTTGCACAGATAAGGAGAAGCAAAAGTCATTTTGAATGAAACAAACCAACAAAAAAGCAAATCAAGAGAAGCATAGAAACAGAAGTGGTATACGAAGAGTTGTCACAAATGAAAGAACAGAAAGATGACAGTTATAAAGGCGCAGAAGAATATTGAGAAAGGAATGCTTTGCTCCTCAAAATGTCTGAAAGGAAAACTTCTTTGAAGTTGCTTCATTTCGCTGATGATAAGCGATGACACTTGCTACGAAGTGCTTCATGGCTTTAAGCGATGGAGCAATCTCTCTAGATAACATGAAGCCTCACTCAGAAGTTCAAGTTTATGATAGATGTGTAACACCAATCAAACGCTAAAGAGAGAGCTTTATCAAAACCATACATAGATTGAGTTTAAGAATTGTCCATACAGCTTAAGAACTAACCATCTACGTACTAACTATCTACGTATCTAGCTCATCCAATTTTATTGAATCTATACATGAACAAAGTTCAAGCTGGTTCCTTTTGCCTAAAGGAAGCATTCAACATAAGAAAATAGTATTACTATTGAGAAAGTAGTTTTGTCACACAGGATTCCATTGATCTTTACAACATTCATATTTTCAGTAGAATCCTATGATCCAAAACAGAAAGTTGGTATGACGAGCAACAACTCATCCTGTTAACACCTGAACCATTCAACAGAGTATTACCAATTTTTGCTTCTGCACAATCCAATGTATGAAAGACTTTCCTCTACATTATGGTATCTTCGTTGGCTTTGGCATTCAATTACTATCATTATAATGTTCTCGAGAAACTCTTCTTTACTAGTTTCATCTCTTTAAACTCCACCCTCCAAGCTGCTGAACTCGGATATTCATAAGTTGCTTTTACCAGCACAAATCAACTACACGAGATCTGATGTTTCAGTGTGGTCAAGCTTAAACTATTTTTGAGCAAACCTTTTTTCAGACATAATGCTACATCATCATGAGATTTTTATCGCCTTTGGCAATCTAAGATGCAGGTCAGCTAAGAGTATAAGAATGCAAATTATGTCATTTCATTAACAGACAACAGTTAGTTTTTTCCAAACTGATAAAACCAACAAGCAGCGAAACTGAAGACCAACAGTATTGAGTCACAATCAGAAACTACAAGTCTTTGAGATCTATCAGGAAAAATAGATTAGGCCATAAACATGTCGACTCTCAGCAAAATGCACCATTGGTCGTATAGAGAAGGCTAGAGTTATGATGAATACTCACCAAGCTAAATCCTTTGCAGACAGAGCTTCAAAAGCCAACCCTGAGAGTTCTTTGCCCATCTCTGCTGCAGAAACTACAAATAGAATGGACAATGGTCTAAGCTCGAGAGTAAAAAAAGGGCAGCCCGGTGCACTAAAGCTCCCGCTATGCGCAAGGTCCGGGTAATGGCCCCACCACTAGGGTGTACTGTACGCAGCCTTACCTTGCAGCAACTAAATAGTTACAACATTGAAAGCACTCTACTTACGTTATCTGAGTATGCTAATTGTTCAATCATACAATATATCGTTTTTGATATGGCATTGTACTAGTGCATTCAAGAATAGGACACAGTAATCTGTTCGTTCAACCATGATAAGATAACAGACAGAAAGCAGATAAAATCAAGAAAAATGTCTTAAACGACAGGATATCGATGACGTAAATTTTCTCCTGGTTTCACCAAGATGCTACAACAACAACAACAACAAACCCAGTATATTCCCACATAGTGGGGTCTGGGGAGGGTAAAATGTACGCAGTCCATACCACTACCCCCGAGGGAGTAGAGAGGCTGTTTCCGATAGACCCCTAGCTCAAGACAAAGGACCGTAGACCAAAAGGCGAGCAAAATGATAAAATAACAGAGAAGCATCATCCCCTAGCTACTGTTTTAAAAAAAAATTGTGTAAAACTTAGATGAGAGTAAAGTTGGCTAAGACTATTTTGAAAGGGACATTCAAGCTGGAGGAGGTCTATTTTGCAAGGGCTTAATATTTTAGTCTTACTTCAGGCATCAGTAAAGTTTCATGTAGTTACATTTGCATGAACTTTTTGTCAAACTCGTAAAGAAAAATTCAACTGAGATAACAGGAAAAGAAGACACCAGTGTCTCATCCACACGAAAAATTAGCGATCGTGTGCTAGTTACATAATGAATCTTCTTTTTTGCATAATTATCCGTATTTGAGCAACTCAAGAGTAGTTTTCACGCATTGATACGAATATAGCAAACTACATCTTATCCCTAAGCAAGTGACAAAAATCAAGCATGTGGATCATGAATAACCATAGCTCAAATATGCATTCTCAATTCAGTAGACAGATACGGGTGAGTGGAAAATTATAAACCTTTGGGCCTCTGAGGCTTGTCATATGCACAATCTGGGAGTCTTGTGTAACCATAAGTATTGTATGGTTTTCTGTAAAGCACTAGAGATGAACTTGTCTTTTCAGATTTTGGTTTTCTTCCTCGTTTTTTAGGAACAACAACCGGTTCTACATTATCATCAACGGGGGATTTATCTGCTTTTGGTTTTAGCTTATCCAGAAACCAAGCTTGCACCTTTTACATAGCAAAAACATAATGAAAATTCGTAAGAGGACCCATATACTAAAGTACCTTAAACTGGGGAAAAATTGACAAAGTTTAGAGATAAACCTGTTCCCATTTTATTGAAGATTTTTCAGTACGATAAGGTGATGAACTGCAAAATTGAAAATTAGCAACAAGAAAGACAATTTAATCCAAATTTTATTTTTTCAAAAAACAAAAGGCTTTGAGCTGACACGTGGACAGCAGGTCATGCGTTCAAGCTTTAGAAACAGTTTGCATTGAATAGACCAAAGTGGTCCAACAGTTGCTCGATATCCGTGCATAACGGAAGTTTAGTGCAGTGGACTGTCTTTTCCTTGTCTTACCTGAACTTGGTTGCAAGTTCTTGACAGATATCTTGACTGATTGGTTTATCTTTCAATCCTTTAAACAAGGTGGTCATTTCCATAGCCTGTTAAAACAAACCGAAATTCCTCAGGAAATCTAATCCACATTTCTTAATTTAATCCAAATTTGGTCATTCTTGATTTTTCTTTTCTTTTTTTGTAAAAAACAAACAAACTTTCTTCTAAGTAAAAAAAAAACATAGCAAGAGTGAAAAGGATGAAAAATCAAACAAATTGGAATCTTTACAAAAATGGCATGCAGAGCTAGCTATAGCAATCAAGAAGAGAAAAAAAAAGGAGAGAATCAAGAAAGTGAATTCAATTTACCTCAGCTAAGGTGAAATCCAATAATTCTTCTTCTGTTTCCATGAAGTCAGCCATTTTTTTTTCTTGTCCAGCCAAACGGAGAATACTATAAGAAAGAGAAAAAGTGTGTGTGTGTGTTTCTGGTGTTGTCTGCTTGACAGTGGAAGTGGAGTTATGACTTTGTAAGTGCTTTAATTGGGAAAGCGTTAGATCCTCTGAGTCGAGGTACGTGTCTAGTGTACGTATTCACCCAATTACTAGTTGCCACGTGTACTTGTTATGACGATAATTGGGGCGAGTCAAGTACTCAGGTACCCAAACGTAACTGAACTAAATGGCCAAATTGGGTAAAGGAGTATTTACTTTAACATTAATATTTGTATTATATAATTTAACATTGAAAATCACTCCATTTTATTTGGGCAAAGGTATAATCATTTGAGAAATCAAATACTAACTTTTTCTTCTTAATTTTTGAGTATTATATTAACTTGTAGTATTTTTTATGGAATTTTTGAATTTCTGAGTAGTGTATTGACTTGTAGTATTTTTCATGGTATTTTTTAAGAGATTACCAAAATGGTCTTTGTTGTGAAAGAAATAGATAGTCAATTCTGATAAATAATGTTTATTTTGCATACATATATAGTAGTAACACTTAGATGAGAGCTTCGATTTATGTTGTTAAAATTCTCATGAACATTAATAATATAATTAGTATAATTTTATAAGTGAGACTTCTACAAAATAGAATGTATGTATATCTTAATTTTATCTTTATGTCAATAGACAGGGTGATTTCAATAGATCGTCGGCCTTAAAAAATAATTAAAGTAGAATTGAAAGGACCATTAAAGTTGTTGAAAATTTATATGTACCTTGGGTTTATGATTCAGGAGAATGGAGAGATTGATGAGGATGCGATTCACCATGTTGGGGTTAGGTGGATGAAATGGAGGCTCGCCTTGAGAGTTTTGTGTGACAAAAAGGTGTCTCCCAAACTTAAAGGTAAATTCTATAAAGTGACAGTCCGTTCGACCATGTTGTATGGAGCGAAGTGTTGGCCGGTTAAGAACAATCATAGCCAGAAGTTGAAGGTGACAAAAATGAGGATGTTACGGTAGATGTGTGGGCTTACTAGGGAAGACAGGGTTAGGAATGAGACTATTTGAGAGAAGGTGGGGGTGACTTCGATGAAGAATAAATTGCGAGAAGTGATGTTGAGGTGGTTTGGACATGTGATGGGGAGGGGTATTGATTCCCCAATTCGTAGGTATGAAATGTTAGCTTTGGATGGTTTCTGGCGGCGTAGTGATAGGCCGAAGAAATACTGGAGGGAGGTGATTAGACGAAATTGTTATTTCCTTCTACGGGTACGCAGAATCTATATATGTAGAACAACAACTTCAACTTTAGTTCTAGGTTTAAAAACAAGAACACAATGAAGTGCAGTAAATACCCTAAACACAAGATCAAAGTGATCTTTCTAAGAGGCGTATTTGAATTTTAGAAATAAAGATGAAAAAAGAAATGGCCAAGTCGCCCGAATTCACGGACTTTCCTTAAGGAAATAATTCCCCTCACTGTACCCGAGGTTGCAGAATTTTCCTTCCAAGATAAAATGGCCAAACAAACCAATTGTAGAGGTACCTCAAACAACTGGAATATCTTCGAATGCACAGAACATTTTTTTTATCACACAGAGTAATTTTTGAAGTCAGGAAGAATTTTGTATTCTGAAAATTTCGTATCTAAACCTGTGAATGAAAGCAGGTTTATATAGCCATAACATGCCTCTTTGTAAAGGTGGCATTGGTTCAATTAAATGGTGTGTCTTTTCTGGAAATTCATGTCCGTTCATCCAAAGAACATGTCTTTTCTAAAACAGGCATACCAGTTCACGAAATAGTGTACCAGTTCATGAAACAGTGGCACCAGTTCAAGAAACAGTGGCACCAATTCGATGAAGTATTGCATCAGTTCGAAACACTGTTTCGAATTCTGCATGCATGTATAAATGGAAGTTCGAAACACTGCAGGAAAAAAAAAAAAAATTACTGCGTTTGCATTTTCCCTTTGATATTTTTCGGAATTCAAATAAAGTTTGTCCAAAAATATAGATCTCATCGATCATTTTCTAAACCCGAAGCCGAGCGAGCGACGACGACGACGGCGCGAGGCATCTCTATTTTCTTGTCTCATTTATCATGTGGAGTAAGTGTTCATTATTATAAACACTCCAAAGTTCCTTTCTCCCACCAATGTGGGAGACTTAGTGAACTTTTCAATTTTGGGAGTACACTTTCCAAATCGGTGTCTCCTTTCCTCCACCATTTTTCTCTCCATTTTCCATTCACACTTTCTTCACACTTTGAACCCAACAATCCCCCACATGAATGGGGAATGACTATTTTTCATAAAAATTTTACGGACAAGTATGTGATCATCAAGCAAAGACTGATTGCATCTGGATAAGTGAATTTTCCTTTGAACTTTCCGTAGTGAACATGGATCGGATGCACTCGGTCAATCGGTAGATTTGATATCTTTGAACCGTCGAGCTTTAATGTACACCTAGACAATACATGTCACACAACTATCCTTTTAACGTTTATGGTTCTCACGGTTTTGTTCTTTTTAGCCATGAACACGTCCCGATTTCATGAGAACTTAGAGAATAGGCCTTTACTAACATTCTCCTTGAAGCGGCTTCCACTTCGCCCTCACATAGGTGATTTCTAAATGTTCAATCCTATAGATTAAACTATTTGATCAAATCTGTCAAATTTAGATAATCATTAAAAGACTTTTCACTTTAAGTCTTCTCTTTGATTATTATACATTGTCTACATCATGAGAATGAGTTGGGTAACTGACAATGTTGAACCTGTCAGACACAACTTTGTTTGATCTCCTTGAACCTAGCTCTTGGGATCTCCAGTCCGCTAGGTAGAGTTACCGACATGCTGACTTTTCCTAGGCCTTAAACTCATTCCCTTGAATGTCCTTTCCACTCCTTCTCTAGACAGGCCTTTTGTAAGTGGATCCGACACATTATCCTTTGACTTTACATAGTCAACAGTGATAATTTCACTAGAGAGAAGTTTCTTAACGGTATTATGTCTCCGTCGTATGTGATGAGATTTACCGTTGTACATCATGTTCCCTGCCCTACCTATTGTCGCTTGGTTATCACAGTGTATACATACTGGTGTCACTGGCTTGGGCCAATAAGGAATATCTTCTAAGAAATTTCGAAGCCATTCTGCTTCTTCACTGGTTTTATCCAATGCGATAAATTCAGATTCCATTGTAGAGCGAGCAATACAAGTTTGTTTGGATGATTTTCAAGAGACTGCTCCTCCACCGATAGTAAATACATATCCACTTGTGGATTTTACTTCGTTCGATCCGATGATCCAATTTGCATCACTATATCCTTCAAGTACCGCAGGATATTTATTATAATGCAAAGTATAATCTTGAGTGTATTTAAGATACCCCAAAACTCTTTTCATTTCCATTCAGTGAGTTTTGTTGGGATTACTCGTGTACCGACTCAATTTACTAATAGCACATGTTATGTCTGGTCGTGTACAGTTCATTATATACATTAAACATCCCAATACTCTTGCGTACTCCAATTGTGAGTCACTTTCACCTTCATTCTTTCGATGTGCAAAGTTCACATCCAATGGAGTTTTGGCAATACCGAATTCCATATACTTGAACTTGTCAAGTACTTTTTCGATATAATGAGACTGTGACAATGCTAACCCTTGTGGAGTTCAATGGATTCTTATACCTAAGATCAGATCTGCAACTCCAAGGTCTTTCATATCAAACTTGCTCTCGAGCATTCGTTTGGTTGCATTTATGTCAGAAATGTCTCTGCTGATGATCAACATATCATCCACATATAAACAAACAATGACTTGGTGATTCGGAGTGTCTTTAATGTAAACATATTTATCACATTCATTTATCTTAAACCTGTTTGCCAACATGGTTTGGTCAAACTTCGCATGCCATTGTGTAGGTGTTTACTTTAGTCCATACAATGACTTAATAAGTCTACACACCTTATTCTCCGTCCCTGGAACCACAAAACCCTCAGGTTGTTCCATGTAAATTTCTTCCTCCAATTCTCCATTTAGGAAAGCGGTTTTCACATCCATTTGATGGATTTCAAGACCATATACCGCAGTCAAGGCAATTAACATTCGAATCGATGTTATCCTTGTTACTGGCAAGTATGTATCGAAGTAATCAAGGTCTTCTTTTTGTTTGAAGTCTTTTACTACAAGTCTTGCCTTGTATTTGTCAATAGTACCAACCGCTTTCATCTTTCGTTTGAAGATTCATTTAGAACCTAAAGATTTATTTTCGGGAGGAAGATCAATCAATTCCCATGTATGGTTGCTTAAGATTGAATCAATCTCACTATTGACTACCTCTTTCCAAAAGGATGAGTTCGAAGATGTCATCGCTAATCTAAATGTTTGAGGCTCATTTTCTAAGAGAAATGTTACAAAATTTGATCCAAATGAAGTAGACGTTCTTTGACGTGTACTACGTCTTGGATTTTCTTCATTATGTTCATTCTTACTTGTTTCATCTCGAGGTCGTTTAAATCCTCCACTAGACTGTTTATGTCTAATTTTATACGGGTAAATATTTTCAAAGAATTCAGCATTGTCTGATTCAATTACCGTATTTTCATTAATATCCGGATGTTCGGATTAATGAACCAAAAATCGACATGCTTTACTGCTTTTAGCATATCCTATAAACACACAGTCCACCGTCTTAGGTCCTATCTTAACCCTTTTGGGCATAGGAACTTGGACCTTTGCTAGACACTCCCACACTTTGAAATATTTCAAGTTGGGTTTCCTTCCTTTCCATTTTTCATAAGGAATGGATTGTGTTTTATTATGGGAAACTCTGTTGAGTATACGATTGGATGTAAGGATAGCCTCCCCCTATAAGTTTTATGGTAAACCGGAACTTATAAGCAAGACATTCATCATTTCCTTCAAAGTTTGGTTTTTCCTTTCCGCAATTCCATTAGATTGAGGTGAATACGGGGCCGTAGTTTGATGGACGATTCCATTCTCTACACATATTTGCGCAAAGGGAGATTCATATTCTCCGCCCCTATCACTTCTTATCATTTTGATCTTTTTGTCTAACTGATTTTCAAGTTCAGTTTTATATTGCCTAAATGCATCTATTGTTTCATCCTTACTATTTAGCAAGTAGACATAACAGTGTCTAGTGTAATCGTTAATAAAAGTTATGAAATACCTTTTCCCACCACGTGATGGTGTTAACTTCATATCACAAATGTCAGTGTGTATTGAGTCTAAGGGATTGGAATTCCTTTCAACGAACTTATAAGGATGTTTTTCATACTTCGATTCCACACACGTTTGACACTTTGATTTATTGCACTCAAAGTTTGGCAAAACTTCTAAGTTAATCAGTTTTCGTAACGTTTTGTAATTAACATGGCCTAAACGTTCATACCATAAATCTTATGACTCAAGCAAATTAGAAGAATTTAAACTTTTGTTTATTTCAACAGTCATTACATTCATCTTATAAAGGTCTTCCATCAGATAGTCTTTTCCTACATACATTTCTCCTTTGCTAATTACAATTTTTTCTAAAATGGTTACACATTTGAATCCGTTCTTTTCTAGAAGTGAAACAGAAATTAAATTCCTACGTAACTCCGGAACATACAAGACATTGTTAAGTGTCAAGACCTTTCCTGAAGTCATTTTCAAGCATATTTATCCTGTTCCTTCTACCTTAGCAGTAACGGAGTTAGCCATGTAGATTATTTCTTCTACTTGAGCCGGAGCGAATGACGAAAACAACTCTTTGTTTGCACATACATGGCAGGTGGCACCAGAATCCATCCACCATTCGCGAGGATTTCCCACCAAGTTGCATTCTGAGAACATAGCACACAAATCATCGCATTATTTTTTGGATTCAATCATATTTGCTTGATCTTTTTTCTTGCCTTTCTTCGGGGCACGACAATCCGTGGACTTGTGGTCAATCTTGCCACAATTGAAGCATTTTCCCTTGAATTTCTTCTTGGGTTGATTATTTTCTTGTTCAGCTTTCTTTCTTTTCTTAGAATTGTTTTGGTCATCTTCTACAATATGTGATCCATTAATTGTAGAATTCCCTTTTGACCTTCTCTCGGCAACTTTATTGTCCTCTTCAATACGCAGTCAGATAATAAGATCTTCGACAGTCATCTCTTTGCATTTATGCTTCAAGTAGTTTTTGAAGTCTTTCCACGAAGGTGGTAGCTTCTCAACTATCGCTGCTACTTGAAATGCATCATTCACAATCAAACCTACAAAATAGTTTATGTGAGTATTAAGAACTTTTTTAATTTGTTCAGCTAAGGTATTTTTCAAAGATATACCTTCTGCTAGGAGATCATGTATGATGACTTGCAACTCCTGCACTTGAGAGACAACCGATTTGCTATCTATCATTTTAAAGTCCAGGAACCGTGCAACAAGAAATTTCTTAATTCCCGCATCCTCTGTTTTATATTTTCGTTCAAGTGCCCCCCACAATTCCTTCGATGTTTTAGTTCCACTATAAACATTGTAGAGGTCGTCTTGGAGACCACTCAGAATATAATTCCTGCAAAGGAAGTCTGAATGTTTTCAAGCTTCTACAATTACGAAACGCTCTTTGCCGAGGTTCCCTCGGGCACCTCAGGAGCGTCTTCGCTAGTAAACCATTGCAGATACAAAGTGGTGAGGTAAAAGAACATCTTTTGCTACCATCGTTTAAAGTCAATGCCCACAAATTTTTCGGGCTTCTCCGCCGGTACCATTATAGGCGGAGCATTTGTGCGACTTGATGTGGCAATATTAGCTGCCCCCACAGACGTTGTCGCATCTTTCATTTGACTATCGCTTGTCATTTTTCCTGTCACCACAAGACAAAAAATACTTAGTATTTTCAGAATACTACTTATAAAGTTAAGCAACTTTAAACTTTTCTTCTTGTTTCTAGTTGACAATGAAATTTTTATGACTTCAAATTATCAACCGAATGATCTTTAACTTGTGATGAAGTTTTTATGACTTCAAATCACTAGTTAAGTTCAGGCGGAGTAGAAAGTTAAAACTTTAATCTCCATAAACAAGCTATACAGATTCTAAAATTTATTTTCTTAAGATTGTTATTTCCTTCTACGGGTACGCAGAATCTGTATATGTAGAACAAAAACTTCAACTTTAATTCTATGTTTAAAAACAAGAACACAATGAAGTGCAGTAAATACCCTCAACACAAGATCAAAGTGATCTTTCTAAGAGGCGTATTAGAATTTTAGAAATAAAGATGAAAACAGAAATGTTCAAGTCGCCCGAATTCACGGACTTTCCTTAAGAAATAATTCCCCTCACTGTACCCAAGGTTGCGAAATTTTCCTTCCAGGATAAAATGGCCAAACAAACCAATTGTAGAGGTACCTCAAACAACTGGAATATCTTCGAACGCATAGAACGTTTTTATTGATCACATAGAGTAATTTTTGAAGTCAGGAAGAATTTTGTATTCTGAAAATTTAGTATTTAAACCTGTGAATGAAAGCAGGTTTATATAGTCATAGCATGCCTCTTTGTAAAGGTGGCATTAGTTCAATTAAATGGTGTCTTTTCTGGAAATTCATGTCTGTTCATCCAAAGAACATGTCTTTTACCGAATAGGCATACCAATTCACGAAACAGTGTACCAGTTCACGAAATAGTGGCACCAGTTCACGAAATAGTGACACCAGTTCGATGAAGTATTGTATCAGTTTGAAACACTGTTTCGAATTCTGCATGCATGTATAAATGGAGGTTCGAAACACTGCAGGAAAAAGAAAAAAAAATTACTGCGTTTGCGTTTTCCCTTTGATATTTTTCGGCATTCAAATAAAGTTTGTCCAAAAAGATAGATCTCATCGATCATTTTCTAAACCCGAAGCCGAGCGAGCGACGACGACGACGGCGCGAGGCATCTCTATTTTCTTGCTTCACTTATCATGTGGAGTAAGTGTTCATTATTATAAACACTCCAAAGTTCTCTTCTCCCACCAATGTGGGAGACTTAGTGAACTTTCCAATTTTGGGAGTACACTTTCCAAATCAGTGTCTCCTTCCCTCCACCATTTTTCTCTCCATTTTCCATTCACACTTTCTTCACACTTTGAACCCAACAGAAATATGGATCAATTACAACTTACTGAGGATATGACCCTAGATAGGAAGCTGTGGAAGACGCGAATTAAGTTAGAGGGCTAGTGCGGGTGGGTGGGGCGTAGTTAGTAAATAGGAGTGCTCTGGTGTAGGGAGATTGGGGTAAGGGTCGTGCTCCCGATTTGACAACGTAGAGTACTATTTTGTGGGTGTGTTTTTTTCCAACTATTCATCTTGTTTCATGTTTTATTTTGATTTTGCTCAATGCCTTTTGTCCTGAGCTGGGGGTCTATCAGAAACATCCCTTCTACTTCTTCGAAGATAATGATATAGACTGCATATATTTTATCCTTACCAATCCCACTGTATGAAAATACAGTGAATATGTTATTGTTCTATATATAACACATCCATAGTTGATAAGGAAATGACCCTGAAACTAAGCTAGTTCAAGGGGTTAAGATTGTTCAAAATAATAGAATGAAGTTTTCAAGTTTTTCTCATTTCATCGACGTGAGACTTGATAACAATCCTCTGAAATATTACTTTTTATCTAATTAGTTTTATCTATTTTTAATATGACTAGGTTTTATATGATGGCATTTACATAATATATGTGAATAATGTGAAGCATGTAAGACATACTTCATTAGCTCTTTAGTGATGTGGTTTGCGTGGCACACATTTTTTTTCTCGCTACTTGAGTCTTTAAAAATCGAAGCAGACAAATCCTCTTTAAAAAGTGAAGCATATACGTATACCTTTACTGTTAGTAAATGCTATGTATATATTCTCATAGTCTAACAAATAATAAATATTTATCTTCGATTAAATTAAAAAAAAATCCTCAAATTAACTTTTTAAATTTCAAATATCATATGACATTAAAAAATTACATCCCCGTTTTTTTTCTTTACCCCCTTCGAACTCCACTCAGACCCAACCCAAGTTAAAAAAAAAACTAAATCAATTCACCAAATCCATTTTATGATGGCCTAGACGAGTCTAAATAGCAAAGTTTAGACCTTTTCCCTCCAGATAAATTATTGTCCAACGGTCCATTCTTGCCACATATTACGGCAGGCATATAATTATATTAAGGCAGGCATATAGTTAAATTAATCTCCAACGGTCGATTCTTGGTACATATTAAGGCGCATAGTAACCGTTGTCTGTCTGTCTCTCTTTCCTTTTATTTTTTTCTTGGTTATTGGTTTCTTCTTGTATATTTGGCTGGAACATACATAATCAATCTTCAATGGAAGCTGCAAAAGGAAATGGGAAAGTTCAGCATGTTACAAAGGCCTCTTCAGATCAGCTACTTAGGAAGTTTGCTGAGATGGGTTCTGAATCAGAAGACACAGCTTTAGCTAAGAAGGAACTCAGATTAGCTAAAAGAAGGAAAAAAATACTGCAACCCAAAGCTGATAATACTAGCACTAGTCTAGTTTTTGGTGAAAGGAGGTCCCTTTTGGGTTCTGAGAGATCCATCGCGTTGATCCCAAGAACAGCAAAGCTTAGAGCTAGGGATATCAAGAACAGATCCTTTTTGGGTGCTATTGAGAAGGTTAGATTACTTCTTGCTGTTTTTGCTTTAAAATTAATTAATTCTTGCTATTTTTACCAGAGAAAAGTGCTAGCTCTCTAACAAGATTTTTTTTTCATTCTCAATACCTCCTATTAAAATTTGCTTTAGGCCGACGATTTTTAATGAGCCCATCCTAGTACATAATACATATATATATAATGCTAGCTCGAGAGTTATTTGCCGTTGCATCGATCTGTTTTGGAATTTACGGCATTTCTTATACAGTAATAAGGAGATGATATTGTTCTTCATATGCATAGACATGGCTTCAAACCTGCAACTCTAATATTGTTATATTGATAAATTTGTTCTAAATTGTTGTCCTTTTTTCATATGCATAGACATGGCGCAGAACTGTACAAGGGGCTTCCAAGGTCTTCATTGAGAAGCATTACAATCGGCATAGGCGTCTAATAAGTGATACATCATAATGTTAGGTAATTAAAGATTTGCTAGAACAAGGTTGGCTTTTAACTAACCTTGACTCACTATATTCAATAGTAACTGCATTCTTTATGCCATTAAATTATCTCCCTAATGGTTTTCTGTATTTTTTTTTTTTGCCTTGTTCAAGCTGCTGCTTTTGATTTGTAGTGTCATGTTGTTCATTCTTTAACTTCTTTGTTTGGGTAGTTTCATAAAAGAATAAGAACTATTGAGCCACATATTCAACTTTGTCTATGTTGTAGAACATTATTTTAGTGAAATTTCATCCTCAGTAGAATGTATCTGAACGTAGACACTTTAACATCAAGTTGACAGGGAAGAATCCTCTAGCAGTGAGACTATACTCCGAGAACTTATTATTCTGAATATAGTCCAACATGGGAAGGATTGAAGATTCAAAATGTTCCTCTGCTGTACATCTTATGGGAAGCTTTTCGTCTTGAGACTCTTTACACTTTTCAATCAGTGATTCATTCAGTTTTCAAGAGAGATTCCTCCTAATTCAAACCACTATAGTAGAAGGAAGAAACAGAAGATTGTCCCATCTCCTGATATATCAGTTCAAGCGATCCATATCGCTGTTTTTGATCTATTGGGATTTTCCAGTTGTGATTCATTCAAACAATATTATTTGTAGCGGCATAGCTGATTCTTCATGTTTATATAGTAAGGATCATGCTAATATGCAAACTTTAAAACTAGTGCAACATGTAGTTGTGTTTCAGATCGTGAGTTGAAAGCAATGTAGACTTGAGAAAACAACAGTTTCCTGCTGTAACTTTTGTCCATCATTATGAGCAAAATGGCAAGTTCTTCCTGATGCAACCTTACAAATTAGCTATTTGAAGAGTTGAACAATTTTTCTTGAATATCTTTGCAACCTTTTCGAATAATATTTTTTCTTCGTAACCCTGGTATGAGTTATATCAACATGTTGAGTAATTTTCCACGTTTGTTTTAGGTTCAAGCCAAGTAATTCCATATAACTTCAATCATGTTGGCACTAGCTCCTAGTGCCAACAACTTCAAAAAGTAAGATTTTGACATTTATCAACCAGCCCCATTTATGTTCTTCACCTACTAAGGGGGCTTATATTGATAGAGTTGTGCATGATGCAACTTTGACTATCGCATAGGCAAGTCATGTTGCTTCAGATTCTTGTGCATGGAGCCCAGATTTTTGTATTTGACATTGTGTTATCGTTCCATCCTCTATTACTTATAAGACCTTGTAGCAGCTCAGCATAAACCACAAGCGTCAATTATGGATTTTATCAACCTTATTCTCATCGTCGTCGTCGCTCTTTCTAGCACACCAATCACCGTAATGTCTGGATCTGTGACAAACCGCAGTTCTTCAACTAGAAACTCTTACACCAATGTTGCTCTTTCTGCACAAAAAGGTGTATTTCCTCCTCCCATGAGCAGCACAGATTTGAAGGACAACTTAATATGCAGAACTTGCAAGAGATTATCAGAACATCATACATGTTGTGTCACCTACATTTGTGTTGATTTGTTCTTCGACAGATTCAACTGTGGCTCCTGTGGCCTGATTTGTAAACTTGGAGCAAGATGCTGCGGTGGGGTCTGCGTTGACATCAGGAAAGACAACGGAAATTGTGGCAAGTGTTATAATGGATGCTCTCCTGGTCGGAACTGTTCGTTTGGCTTTTGTGTCTCTGCCTAAGTGTATATCTCTATCTCTAGCAGACAATAACCAGCTTGTCAAATAACTAATTCCCCTCTCTCCTGGGTGAAATGTTACTCTAATAACGTTGGACATTTGCGCGATTTCTCCAAGTTTTCTAGTTAGATAACTAGTTGCAGTTTCATGATCAATCATGCAACCAAAATCTGTAGAGGTTGAGAGAAAATGGCATTCAATTACTATGATGAAATCACTTTACATCTTTTTGTTTTATAATTATCTTTACGTTATATGTCTGTCCAAGTGATCGAAAAGAAATTGAGAGAAATTTAAATGAAGCAACATGATCAAAATCTTAAAGTCATCTATTTGACTACACACATCCGAAAACCATGTACAGTTTAACCAAAAAAAAATTATATATATAGCAAACTGAAATCGACGACTCCAATTGTTTAGCTCTTCAAAACTTCTTATAGAGGTACATAAAGAAATTGTAAATAAGAATAATTGCCATCGCAATAATAAGTTGTTGGCCAATTGAAATGGTCTTCTCTTTTTCATGCTTAGTAGAATCTTCGTTGATCTTAGGAGGAGAAATTAGTAAAGCCATGGAAATGCAGTCCTCTGTTTGACCTTGATAAACAGGCCTTCCTATAACATGCTTGTACTGTCCACCCCTCCATGTCTAAAAAAAATAAATCAATACAGATAGATTGAAAAGCAGGAAAAATAAGAAAAAGGAAACAAGGTATAAATCCAAGAAGGATTGTTATCAATTAGGTTTGTGGAAAGACCGAACCGAACCGAACTAAAATGTTATTGGTTTATTGTTATTGAGTTATTGGGTTAAAGGTTTTTTAATGGTTTTATAAAAAAAAAAACTTATTGGTTTATTGGTTCGGTTTGATTTTTTTTTATTGGGTTAACCCGATAACCCAATAAGAATACATGACTTATAATATATTTCTCTTAATTTCTCTTTAATTTCTACAAATTAACAAACCTATTATTTCAATTATACAAACTCTTAATTTCTCCTAACAACATTTAGTCCAAACTTGAAGATTCTTGTAAATTAAAATACATCACGTAGGATTTTTGGTTGCAACTAAGATTCGATTTTTTTTCATGTTAGTTACTACTATTTCTATTCTATGAGTATTCTCTTATCGGTTAAACCGAAAATCGAACCGTTAAGGACTAAAAACCGATAAACCGAAAACCGATAAAAAATATCTTATTTGTTTGGTTATTGATTTAGCATATTTAAAAATCGAAAATTGATAAATCAAACTGATAATATATAAAATCGAACCGAACCGAACCGAACCGACTGATGCATACCCTATAATATCAATTACTTTTCCATTTTTTTCTAAAATGATGGTAGAGCAAAGGGGTTAATTAAGGGGCCCTTCAGATTGTTCTTTAAAAATGAAAAGAAACATACTTAAAGCAAAAGGTTGTGAAGTGTAGATGGGATGGGCTGAGTGTGGGGTTTCTATATCTATAACTAAAACACATTGATGGCCGTCATAATGGATCATCATGGGACATTTTCACAAAAGTCTTTTCTTGAGGTCACCATTTATTCATCATAATAGCTATCCTATTTATTCATCATAATAGCTTATCTTCTAAAATTAGTTGAGGTGCATCTAAATTGATCCGAATTATGAAGATTCACAAAAGAAAAATCTAGAGGTAGATTCAGCCTAATGTCCTGAACTTCGGGTAGAAAAACTTGAACTTCAATCACTGCATATCTGAAATTATTTTGAAGTGAATAAACATATAAAAAAATTTAAAAGAAATGGATACAAATTATTAAATAGCTATGTACAAATCGGTGCCAGCAATTTTTTTTTATATCGATTACAAGTCGTTCCATTTTCTCTATTAAATTTTATATTTGCTCTATTAGATTTTTGAAAGGGAAATCAGAGCAATAAAAGGCTGAATCTCAGAGAGTACGGTGACAACAATGTGATTCTACCAATTTGTTCATTTGATCTTTAAAGTTAGAAGGATATATGCACATTGAAATATTTAGGTCCAAGTATGAAAGTACATTAAGGATGTAATAAATTACCTGTAAGAGATCTCCAATGGTGACTATAAGTGAGTCTTTATCAGGCTGAAAAGAGACCCAACCTTTCTTGGAATAAACATGAAACTCTGAGCATCCATTGCTTACATGCAAACACAATGCATGAGGAAACTCAGATCCTCTTATCAACATTCTAATCACATCATATTTCAAGGTGTTCATGTACTCTTCATCTCCTTTTAAACTTCCTTTATGCTTGTGCAAATAACATATGGAGGCTACTGGCAAATCCCCTTTCTCTTGCATTTCATCACCAAGATCATCGATTAATTTTTTAGGAGTATTCTGCTGCAGGAATTGTAGGATTTTCCTAGCTATGTCTTCCATGCCATCCAAAAGTTTTTCCATCTTTTCCCTGTCATTAAAAATGATACTCCTATTAATTTTATTAGTACCAATGTTTCAACAAGGTGAATTATCAGCTAGTATGATTAGAAGATGTCATGTTGAAAGTCAGCGCATGTAGCACGCATGCGAATCATGATGTGCAAGAATTATATGAAAGAGAAAAAAAAAAAAAAAAAAGCATGTGATTCTAATCATTTCTGTTTGATATTATAAGATATATTTCCATCAAGGGAGTTGAAGAAAAAGTAAGCATGCTAAGTGGTGCTTCAAATGAGCCAGTCAATTAGATATGAGGGGGTCGAATTTGGATTATTACATTTGAGCGAGCTTATATACATATACCTTTCCAACAAGCAACCAAATGACCCCTTAGTCCCTCTCAAACCAACATTTATATTTGCAAAATTTTTTAATTTTTTTTTCTAAATTCATCTTCATGAGTCATGGCAAAGGACCTGGCATAAATATAAGAATTGTTTCCCGTGTTACCATAAAATTAGTGATTTAAATCATGGTTACAGGACATTAAAATTGCATAAAAATAAAATCGATTTGTTCGAAATCTTATTCTGTATGGGGAGACCTTAATGCATTAACTAGTAATTCATTCAACTAAACATGATCAATCTTACTACAAGCACTGATTAATTAAAAGACCTAGTTAACTTAATTACCTGAAATTCAAAAATCCATGAGGCCAAATTCCCTCCATTTCCTTATTGAAATTTTGATCTCCTCTGTACCAAACAAACTCTTCACTCGTCTCTGTTTCATCCTCTCCGTGAAACTCCTCAAATCCATACCCCTTCTCCGATGACCTTATTAATTTTTCCTTTATCTCCGGTGAAATCCCGAAGATTCCGTCTCCCACGGACGAAACTGACTTGATCAAATCCTCTGAAATTCCATGGTTAACCACCTCAAAGCACCCGATCGTTGCAACTGAATCCAAAATTCTCGATATCGAATCACTATTCAGCGACGCTAGTGACTGAAAATCGAGTTTAAACGGATTTCGAATCGATTTTTGCCTGGGAAAAACACGATCAGGAAGCACGAGGTCCGGTACTTTTAACGAATTTTGCAGAAATTCTGTTAGAATTTCATCGTTCCGTACGCAGGATCGCCGGCCTGAAGCGATCGGAGAAGGCGGTGGTGCACGGAAATCGATGAAGGAATTCTCCGGCATTGTATCCGGTGAAACTGCCATATTTTTTCTCTTCCCTGCTAAATCAAACAGACGGTCCATTTTGGCGAAAAGAGTAGTAGAATTATAAAAGAGGGAAAAAAAAAGAAAAAGAGGAGGAAGCAGTAATGATGAGAATGTTTGTAAAGTCGTATACAATTGGAGAATCGGCATGTCCTTTCACTTTTAATATGCTCTGCTTTTTCATGTATTACCTCTGCTTTACAGGTATGTTTGTTACTCTTCTTCCTTATTAGTAGTACTATATTACCTTTTGATGATTTTCTTCTTTTGAATTAGCTGTACATAATTGACAGCTTGACATTGAATTTTACTAAAATGAACTTTGTGCCCTGTTGTCTTTCATACTTAGAATTTTACTAGTGATACAGAAATTCATTTGAAGCTACTAATTCATAATTTGCTTCATAACAGAAATCAGAAGAATTTGCTAAAAATGACTATAATGATTCCTAATTGAACAGCTAAAATCACATTGCTAGTTGCTGGTGGTCAAATTCTTGTTCCCATTTATTCATTGTTCTTGGACTAAATATATATGGATTATAAATGTTCTTTAATCTTATGATATTAAATATATTACGTATATAAAGTTGAAATTAAGGAGTTGTCCGGAAAAAAAAAAAAGAGATATTCTTTGTAAAACAGACTAAAAATTAAAGTAAAACAAATGATTTGAAATCTACCGGATATAATATAGTGTCAATGAGATTGTGGTCATTGCAGTAGATAAGCGACACAACTTTTAGGGGTCGTTTGGTAGAGTGTATAAGAACAATGCAGAATATAGTGTATTAATAATGCATGTATTAGTTATGCATATATTATTTCTTATACATTGTTTGGTTTGATGTATGAGAAATAATACATCTTACATAAAATCTAAAGAAATGTTTGTTTACAAAAATACCCTTCTTTAATTTTGTACACTTTTTGCAACAAGTTTTTTTTGTCATCTCAAACATAGTTAGTATTGTTGAACTAGTACATAGAGGTTTCGGATTAATTGCAAGACCTTCGTCTTTGCGCATGAAATATTACGTCAATGGATTAACATAGTCGAAACAAAAATAAAATATAAGACGTAAAATTAAGAAATAGTCTCATTTTTAAAAAAATAAATAAAGACACTCGAAGCAAAACAAAAATATTTTACAATTATTTAAATCAACTATTCATTACTGTAGATTAAAATGGTGGAAAAGAAATTGTGAAATATTTTGAAAAGATTCGCTATTGCAAATTAAAATGGCGGGAAATGGAATGATGAAATATTTTGAGAGGAAAATTAAGGGGTATTAAGGTCATTTAATAAGTTAATGCATGTGTTAAAAGACATTGTATTACTAATACATAGGAAATGAAGTGTATTACTAATACACACTTCAATACACAATAGAGTGTATAAATAATACTTGCATTAGTTATACATAGACAAAAAATTGTACCAAACAAGGTACTAATAATACACATTAACAAATGCATACATTATATTTTTCAATACACTCTACCAAACGGCCCCTTAGTGTACCAGAATTTTTTAGAAAATGTTTTCTAATTTTCAATATTTGATTTGGATCTCAGTTCTCACACGTCTGGCCCAAAAAGGGCATAAACAGATCAAAACTCGAGCTCGGCCCATGGGAAATGTGGTGCATTCAACGTAAAAACACCCTCTCTTTACTTGTTAAAAACCAAACTTTAAGCTTGAGACACTAATTTTACCCAAAACATTAATGGAAAAATAACATAAACATACTCCTTCATTTATTATATTCACACAAATTTTTATCTTTACAAAAATAATTACAAAAATCTTAACTACTTATGTATCTTTATCAGATGTATCGAGAGCTACTTATGTATCTCTACCGACCCCAAATTGAAAAAAATGTATCATGAGTTAATTATGTATTTTTACAAAGAAAAAAAAATGTATCTTTATTGGACGTATTATGTATCTCGACAGATCCAAAATCGAACAAAATAATCGGGAGCTAATTATGTATTTTTACAAAGAAGACAATGTATCTTCCTTAGATGTATCGGGAGCTAATTATATATCTCGACAGACCCAAAATCGAGTTTTTCAGCAATTATGCAAAATGTCAAAAAATTACATAATTAAGCTCTTAACTGTTGGAATTTATTTCCTCTCATTTTACTTTTAGCAAATTTCATAAGTAGCACACTTATGCCCATAATTAAGACTGTCATCGCAGTTGTTTCATAATTAAGAATAATAGCAAGTTGTATTTTGTATTTTAGGTAAAGTTTGCTATATAAATACATATACAAACGAAATTACAGTTCCTTCTTTTACTCAAATTAGTTGAGTTAAATAAGGAATAATTACCTCCTGTATTTAAAATTGTAAATTCTTTTTCCATAAATTACTCTTATTTAAAGCATTTCTTTTTCATAAATTACTCTTATTTAAATTAGTAAATCTCTTTTTCAAATCAAACTCAAGTCTGAAGATTATTATCTTCATGATCTTCAAAATTTTAAAATAAAGCATATTATTATTTTTGCTCTGTTTCACTCTCTTATTTCTCTAACTTTTTTGTTCTTGATAGTTTTTTTCATTTTTTTTTGTCGTTTTATTTTTTCTCTTCTATTTCTCTTCTTTTTTTCCTTTTTTTATTTTTTATTTTCTTTTTTTTTCTCTCATATTTTTCTCTCTCTTTTTTTTCTTATTTTCATTTTCTCTTCTTTTTTCTATTTTTACTTTTTTTGTTTCTTTTTTTCGCTTTTATTTTTACACTTTTATTTCTAGCTTCTATTTCACTTTGTTCTTCTTCTTTTTTTTTTCCTTTTTTTGAATTTTCTTACTCTTCTATCCCTAATTTTATTTTTCTTTCTGTTTTTTTCTATTTTTTTAAATTTTTACTTTCTCATTTTCTTTTGGGTTCTATTTTATATTTTATATATCGCATATTCATATTCAAAAATATACAAAATACATAGACATACAAATCTGTATATATATTTACAGTACAAAAACTACATATATATTTGCATATGTATTTACAGAAATACATATCTGACTCATATGTATATATACACATATAAAACACAAATCTCTATAACAAAAAGGATAACTATATACATATACACATAGGTAATAAAATAATACATGATACATATGTTAAACATATATTTTAAACAGTTAAAGATATAAGTATATACATACGTTACCCTCTAGAATGACATAGAACACTTCAAAGACAAATCCAACATCGTACAAAAATACATATGAATGTGTATTTGTATATACAAAATATGAATACATGCACATATCCTCAAAAAAATTATAATATATTTGTGACATAATACATCTGTCTAATTGCGCATGAACTACACATTTCTTCTTCTTTACGTAGACACCACAAATATTTTTATAACAAAAAATCTTGTACTGTTCCTTTGATAACATCGATTTAATACGTTTTTCAATATCATTGATTGTGTGACATCCTATACGTGGTGCAAACCTCGCAAGTACTCGTGTCATGAATATATGATCACCCGACACCTATAGAACAAAATAATGACATAAATCTATACTACAAGTACTTTTCACAAAAAAAAAATTGTATAAATAATATAAATACCAACCCTTTTGAAAGTAATTGCACTCTCTTCGATTTTTTAAATTATTTTACTCTCTCTCCCTATTAATATACATAACATAGTCGACATATACATAGCATTCTGTGTATATGTTGGACTTTTTGTAATATGTGTAGGGAGTTGAGATTTTTTGTAATATTGAAAACATAAATTGTGTATTTGTGTAATTTTTAGGAAAAAAAAATACAAGATACATAGTATGCATATGCTTTCTTTTACATAACACATATTACATTATCAAAAAAAATACATATAGCTTTGCATATATATTTACAAAATACATGTCTGATCCATATGTATATTACCATACAAAAAATGACTCTGATATGTATTTACGAAATACATATATCAAATTCATATTAAACAGTAACAAAACATAAATATACTATATATCTTCATATGTATTTGCGAAATACAAAGGTGACACATATAAAATAAGAAAATACAAATGCATATCTTAAATGGTAACAAATACAACTATATATATACATACAACTAAATCAAAAAATACATAGAGATAATACATCAACCCCCCCCCCCTGAACTTATCCCAACAATTTAGTTTAACACTTAAACTTTACGAATAATTATTTACTCCCCTTAACATCTTTATAATGAATTAATTTCCTCCCTTAATATATAATACCACTCTCATGGGGGAGAGTGCATCACACTCGCTGACACGTCAGCGCCAGATCACCGTCACATCATAGCCACGTAAATAAAGTATTTTTAAAATATTTTTATATATATCTATATAAAAAATATAAAATATATATATATAAATATTATTTATATATATATACATATTTTAAAATATATAAAATATTTTAAATTAAAAAATACCCCACCCCCCATTTTTTATCTTCTTCATAACCACCACCCCCTCCCGTCTACCCCCCACCTGCACACACGCCCCCATCCACCCCTACACTCCCACACCTAAACATACCCCCATCCACCTCCGTCCATCCCCACACAACCACACCTGCTAGGTTTTCCGGCGAATTTTCACCGGAAAACTCAATCCACTTGAAAAATTTAATTACCACCATCGAAAAATATCGTAAAATAGTGATAAAAAATTCAACCCACATGAAAAATTCAATCAAATCAACACTAAATTCTCTAAAATCAACAACCAAACATCCAAACCATATAGATTTTTTAATTTTCAAATTCAATTTCAATTTTTTTATTGATCTAAGAGGTCGAAGGAGGATAAATTAAAGGTGGGGGTGGCAACTTTCATAATTGGAGGAGAAGTGAGGTGGGGGTGTTGGTTAAAGAGAAGTGGGGGGGGGGCGCTGTTGGCGGGGTTGGGTGAAGAAGAGGAGGATTTTTTTTCTTTATATATATATATAAATATTAGTTTTTAAAAAAAATATTGTTCACGCATTTTTTTTTCTAAAGAAAATGTCACGTCAGCATAAGGGAGAAAATAAATTCACTATAAAGATGTTAAGGGGGTAAATAAATAGAAGATTAGTTTAAGTGCTAAAGTAAGTTGGGGAGACAAGTTTAGGGGGGATTTTGATGTATTATCTCAAATACAAAATACATATCATGAACATTAAAAAATACTAATATATATATATATATGTTATCTTCTAGAACAATATATCATGAGGGTGTCAAGTGGGTCGGGCTGACCCGGCCCGGTAAGCCCAAGGGCTTTAGGGTACCGGGTACCGGGCCGTTTTTTATTTGGGCCCAGTTAACCCGGCCCGGACCAAGCCCGATCCAGGCCCGCCATTGCCTGAAATTTTTCATATTGAGTGTGCATGTCATATATATAATTTAATTGTAAAAGATGGTCTTGATTTTTTGAGCTTTTTATTGAAAAAAATCGTCTTGTTATTGATTTTATTCAAGGAAATAATCGTAGATCGAGAATTAGAGAATTTAAAGTTAAATGTCAAGAAAATGGACTTACATCGATATTGATTCCTGAGGAAATTGATATTAGATGGAATTCTACGTATGATTTTTTAAAAACTTGTTATAAATATAGAGTTCCTATTACACTAGCCTTTAACCAACATTGCGGTTCATTTGCTGATTGCATGCTACATGATTCTGATTGGGTTGTAATTAATGATCTTGTTAAGTTTTTTTAAAAAAATTATGTAGCTACGGTTGAATTTTTTGGTGCTTATTATCCTACTGTTTGTAATATTTTGGGATATATAGCCGATATTTCTGGTTTGCTCAAAGAATATAAAAATAAAGAAGGTTATAAAGAAGCTGTTGGTGCCATGTTTACTAAATTTAAAAAATATTTTTTCTCGATTCCTCCTATTTACTTAGTTGGTGCTATGCTAAATCCGTGCATGAAATATAATACTCTGTGCCACTTTAGTACTATTATTTATGCTAACTTAGAAATAAATACTAACAATGATTCTGAACAAGTACAACCTGATTTGTGGACGGCTATGAGTGATGTGAATGAATACATAGAAAAATTATATAATCACTATGCTGATTTATTTGATTTAGCCGTACCTACAAATACCACTCCAATTGTCGCTCCTCATTCTCCCGAGGAGCCATCATCTTCTAAAAGGCCGGCACATAGTTGTTTTCCTGATTCCTTTTATGATTTACCTTGTTGAAACAGTGTTGATGAGAGAGCTTACACATCAACTTATCGGGAAGAGGTGAAATATTATCTTCGATTGCCGTCAGAGGATCGCAGACGACAAATCAACACATTGGATTGGTGAAGGAGTAATGAAACACAATATCCTATGCTTTCAAGATTAGCTAGAGATATCTTGAATGTTCCAATGTCAACCGTTGCATCAGAGAGCGCCTTTAGTCAGGGACGACAACAACTTGGAGACAACCGACACTCATTGGGAAGCAATGCAATGAATGTTCTAGTTTGCCTCAGAGATTGGATTAGAGCGGAAAGAAGAAACCAAGGAATGGAATCAGAGCCGAACGACGAGCTGAAACTTGAAGAAATTATGTCTTCACGGGAGAACTCAGCAGAATCAAGTCCAATGCATGATTTTGCCCCCGTTGACTTCGACTATCCTATGCAAGTTCCCGTTAATATTAACATGAATGAGTTGGAAAAAATGATGCATAATTTATAGATTTTTCATTCATGTAAATTATAAATTTTGGATCATTTCGCAATCAATAAAATTTTCCAAATTCATTCACTTCTTAGTCCCTACTTTGTAATTTTTTTCATTTAATGATTTAAATTGAATTTCTAATTTAAATTAAAAACTTACTTCTAATATATTATTAATTTACTACCAAGTATTATTAATTTACTATATTAAGTAGCATATGTTTTGTATATTTGTGTATATATTTTTTCTATAGATGTGTATATTTAACGTATACATGTGTATATGTTTTTTAAATTAGTATATAACTATATATATATTGTAATGTATATATATTGTAGTACATTTTATTTAAAGTAGTACACATACATTGAATGGTGCGTATACATGTGTATATATCTTCAATAGATGTGTATATTTAACGTATACATGTGTATATGTTTTATAAATTAGTATATATCTATATATTGTAATATATATATATTGTAGTATATTTTATTTAAACTTTAAAGTAGTACATATATATTGAATGATGCGTACATATGTGTAATTGTGTATATATTTTTAAAATTCTAATGTAGTATATACTATATATATAGTGTATATATTTTTTTTAACGTATTTATAATGTATATAGGTGGATATATATAATGTATATTGAATTTTTTTATTTTTTTTAATATTTTGACCAGATTTGACTGATTTTTTAACCGGATTTGACCGGGTTTAGGTGTGTTTGACCCTACTCACTTGATAGCCTTAATATATCAGCATATCATATGTAAATGTAAAAAATACATAAACTGCACATATAATCTATAAGCTAATAAAAATTCAAATACAAATACTTCTTTAAACTAAACTAAGAACATGCCTGTTTCCCCAGTAAAGCGAAATAAAACAAGACACTCAAGTTAGTTCGTTATTGAAATGCACCAAATCTACCCGCATATCACAAACCTTCATGCGCCGCAACCCGCGAGTAATAGGCCTTTTGAGAACATATCCCTCGGTACTCTTAGTCAAGTTCCATCAAAGCAGCTACATGAAAAATTAACAAAATGAATATGCCTCTACCGCCCAATCATACGCAGTAGTGTCGCCATTGAAAATACTAAAAATTACATTTTTAATATTACAAAAAATCTCAACTCCCTAAACATATACAAAAATCCCAACATATACACAGAATGCTATGTATATGTCGGCTATGTTATGTATATTAATAGGGAGAGAGAGTAAAGTAATTAAAAAAATGGAAGAGAGTGTAATTATTTTCAAAAGGGTTGGTATTTATGTTATTTATACTTGAAAATAAGAATGTCAAGTGGGCCGGGCCAACCCGAAACCAGCCTGTTTATTTTAACCGGGTTGTGGGCCGGTTTCGGGCTGGGTTGGAGTTAAGTGGGCCGTGCCGGTTCCGGGTTCAACAGTAAAAATGTTGAAAACAACCCTGAACCGGCCACTTAACCGAACCCGGTTAAACCCACCTAAACCCGTTTTAAAAAAAAAATCCAATATACACTATATACACTACAATTATATACACTATATACACTCCAATATACACTATATACACTCCAATATACAATATATATTTTTAAAAAAATATATAAACAATTACACATATATACGTACCATTCAATATATAATTATATATGACTATACGTACTACTTTAAATAAAACATATACTACAATAGTACAATATATATATATACACTACAATATATATATATATATATATATTTATATACTAATTTATAAAACATATACACATTTATACGTTAAATATATACGCTTATAGAAGATATATACACATATATACACACCATTCAATATTTATGTACTACTTGTCTACTTTAAATAAAACATATACTACAATATATATATATATATATATATATATATATATATATATATATAGTTATATACTAATTTATAAAAATAGATATATACACATATATATGCACCATTCAATATATATGTACTACTTTAAATAAAATATATACTACAATATACATATATATATATACAACAATATGTATATATATAAAGTTACATACTAATTTATAAAACATATACACTTGTATACATTAAAGATATAAGTCTATAGAAGATATATACACATATATACGCACCATTCAATATATATGTACTACTTTAAATAAAGTATATACTACAATATATATATATATATATATATATATATATATACTTACATACTAATTTATAAAACATATACACTTGTATACGTTAAATATATACTACTTTAGAAGATATATACACATATATACGCACCATTCATTATATATGTACTACTTTAAATAAAATATATACTAAAATATACATATATATATACAACAATATGTATATATATATATATATAGTTACATACTAATTTATAGAACATATACACTTGTATACGTTAAAGATATGCGTCTATAGAAGATATATACACATATATACGCACCATTCAATATATATGTACTACTTTAAATAAAGTATATACTACAATATATATATATATATATATATATATATATATATATATATATATATATATATATATATATGATAGTTAATTAATAATATATTAAAAGTAAGTTTTTAATTTAAACTAGAAATTCATTTTAAATCAATATATAGGTACTACTTTAAATAAAATATATACTACAATATATATGTATATACTATGTATGTATATATATATATATAGTTATATACTAATTTATAAAACATATACACTTGTATACGTTAAATATATACGTCTATAGAAGATATATACACATATACACACACCATTCAATATATATGTACTACTTTAAATAAAATATATACTACAATATACATATATATGTATTACAATGTATAGATGGTTATATTATACTAATTTATAAAACATATACACTTGTATACGTTAAATATATACATCTATATAAGATATATACACATATATACGCACCAATCAATGTATATGTACTACTTAAAATAAAATATATACTACAATATACATGTATTACAATATATAGATAGTTATATTATACTAATTTATAAAACATATACACTTGTATACGTTAAATATATACATCTATATAAGATATATACACATATATACGCACCATTCAATATATATGTCATACGTTAAATAAAATATATACTACAATATACATATATATATATATATATATACTACAATATGTATATATATATAGTTATATACTAATTTGTAAAACATATACACTTGTATACGTTAAATATATACGTCTATAGAAGATATATACACATATATACACACCATTCAATATGTATGTACTACTTTAAATAAAATATATACTACAATACATATATATATACTACAATATGTATATATATATAGTTATATACTAATTTATAAAACATATACACATTGTATACGTTAAATATATACGTCTATATAAGATATATACACATATATACGCACCATTCAATATATATGTACCACTTTAAATAAAATATATACTATATATAATTCAATATATATATATATATATATATATACTACAATATGTATATGTATATATAGTTATATACTAATTTGTAAAACATATACACTTGGATACGTTAAATATATACGTCTATAGAAGATATATGCACACCATTCAATATATATGTACTACTTTAAATAAAATATATACTACAATACATATATATATACTACAATATTTATATATATATAGTTATATACTAATTTATAAACCATATAGATAACGTATACATTAAATATACGCATCTATAGAAGATATATACACATATATATATACCATTCAATATATTCACTACTTTAAATAAAACATACACTACAATATATATCTATAATATATTAAAAGTCTGAAGCCCTTTGAAAAGTGAATTGAACTTTTTGCCCTTCATTAAAATAGTTCGCTTTAGACAAAACTGTCTTTTACCCTTTTCCCTCTAATTAAATTCTATAAAATAAATATACAAAATTTTCCTACAAACACCCGTTTTTTTTTTGTAAAATTTTCCTTACCAAATTTAGCTACTTTGGTTCCTACTTTCTTGCAAACACCCTTTTTTTTTTTTTTTTTTAATTTTCCTTACCAAATTTGGCTACTTTGGTTCCTACTTGATTTACAATTAAATCCACCCTTTTTTTGGTTCCTACTTGGTTTACAATTAAATCCACCCTTTTTTTTAAAAATTTGCCTTCCACCGTTTTTCATTTTTAAAAATTCAATTTGGTTCCTACTTGGTTTACAATTAAATCCTTTTCAAATTTAGCTATAGTTTTTTTAATCCTATTTGATTTCTACTTGGTTTCTTTCAACCAATAAACATACGGCTTTTCCAGTCTTCTATATAAACAACTGTCATCTTTCATTGTTTTTCGTCTCATCATAGTTTCAACAATTTTATTTTCAGGTTTTTGATTGTTATATCATCTCTCCCTTTTTACATTGTTAATTTAAACACAATATTACTTGCTATGCCAACTTAAATTGCTTAGTTTAATTTAATTTAGTGTGTAGCTTAATGTGACTTATTAATTCAATATATTATGAATTCTACGTTGTTATCGTTCTATGTGTCATTTTAATTATTATAATTTCTGTTGCTCATAACTAACTTCTTTATCTACCCGCCTACCAAGAAGATTCACATATTCAGGTATCATTCTTCTCATCTCAAAAATTTACCTTTATTATGAAATTTTACGTTCTTATCGTTCTAACTTTTATTTTCTTAAAGATTATTTAATGGATCCAATCACCGAAGTTGTGAGTATCAACACTTTGAAGCCAAGGGATTATATCTGGATGATCAAAGTCTTGGTCATCAGAAACGGCCCAACGAAGCCGTTTAAGAATGGAGGCGGTTCTCGAAAAATGGTGATATTAGTTGATGAGGAGGTAATTAAATTATTCTTGAATTAATTTATCCCACTTGAAAAGCGGAACAAAATAATGTCAGGTTTAGTGGAACAACTACACGTTATTCTTTTTACATCTAGTAGTTGGTCGTTCTGTAGCTATTTACTGGTAACTAAAAGTAACCTCATGATTGCTTCACACACATCAACAAATACATGTTTCTCACTTTCTGTTTTACTCTTATATCTATCAATTTCATATTATGCTTTTTTTTTCAGGGTACAAAAATTAATGGTACACTTTTCAATGAACATATTGAAACGTTTGGACATTCTTTACAACAATCCAAAGTTTTCTATATCATAAACGGTCGCATTACTGGGGTCAATCCTAATTTTCAATCCGTTAATAAGGACATTGAACTTGGATTCTTAACCTCCACTATAGTCCAAGAATGTCACAACCCTTTTTCTATATTTTCTTTTTCTAAGAATTTCGTTTCATTCGAAGATGAAAAATTGCATACCAAAAAAACAATAGTAGGTAATTCCTTTAACTTTCATCAAGTAATTACCATTGTCATAAATTCAACTTTTTACTATTATTTATCTACTCATACATACTTAATATTTTTTCCAGATATATTTGGTATCTTCGTCAAGAGAAATAGTACTTATGAATGAAGAGTAAGTTAAACTTAATTTTTTTACGAAACGAAAGTGTTTATATAATACATAAACTGTCTTATTAATTTACTAATTTAATCTTATTTTTTTTGTTTGAAAAATAAAGATGTGATAGAAAAACTATCACATTATGGGGCGAATTCTCTGAAATAAATGACGCGTTGCTAGAAAAGTTATCTGTAGAAAATTCTGTCGTGGCATTTTGTGATTTAAGGACTACATTATATCAAGGTAGGTACTATCTTAACAATTACAACATTTACACTAAATATTGTCTTATTTTCTTCTCCTAACATTTTATGTTGCAGAAAATTTTGGCCTATCTTCTACCTATGTCAGTAGTATGTGGGTGGACCCCACATTTGAGAAAGCAACGTCTCTCCAAGAATGGTAATATGTCTATTCATATTCATGCAAACAAATTATAGTAGACTACTTTTATGATAATACACTAAGTAACAAACATGCAGGTCTATTTCCCAGAAGAAAACTCATAATGATATTACTTTACTGCCAACTAAACAAATTAAAAGGGCCAAAGAAATGACAATTGATGAAATCGCATTATATTTTGATAAAGAGGTACTATTTCCAACTACAATAATTTAATGTTTTATTTTTGTCTTAGTATGACGCCTAACTTTTATTTCTTCTCTGTAGGTTAAGTATGTCAAATTTACCGCAACTATCGCAGCTATAGTGAATAGTGATGAACCCTACTATGATTCTTGCACCAATTGTTATAAAAAGGTGAAAATCAATGATAACATTGCCAAATGTCCTGGCTGTCCCACCGAAAAAATTACTTATGCAGACAGACAACACACATAACAACCATCAAATTACTTTCAGCCATTTGAAAATTCAGAAAATGAGATAAATGTCTAATTTCCACTGACTTTACAAATTTCTTCTAAAAGTTGATGTATTTGTTGGGGATGAACGTTGTTCCGTTACATTGTTTGAGGCTGCAAGATACTTGGTTGGTTGCGATGTTACAACATATAAGCAATCAATTTTGGAAAAGGTCATATTACACTATTCTTTAACAATTATCAAGCACTAAAATAATCTGCTTTATTTTGAATTCAACGAATTATCCTTTCCTTAATTAATACATTCTTTTCATTGATACAGAAAGAGGAATCCTCATTTTATCAGAATTTGATGATAAGTATAAAAAAAGGCTTCACATTTCTTATCAAAATTGATGCAAAAAGTGAAGGAGATCGAGCAAGCAGGCGCTTTATTGCAGAAGAATTCCAAGAAGTTAAAAAGATTGTTACAATTGACATAGTAGATGAAGACGTCAACTCAGAAAACTCAGTCAACGAAAACAGAAAAAATGAAAACCCTGATGACACATTGTCTCATAAAAGAATCAAAGTAGAAAAGGATTAGTCGTTTTTTTTTCTCTAGGAATAGGTTAATATTTTTTCAGTCTCGATAGTTAATAGGTAGTTCTTCATTCTTTGTTCTTTTTCCTGTTCTAAACGCTAAGCAAATTCTGTTGGCATAACAAATAATATTGATTATTAGATCTTTATCTAACTTCATCTAGCTATACACTATTTATCTTCACTTACTTATAATATGTTTTTAATAGCTTATTCTATATCACAGGTTATTATTCGTTAAGCACATGGAACAAGGTAGCTTTTAAAACTAATTGATGCATATAATACTTTAATCCATTTTTCATCACTTTTTATCACTTTAATAAATAATTTTATTATTTTTTCTATTAGATGAAGCAAAAGTTAATAAAGTTATTCGATTGCATAACAAATATATTGTTGCACTTGCAACAAATTTAAATGTTGCAATCAACAATTCTGACGAACAAGAAGATTCAGGTACCCACTTTAAATTTAAATCTTCTATAATATAGTTTTGACTAGATAGAGAAAACACATAAAAAATAGTAAACTTAGATCTCTACTAACAACAATAAATTCACTCCTTTACAAAATAGAAACACATTTACCAATAATAAGAAATTAACTAGATGTTCATTACTAACCTCAAAGAAGATAAGGGAACCCTTTTAGTGTAGAGATTTTGTTTTTGCTAGCAGCTAAGACCTACCAAAAAATATCCGTACTATAGGTTCTAACCATACAAGAAGCAATAAGGAACAAAACATGAAAATGAGATATTAACCTGTAACCGAGGTTGACTGGCCATTGAAAGAAACTTCAACCTATTCTGAACAATAAGTTATTACTACTGCATAATAACATGTATCTTCTCATCGTCCAAATTTTGACCATTCAACTCTTTGCCCTGCATATTTAACTTAATATTCCCCTCAAGATAGTTGTTCATCTTCTCTAATACCATGAATGAATAGATCACAATCATCAATATCATCCCCAATCGTCTCAACAAATCATCCTTCACTGTAAACATCAGGATTACAAATATTTTCACCCAACTAAAAATGCTTAAAAATTCATGTTCTTTCATAATAACACCTTTCTCAAAATTCGCTTTTACCCTTTTTCCTGAATGATTTGGTAGAAAGATTACATTCTTTTTAGAGACCAATTAAAAGGGACCCAATTATGCAGTATATACCCTTTCTGCATATAGAATGGCTGATTATCAAGTTAGAAACTTTCTACACTAAAAGGATAATTTATAATGTTCAAAAACTTTCAAGTCAGAAACTTTGACAATTATGCAGTAAATCACAGTTAATGTCCCTTACATATGCAGTATTGTCAATTTAGATGGTTGGGCCATTTTGTGATTTTGGAAAGTCCGAGCAACTTAACCTGCAAGTATATTGAGCAAATGAACATACAGAAACCACAGATGTTTTGATGGAATCCCGATTCCCAGAAACTTCCTTAAAGCTAGATATCTTCTCAACTTTTTTTGCTGGAGTAATTCAACTTTTTTGAGTAACATTAATCTTTTTTAAAAAAAATTATTAACTGTGATCATAATTTAGACGGTATAAATGTATAGGAGCTAACTATTTTTTGCACTTGCTGCATCTTCATGATGCATATCAACCAATCACTTCATTGAAAAAAAGGTCTCAACTGTCTACGACAAACACTTGAGCCAAGGGTCTTCCAGAAATAGCCTCTCTACCTCTCTGAGGTAGTGGTAAGGTCTGCGTACACTTTACCTTCCCCAGATCTCACTTGTGGTATTTTGAGATTTTACTAGGTATGTTGTTGTTGTTATTGTACTGTACGGAAAAAGCAAACTACAGAGTCACAACTGCAATATCTTCTTCTTCTTCTTCTATTTCGACGGGTGAGGGAGGGCATAGGTGAGGATAACATTTTAGCATATAAAACGAGCATCAACGTTAACCATGAGTTCAAAAAAGAGGTCCTAATTAGAACCATAATAAGACACAAAGTGATAAAACATAAGAATAAGATATCACAGCACATACTTCCACAACCCATTTCTTGCACCTACAGACTCTTTTTTAGCTGATAATTAACACTAGATCCCAAAAAAGTTGTTTCCTATGTATCATGTGACGTTTAAGGTTAAAAAATACATAATTACCTGATCTTCCACTGCATATAAAATAGCAATAATACATGGTAGACAACAACAAACAGTTGGTAACGTTTATCTAACAAATGAGCATCTATTCTGTAACAATTTGTCACCAGGGATATATTCCTAAAGTCATAAGAGTCCAAAAGTAACACTCTTATATATGCTAGGTGCAATAAAATGCATGTGTAGAAATGTCGACAATGCCTGCATATAAACCCAAAGTAATATAATATCAACTACAATGGCTAGCTTGGAGTGTATGATTTATAGCAAAATTGGGAAGATTCTACATTTTAATTCATTCTTCTTTCCCTTTTTTGTATCCTATCATACAAGAAACTGTCAAAGTAATTGTTGTCTTATCCCCACAGTAATTGCATATAGACCATAAAAAAATATGAAATCAATACGCGAGGAAATAAGGGATACTTTACCTTTTCTATATGACCAATAGTATTGTTGTCTGTAACCTTATTTCCATGTTGATCGGTAACATGAAAAACTGTTAATGTTAAAAATAAATAAAATTATTACATATTTTCCCAACTGAGTTCCCTAAGTCTTTAGAATATTATATGCAGCTAAGGTATGCGTACACTTTACCTTCCCCATATTTCACTTGTGGGATTTTGAGATTTTACTAGGTATGTTGTTGTTGTTATTGTACTGTACAAAAAAAGAAAACTACAGAGTCACAACTGCAATATCTTCTTCTTCTTCTTCTATTTCGAGGGGTGAGGGAGGGCATAGGTGAGGATAACATTTTAGCATATAAAACGAGCATCAACATTAACCATGAGTTCAAAAAAGAGGTCCTAATTAGAACCATAATAAGACACTGTGATGAAACATAAGAATAAGATATCACAACACATACTTCCACAACCCATTTCTTGCACCTACAGACTCTTTTTTAGCTGATAATTAGCACTAGATCCTAAAAAAGTAGTTTCCTATGTATCATGTGACGTTTAAGGTTAAAAAATGTATAATTACCTGATCTGCCACTGCATATAAAATAGCAATAATACATGGTAGACAACAACAAACAACAATTCCAATGAGACATAACATGGCAACACATATAACAATAAAGAACACATCGAATGCTAAAAATGTGAGACAAAGCCTGCAAAGAACCCAAATAAACATCACAAGAAAGTAAATAACAACAAATACAGAGACCAGAGATTCGCTTGGGACAAACCAGTAAATTGAGGTGCATCATAGGTTAACAACAATGAAGAGTATCAAAAATGAAGAAGAATAACTACGTACCCAGTATATTCCCACAAAGTGGCTATGAAAACTGAATAATACAAAACTAACCAGCACTTTCTGTGGATTCTTCCCGTGCTGATACATATTATCTCTGTCGCATAATCTACCAATAACACAAATCACCGCTCCAATCTTGTCATTGCAGATCTTTAAAATGCAAAATGATAACATATTTATCAGATTCCTCCAATTTTGAATCAAACTGAATGTAGTGTTTACTTTTTTTTAAAGGTAATAAAAGGACTGAGTCCATAGAAGATCTAGATATTGAAGAAACAAGGCCAACAAAAAGACGCAAAATCTATTGGTTCCTAAAGGCTCTATCGCAAAGGTGTGAAATTGAAGGTAATGCAATACTATTTTATTAATTTAAGTTACTTACATTCTATTTCTGCTCGCTTTATTATTTACTAACATTTCTAACATTTTACACAACAAATTTAGGTGAAATTGACTACATACCATCAATATCGTGTATTCAAAAGTTGGAAAATATTCCTGAATGCACTTATTGTCATGCTATGAGATTTCAATACGAGACTCCAACATTTTGTTGCGACAGTGGATCAATAAAACTTGCAAATACTGCAATTCCAACTCAATCATATGATTTATTCTTCTCTAAATCTAAAGTAGCAGAAGAATTTTGTAGACACATTAGAGCATATAACAGCATATTTGGATTTACATCTTTTGGTGTTAAACTTGACAATGATCTGGCATCTTCACGAAAAGGAGTTTATACATTTCGAGCAAAGGGCCAAGTATATCATGATCTCCCCTCATACTACCCCATGATAATAATCCATGCTATTTTCAGATGTACTTTTTTGATACAGAAAATGAGTCACACAATAGGATTTCAAAAGTCAAAGAAGCCAATTTATCTGAGGAAGTTGTCGCAATAATTAAACAAATAATGGATGGCAATCCTTATGCACAATTGTTTCGCCAGCTAAAGGATCACTCAAACTTTAAGGATTTAGAAATTCGAATTGCTTCCACTGCTAAATTAGATCAACGTGTCTACAATAAACCACCAGTAGATCAAGTTGCTGCAATTTGGATAGACGAAAACAACCCCAATGTACCATTTGATCGAGAGATTATTGTTCATGAACATTCGGGTAATATTCATAGAGTTAAACATTATTACGGATGTTATGACCCACTTCAGTATCCTTTGCTTTTTCCAAGTGGTGAACTAGGCTGGCACCAAGGAATACGAAAACAACATAAAACAAGTAAAGGTAAGCATGGAACTGAAATTGCAGGCCTCAACCAGAAAAACCCTACATTTGTGTCCGTTCATGAGGTATTTGACAATGAGCAACAAGGTAAAGTTTTAAAACAAAATCTCTTAGAATTGTGTACTTACAACTTCCATATCAATATATTTAAAAATATCTTGCAGGTGTACGACATGGAGCTAAAAATTGTGTCTCTTGTAGAGAGTACTATTGCTATAAGTTGTAAATACGCAGTGGAGAAAACACGATAATACTATTATGTGGGCGATTGTTTCAACAATTTGTTGTTGACATGTACATCAAGCTAGAAACTACTCGACTTGAATATTTTAGGTTTGAGAAATCAAATTTTAGAAGGGAAATATTGCAAGACATAGTTGATAGTATTATGGCTGGAGAAAGCAGGGGCTCGAAAGTTGGTCAAAGAATAATACTTCCTGCATCATTTGTCGGAGGTCCTAGGGACATGCGTCGTAGATATATGGATGCAATGGCTTTGGTTCAATATTTTGGAAAACCATATTTGTTTATCACAACGACATATAATCCCGCTTGGCCAGAGATCCAAGAAAATTTGGTAGAAGGGCAACTTGCTCAAGACAGACCAGACTTGGCGACTAGAGTTATCAGATCAAAGTTACAAGATTTAAAAGATCAAATCTTCAAGAAAAAAATATCTGGGCATGTTGCAGCATATGTTTATGTGATTGAATTTCATAAAAGAGGCCTACCACACATTCACCTTTTGTTAATACTGGAACAAGGATACAAGATGACATCACCAGATGATTATGACAAGTTTATTTCCACTGAACTTCCTGATAAAGAAGAATTTCCAGATTTGCATGACTTGGTTATCAAACATATGATGCATGGTCCATGTGGAAAAAAATATCCAACAAATTCATGCATGAGAGATGGTCAGTGCAAGAGTCATTATCCTCGATCATTTAGTAATACATCAATACAAGGAAAGGATACCTATCCTATTTACAAGAGGCGAAATGATGGAAAAAAAGAAAAGGTTCGAGGCATGACAATGAATAACCAATGAATTGTTCCATACAATTCTTATTTACTGAGTAGATATAATTGTCATATCAATGTTGAGTCTTGTGCAGGGGTAAAAGCAATAAAGTATCTTTACAAGTATATATATAAAGGACATGATAGGTGCACTGTTTATATCGAATCAAATGATGGAGAAAAAGCCGTTGATGAAATTAAGAGTTTTCAGGATGCACGTTGGGTTGCTGCACCAGAAGAACTATGGAGAATTTATGAATTTGATCTAAGTGAAATGCAGTCTCCGGTCATTAACCTTCAACTACATCTTCCAAATAAACAAACAGGTAAACAATTAGGATTCCTTAAGCTATCTGAATTCTACATCATTACCATCTGATAAAATAGTCATAAAATTCAAATTGTAATAAACTGTTTTTAGCTATGAATTTATCATGAAAAGAAATACATAAAATTATGTTGTATGGAATATTTTGTTAATCTTTTTAATATTGTCTGGTCACATTGTAGTGTGCTATTGGAGAAACCAAAATTTGAAAAACGTTGTTGCCTGGGAATATGCCTCAAAAATCATGCTCACCGAGTATTTTCACAAATGTTCAATAGACAACGAAGCGCGTAAATACATATATATAAAATTTTCAGAGTACTATGTTTGGAACGCTCAGGGTAAGATTTGGACGCAAAGAAAAACAAGATCAGTAATTGGTCGAATTATTATAGGTAAGAAATTCAACACTGCCACTCTTAATATTTGTAACTGTTCAAATATCATTTATTTACTCTTTCTTCTTTAATTCACAACTAATCCAGCAGAAGGCGAAAGGTATTATTTGAGATTATTATTGAATCACGTACAAGGACCGACTTTGTTTCAATACTTGCTAACTGTTAATGGAAGGTTGTGTGACACGTTCAAAGAAGCTGCAAAAGAAAGAGGTTTGCTCGAGTTAGATAACAACATTTCTGAATGCTTACGCGAAGCTGTCGTCTTCAAAATGCCATCGGCTCTTAGAAATTTATTTGCAACAATATTGGTTCATTGTAATCCGACGGATGTTAGAAAGCTATGGGATACATATTATGATGACATGTAAGAAGATTTTAAGAGAATACACAAAAATTCTCCTACTGCTCAACTTCAATGCACACTGAAAAGCATAAACCATTTCTTAGAGAGCATGGGTAAGAGAATTGAAAATTATGATATACCTAGACTTGAACAAAGTATGGATGATGGAATTATATCAGAATGCAGAGAAATAATGGAAGAAGAGTCTATAATAGTGCCTTCAGAAGATTTGAATTCACAAACAAAGCTAAATCCCGAACAAGAGCAAGCATTCAAGATTATATTGCAAACGTTAGAATCTGGCCAATCAGGATTATTCTTTGTTGATGGACCCGGAGGAACCGAAAAAATGTTCCTATATCGTGCATTACTTGTAAATATCAGATCTAAGGGCATGATAGCATTAGCAACGGCAACAAGTGGTGTAGCATCGACTCTTTTATCGGGAGGTCGTACGGCTCATTCTAGATTTGAGATACTGCTTCAGACAACTGTTACAATAGTCACACGCATGTCAAAGCAGAGTGGTGGAGCTAAATTGATAAAAAAAGTCAAGCTGATTATCTGGGACGAAGCAACTATGGCTAGCTGTTGGACAATTGAAACAGTTGATAGGAGCTTCAGAGATATACTGGATGTTGACGCACCCTTTAGTGGGAAAGTAATAGTTTTCGGAGGTGATTTTCATCAGGTATTACCAGTAATTCCAAAATCTACAAGGGCTGAAACGGTAAATGCAAGTTTGGTAAAGTCGTACTTGTGGCATCAGATGAAAAAGATTAAGTTAACAAGAAATATGAGGGCGAGAACAGATTCATCATTTAGTGAACTCTTACTACGCATAGGTAACGGGGAGGAGCCTACAATAAGAGATGATTTGGTACTACTTCCAAAACAATTAGTTATTGAAACTAAGAGTGATGGTACTGGAACAGATGCTTTAATAGAGCAAATATTTCCAGAGCTGGATAAAAATGTTGGTTCTGCAAAATACATGACTGGACGTGCTATCCTAGCTAGCAGAAATGAATATGTTGATCAGCTAAATGAAATGTTAATTTCCAGATTTCCTGGTGAAAGCAGAACATTTCATAGTTTTGATTCTGCAGAGGATGATACCAACAACTACTATCAGGAAGATTACTTAAATACTCCAACACCAAACGGTCTACCTCCACACAGGTATATTCTTCCATATTTAGTAATATACAATTGTATTATAGATATCAAAATTCTGTCTAATAATAACAATTAGAAATATTTCAATGCTCGAGCAATATAGGATAAAACCAAGCTACTAAAAGACTATCGAGAAAAATTAAGTGACATTCTTTTACCTAACTATCGAATTATTTTGCCAAGAATGGATTAGAATCCCAGTATCCTCTTCATAGCATGATGGATTCTGCTCATAGAAATAATATTGCCTTCACTAGAGAAGCCAGAATATCAATAAATTCGCTATAATTCTCAGGGACCATGATCTGAAGTGTAACAAAATAGTCATAATGAGCAAAAACTGTTATAACATATAAGGTAATACAAATTGAATATAAAGTAACACAATATAATTATGCAAAAAGTATATAGCGATCACAATAATACAAATTAATCTAAATGTCTGTATACAAATTATAAAGCCTTGAAATATAAAAATCATAAGACATTGGTTATACTGGAATATGTTCTAATTTGACTTAACTGACAGAATTTTACAGTGAAGTAAATGTCTGTATACAAATGCTAAAGCCTTGAAAGACAAAAATCATAAGACGATGGTTATACTGGAATATGTTCTAATTTGACTTAACTAACAGAATTTTACAGTGAAGTAAATGTCTGTATACAAATGCTAAAGCCTTGAAATATAAAGATCATAAGACGTTGGTTATACTGGAATATGTTCTAATTTGACTTAACTGACAGAATTTTACAGTGAAGTAAATTGATAAATTGTAGCATTTATTAAAATATCTTTCACTTATATGCAGATTGGTGTTGAAAAAAAATGTGCCTATCATGTTACTGAGAAATTTAGATGCTTCCAACGGCTTATGCAATGGCACGAGAATGATATGCAGAGGTTTTGACAATAATGTCATATGTGCAGAAATAATGATGGGCCAAAATACTTTCAAGCATGTCTTTATTCCACGAATTCAGCTATCACCTCCCGAAAATGAAGGTTATCCATTCAAATTCATTAGAAAACAATTTTCAGTGCGATTGTACTTTTCAATGACGATAAACAAATCACAAGGACAAACAATACCAACTGTTGGACTGTACTTGCTGCAACACATTTTTTCACATGGTCAGTTATATGTTGCACTTTCAAGGGCAATATCAATGACAACAACAAAGATTTTGATCATGACGGAACAGCCTAGACGAAGAAAAGGGACATACACCAAAAACATCGTCTATAAAGAGATATTAGGTTAGTTACAATACATGAAAATGCATGATACGAATTTTTTTATACACTTCCAACTCTACTATAACTCACGTCAATTATTATTTTTTGCAGGTTCAGAAGATACACAGTGTTGATAGGGATACACTTACACAGTGTTGATAGGAATACACTTGGACTTTGAAAGATCTTTAATCAAACGAAAACTAATTTAGAATCAGCGTGTTACTGAGAACTAAATTTAAACAAGCCTGCAGTCACTTGATTTTAATTTTTTCCTTATGATTTCAGTAAAAAACATATTATTGGTTCCCCTCCACAGTTTTGCACATGTTTATTAGTATTAATATTAGTATTTTTATTACTATAATCATATAGCTAGCATCGAAGAAATAGACTATGCATGCATGTGTAAAGTATCGGTGGCCCCTATGTTCTATCCAAACTTAGACGTTTTAAAGCAGCTTTAAGTATTTACATATACTAGCATTTTCACATTAAAAGGGATTCAACTAAAGGGTTCATACCTATGAAGAGAATCATTGGCATGGTCTCTACCTTTCATGAAGTTGACATTCAAATTTAACGTCCAAGCTATTGTCTGCACTTCATGAGAATATTCCCCATTTCCAAACACGTCCATATTAAAACCATCAAGGTCACTTTTGTGCTTTGCTAACAGGTCTATCAACTCCTGTAGCCTTTCGCCCAAACCATTTTTCCTAAGAAGTATGCACCTTTAGAGAAAACTTGCTGATCACTTTGCCTTTCTGCGGTCATTTTTCTCCAATTCTTAGAAAGTTCAGGTTTACACCATGAACATTGCAGACCACAGACTTGGGTAAATCGTGTGTAATAGGAGAGAGGATGTGATTTGAACTGTCATTATATATTATTTAAATAGAATATTTATACAATGAATGGTTAATGGGTAGTAAAGAAAGAAAACTGGCCTAGCAGCAACATTGAACCCCACTGCAACCATGAACATCAGTCTATTCACTGCCATGCTACAAATAAAAAGAGTAAAAAGATACTATTTAGTTCATTGGCAAGTCATTTTTAACTTTTTATGACAACAGAAGTGGATCCACAATTTAAAAGTCAGTGTATGCGTGTAGAGTACCATTGCAATCATTTCTCCCTAGCGACGACAAAGGATCAAAACTCTGTATAAATACATGTATCAAAAAATAGTATATATGTATGGTTTGAGTAGAAGGCAATGGGTGTAAAATATTGGCCAAGAATATCTGGTTCACTTGAATCACAGACCCTCAGTAGAAGGTCTGCAGGTTATGTTTCTTTTAGCTGTTCATACGGAAATAGGTATACCACCTAAATTTTTTATCACCTTTGTGAGAAGTAGGGGTGCTTTAGAGCCTCATCAACACTTCGTCGATCTTCCTGAAATGAAAGATGCAGTCCAACATAATACAGAATCAACAGCCCGAAACACAAATAGACAACATATGTATCAAATTTAGGTTTTATCATTGACTGTTTAAAGACAGCTTACAATATTCCATTATAATAATTCACGTACTAATTGCAATGTCCATATGTTTGAAAACCTGCAGCAATCAAATAATATTTGAGCTGGCAATTTGAAACATTGTTGTGTTCCTCGATCATCATTTATCAGCCTTACACAAAAATCAGATCTTCAACCAAACAGTTAGATGTTAGTCGATGTTATACCTTTCTTTTATTGGACCTATTAACTTGTAATAGTCCTAAAAACCTTGGAGCCTTGTATTTTCACGAATAGTGAGAACTCTATCTTGTAGTGGATGTATTATGGTCTGAAAGGAGTACAAGAATAAAAGACAAGGCTTTAGGATGCTACAAGCTAATTCTATGGATTGAATAAGATGGTAAAGATAAAAAGATGCCTGATTATGCAGTTCAACTTTCGTCACAACTGTTGGTACAGTTTCATCCCACCACAAACGACCAAACGGTCTGCATATGTAACATGACACACAATTAAAAACAGTATTTAGCAAGATGAAAAGGCAGGTGAAAATGCAAAATGGATATTAAATCAGAAAAATAGTAGATGTATCGTTACTTTGAGGAACTACCACCAACGAACCTTATGGCATACTCAGGGACCTGCTGATTTTAAGCATCATAAGATCCAGAAACCAAATAACACAATAACTATGTCATTCCATTAAATATTAATTTAAAAAATCATACCAAAGGCTTTCTGAAGGTAGTAATACTCTCTCCACATCTGGGTCCCATTCAACTTTTTTATCTGAACTCCAGTCAAGTCCCTGAATTTGCACCCTACAATCAAAGAGATCAAGAATTCAGCACCACAAGGAGCTCATCACTTAATTACCACCAATGGCATGACAAAAAAAATTTATACCTTCCGCTTGGAAATTGGGCATACACGTTGATGGTCATCGTCATTCAACTGAAGAGGAGATGGTCATATAAAACATTTCCCAGCACCCCTACAAAAATGACCAGACTGCATTAGCAAAACTCATTAATGCAGTGAACATTTCAAGCTCAACATTAGTTACAGCAAGAAACCTCTCAAAATAAGAACTAAATATTATTTTTAAAGACACTTCTCAGGTGACCACAACATTAAACCATGAGGTGCAACACATGCAAAAACATGGAACTAACTGGCACAATTACATTACACCTACACACAGTATGTGAACTCATCATCCCTCCCCATTCTTATAAAATGCTAGAAATCAGTTTTGGGCTCATCAGTGTAAGGCATTTCGTCTCTTGGCTCACTGTTCTCCACCTAAAAGGAAAATCATTGAAAGACAAAAGAGACATGTCTAATCTTAGTATTGTTATCAAATAAAGTGTAGGGGTATACTGAATATCCTTTTCGCCTTTTTACATTTTATTTTAAATATGCCAGAAGACTATTGCACATTAGTTCAACAACTTGCCCTTGATTAAAAAAAGTTAAATTACTGAAGTCATATGCTGATTTTAAAGACTCGAACAATGGACCTACATTCCCATATTATCAATGTCTTACTGAATGGAGCCAACAACATATGATTTTTTATACAGCCAAGTCACAATTCAGTATCTATATAAACTTTGCAAATAGTGAAAGTGCAGGAACCTTTTCCATTTCGCATCATTAATACATAGATAAATAAGGTTGAAGATAGAATTGTCCTTAATATACCAAACCAAACAGAGAACAAGAAATAATCTTAGCATATTCTTAATGACCCAAACAGATTGATTTGAGGTCGCTTTGTCAGAAATTTATCCTCTTTGAAATGTACACTTAACCATCTCTGAATTTATTTAATCAAAGGTTGAATTTTGGACATAAAATATCATAAACTACAATGGCTTGCCAAGAAAAGCTCATACTATAGGGTTTCGTGGATTGAAACTACCAACCTATTTCCAGATATAGATACACCTCTCAACCTTGTAGAAGTCTTTCCCTTGCAAATAGTACAACACCAGCAAGCCGCTCATTACTTGCGATTACCACCCTATCTTTATGACTTTAAAATTTTAAATGGTGAGTTCAAGTACAATAATCCAGAAAAGAGAAACAAAATCACAATATTTCTATTTACCTGCTTCCATTTTTATTCTATACCTCAAATTCAACTATCTAAGCTGACATGCAAACATCAGAACATTCAAAATTGACAACATTAAGCATACCTGACACATATTATATGTAAATATCAAGCAAAACGCACTTAAAACAAGAAATTAAATCAAACATGCAAAGCAAAATGAAGAACAAAAATTGAAGAAAATTCTTGATGCAAAGTACCTTGAATATTTTGGTTCTCAATTTGGATCTTCATGACCCGTTTGTCAGATCAACCAACATGGCTCCCATTTACATAGATCTGGGTCTATTCAACCTGTTTTTTGAGATGGGTTTAAGCTCTTTTTCAAAACTAACATTACTGAAGCATCATCATCTTCACACTCTACACCAAGAATCAAGAATGCACAAATCTCAAGAACAAGAAAAGTTACAAACTTTAAGCCCCAAAGGGCCTTCATTTCTGTTGTAAAGATTGAGACTTTTTGCCCAAAAAAATTAAACAAAACAAGACACCAAAGTGAATGGTGTTCATTTCTTTAGTAAGGATTCAAACATTTTAACAAGAAAATGGTAATTAGATTTTCAACTTTATTATAATCAGCATTATTAATAAAAAATTTGTTACCCCAGAATAATTAATTGGATTATAATGTTATTTAAAACAAAATTTCAAGATTTTAGAGTTCTAAACCAAGAAGAGTGTAAATATTAAAAGTTTTACATTGAAAAAAGAAAGAACATGTTTGAGGAAAGAAACAATTTCAAAGAAACCTTATGGACTTCAAACAAAAACAAATAGTAAGTATTACTGTATTTGTATACTTTCCTAATTTTTATTTTTATTTTGTATACTTTCCTAATTCTTTTTTTTTTTTCGTAATTTTAAAGTTATTGGGCCTTTATAAGTTTGGGCCTTAACCATTTCACTCTTCAATATGCTTCTTTAAATACATAAGATTTAAAATTTTGTATAAATTTTACTCACTATTTATCAATTTATATAAGTATAAATAACATAAATACCAACCCTTTTGAAAGTAATTACACTCTCTCCCACTTTTTTAATTACTTTACTCTCTCTCTCTATTAATATACATAACATAGCCGACATATACATAGCATTCTGTGTATATGTTGGGATTTTTGTAATATGTTTAGGGAGTTAGGATTTTTTGTAATATTGGAAACATAAGTAGTGTATTTATGTAATTTTTAGTTTATAAAGTATATTTTAAAAGAGTATAAAATTAAAAAAAAAAAAAAATGTTACTATTTATGGTTTAAATTGGTTTATATTTTAAAATCATTTCATTATAATTATTTGCGTTATATATATATAAATGCCTAAGAATAGAAAAAACCTATCCTAGAAATAACGTTATTTTAGAAGTATAAAATAATTAAGTATACTGACCAAATTCCTTTTTAATCAACTGCATTTTATTATCTTGAAAATTTTGTGTTGTTTTCTTAATGTTTTTGTATTTAATAAAATAACACATGCACAATTAATATATTTTCTACGTACGCTTATTCTAAAAAAAATATTTGATACACATGCAACACACGTACACTATTCTAGTATATATATATATATAGATATATAGTTATTTACTAATTTATAAAACATATACACATCGATACGTTAAATATACACTACTTTAGTAGATGTATGCACACACACACACACACACACATATATATATATATATACCATTCAATATATACATTACTTTAAATAAAACATATACTACAATATATATATATATAGTTATATATATATATATATATATATATATATATATAGTTATATACTAATTTATAAAACATATACACATGTATACGTTAAATATATACTACTTTAGATTTAGAAGATATATATACACACACACATATATATATACATCATTCAATATATACACTACTTTAAATAAAAGTATAAAACATATGTTACTTAATATAATAAATTAATAATACTTGATAGTAAATTAATAATGTATTAAAACTAAGTTTTTAATTTAAGTTTGTGAAATTCTGAATTTTCAAAAAAAAATTAAAAAAACCTTAATCGGGCCCAAATCAAAAACCCAACCGGACCGGGACCCGGACCCCTAAATCCTTGGATTTACCGGGCCGAATCAAACTGGGCTGGTTTAATTATGTGGGCCGGTTCGGGCCGGTTTTTGACACCCTTACTTGAAAATATGCCTCTTCATATTCAGAATTATACCAAAGATCCGAAACATAATTTATGTAATGCGACAAATTTCAGCAAATTTCTGATCCTTGTTGTATTGCGAAGACGTGTTAACGCCGTGCTTAGCAGGTAGAAAAGACATGAAAAGAAAAAGATGTTATTCTAAGGAAGCCGAGCAAAATAACACAAAAAAGATACTTATTTGATGAAGCACAATATTTATTCATAGTTTGAGAAAAACAGGGGGAAATTGAAAAAAATAAAAAATGATACGGCTAGATAGGAGAGAAGTGAAATAGTGGATTAAAAATAGAGAAAAGGTAAAGTTAATGAATTGAAATACCTGTGTGTTGAGTTAATGGGCAAAAAAAGGTTACTTTTACTATAAAATGTAATTTTATAAAAGTGTTGTTATTTATTGTAATTATGATCTTAAATTTGTTATTTTCTGTAATTTTTTCTCTTTTTAATATCGGATAACGTGCTCTTTTTTTAAAAAATAATAAATTAAAACTAGACAAAAAATGTGTTTAACAAGATTGTTGCAGGACACGTTATATTTAGAAAATTTCAATTTAAGCATCTCACTTTACTTTACTGTCATAAATTTTTGTACAATTTATATAAATCTTTGTTTTTTTAACTTCATATGATCATATCTAGTCAAACTTGTCTTTGTAAAATGAAAAGGGGCTGACAGTAATGAAAAGAATTTAAGTTTTGTGCACTATTAATATATAAAATATTTTATACAGATAAATTTGATTTGATATTGCGGGTTATTTAATATATTTTTTTATTTTTTTTTTAATTTTTATGTAAATAATTAGGTAACTTGTAATAGCAGGACACGTTAACTGATAGTATAAAATATTTCGTGCACTGACGATGCACATAACTTAAGTCTTAAACTCTAATTAAAAATGTACTAGTACTTTACAAAAGCACTTAACAAGATGCTTACGCACAATATTATACTCCCTCTGTTTCGTTTTAATTGACCCTTATTGACTTGGCACACTCCTTAAGTAATTATTTAATAAAAGTTAATTTTACTAAAATAACCCTATTAATTATGCATTGAAAATATGAATTTGAGTAAATGAACTTTGTTTAATCATTTAATGTTGAGGGTAATATTGGAAGAACAGAATAGAGCAACCCATGCTTTTATTTTTAACACATAGAGCTTCAGTTTTTAATCTATATCAATTTTTAATCACGGCAAGCAGCAGTGGATATAAAGATCGTTGATAGATGAAGATCGTGTGAAGAAGTGAAATCAAGTCAAGAAAATCAAGCTAAAAAGAGGAGATTTGTTAGAGCCTTTGCCCTTATTTTCTTACCAAAATTAAGTTTTACTTTTGTTATAAGGAAAATAAAAGTAATACCTTAATTACTTTTACTTTTCCGAAAAGAAAAATATAAAACTTTTTCATATTTGGCAAACCTCATTCTTGGAGCAAAAATTTTGAACATCTATAAATAGAATACCCTCTTCTCATACCATAAAACAATAGCATGCACAATGTAGTCGTTTTAAGATTCTTGTTTAGAGGGAGATTTTCTCTCAATTAATTTTTATACTTTTTGATATTAGATTTTATATGTAGGTCAATTGGCAAAACCATAACAATAATATAATATTGTTTTATGTGTCGTCTGAATTATCGTCACATGATTTGCAAACTTCAAACTTTCTCATGACGCCCTCTCGATTCCGAACCCAATATTTTATGGTAATAATGTGTAACATTATATAGCGACAGAAATAATATAATTTATCCGAACATGTATTCATAAAATCAAAAAAATGCAGTATGATATTATACAACAATATGCATTATGAAACAATACGACTACCTAACAACCATTCAAACAAAATGCCTGTTGCAACCAGTTCAGCTCGTATAAGTTTGTACCTTACACGTCACTACAACACCATCAGCAGATATATTACGAGCTGATAATTGTCTTGTTGAATTGCTTGAATAATGTTTGTCCCAAATTTGATATTCACATTTCCAAGTACATATTTAGTCCAAACATCCACATTCATACTTTGACTCCCATAGAAGTAGATGAGATGAATATTTTCAACTTCGTATCTGTTAAAAAGCTGACTTTACATAATGCATGAAGTCAACTAATTTGGTGTTGGTTACCTCAATATTGAAAGTTGAAACTGCCCGACTTGTTTTCACATTTTATGTTCCACTTTGCATCGAATTATTGAGTTTCTCAACTCTAACTGTTTGCTATAGCCAAGAGAAACTATAAACTAGAATAGAAAATCAAATAATTACCATTAATTTGGGATGGAAAAAATACTTATTTGTAACTCATAATTGCAAAATTACAACTAGTTTCAGTAATGAAAAATAGAAGAAAATTAATTCGTCAAATATAAATGAGGAATTCCTTGTATCTTCCCAAAAATATTATACTACTAACATAATAATGTGATTTTCTTTTCAAGCGTCTCTCGCACTACTACTATAATTACAACAATATCAATCGTATGTAGTTTCACAAGTAAAATTTGAACCACGAGTAAAGGATAAGAAAGCATATGTGACGTGTCGGGATCCGAGTACAAAAGTGGGCGGGGTCGTTGTCTCTGGGTCGGTATAATGGGCCAAAACTAGACACCAAACATGAGCCCAGTGACCCACAATTCTCTCTTGGAGTCATCCAAAAATTATTGTTGTGGGTGAAACAAAAGTCAAAATAACTCAACCAACTCGATGCCTCAATCCTCCAAGCATATCCCAAAATTTCTCCCAACTTTGAAAATATTGATTGAACCCAAGTGGGATGTTCACTCAATTTTAATTTACGTAACACTTTTTTTTTTTAAAATAATACTTTAATTTTAATTATTATTTTTTTTTGCATTTAATAAAATCAAACTTAATTTAGATCATAATATTTTTTTTATACTCCATTCGGTACACGAGCAAAAAATATTATTCTCTTATATATAATCTAGATAAATATTATATGAGGTAGAGTGTGAGGTGATGGGATGGGCCTACTGGGGTAGCTGCGAAGGTGCAGTGTGTTGGAGGGTGGAGGACAAAATAGAGTGAAATGTCATTTGTGGAACTTATTTTTCGTACTTTCACTAGAAAAATTATTACCCACATTTTAAAGAAATTTATTTTGCTAGAAAAAATATTTTTTAATGATTTTGACCAAAGAAAAATTGTAAAAACATTTTCTAGGATACCTAACACACCCTTAGGCTGCATTTGTCTTTTTTAAATTCAGACGTCTAAATCTGAATGCACATTTGAATTATTAGGATGATGTCTCTAGATCTGAAAACTGAATGATTAAAACTGTTTGTTTTTCAACATCTGAATGTGCAAAAAAAATTTATTTGTATATATAATAAAATAACAAATACAATTCAAATAAAAAATTAATTATATACTATTATAAAAGTATGCTTAATACAATAAAATTATTATTTGATTGAAAAAAAATATTTATGTTTGTTAAGGATAGTGGAGATGGTTTATATCGGTGGTTGTGGTGACAATGATTGATGTTAGTGATAAATAATGTTGGTGGTGATAGTTGTGATGGTTGATATTGTAGTGATTGTTATGATGGTAGCGATTGATGGTGGTGGTGGTGGTTATGATGTGACGTTTGATGTTAGTAGTTTGAGGTGTTGATTGTGTTGGTTGAAACATGAATGCATGATGGTTGATGATGTGTTGGTGTTAGTTGGAGATGTTGTTTGTTGGGATGGTGGAGATGGTTGTTAGTAAATATAAATTGTAGTGATGCTAGTGGTTGAAGTGGTAGTAGAGATGCCGTTATTAGTGACAATGGTGGTGGTGGTGGTTATGATGTGACGTTTGATGTTAGTAGTTTGAGGTGTTGATTGTGTTGGTTGAAACATGAATGCATGATGGTTGATGATGTGTTGGTGTTAGTTGGAGATGTTGTTTGTTGGGATGGTGGAGATGGTTGTTAGTAAATATAAATTGTAGTGATGCTAGTGGTTGAAGTGGTAGTAGAGATGCCGTTATTAGTGACAATGGTGGTGCGGCCGAAGAATGTGTGGAAGTTGTGATGTATTAGTGGTAGTTAATGGTGGTGCTAGTTGTGATAGATGAGTTGGTCAGTAGTAGGGATTGACGGATAGTGATTGATGATAGTGGTGCTGTTGACGACGATGGTAGCGATGAATATAATAGAATAATAGAGGTAGTGAGTGTGGTAGCGGTTGACAATAGTGGTTGGTGGTGATATTTGTTGTCGATGGTTGTTTTGATGGTGGAGCTGGTTGGTGGTGGTGGGTGGTGGTTGACAATGGTAGCGATGTCAGAGGTGGTTAGTGGTGGTGACTGCTAATTATGAATAGAGTGGTGAATATTATCAAACATCAGAATATCTCTTCAGATCTATTAAGATTTGGTTCTAGATCTGAATGATTAAGACCTATTAAGAGCTAAAATCTAAATAAAAAATAAATACACTAAATGGTGTGAAGTCAAAACTATTCAGAGACCTCCATTAAGTGCAAATAAATTAGGCCTTAGTCCGATACGTTCTACCAGAAACTAGACAAGTTGTGACTTTGTAAGAAAAATGAGAAGAAACTGAGACCATAAACCCAACAAAAACTATAGGACTATATAGGTCGTAAAAGTAGCTTTGCCTTTGGAAAATTTAACAAAGTGAAAACATTTTCTTTAATCCTGCAATTTGCAAATTACAGTAGATCTTAAAATGTAGGTTAATGCTTACTCTAGAATGACGAAGCTAAGCTAATTCAGAGCAATCATTAATAAGCAATTGACCTTCTTTCGAAAAAAAAAATTTACATTATTTATACAATTATTATATCTATTTAAATCCTTTGAGTGAATGTCCCGACTCTAGAGGGAATTACTGAGGATGTGAAGGTTTGAAAAATCGTAATGATGGCTTTTGAGACAAAGAAAGATGGACATCTAACAGCATAAATCCTGTCAATACTTCAACCACAAAATCCAAATTAGTCTTAAGGCTCTAAGCATTGGGTCCTCAATGAGATGTATCAGTGTCAAAGTGCACAGTGTTTGTATAAATTTAAGAACAAGATGATGATGATGAAAAAAAAAGTAACTTACCTACCTCTGACAGAGACTTGGAAAATATAGTTGAAAGGGTCTTCCATATTCATCTCTTTTCACACTAATTTTTTAAACATATGGTTAGGTAGGTGAACAATATTTCTCTAATCAAATTATATACTCGTGTGGTTATCGTACCTCATTGAACTTTGTATACCTTATTTGACAGTGGTAGAGTTGTCGAGCATACATTTGTCCCTTGTTTATTTTCTTTTCCTCACTATTAAGAGGAAATATATACTCCCTCCGTCCCATTTTATGTGTCCTATTTCTTTTTTGATTTATTTCAAAAATAAATGTCATCGTTCCTTATTTGGTAATTATTTAATCACATCATTTCCATTTTATCCTTACGGAATCCCACTTAATAAGAAAATACAATTAAAAAGTAAAATAATAAACTAATTTTTTAGAGGGGCAATTTTGAAAACTTTACAAAGTCATCACTTATTTCTTAAACTCAGTGCCCAGTCAAATGACGATGCAGAAAATAAGACGGAAGGAGTATTATTGTATCTTGAAAAAATAATTAAATGCTTTTTTAATGTATAAATTATGGAAAATAGACTAACTTAAGAAATATATGAAACAAATGTTAGAACAGAGGCTAATATTAGTTGAAAGGTTAATTTCCTAAAGACTATATCTGTTTTTTTTTTAAAAAAAAAAATAGGGATAATAGAAAAAGAAACCTAAAAGAAGATTTTTGTACAAATCAGTCGATTTGGCCTTGACGAACAAGTGACGCCTAATATGAGTCACATTTATGTTCACATCATTGGCGGCCTGTTGCCTTATATAACTTTGTGTTTATCTAAACTGTTAAGTATCACCATCGGAAAAGGAGGTTCATCGATGTAGGTTCCCATATTATATAGTATTTATACTTTAGAAATTCTCATATTATAGTATTGATGGTATGGTTATTGAGGTCTGAACGTGTGGGAAAGTGTTAAGTATTCCACATCAGAAAATAGATGAGTAATTGATCTGTTTTTGAGGTTGAGTTAGGCTCAAGATTCATTCTTTATCTAAACTCAATAATTTTAGTATTTATAATCTATAATATATTAAAAGTGTAAAGACCATTAGAAAAATGATTTGAACTTTTTGTCCTTTATTAAAAGTCTTTGCTTTAGACAAAATCGTCATTTTACTATTTTTTTAATATTTAAAAGTTAAAAATTAATCAAATATATTTATGGTAAAACCTTTTCTATTCTAATATATATGATAAATAAAAATATATTTAAAAGGGAAGTTCTAAAGTATATAATAAAGGGAAATATTTAATAAAAGTTTTATTTTGGAAAGGTTTTTGTCGATAAAATAGGAAAAAGAAGAATGAGTTTTTTTCTTCTGGTTAAACGTTCATACTTGTGCCAATATTATTTTAAAATGGCGTGGAAACAAAAGGCTAAAAATAGGATGAGTATAAAATTGGTAAAAAGAACTAAAAATAGATTATTTTTGTTTGTTGTTTATTTGGAATGAAAATATTATTGTCTTCTTATATAATTAATTGCTAAGAAATAAAATTGTTAATTATTATTTTGATTCTTATAATATTGGTTGAGTTGATCATCTTCTCCGTGAATCTCTTACTGCAGCAGTTTGAAAACTACTGTGATGTTTGCTTTGTATTACTTTGCATGGTAGGAGATAGAGTAAGGCATATTCAGGTTAGGTCTCCCACATCCTCTTCCCAATTATATTTTGATGAATATAGCTAGACACATTATGGAAGAACTTCATCTTAGGATAGCGCAATGGAGGAAACATTGGCCATAAAGATGTTTATTGTATCTTTGCTATTCAGATCCAACATTTAGCCATTTATTTTTGTTGCGATTTTTCAATTGTAGTTATCCAAGTTGTGCTTAAGCCTAAATGTGAGCGTCAGAACATGATGAGCACTTTGTGTCGCTCAATGTGTGCTTCAATGTTGTTATCAAAATTTTAAGACATACTTTTTCTTGGCAATGAATTTCTTTTGAAGAGGCGACACTAAACAATTAATATTTCAATTTTATCATAATTATTTTTAAATTTAATTATTCATATATTTATTATTTGGTTTAAATATATATAAAGAGCTCAGTGTTATAAAAAAATCCACACTTTATTTGCGCTTTGATAATACTGAGCTCTTATACAGTAATAGCCTGTTTGAGATTGCTTATTTCTCAAAATAAACACTTATTTTGAGAAAAAAGTTTTTTATTTTTAAAGGGTGTTTGATAAACTTGTAAAAGTGCTTTTAAAAATAAGCAGAAGCAGAAACTCAAAAAAAGCAGAAGCAGAAAATTATTTTTTTGTGACAAATATATCCCTATCACACACACACACATATATATACCTTATTAATTAATTAATTAACATATCTTACAAGTTTGATTAACGTTTGATTTTTAAAATTTTACATTTCATATTTACGTCATAATTCTTTATAATTTATATATTGTTATTTTATTTTCACTCATTTTTTAAAAATAAATTTGAAAATATCATTGATGATGATGACTAAAGAATATATAAATTATTTTAGAGTACGTACTTTTTAATTAAATAAAAAAAATTAATTAAAAATATTATCATAGATATTTAAAATAATTTTTCTCTATAAATTGATTTTAGTAATAAAGGCTATTAAGAGATGTCCTTTTTGGTCATTTGTCTCAAAAAAACACTTCTTGAAAAAGATTATCCAAACATAATTTGATTATCAAAAACACTTTTCGAATGAATTTACCAAACACAAATTATTTTTTTTCAAAAACACTTTTTTGAAAAACCATTTTATAAAAGTGTTTCTTAAATAAGCTGTTTTGTAACAGCAATCCCAAACGGGCCCTAAGTTGTCATCATCATATGAGCATATTTACGCATAGGTTTAATATACTGGATATTATTACTCGAAATTTGTCTCTGCTTTCTCTTAATTATATTGTTTAGATTTGGAAACAAAGTTCATAGGATAATATTTGATGATGTTATTTATTAAACAAAAGCTAGGAGGAATTTGTCTTGCAGATTGCAAGTAAAGGTCAGTCGACAATGTTGTTTTCTTATTTCCTTTGTTTCGACTATTTGATTTTATTTCAATATCATTTCAAACTAATATTACTACAAATTGATGCTATCAGCAGTTTGAAAATACTACTTTTTCCTAATATTTATGAGTTAAAAATCAATTAAATGTATTTATGCTAAAAATTTTTCTTATTAGAAGTCATCAGAATTAATGACAATTAATACTTTTTTCATTAGTTTAAAAATTCTAAATCAACTAAATTTAATTTTAAGAAGATTTAAAAATTCTATAAATTTACATCAACAAGGACTCCTAATATATGGAAGAGAGAATTAGAAAAAAAAAAAACTCCTAATATATATGAAAAGGAGAATTAATATTTAGGTGCATATAATTTAATTTAATACTTTCTTACAATCAGGATACTACTTAATTTTGGATCCTAGCGTGCATCAGTAGGAGGGAAAAAATTAATTAAATTTTTTATTTCATCTAGATAAGAAATCATAATATTTAATGATTCTACATTAATTAAAATTTTACCTTATATAAAAAAAAATTACAACTGTATTTAAGTGATATTTTCAATCAAATTTTACAAGAAGCATAAATATTGGCTTATTCTCATTTTTTATTTTCTTCTTATTTTGATTTTGATTTGAGTCATATTATTGTGTTCATTGTCATCATCCTCTTTGTCATTCTTTATTTAATTTTCAATTCATTTACTTTATTTATTTATTTTTACTTTTGCAGGTTCCAAAACGTACGCAGGGAAAAACAATTGTTTGTGATTTGAGGTAAGTTTTAAAATTTTTAGTATATTTTTGAAGTTTACGATGACAAATACAAAAGTGCCGATCCATTAACCACTTGAAACTTCTAATGGTAAAATATATATGTGCTTACAATAAAATATATATTATGTTCACATTATTATATTAAAGTGCAAAGGATCTTTTGAGAAGTAAAGTGTGAAGGATTTTTGAGAAGTGATTTGAACTTTTTGCACTTTATTAAAAATCTTTGAAATAGATAAAATTGTCTAATTTTAAATAATTAAAAGTTACACGTGCGAGGCACGTGCGACTAAAATGTTTTTATTACTTCAAGTGTATCTATAATCTATAATATATTAAAAGTGTGAAAACCCTTATAAAAGTGATTTGAACTTTTTGCCCTTCATTAAAACAATCTTCTTTAGACAAAACTGTCGTTTCACTATTTTCTTCAATTTATTATTTAATTATTTTTATTTTATTAACTGAACTCATAAAATATATGGGGCTCCTAAAATATATGAAAGGAGAATCAATTAATATTTTTCTTCTCCTATAGAACAATTACTTCCATATATATTGAGATGCACGTTAAACTAGAGAAGAAACCGATTTACTTATTGAAAAAATATGATTGATGTTCATCTAACTTGATTCGATTGCATGTCTAGATTGATTTTTAGCTCAGACAATAATTATTTTCATCAAAATTGAAACTTTGTGATCACTATTATATTATTTTATTATAGTTTACAGGTTGTAGATGAATTTACAGGTGGTAGATGAATGTTAGTCGGCTTTGAGAATTTTTTTAGATAAATGTTAGGTTTAATTGTATTGTATTTATATCTCTGTTTTGAGAATATTTTTGTGTAAAGGTTAAGTTTAGTTGTATTATTTTGATATCTCTATTATCGTATTATTTTGTTATAGTTTACAGGTGGTAGATGAATGTCGATCGGCTTAACAATTTTTTGGTAAAAGTTAAGTTTAATTAAATATATTCTCCAAAAGACGTTGAATTTAATTATTCTATTCATCTTTATTATTTAAATAAATATCTTATTTAGTGTAACGTTTGAACTCAATAAAGTGAGATACACGCGCGAAGCGCGTATGAAATATAAATATATGTGTAAAAATTTACTAAAATTATAATTTATATATTTTGCTGATTTCTGGTAATATATTCACAGTTTATTATTAAAAAAAAAGAGTTAATTTGAGCTTATAACTTTAAAATGTACATTAAATACTTGAATCTTCAAGATTGATCGGTTGAGCCAGTAATATAACTATCTTTATTGGCATGCTGGATTTCCTTTTCTTATTGGTTTTTGTTATTTATGCTCCTAATTTATATCAATGAAATTGTTGAATTTAGAGATACATTTACATCTACAGTAAAAATAATATTCTTCAAAATTATTGTGATTTTTCCAAAAAACTCAACAGCTGAAGTGTATCTTCCACAGATTGACAACGACACGAAAATAATTGTTTATTCATTTTAAAAACGTGTTCAAAGAAAAAGGCAAAACAGTGTTATTTGTCTTGTTCTCTTTCTTTTTTGGAATTAAAATGTTTTTAGTAAAAATTTTATAAGAATCTTAGGAGATTTTGTCAAATAAAATATTCATGGCTAAATCAGGAAAAATATAACAATAAAATAATTTTCCAACATAGTATTTTCTATACACTCTCCAATTCTAACCAATACGTTACTTCTAAAGGGATGTTCTACTTCAAACAGAGGAACTCTATCCTATTTATTACTTATTATATATATATATATGGCGGATAAATCTTAAAAAAATAAATCTTAAATTTTGTATCATATGTCACATAAATTGATAGAGGGAGTTAGTAAAATAGTTTAAATTTGATTCACTGTTGGTGTATTTTTTTTTTACGCCAGTTGTAGTAAGTCATTCATTTTTTATATTTTTACTTAAATTCTTACTAAAAGGTAGGCGTCCAATTCTGATATATGCATTTCCTATGTGTGGAACCTCGTTTTGCAAAAGATTTGTGTGAACAAGTTTGACGGCATACTAAATTTTAAAAAAGAAAGTAAAATTTTGAAATTTATGGTCTAAATAATTCATGATGTTTTTATGGCTATAAAATAATGACATTAAAATGAACGATAAATTTAAGTTAAATTGCAAGATTAAAATTATTTTGAATACAGAAACATATATATTTTTTTTTATTTAAAAAGGAATAAGAAAAGTTCTTATCTTGAAAACCTCTTATTTGTCTTATCCCATGAAAAGCTTATGGAAAAGTATTAAGAAGGATTAAATGTTGGAAAGATAAAGCATATACGTAAATCATGCCAGCTACTCACTACTAGTTGGTTAATTGTATGAATCTTCCCTATTTGACAATTTCTCCCCGTCCAGTGTAAGCAAATTGGTATTTTGCATGTAATTTTCATTTTTGTCATGATAGTCAAAGTTAAAGTTCCGGCCATGTACTTTTGTGGTTGAATTTAGTCCAAATTAAACTACATATATTCTGATTATTGGAAAACTTTGGTTCCAAAACTAAAATAGGATCGTACATTTTAACACATCAGTTCTTTCGCTAAATAAATATATTGAAGAAATCGATATTATATATTCCTCATTTTCAAAGGAAAAGAAATTAAAGGAAGTCGAATTAAACGCCTCTTTCAAGAACCTATATTGTGGATTGGACGGAGCATATGTATTATTCATTTATCGCCCCTAACCTATATTGTGGATTGGACGGAGCATATGTATTATTCATTTATCGCCCCCTAAATGAAAGGAGTAATATTTCATAATGACATTTCTGGTGCTACATAATGCATGCATCTGAGAGTAACTAGTATGGCAAGGCTGGTCTATGAAAATTTGGTGCCCAAAGAATTACGGGATCTTAGATCTTGATAAAGAAATGGACTTTGGGCTTAATTCAACCTCAAAAGCTAGCTCATGAGGGGAGGATTGCCCAAAACCATATAAGGAGATCAAGAACCCTTTAACCCACCGATGTGGAACTCCAACTGATCTCTCTGTATTAATTATTTCTTTTCATATTCCTATTATTATTTATCAAAAAAAAAGAAAAAAAAAAAAGAAGAAGAGGCTAATCTGACCGTTAAAGCATGAAATTGATGTTTCCATATTGTAAGTAGTGTTTCCAGAACGTAACCACAAATAAATTAATGTGGCGGAACATTAACACTAAAAATAGGTAATTTGGAATGCACCTTTTAATTTAATTAGTTATATTCTAGGCACATACATATCCAATTGCAGTTATTAATATTCAAAACTCTTTTTCATACTTTTTATAGTATTTTGTTATGACTACTTTAGTATCGTTATTTCAAACTGTTTTGTTCCGAGAGTTTATCGAAAACAATATCTAAGGTCTGTGTACTCTACTCTCCTTAGATCTTGTTTTATGAAGTTATACTGAATATATTATTGTTGTTGTTGTATGTTATGTTCATTCGTTTTTTCTTATATTATTTCCCTTCGTTGTGATAACTTTTTCTATCTGTCCTTTCTGTTATAATTCCCTCACATGATCACCTAACAATGGAAGATCATAGAATAAAAACTTTTTTCATAACTTATTGATTTATCAAACATTAGATTCGCAGTTTGCATATCATCATATGGTGTTATATGTATATGTATGATTAACCATATAAACCAGAGGTTTGTTAAATCTCACACTTTCCATTACACAGACATATCTTTCTATATTATTTTCTGTTCTTAATTAGCAAAATGTGCAATGTTGTAAATATTGGAGACAACCCCATAATAATATATAATTGTAATAATAACTAATGTAAGTAAGCTATATATGGTCAAAAAGATACGTTGCAATTTTAAATGTTCAGAGACCATCCCGCGTAAATGATAGTCAGAACTTTAACTTTTCTTTATTTCAGCTTAGCATGATTTAGCCAAAATTAATATCTATCACTTGACGTAATTACTTATGTTTAAGCAACTTTAACAAAATTTTAAAGTGGGGGTGAGCTGGAGTTTGCTGATTATGTCAAATCATTTTATTTTAACTAATTTAATTATTTGATGATTAATTACCAAACAACTTCAATCTTTTCTTTCTTGAAGCAGTCAATTTCTGCATTACTGGAAATTAAACTTGGTGGGCTCCCCAAATTACTTTTACCATGTGGTAGGTTTCCACTAATCTCCATATGTTTAATTAAGTATTTTCCTTTCTATTTCCTCCTCCACCCATCTTATCCATACGTATTTTTAAAAAATAGATTAAATTACTGATAGTGCAAAGTCGTCATATTAAGTAATTACACGTAAATTTCTTGATAAATAATTAATGGTAATTTGATTAAAAAAAATAGTAACTAATCTTTCGTAGAATTGCAAAATGAAAAAAATTGAACGTATCTAATTTAATTCTAAAAAATTACTGTGTTCCCGTGGCTAAACCTTCGTAAGAACAAGTCTTTTTCTTTCTTTTTAAACAAGTTAATTCACAGTATGTTATATTACGCTCTTTTATTTATATTTAAATTAATTGAAATTAATATTTCAAATTGGAAAGCCGCATGCGTATTATATCTTGTGCTTTAAAAATCTCTAACCTTTCTTTTAAAGCAAAATGTCCATTTATGTTAGGCAGAGTGGGTTTCTATACCACTCAGAATTTAAAATTTTTGGGTTTCTACAAGAACGTCAAAGAAATACTACAGTAATAATTGTGTTCACAATTATAAAATATTTATACATATTTAATTATACGATGTTTGGGCGAGTTAAATTACGGAATTCACGTGAACTTGTAGTCAAAATAAACATCTACATCAATCATATTGTATTCTTACGTATACTTCACAAAAATTAATACAAGCATGCAAATAATAATTACAACATGCATGCACGTAGAAAACAAGAATTGGACAAGACATGGAATAGCATTACGTAATTTCTAGGAAGAAGGTGTCGAAATATGTTGACCATCCACCAACCAAAAAACTCAGTGAAACATCGTTTTTCAAGTGGATGAAGCCTTCATATTTGAATTCAAAAATAGGGAAATTTTGTTTTTGGTATCTTTAAAATTGTTAGTTGTACTATCTTCTAATAATATTAATTTCAAGAACACCAAGTCGATGTCCATGAGTTCCATAAAATATGAATGATTAAAGAAAGCGTCATAGAAAATATGCTAGTTAAGTATATACATTAGCTAATCAACGACTGCCGGATTGTCATTATATAGATGATTGTTTAAACGTAAAATATTTTTAGTTTAAATGTTCTTTTTTGTTGTTGTATTTATCAATAGTTTTAAATATAGTTATCACAAACTAGACATTTTTGGAACAATTAAACTGTTGTGACGATGTGTCAGTTCTCTTTGTGGAAAACTTAAATATGCAGTGAGTTATATACTTGCTAAAGTATTCTTGATATTTTATCTAACTAAAACTAGAACAAGTGAAAAGAAATCACCTAAAATTTATTGCCTCCTACTGAGATTCGAACGAGTTCTCAAGATTCTCAATCGATTTCATTGATTACTAGATCATACTCTAGAGTCTTGAGTGCTAGTTCCAATATAATGATTTAATGTTACAAAAAATAATATTATAATTGTTAAAACAGTGGTTAAGTTTAGTAGTTTTAACGATACCAAAAATAATTTTTTGACTTAGCAATAAGGTTAAAAAAAATGAGTCAAAAACCCTGGAAAATAATTGGCAAATCTTCCCCATACAAGAATATATGGACGAAATATTCTACGTATAATTGCAAGACCACCAAGTGGAAATACATAATAATAAAAAGAAGAAATGGAGAAAGAAAAGTATCAAATGAAAAATAAAATACTCTATTGTACAGGTATTTGGTTTCCCTCCATTACACTTTATTTTCATTAATTTCCGTACAAAATAACACTTGTCTAATATATTTTTAAAAATCAAGCTTAGATCAATTTAATTAGCATCTTTACTATGAATAAAATATTAAATCTTAAAAATGACTTTTTAATTTTAGTATGCAATATTAATCTCCCCACATATTTTGATAATCACTAATTTCAATTTGTAATTACCGGTATACTTCTCTACCCCTTCCTATTCACAAATCCATATAAATTTAGGAAATTGACTTTAAAATGTCTGGAGAAAAAATCTGTGAAGGATTCTGTGACAATAATGTTTATATTGATGCTATTTAGTTAAATTTTAGGGGAAAGGACGAAAATGGCCTGTCGGCCAAATAAATTTCGTCAAAAATAACTTAAGAATTGTAATTTCACTAATTAGCCACTTTGGCTCCTTTTTAATATACCAATTCATTATTTCCTTCTTTTTTTTCCTTTGTTGGCTGCTCTTCTCACTTTCTCTCGTTGTTCTTTTTTAAATTTTAAAAAGAAACTTTTTTTATTTTAACAATTAAATATAACTTTATGGAGTTTTTTCCATCAATAATTTATAGTTAGAATAGAAAAAAAATCAATACATTATATTCTTTATTCATATTATTTATACTTTTAATATAATACAATTGCTAAAGATATATATTTATATATAATAATGATACAATTTCTATAAATACATATTCTATAAAATAATTATAGCATTTTTATACACATTCTATACAATTTTAACTACAATTATTATTTAAATACATATTTTATACGACTCTATATAGTTTCTACATGCATTCTAAAAATGTATCAATCTAGTATAAGAGAGTATCAGTTGAGTATATGAACACTGCAGGTGTATCAATTTAGTATAAAAGTGTATTAATGTGATATAAAAGAATATCAATTGGGTATAGGGAGTGCATGTCCTTGCATAGATTTTTTTTTTCTTTTTTTAAAAGTGTATCAATATGGTATAAAAGTGTATCAATTGAGTATAGAGATTGCATGTGTCCAATTGGACCAAATGACTAAAAAAGAGAATTAATTTAGCCGATTGACTACAACATGTCCACCTTTTTAAATTGTGACCATTCTTTTTTAAAAATGGTCAACTTATATCCTTTTCCTTAGATTTTATTAAGATTTTGAAATATATGGATATCCACTTTTTCAATCCATAATTTACAGAAATTAATAAGTACCAAAATACATGGAGAGATCAATTATATGCATGTCAAAATAAAAGAATGCTTTCCAAATTCAATATTTTAATCAAAGTTAAAGATTATATTTCCTTTGTCCCATATTAGTTGATCATCTTACAAAATAATTATCTAATATTAATGGTTACTTTACTAAATCAAAAAAGTGTTCGTTAAATTTTTCTCATATTATCTTTGCAATTAATTCTTTTAAAAGTATTCACACTTATTCATAAAGTTCATAATTTTTTTTCAAGATGTGAATTAGTAAAATTACTTTTCAATTTATTATTTCTTAATCTAAAATATAAATGTATCCAATATTAAACAAATACTCACTCCGTTTAAAAAAGAATGAGCTACTTTTTTTTTAGTCCGTTTAAAAAAAATGATCTCTTTTCTTTTTTGGTAATACTTTAATTTTAAGTTTCCATATGACATGTTTAGGACCACAAGATTAAATGACATTTTGGTACATTTAGCACTACTTTAATTTAGGATCACAAGATTTAAAAGTCTTCTTTATTTTATTAAATTTTGTATCAAGTCAAAGTAGATCAGACCACAAGATTCAAAAGTCTTTTTTATTTTCTTAAATTTTGTGTCAAGTCAAAGTAGTTCAGGCTACAAAATTCAAAAATCTTTTTTTACCTTTTTTAATTTTATGTCAAATCAAAGTAGATGATTTTGTTTTTGAAACGGATGAAAGTAGCATTTATCTAGATGCGTGGTTAAGTGAAACGAAGTTGTCACCTATCCCCTTTAATTCTTTTTTGATAGTATATAAATAGCCACTAACTTTCCTTTACGCCTATTCTCCATACTCCCTCTTCACAACAAGAAGAGCGTGAGACTCTTTCAATTACATCTAAGTTGGAAATAATCAAAACACAAATCCCCGAAAATATCGAAAACAAATCCTCTCTCTACTTCCATATGAAAAAAAAAACACCATCATTTCTCTCCTCAGTTTTTTCACATTTTAATATTCAACCTCTCAAATCGAGCTTAGAAGGAAGTAATTAATATTAGCCCCAAAAGAAAAAAAAAATGGAGGGCGAACAAAGCATAAACGGAGGAGGTAGGAGGTTAGGTAGTAGTAGAAGTAGTTTAAGCAGAACAATGAGTAGAAGCAGGAGCAGAGCAAGTTGGATGGTAGAAGATGTATTTAATCCAATGCCAAGTAGAAGAAGCACTCGTGGTGAAGAAGATGAAGAAGCATTAACATGGGCTGCTTTAGAGAAATTGCCTACCTACGATCGATTGAGAAAGACTGTGCTTAAATCGTTTGAAGAGATTGAGAATAATCAAGCTAGAAAAGTTGTTAAGGAAGTTGATGTGAGAGATTTGGGGATCAATGAACGTCAAGAGTTTATTGATCGGTTTTTCAGAGTTGCTGAGGAAGATAATGAAAAGTTTCTCAGAAAATTCAGAAATCGAATTGACAAGTAAGTTAATACTCCCTTCGTAATCAATTTATGTGACAATTTTTTGAATTTCGAGATTCAAACGAGTAAGTTTATAGTATTACTACTTCTCTGTTCTTCATTTTGAAATTTTGATTGCTGAGCTAGAAATTCTAGTAATGAATTCATAATTTTGGAACTCAAAGATGATCTGGTGATCATTTAATTCGAGGATCTAATTATCTTGAGATTATAGTTTTGTTATTACAATTTCTTAACTAATTTAACTGAAAATGGGATGGAATAATACTGTGAAGTTCAGGTTGGATGACATAAGGTGGATATCGAGAAATACAATTTATACCGTGTTTGATTGATATACTGCTAATCAAACACGGTATAAATCTAATTTCCAACATGAAGTAATTAAATACGTACGTTATAAATTTCATCTCAAACCTTGATATATTCACTCTCATTTTTTCCTGTGTGTCAAATGATCCCTAAAAGTTTCCGTGGAGATTAGAAAATTTATACAGCAAAATTTGTTTTAACTTATATTCATAACATGGTTTTTTTAACGATAAGAATTTAATTAAACTCCTTCATTGCGTGTAGGTGTAGTGAAAGAGGGATTCTTTTGTTTTATCTTTGGGTAGAAAGGTAGTTTTTAGTGGTATTTCTTTGTTGGTGGGATGGGTTGGTGTAGACATCTTTGAAATTATAGTGTCTTTGGTGTAATTATTATAATAATCATTATAAGAATGAGTCAAATATCCAACGACTCATGTACTCATTTTACGGTTCACCATTCTTTAATATCTTATTGTCATGAACCATTTCAAATCATATGCATGTGCGTTGTTGCATCACAACCAAACACCTTTTTCCCTTTATGTTTTTTCTAATGAAGGCCAAACAGTATAGTTGAACCGCTTTATCCACAAATAAATATTCATTTTTTAAAGTTTTGCTTACATAATAGTATTAGATTATAAGAAGTTTAAAGTTTAAATGGAGCATTAAGAATAGTAAAAAATTCATCTGATCGGTTATTATTTGTTTATTAAGACAGAGACAATTGATTTTTTTTTTTGTCAAATTTAATCCATGTTACACTAGCAACAATTTGATTTTATCTTGAAGTGAGAAAACAAAGGAAAAGTTAAACAAGAAACGGTGACCTGGTTAATCAAGTACCTTTCATCCTTGGATTAATCAAAGAAGACATGTACGAAACCATTTTAAAATGAAATTGATCACACATAAATACATAGCAAAAGTCAATAAGCTAATTATTGCTGAAAACGTTCTCTCCACACTATACACGTACTATGTGACAAACAATCTAAAACAAAAATCTTCGTTCAACTACTTTACGAACTAACTAGAACACGTCCACGTATTATAGAATTAATTTACAAGTTACATTAACTCTTTTACGTAACTTATCTTATATCGTATGATTGCAGAGTTGGTATTACACTTCCTACAGTTGAGGTTCGTTACGAACATTTAACGATAGAGGCTGATTGCTATATTGGGGATAGAGCTCTCCCTTCGCTACCTAACGCTGCAAGAAACATTGCAGAATCAGCTTTGAGTTGTGTTGGAATTAATTTGACAGAGAAAACCAAACTTACTATTCTTAAAGATGCTTCTGGGATAGTCAAGCCCTCTAGGTAAAATGTGATTAAATTTTTTTAGAACTACTTTTTATGGAAATGAGAAGCAACCAATTTGTCAAAATGGTAAGTACATATAACATACCTAATGCTGACTTCATGTGTAAACACAATCTCCACAGGATGACCCTTTTATTAGGTCCACCATCTTCTGGGAAAACGACTCTTCTGTTGGCTTTGGCTGGAAAATTAGACCCTAGCTTAAAGGTCAGTAATTACTTCTTTATCTAACTTAAAACACGAGCATGTTAATTACCACAACAACATACTCAGTGTAACATTATAACACGAGCATGTGTTAATTATATGGAAATTATGAAACAGGTTAGAGGAGAAATCACATACAACGGGCACGGGTTAAAGGACTTTGTACCTCAAAAGACATCGGCATACATTAGTCAAAATGATGTTCATGTTGCTGAAATGACTGTTAAAGAAACTCTTGATTTCTCTGCTAGATGCCAAGGGGTTGGCTCTCGTTATGGTACTTTACTTTACTAATTTTCACTTCAAAATCCTCACTAATAGATTCATTTTCGATATATTCTTTTGTTACCCACAATAAATAAATAAATTTAAATTCGTAGAACTTCTAACGGAACTTGCAAGGAGAGAAAGGGATGCTGGAATTTTCCCAGAGGCTGAAATTGATCTTTTCATGAAGGTAAGTAATTAACTTTTTAGCCACTTAACTATGATACATTATCATGTTTTAATAAAGTGCATTTAACTAATATTTATCATGACAACAATACACTAACGTTGCGGTGTCACTTTTAATGTTTAATTTAGGCAACTGCTATGGAGGGAGTTGAGAACAGCCTTATCACTGATTACACACTCAGGGTAAGTGAGACTGAGACCCTACCACTACTAAATTTCTTTTTGTTACATTATGCAACCAAAAAAATAATAATTACAGGAGTGGCATTTACTTGCAACTTGTAAATGACTTTAGAAAATATTAGGTATTGATGTGTTTGAAGTAACAACTTTCCTGTTTCCTCTTTAAATCCTACCTTTTCTTTATGTTTTACTATCATTTTCTGTTTTTGTATGAGTCAAATATATCCACTCACCAACTCTTTCGTTCAGATGTTTAGTCTTATATAGCACAAAGATCCCTTTGACCTCTTTGAGATATGATTCCTTGATGTGGAAAAGAGAACATTTATTGATTGTTTAGAACTTATTATTTGTGTACTAATAGAATAAAGTAGCTTAAACAAATTATGGAGAGAAATTGGTGTTAGGTTAACAAACACAACATTAATTAGTCGCTGAACTAAATATAGATTGCAGTTGGATTTCGTGGTGAACTAATGATGAAAAATGTGCAGATTTTGGGACTTGATGTGTGTCGAGACACAATTGTTGGGGATGAAATGATACGTGGCATTTCTGGCGGTCAGAAAAAACGTGTCACTACAGGTTAAATTCTAACCCGTTATAACAAGTTAAATTACACCAAATGCAACATTCATATCATAAAACTAACTAGTTTAAATACAGGCCCTTCCATGATTTCTCAATTTTAAATGTCTTGCACTAACAATTTAAAATAATCGACTTTCTAATAAAAAAGATTGTCCTCATTTTTCTAAAGGTTTAGTTTAACCAAATAATGTTAAACTACCCAACCACAGCTCCCACATAGCTCTTCGCTACTTTAAAGTTTTAATGCACTTTAATTTCTTGTTGGGTGACTACCAAAATGGCTACTTCACCTAACTTTACCTGACTATTTATCTTTTAAGATAAGGCCCTACTCCACCACTTTATTTTAACCGCCACTTTAACTTAACGAAATTATTTACTATTATTCTAAAAATTTATATTAGACTTGATAATTATTTTCATTTATACTCTTAACATTAAAGAATTAGTTTTTTTTAATACCACTCGACACTCAAAAACATCTAATAAGTGAGAATAACTTATATTTTATAAGCATTTATTATTTTTTAATAAGTGTGAAAGGAGGTAAAACGACAATTAAAATGGCATAGAAGGAGTAATTAAGACTTTGTCTCTCTATTGAACCTAAGTATTGCTTCCCCTACACGTCGCCTCAAAGTGACATGTACTAAAAATAAAGTGTGTTTAATTAGAAAAAGAAATTAAAAGAATCTTAACATGTTAATTACTTTTTCTTTCAAATAAATAAAAAAATTTCTTCACGATTTTTTTTTTTAAAAAAGAAGCGTAGACATCCAATCACAATGGAGAAATAATATCATTTTTTATTATCATTAGCACATTTGTCAACGAAATAGTGGTATGAACTACATACACCCTGTCTCTTGGGTATGTTGTTTCTACATTTGTCAACGATTTATATGGGCTAATAGTATTGGGCTTGGTGCAGGGGAGATGATTGTTGGGCCAACAAAAACACTATTCATGGATGAGATATCTACTGGATTGGACAGTTCCACCACATTTCAGATAGTGAAATGTTTACAACAAATTGTACATCTTACTGAGGCCACCGTCTTGATGTCTCTTCTCCAGCCTGCTCCTGAGACATTTGATCTTTTTGATGATATTATTCTCTTATCTGAAGGCCAGATTGTTTACCAAGGCCCACGCGAACATGTTGTTGAATTCTTTGAAAGCTGTGGCTTTAAATGTCCAGAAAGAAAGGGTACTGCTGACTTCTTGCAAGAGGTAGTAATTCCATCATCAAATGAGCCCGAGCAACTACATTGATATACACTAGCATGAACTATCAGGTGTTTTAGTTACCGATCAGAATTATCACCAACTATTATCAAAACACACCTCAATTAACGGTTGCTCGTTTTTCCTACCTGATAGTGGAGGTGTGTTTTGATAAATAGTTGGTGATAGTTTAAGTAGGACCTGATAGTTCAGGTGTAAAACTCGAAAAACTGGAATACTTTCTGATCATTTACTCAAAAGAATTTAACACTATCATGTCTCACCAAAGATGGGGTATAATAATAAAGTAACTAACTACACATAGTCTATGTGCCTCTAATCCTTCAAAAATGATTTTTGGCGTGCGTCGGATCCTCCAAAACTTACTTTTCCTTTTTTGGAGTATACGACACGGGTGCAACATCATTTTTGAAGATTCGAGCAACATAGCTCAAAATAACAAGAATTATCAACCTGAAAAATATAACAAACGAGCTGCTATAACAAATTACATTGTCGTGCATATAAGTTGATTTCCATTTGGTATATGCAACATAATCTAACATGTATGGTTGAATAGGTTACATCAAGAAAGGACCAAGAGCAGTACTGGACAAATAGACATCAGCCGTACCAGTACATATCAGTATCTGAATTTGCAAAGAGATTCAAGCGCTTCCATGTTGGCTTACGTATAGAAAATGAGCTCTCAGTTCCCTATGAGAAAACAAGAAGTCACCCAGCAGCTTTAATATTCCAGAAGTATACTGTCCCTAAACTAGAGCTTCTAAAGACAAACTTTGACAAAGAATGGCTCTTGATCAAGAGGAACTCTTTTGTTTACATTTTCAAGACCGTTCAAATTGTTATCGTTGCACTTATTGGATCAACCGTGTTCCTGAGGACCAATATGCACACCAGGACTGTAGATGACGGTGTTACCTACGTTGGTGCCCTCCTATTTGGAATGGTCGTCAATATGTTCAATGGTTTCTCTGAACTCGCACTCATCATACAGAGGCTTCCTGTTTTCTACAAGCATAGGGACCTTCTCTTCCATCCACCATGGGCTTTCACCTTACCAACGGTGCTCCTTAAAGTTCCAATTTCTGTGTTAGAGACTATTGTGTGGATGGTCATGACATATTACACCATTGGTTTTGCCCCTGAAGCTAGCAGGTAACTCGATAATCATTTCAACATGTATATTTGAAATGCAGAAAAAGATTTCAAATACAACTGATCTTAAATGACTAGCCAAAGCACGCGATACAGCAAAATTGGATGCTTTGGTAGATGAAATGAGAAATTTGCGTACCTTGGCTGAGTATTGAAATTAATTTTACTGCTATTCTCCGTTGATCAGGTTCTTCAAGCAAGCACTTTTGGTGTTTCTGATCCAACAAATGGCTGCTGGATTATTTAGGGTCACTGCAGGAGTTTGTAGGACTATGATCATTGCAAATACTGGTGGAGCACTCACGCTCCTTCTTGTGTTCCTGTTGGGTGGTTTCATCCTGCCTAGAAGTAAGTTCAAGAACATTAATATAGCAAGAGAAATACTTGATTTTTCACAAGTTTCAATCACTGACAAAGTGCTGGCTTACTTGTAACAGGTTCAATTCCAAACTGGTGGCGATGGGGCTCTTGGGTTTCACCTCTTTCCTATGGGTTCAACGCCCTCACTGTAAACGAAATGTTTGCTCCAAGGTGGATGAATGAATTTGTAAGTTTGCTTCTACGTTCTCCTTGTCCTTTATCTCTCTTGACCGTATTATCAAGTGAAACATGACGCTACTCCAGAAAGAAACAATGTGAGTTGTTGAAGTTCATAACCATATGTAATCCATTCACAGGACACAGACGGAATTACTAGAGTGGGTGTGCGAGTGATGAAAAACTTTGACGTCTTTACTGAAAAAAGATGGTTTTGGATTGGTGCTGTTGCTCTCTTGGGGTTCACAATTCTCTTCAACGTTCTTTTCACCGTTGTTCTTATGTATCTCAATCGTAAGTACTCACTCTTCGAAATGTACAATGGGATTTGCTATTCACTGTATTATCTAAACTTATTAGGCCTTTTGTCACCCTATCAGCTCTAAACAAGCCACAAGCTATACTATCCAAAGAGCAGGCCAGAGATATGGAAAACGATCAAGAAGAAAGAAGGGAACCCCCTAGAATTAGAATCGACAGGTCGAAGAGAGATGATCTCCCTCGATCCTTATCTGCAGCAGATGGAAACAGGACAAGTATTGTATTTATCCCATCAATCACGGAATCTGCTCCAGAAATATAAGTAATGCTTACAATAAGATTATACTTTTGTAGGAGAAATGGAAATCCTACGAATGAGCAGTCGCACCAGCTCAACTGGCCTCTATAGAAATGAAGATGCAAATCTTGAAGCTGCAAATGGTGTCACGGCAAAGAAAGGAATGATTCTGCCATTTACCCCTCTGGCAATGTCCTTCGAAGATGTTAGCTACTTTGTTGACATGCCACCTGTAAGATCCGTATTCTTCCACTCATTTTCTCCTGATTAGTGCGATAATTTATTACTAATGTAATCGTCTCAACCCCTGTAGCTCCTCAATCCCCTTATCAGGGAGTATTCTATGATTGAACTAGAACCTACTTAATGATTTTTCAGGAGATGAGGGACCAAGGAGTGACAGAGGACAAACTTCAATTGCTTCGCGAAGTGACTGGTGCATTTAGGCCGGGAGTATTGACAGCACTAATGGGAGTCAGTGGAGCAGGAAAGACTACACTCATGGATGTTCTAGCTGGGCGTAAGACTGGAGGTTACATCGAAGGTGATGTAAGAATATCTGGATTTCCGAAGAAGCAAGAAACATTTGCCAGAGTTTCAGGATATTGTGAACAAACTGATATACACTCACCTCAAGTAACTATCCATGAATCTTTGTTATTTTCGGCTTTTCTCCGGCTCCCTAAAGAAGTCAGAAATGAAGATAAGATGGTATGGAGCAACACCTCCTTCTGTTATACTGTAATAGTTTTAGAAAAAAGATAGTGAGTTTTTCTTTGAAAAACTTTTTTCAGATTTTTGTTGATGAAGTAATGGACCTGGTTGAGCTAGACAATCTCAAGGATGCAATTGTAGGGCTACCAGGAGTTACTGGTTTGTCAACAGAACAAAGAAAAAGACTGACCATTGCAGTAGAGCTTGTTGCAAATCCTTCAATTATATTCATGGATGAACCAACTTCTGGTCTTGACGCAAGAGCAGCAGCTATTGTTATGAGAACTGTGAGAAACACAGTAGACACAGGGAGAACTGTCGTCTGCACAATACATCAACCAAGTATCGATATATTTGAAGCATTTGATGAGGTAAAATATGAGATCTTCTTAACCTCCACACTATCTGGTTTAAAAGAAAATGTCTCTTAGTTCCATAAACCCCCTTTCTCTAATATGTACTTTTTTGTGCACATCAGCTGCTTCTTATGAAAAGAGGAGGGCAAGTAATCTACGCAGGCCCATTAGGTCGACATTCTCAGAAAATTATTGACTATTTCGAGGTACTTAATGATAGCGGAGTTATATATTCAAATTACTAAGAACCACTTCATTTTTTGGTTATGAGTGTCACCGGAAAGTATACCAATTCAACCTATCTAATGCAGGCAATTCAAGGAGTTCAAAAAATTAAAGAGAAATATAATCCAGCTACCTGGATGCTAGAGGCAAGTTCAATTTCCACAGAAACTCGACTAGGAATGGATTTTGCTGAATACTACAGATCATCAGCTTTGCATCAGTAAGTCAAAATGTGTAAACTGCAAAATGTCCTTGGCACATTCGAAATAAAACACTGTAATGATGTATGTCGCTTTATGCAGACGAAATAAGGCTCTTGTCAAAGAGTTGAGTGTACCTCCTCCTGGAGCCAAAGACCTCTACTTTACCACACAATATTCCCAGCCCACATGGGGCCAGTTCAAGTCATGCTTATGGAAACAATGGTGGACTTACTGGAGAAGTCCAGACTATAACCTTGTCAGATTCTTCTTCAGTCTGGCTGCAGCACTAATGATTGGGACAATTTTCTGGAATGTTGGCAGTAAAAGGTCCATCTCTAATTTAAAATTAACCCATATGTTTCACGGGATTTTTTTAAACCAGGCAATCTAAAAGGTCGATTACTAACTCCATCCTCTTTTTTTTCTGTGCTACAGAGAAAATAGCAACGATCTCATGACAGTCATCGGGGCAATGTATGCAGCTGTACTGTTTGTTGGAATCAATAATTGTTCGACCGTACAGCCAATTGTAGCCGTTGAAAGAACTGTCTTTTATAGAGAAAGGGCCGCTGGGATGTATTCGGCATTACCATACGCTATTGCACAGGTAAGCATCATCCAACTAAATTGTAACAACATGTAGATTACAACAACAACAACATACCCATTATATTCCCACAAAGTGGGGTCTGGGGAGGGTAAGTGTGTACGCAGTCCGGAACAACATGTGGATTATCTAGTAAAACCACTAGCACCAGGGAAGAAAAAAGACAAAACTGGCACATATTAAGCATGCATATCTTATTTTTAGGACATTTTCTTACTCGGTCTCAGTAATTGCTGTAATACAATTGGCTTGCAGGTAATTGCAGAAATACCATACATACTCGTCCAAACAACATACTATACTCTCATAGTATATGCTATGATCGGTTTTGAGTGGACGGCAGCTAAATACTTCTGGTTCTATTTTATAACCTTCTTCTCCTTCCTATACTGGACATACTATGGAATGATGACTGTTTCCATCACACCAAACCACCAAGTAGCTGCCATCTTTGCTGCCTCATTCTATGCGCTCTTCAATCTTTTCTCCGGTTTCTTCATTCCAAGACCGGTAAGTGAACTCTTCTTTACAGTCATTCTAACATATAAATAATCTTGAACATAACAATGGCACTACTAACTTTCCTCATTAAAATCTCAGAGAATTCCCAAGTGGTGGATATGGTATTACTGGATCTGCCCAGTTGCATGGACTGTTTACGGTTGCATTGTATCACAGTATGGTGATATGGAGGATCGTATCCAAGTACCAGGACAGTCTCCAAACCCTATGATCAAGGAATACATTAAAGATCATTTCGGATACAATCCGGACTTCATGGCGCCCGTTGCTGTGGTTTTGGTTGGTTTTGCAGTCTTTTTCGCCTTCATGTACGCTTACGCTATTAAGACATTGAACTTCCAAACAAGATAGGTAGATATGGATAGTCACAAAAGCTTGTACATATTGCCTGAAGCCACCTCTTCTTTTTTCACAAAAACATATGGCAATTGTTATACATTATGAGTATAATATATGGGAAGAGAGATAAAAAGGGCATGCACCTCTAGGTCTAGGATCTTTAGTAATGTGTTTGTATTTAGGAGTTTTGCAGGTAACTATTTCTATAGCACTGAGGAACATTCATTCTTCTGAAAAAAAAAAAAAACTAGTCTCCTCAGAATAGCACAAAAATGTAAGCAATAACACTGCTTCCAGAGGGCAAAATGTAATTGTACATTATTGATGCTTATATACAATTAAGATTATTTTTTTGTTGCACTGCATAGAGTGTGTAATAGATAATGTTCACAGGAATGCACAATCCTTTCTTTTACCTTGTTGTTATTGTTGAGGTGTCCTAGTTGCCACTTGGCCGAGTAGTTAGATTTCTCATATGATCGGTCAACTAATAACTATAATCTCAGAAAGTGAAATCAAGAAAAACTTTCTGAGATGTGCATTATTTTGCCTACTTAGAAAGTAGCAAGAATCATATTAATTGCAACATGAAACTTAAGTCAATTGGGATAAAACATAGTACCTGCTTCAAGCATTCTCCTTAAACACAGAGAAAGTTACAATTCAGACGAACTGAAGAATATTACTTGGTTTAGATTTTGCTGATCAACGCAAGACATCTTCGTTACACAAAACTGCCAAATCGGATCCCCAAGGTGGTATCATAACCCATAAAAATGGGAAATTTTAATACCTATAATGCCAAATATTTTTCTCAATTTAACTGGACACGAAATTTAGATAATATGGAAAAGACTTTTCAATGTTTCAAGATTATCTTAAAATAAATGAATTTTAAATACAAGAATACCTATTGAACTTTATGCTAATGAAGTAGCTTCAAGGTGAGTAAAAATTGATAAATAATTTCGTTAAATATTTGTCAAATTAAAAAAAATATATCAATTCTTTTTTAGAAAAAAGTGCGTCAAATAAATTGAGATACAAATATAATATTTTTAAATTTTATGATTTTAAATTAAATTAAAGCTATATAAAATAGATTAAAATATTCTTTAATATTATGATTTAAACATATGGTGAAAAATATCAAATTAAAAAATACAAAATAAAAAAAAGTGTAAAAAATTACTCTAGATAATAAACAAACTAAAACAGAGTCAGCAAGTACGTCCACAGGTTCTATGCATCTTACCATGGAAACTCTCACAATCACAAGGTGGACTTTAGATCCGTTATATGTCACCTTTTAATTTCTTAGCCTAAATTTATTCTCCTTGAACTTGTTCGTTTAAATTTCATTTATGCACTTAAATAACAGTAAAATGGTCCAATTAAATATTTAAGCACATAACAAAATATTTTATCAAATATTTTCAACTTATTAGATTAGTTTTGATGTATGTTCTCAACTGTTTATTACTCCTCCCGTTTCAAAAATAATAATCTATTTTGACTTAGCACGACATTTAAGAAATAAAGAATATTTTTAAATTTTATGATCTTAAATTGAAATTGTGTCAAATATATCCGGTCTTAAATATGTCACGTGAAAAGTCTAAATTAAAATATTATAAAAAAAAAATCAGATTAAAAAAGAAAATTAGTTATTCTTTTTTAAAATGGGGGAGTGTGTAGATAAATAAGATAAGATAAGCATACTGTGAATTCGAACGGAAAGCAAAAACAAATGGAAGCTCCCAAGGAGACGTACACTTAACAATGTGCATAGAAGTTCTTTAAAAATATGACTATGAAGTGTCTAATGTGGAATTCAATACAAAATACGTATAGAAAAGCTACCCCTCATGACAAATTAGATACCTTGGATTTGAAGTGTATCAAAATTTGTGTGATCTGAATATGTCACATGAATTAGAATTAAAGAGTAAAAAAAATGGAAAAATAAATTTTAAAAAAAATTAAGAACAGCAAATTAAACGGAATAAAATAGTAGTAGTATTTGTTTTTGAGAATTAAAAAAAAAATTGGTCAAAATCCTTTAGTTGAGGAATCACTTGGAAGTTACTCAAAACGTGCGTGGGACTAACTTTGTCAGTTTGTTCAGAAATTTACAGATTCTTGTAGCCGCATTTTCCTTGAACAAACAAACCCTCATAACCAATACTTATAATACTAACAAGCAAGACTCTCCACGATATATAGGAAAGAGAAATAGCAGAAGAAGCAAGTACATTGAACAACCTTCCATCATTTTCTTCTCACAATCACAATGTTCTCATTGAATGGTACCACTTTTACGGTAATTACATTTCATGTCTCTTTCTTAATTCTCTCTTAACCAAAAGACTGACTTTTGTGGTGCGGTCCTTCTCCGGACTCATGCATAGTAGGAGTATTGGTGCACCGGGTATTGAATTCTTGATCATGTTGTTGGGAAGAAAGTCCAATTTCTTAGCATTTAGTTTACGATGAATTTCTTTTATTCTTCCATTTCCCGACCACACTTTTGAAGAAAATGAGGAACATCCAGATTAGTCTTGAAAATGTTTTTGTTTTTTGCAGGACAATTCCTTGTGTGGGATTTCAAGATGTTTGACGACTCAGTCAAGGAAAAGGGTGTCAGTTCCTATGGTGGTGGTGAGCTCAAATGGAAGAGCTGCAGATGGGAATGTAAGTGTTTTAATGGAGAATACTTTGAAGGAAAGTGTTGCAGTAAAAGAGAAAGATGATTCTAAATCGACGGTCAGTGGTGGAGTTGGGGATGTGTACGGCGAGGATACTGCCTCTGAAGATCAAACCATCACCCCTTGGACCTTCTCTGTTGCTAGGTTCAAAAATTGTTTCTTTTTTTTTTTCCTTTGCAATTTGTGTTGATTTTCTGAAATTAAGTGTTACAATCTGTTAAAGAATGATTTTTTTTTTTGGTTCTTGTTTGTTTTATTCTTTAAAAACAATTGTCACTTGATAGTACTTTTTCTGGTATGATTATAAACACAGACAAAAGAAATAATAAGGCTTATTTGTATGATGCACTTGATTGATTGCTATATATAGTGTTTCTGTGTTTTGCACCGTTGTCACAGACACCACAAATTTGGGGTGGGGGGGTCGAGGGTCAGGGGTCAGGGGTGGAGCCAGGTAGAGCCAAGGGGGGTTTGGTGGAATATTACACTGTTTATACATGGTAAAAAAATATTTTTTACTTTTACTATCTTGAACCCCTTAGTGAAAATCTTGGCTCCGCCAACTTGCGGGGTGGGAGTTGGGGGAAGTCGAAGTGTATCCTTCCATTTAAGCTCATCTGTAAATGCTGTAACAGAATGGAATGCTTGTTTATCTCCTAAACTTTTTGATGTTAAAAAAGATGGACATCATTGGTGAACCTGAGAAGTGTTCTTCATTTGTATGTATTATGAGAATGATCCTGTTCTTTGGTGAGCAGCGGATACTCATTGTTGCGTGATCCACACTACAACAAAGGGCTAGCTTTCAGTGAGAAAGAGAGGGATTCCCACTATTTGAGTGGTCTTCTTCCTCCTGTGGTTGTCGATCAGGAGCTTCAGGTTGTCCATGTTACATCTTGCATATCCTTAATTATAACTTTCCCAATCTTCCTCTTCCTGACCAAACGGAAGCTCTCCGTGCTTAACTGCAGAATTGTGTCACTTCTTCTGTCAGGTTAAGAAAGTGATGAACGTTCTGCGTCAGTATGATGTACCACTGCAAAGGTACATGGCCATGATGGATCTTCAGGTAGTAGCACAAATGATTTTAATATCTCTATGTGATGCTCATGATTAGTTGCTGCTCTCTGTTAATATATAATTAAGTTGAGCATTAACCAAATAGATCTTGCTTGGATCAAGTCCTTCTACATCTTTATGCCCATTTTTATTAGCATTATAATATTCTTATCATATTATCTTGATGCAGGAGAGAAATGAGAGGCTATTCTACAAGCTTCTTATGGAAAACGTAGAAGAGCTGCTCCCGATAGTTTATACTCCAACAGTAGGCGAAGCATGCCAGAAGTATGGTAGCATCTTCAAACGTCCTCAAGGTCTTTTTATCAGCTTGAAAGAAAAGTATGTGTTTGGAATTCACAGATAATTCTCAAATTAGTGGCCCATGGGTTTCCTTATTACATTTAGATCTGAAATGTGATAGCCATTTGCAGAGGCAAAACTCTTGAGGTATTAAAGAACTGGCCGGAGAAGAAAATTCAAGTTATTGTTGTAACTGATGGAGAACGAATATTGGGCCTTGGGGACCTAGGTTGCCAGGTATGTTGTATATGAACTTCACCAAACACTTGTTGGAATCAACTTAGGTGATTCCCAAGGAATAACAGAAAACTAATTATCTGTCTGTTTAACTGATGTTCCCAGTTTCTCTATGCACCAATGCATGTTTTAGCATGTCCGACCACGTATTTCTGTTAGGTTTCTATAGCCATATTGATGACAATCAAAATTCATTTCGACAGGGAATGGGGATACCAGTAGGGAAACTCTCTTTATACACCGCTCTTGGAGGCATTCGTCCGTCAGCTGTAAGTTTATCTAGGGAAAATATAACAGTTGTTAGAAATGGACCTGATGCTTTTCTTTAACAATAGTATTGTATCTCATTGATGTTTGGTAAACTCACTCAATTCTTACATTCCCCAAAACGTTAAATAATCATACGGTCTGAGACTCTGTGGCATCTGACTGTTTTCTGCACGTTGTTTCGCATCTTAAGTTAGCATTATCAGTCAGGCAGAGCCTTATTTGCTTACTTTTTCCTCTACCTAACCAATAAAGAAAATTGGTAGATTGATTATCCTTTCTTCCTTTTTAGTGTTTGCCAGTAACCATTGATGTGGGTACAAACAATGAGAAATTGTTAGAAGATGAATTTTACATCGGGCTCAGACAAAGAAGAGCTAGAGGACAGGTTCACAATTTTATTTCCTACAATGTTAGGTCTTAGAGAACCTCTTGTAGATGGTTGTATATCTTTTTAACTTTCTTCACTTGATGCTTTGTTCACGTTCAGGAATATTCTGAACTCTTGGATGAATTTATGTCTTCTGTCAAGCAGACTTATGGGGAGAAAGTGCTCATTCAGGTTGGTTCTCTTCTGGCGAAGTTACTCATATGTAAATTGTACTTTACTTGGTGGTCTAACTTCATGACATACATCACTAGTTTGAAGACTTTGCAAATCATAATGCATTTGACCTTCTTGCAAAGTATGGAACTAGCCACCTCGTTTTCAACGACGACATTCAGGTAAGATGAGGACTCAAATCTTGCAGTGCTGTCATAGAAGTGGTGTTCGTACGACGGATATACGCCTTCTGTTAAAACATCTTCCTGTTCTGTTCTTTCTTCCAGGGGACTGCATCTGTGGTCCTTGCAGGGCTCATGGCAGCACTAAACTTAGTGGGAGGAAACTTGGCACAACATACATTTTTATTCCTGGGAGCTGGAGAGGTACATGGTGTTTTGACATGCAGCTATAACTTTAGCCCTCTTATTGGCCAACAACCTTGCTCGTTCAGTGAAATAAGCTTGATTTTCACAATGCTCAAGACTAGAAGTGGATTCTGTTCAATGTTGAAAGCTCCGAAGTTGTACTTGGAATTTCTTGATGTCTTCCTCCTTTAAGGCTTTAGCAGTTTCAGATCTGTATTTGATGATATTTTAGTTATTGCTTTCATTCTGACTCTGTAGATTTTCTTTATATCCCTTAAATCACTTATTGCCAATGCAGGCTGGTACTGGGATAGCAGAACTCATAGCTCTTGAGATGTCAAAGCAGGTTTGGCCTTGAAGAAAACAATTTCTCTTTGTTTTGACTTTTGATTAGTACTCTTTTGTCAAAAGTTTCAACCACCTTTGTAACAATGAAATATGCCAAGTGATTTATGCATTAGCCTCCCTTGTGTAGACTGGAGCCCCTCTAGAAGAGACACGCAAGAAAATTTGGATGGTGGATTCTAAGGTATTTGAAGTCGCCTGTATTAGATATTTTGTTCTTTTATCAGTTTTCCAGCAGCTTATTGTTATGCTAAGCACCACACATTGTTCTTCCTCCAGGGGTTGATTGTTAGGTCTCGTATGGAGTCACTTCAACATTTTAAGAGGCCCTGGGCTCATGACCACGAGCAAGTAAAAGAACTTGTGAATGTTGTGAAGGTACAAATATATCACCTCATCCCATCTCCTCCCAGTTTGGCTATCTCTCTCCCCCCTCCCTTCCCAGCATCATTCTCAACTCGTATTACTGTGTGCCAGTTAATTAAGCCAACCATCTTGATTGGGTCTTCTGGCACTGGGAAGACGTTTACTAAAGAAGTGGTACAAACTATGGCAACCTTCAATAAGGTACTATTCCTCGTTCCTTGAAATCCTTCATGTAGAAAAGCTGCATTCTGTAGTCCACCCTGTTAGGGTAAAGACTTAACCAAATGTAATTATTGTTCTAAATGGTTTGTAATGCAGAAACCGGTTATTTTTGCTCTCTCCAACCCAACATCACAGTCTGAATGTACTGCTGAAGAGGCTTATACATGGAGTGAGGTAAGTTATTGGACATTCCATTTTTTATGTGTAAAGTTGGTATCACTCTCTCGTCCACAGATGTTTTGATTTTTGGCATTTCTATAATTTTCCCATATTCCATGCAGGGGCGGGCCATTTTTGCTAGCGGGAGTCCATTTGCTCCAGTTGAGTACAAGGGTAAAGTGTTCATGTCTGGTCAGGTCCGTAATGTCAAAACACATGGCTTTACATTTTCTCTAAATGCATATTAACTTCATATACAACATTAGTACTAAACTCCTCTCTTTCATATCTAGGCAAATAATGCATACATCTTCCCAGGGTTGGGTCTGGGTCTGATAATATCTGGTGCGATTCGCGTTCATGATGACATGCTCCTGGCAGCCTGTAAGTTATGCAAAATGTTAGTATATTCTAAGATCACTGAAAACTGACTTCTCCTTCCTGCTCCATGAAAAGCTTACAATTATCTCTCCGATTCTTTCATCTGAACAGCGGAAGCTTTAGCAGCAGAAGTTAGCAAAGAGAATTTTGAGAAGGGATTAATATACCCACCATTTGCCAACATAAGGAAGATTTCAGCTCACATTGCTGCTAAAGTAGCAGCCAAAGCATATGAACTAGGTATTTTTCTCTTCTAGAACCTCGTCATCCGAAGACCTTATATATATAACCTTGGTCAAGTAAAATGAAACGGAGGGAGTATCTAGCAAATGTAATATATATGTCCTTTACTTTTTTTGTCCAACAGGTTTGGCGACTCGTCTGCCGCAACCAGAGAACCTAGTGTCATATGCTGAGAGTTGCATGTACAGTCCAAGTTACCGTAGCTATCGCTAGTCCTCCCTCATTCTCATTGTTGCTTTCAAGAGTAGTTAGTCATTGACATCTCTTTCTCTTCCTATCCTTTTACTCTTTTGAGTTCAATTTTCTATGTTAGGGAGCAGGAGTTTTTATTTAGTAATATGTCACTGTAAATAAATATTCGGGGCTCATCATATATATATATATATAATTCAAAAGTCATCTATCCTTAGAGTTGTTGGAATGAAACAGTGGAGTTGGATGTCTCAATATATTTTAGCCATCCAAGTTCCTGCTACACCATTTGAAAAAGACTAGCTAAGGAGGGCCCGAAGACTGTTAACAGCCTTTTTGAAGAATGGATAGTTCCACCGGTGTTTATTCACAAGCAGATTGAAATAGACAAGGCAGGAACTTCGTTTGTAAGGCAACATATACCATTAGTTTCAGCATTTTGTACTAATAGTAGTAGGAACAAAACATTCTCAAATAGCTTTTCAGATGTATGATGCATAATATTAATGAATAAGGCCCATTTGGCCATGAAAATAATACTTTTTTGGAGTTGGAGTTGTGTTTGACCATGAATATAAATTAAAGTTGTTTTTGAAATTTTGTGAGAGAAATATTAGTTTACTTGTTTTCACTTTTCCAAATATAATTCCGAAATTGTATTGGGAATTTTCATGGCCAAACGCATCTTGTTTTCACTTTTTTCGCTAAAGTGAAATAACTTTTAGGAAAAATATAAATAATTTTCATGACCAAAACGGCTAGTAAATCTCTCTTTCTACCAGAAAAAAATAAAGTTCTACACCGTTAACAAAGGAAAATAATTCCCGGATAAATATTTAGAGTGCAACAATTCAGTCAGCCCCATCAATATAATACAAGGTCTGAACAAAAATTATCAAATTCATTCGCTACCTACCTAATATTCAGTAACAACAATATGTCTTTCACCCTTCAAATCAATAGTGAACTGATATTTGTGCATTGAGTGAGGGGAAAAAAGAATGCGTTGTATATTGTAAGTAAATAAGTATAAAAGGTAAACCTGTATCACCATCAAGGTCGTTGTAGTATAGTGGTGAGTATTCCCGCCTGTCACGCGGGTGACCCGGGTTCGATCCCCGGCAACGGCGTCCTTTTTTCATGTTTTATTGTTTTATTTTATTCATCAAAACTAAATGTGGAAAATTGAAAAAAATAAGCACCTCTTTAAGAAGCAATATCCAAATCTTAAGGTAATGGACCAACTAGCTTTGCCACTCAAAATTTATCTTCACTTATATGTGCTTTTCATTTACTAATGCTTTTGATAATTTTTCTATATTATAGAAGAGCTGGTTTCGAGCAGCTCTTTATTATTTACCATTTTATTCTTAATTGCTCTATAATTTATTATATTACCTTTAATTATTTATTATAAATCATTTATATATTAGAATTAATAATATTTAATTTAAAAAGTAGATATTTATGACGTTTGTTTCAGTTGCTTTAACCATGATTTTACTATATCATTCCTAATTATTATTATAAGTCATTTATGTATTAAAAAATTAATAATATTTAATTAAAAAAATAGATGACATGTCTCCTATATTAACCCTAATTGTTCAGTGATTTATTATATTACCCCTAATTAACTATTATAAGTCATTTATATATTAAAATTAATTAATTATTAGAAGTTATTTATATATTAGAATTAATAATATTTAATTAAAAAATAGATATTTATGACGTTTGTTTCAGTTGCTTTAACCGTGATTTTACTATATCATTCCTAATTAATTATTATAAGTCATTTATGTATTAAAAATTAATAATATTTAATTAAAAAAACAGTTGCTTCGTCATTTACTATATTATCTCTGATTGCTCCGTGATTTACTATATTACCCCTAATTAATTATTATAATTCATTTATATATTAGAATTAATACTATTTTTTTATTATATTACCCCTAATTAATTATTATAAGTCATTTATATATTAGAATTAATACTATTTTTTTATTATATTACCCCTAATTAATTATTATAAGTCATTTATATATTAGAATTGATAATATTTAATTAAAAAAATAGATATTTATGACGTTTGTTTCAGCTGCTTTAACCGTGATTTTACTACATCATCCCGAATTAATTATTATAAGTCATTTATACATTAAAAAATTAATAATATTTAATTAAAAAAAATAGATGACATGTCTGCCTATGATTTTGACCAGGGCTTCGTCAATTACTATATTACCCCTAATTGCTCCGTGAATTACTATATTACCCCTAATTAATTATTATAAGTCATTTATATATTAGAATTAATAATATTTTTTATTATATTACCCTTAATTAATTATTATAAGTCATTTTACTATATTACCTCTAATTGCTCCATGATTTACTATATTACCCCGATTTAATTATTATAAGTCATTTATATATTATAATTAATAATATTTTTTATTAGTCATTTGTGTATTAAAAAAATCATAATATTTAATTAAAATATTGATTTCGACATGGCTGCTTCAAGAGTTGCACCATGATTTCACTATATCACCCCTAATTAATTACTATAAGTCATTTATGTATTAGAAAATTAATAGTATTTAATTAAAACAAGAAAAATATGCGTTTATGACATATTTGTTGCAGCTGCTTCAACCATAATCATCTTTGAGAAGATGATCCAAGACTTTATTGTTAATTGAAGTATCTTTTGTTCCAGTTTTTGTATGAAATAATTCTATGAATATTAATTCTACATCTTTTCTATATTTTGTATCAGGTCTCAATCTTATCATCAAACAATTAAAATAACTCGACTACATGACACATCACACTTTCTTATCATGTGGAAAAAAAACTATCTTATAAAACTTCACTTCTTAGCGAGTACCGTCAAATAGTTATTATTTAAAAAGTTATCGTTTTAAATCAATGTATATTTATGTTTGTATTTCATCAATATCAAATATTAGTGCTATCAATGTATATTTATGTTTGTATTTCATCAATATCAAATATTAGTGCTATCAATGTATATTTATATTTGTATTTCATCAATATCAAATATTAGTGCTAAAAGATGTCTATAGTATTGGGTCCGTGCTGACACGGGCCATGCACCTCTAGTGAGGTGGTTTTGACCACCTCTTTATTTACTATACTACCCCCAATCATTTACTACATTACATCCTAATTGCTCCATAATTTACTATATTATCCCTAATTAATTATTACAAGTCATTTATATATTAGAATTAATAATATTTTTTTATTATATTACCCCTAATTTATTATTATAAGTTATTTATATATTAGAATTTATAATATTTAATTAAAAAAATAGATATTTATAACGTTTGTTTCAGCTGCTTTAGCCGTGATTTTACTATATCATCCCTAATTAATTATTATAAGTCATTTATGTATTAAAATAATAATAATATTAAATTAAAAGTAGATTACTACTATAATACCCCCTATCATTTACTATATTACCCCTAATTGCTCCGTGATTTACTATATTATCCCTAATTAATTATTCTAAGCCATTTATATATTAGAATTAATAATATTTTTTTATTATATTATCCCTAGTTAATTATTATAAGTCATTTATATAATATAATTAATAATATTTAATTAAAAAATAGATGACATGTCTGCCTATATTACCCCTAATTGCTCCGTAATTTACTATATTACCCCTAATTAATTGTTATAAGTCATTTATATATTAGAATTAATAATATTTTTTTTACTATATTACCCCTAATTAATTATAATAAGTCATTTGGTTTCAACCAGTGCTTCGTCATTTACTATTTTACCCCTAATTGATCCATGATTTACTATATTACCCCTAATTAATTATTATAAGTCATTGATATATTAGAATTAATAATATGTTTTTATTATATTACCCCTAATTAATTATTATAAGTCGTTTATATATTAGAATTAATAATATTTAATTAAAAAAATAGATATTTATGACGTTTGTTTCAGCTGCTTTAACCGTGATTTTACTATATCATCCCTAATTAATTATTATAAGTCATTTATTTATTAAAAAATTAATAATATTTAATTAAAAAATAGACGACATGTTTGCCTATATTACCCCTAATTGCTCCATGATTTAATATATTATTCTTAATTATTTATTATAAGTCATTTATATATTAGAATTAATAATATTTTTTTACTATATTACCTTTAATTAATTATTATAAGTCATTTATATATTATAATTAATAATATTTAATTTTAAAAATAGATATTTATGACGTTTGTTTCAGTTGCTTTAACTGTGATTTTACTATATCATCCCCAATTAATTATTATAAGTCATTTATTTATTAAAAAATTAATAATATTTAATTAAAAAATAGATGACATATCTGCCTATATTACCCCTAATTGCTTCGTGATTTACTATATTACCCCTAATTAATTACTATAAGTTATTTATATATTAGAATTAATAATATTTTTTTTACTATATTACCCCTAATTAATTATTATAAGTCATTTATATATTAGAATTAATAATATTTAATCAAATCAGTGTACATTTATGTTTATATCTCATCAATATCGAATTTTAATGCTAAAAAATATTTATAGTGTTGGGCACGTACTGATACGGGCTATGCACCTCTAGTTTTATACTCCTTCCGTTTCATATTAGTTGGCCCCTATTGACTTGACACACCCATTAAGAAAATATTAATTAGGAATTTATTTTACCAAATTAGCCTTATTAATTATACTTTGAAAATACAAATTTGAGTAAATACACTTTGTTTAGTTATTTAATGTTAAGGGTAGTATTGAAAAAATATAATAAAATTCTCTTGATTTCATCAAATGAACAACTAAATTGAAAAAAATAGTACATGAGAGTGTTTATTTCATTATTTGGGGGGCTGGGCGAAGCTACCCTTTGGCGAGGGGTTTTCTTTCGGCAAAAAATTATATTATTATACATAGTGAAAATTATTTTTATATGGTAGATGTTGAATCTCATTCGATTTTTTTCATTTTTGAATTCTCTTTATGAAAATTCTGACTCTGTTACAGGCTGGGGGGGGGGGTCAACGTGACAGAAGAATAGATACCCTCACTTTAACTTTGGTATGGCAAAATGCATTTATGGCTCAGTTTATATGTTCACATTCTTCCTGCAAAGTTGTAATTGATTGACCAAAAAGCTGGGATAATTCTCCAGAGATAGACAGATAGAGACCCTTTGTCCAATTTATTTATCTTGAAAAAAAATTCTCCGGAGCAGAAATAAAGAGGATAACAAAAGCAATCTTAATACAACTTGAAAGGGAAAAAGTAAAATGTTCCAATAATGTACGTATTATTTAATTTTGGACGAGGGCTACAATTCTTATCAACATATATAGTATCATCACAAGGGGAATCTAAAATTTATAAATAATATTTCTTTTCTTTTTTTTTTTTTGGGTGGGGGGGGGGGGGGGGGGGGGAGAAGGAAGTCGATGACCATATTCTGAATTTCGATCATTTTAAAATTAAAGAGAATCAAGGTGATAATGATAAAAAAATTGGGGAATGGTGAAAGCTATGGCAGCATTGGAAGTGCATGTGGGGGCTTCTGCATATGGATGACTTATGCAGAAGGAGGAAAAGAAAGAAAAAGAAGAAGAAGAAGAAATAATAAAAATAACATTAAAAGGTAGAAAAATACATTTCATAAAAAAAAGCTTTTAAAAATAAAATTATAATCATTTTTTCTAGTTCGTCGCGCTCTTTAAGAGAGTGTATGCACTCTTTATGCCAAATAATAAAAAAAATGATGTAATAATATCAATTATAATTATTCGAGGGTAATAAGATACCCGCAAAATTAAAATATTTATTAACAAATTCGAGACAACTTTAATGATGATTTTATTCCTTTTCTCCAACTTTAATTAACAATGGGTGCATAAAATGTGATGATACAACAAATCCTAAAATAACTTTTCAGAGAAAAGAATTTTATGGAATAAAAGCCATAATAATCTTCTATCCAATACTTCATTCTGAATTACTCCAAGAAATATCCACGCACAAATAAAAATAGATTCGTAGTATTTATAATAGATCGGGTGCGGATAACTTGTGTGGTAAAATAGATCTATTATAAATACTAGGATCTATTTTTATTTGTGCGTGAATATTTCTTAACTTCTCTAAATATTTTTATTTTTATTTTTATTTTGAGTTTATTTAAGTTAGTTTTATCGATATTTATATCTTGGGGGGTGATTATATGGTAATTGGTTATTTTTTATTTTTTCCCTTAGTTTTTGTAATTCTTCTATATTATTTTGAAGGTATTCTAAATATTCTATATCTTTTGTTTCAAAATATCCAATTAGATTATCTTTCATAAGTTTTTCTAATAATATTATTTCATCCATATTTTGTCTCCAATATTTTAAATATTCATAGTCTATCATTTTATCCTGTAGTAATTGCAGAGTTACAAATTTCTGTATAATAATTTATCCTAATTGTACTGTAATGTATATCTAATTCTAGATTTTCAATGCTATTTATTATCTTGTGTTGTTCTTCTCGTAGCGAGTTTTTTAAATTATATAAACTATCACATGTACTTTTTCCTAAATTTTCTAGGGTTTCTTCTATCCATATTAATTTTTCTTTTAGATTCTCCATTATTTTTCTAATTCGGTTTCTATAATTAATTTCTTCATTTAGATTATCTTGATTTTCTCTAGTTTTTCTAATATATTCTAACATCTCTTAATCTGAATAATATCCATCTGGGTAATTATCCAGGTATAACTGTGTTATCCAATTTATAGTTTCAATTTCATAGTCTAATACTTTTTCTAATATTATTCTCTTAATATCTATAATTTCTATATCTCTAAGTATATATAAGATTAAGATTTTAAGATTATCTATCATTTAAAATTGGCTAAATACTTTATTATAATATTTTTTAGTTGTTTGTTTTAATCTCATTAATTCTTCTATATTTTCACTAAGAAATTGTATATATTTTATATCTATTTTCTAAAATTCTAAATATACATAATTTATCATAGTTAATGTGTGGGTTTGGTATGTAAGTATTTATAAGAGTAGTTCGGTAGGTGCGGTATATAATTAATTCTAGTCATAAAACATCTATCAAATATTTTTTCCAATATGATTTTTCTTATATTTACTATTTCTATATCCTTAAGTACATATAAAACGAGTATTTTAAATTTATCTACCATTTTGTCAGATAAATAACTGTCCATTTTTCAGAAAATTGCTATTTTCAAAATATTCCCTTCAATCATGCACATAACAAAATATGATCACTTTAGATTGCTATATACTAGATTATTCTTAAATAACATATTCTTCGGTAACTATTAGCATGGTAATCTGGATACTTTTCCCTTAAACAACGCCTCTACTCTGGTTACACCCCTATCACGGCTTTCTTGCCTCACCGGTTTCACCTTTAGGATGACATAGTTCTTAGGGATTTTTCTCCTTTTCCACTTTGCTAATAAACTTGTTAACATGCTATTTTTCGAATAATTCTACTATAAAGCAACTAATATGAACTTATTTTATCATATCATGATTGTTAGGAATTTATGAATTTAGCTATTCATAATAGTAAATGAATATACCTGTTCTGGTAGTTTTGATAATTCTAAGCTTTGTTCCTCCATAGAATTTTCCATTAAAATATACATGTTTTTTTTAATGAATAAGCAAAATATTTGTTGTAGACGAGAGAGAGCTTTTTTTCTTCAACTCATGAAGGCTTGCCTTCCTCTGAGCAAATGCTCTTCTATTTATATTGTTAAGAAAATCCGTAAACGTTTTACATTTTTACATCTGTCCTAATCTATTACCTACTTATTTTACAAAAGTCTTTACACCTATCTATAAAAGTAGAAAAACTTTACAAAGGTCCTAAATTATTTCTACAAAAGGACAAAACTTAATAATGACATGTTGCCAAAAAGTAAAAAAGTAACTAATAATTTACGTAAATGAATTAAGAAAGATATCTAATCTTCCATTTGTCATTTTCTAGCATTAACTTGTCTTCTTTTTATTATTGCTCCGTATCTTCATTATTGCTTCATATCTTGTATCTTCCAGTTGTTGATTTCTTCTTCTATTCCAGTTGAATTTCGGGGACAATATTATCATCTCCATTACATTTTGAACATTGATGGTCTGGATATTTATGTCCAATTAACTTGCAATATCTGGTTAATAATTCTTTCGAAATAAATTTTTCTCTAATGGCTCTGGCGATAGTTTTTTTCTCTGGATTGAGTAACGTCAAGATCCATTGCCTAACGTCTTCCATATCTGCTTCTCGTAGTTCCTTTGAATTTGAGTATACTATTACATTACCTCTTGAATAATAACTCCATATGGAATTTCTGTTGCGATAAGTGTTTGCTAACTCTTGAAGAATTGTAGATAGTCCGATAATTCTCTTATTTGCATAAAAATTTGGTATCTCAATTCTAAGTATTTCTGATTGTGGAATAATATCTTCTGGTATAATCATATCTCGGGTCATTCCTATTTTTACAACTTGTATAGGTGATTTGACTTCATCATACAATATCTCTGCTGGTGCCGTGTAAAATTTTATAAAAAATAGGTTACCTTTAGTTATTCTTTTAAAAATGTTAAATGAATCATATATTTCTGGTATATTGGATATTTCATTTCCGTCTTGGGTATATATGGTACTAAGTAGTCCATATTCGTAACAAGTTTTAACTAGACTTGGTTTGGTTTTTGGTAAAACAATTAGCTTATTGTATCCGGTTAGCTTCTGGGTTATGTAATTCGTATGTGGTTCTTGGATGTTTATAGCTCTGGGGTTGGTATTTAAGAAGGTTTGTATTTTGTAAATATTTTTTATGTATGTTCGGGCTGTATAGTTGTAGGTCTTTTTGTCTTGGTTTAAACTATCTCGGTATGTGGTAATTTGTGGGGGTATGAACATAGGATCTTTTGGTGTATTTGGAATAAATGGTTTATCAAATAGCCTGTTTAGGTTCATATTTGTGTTTTTCCTAACTCCTTTGCTTGTACCTGCAGAAGTAGATTGATAAATGTTATGGGTTTTATGGAGTATCCCAACGTCTCCTTCTAACTCTGGAATTTTAATGTCTTCCGATCGACATAGCTCTGCACACTGCTGAGTTAGCTGATTTGTAGCTTCAGAATTCAGTTTAACTTCATTAGTCTTTAGCTTTTCTATTTCATTACCCATACTGTCTACTTTCATTGAAAGCGTAGTTAGGGTGTTGAATATCTTTTCTAGAGTATCCTCTTCTATTATATCAGTCTGTGTAGCTTTGTCTTGATATGTAATCTGCAATAACATTTTTGTTAGTACTAATTACTTCAATTGTAAATGTAAAATTTAATATATTCAATACTAATCTCCGAATTTCTTTTGTTGTAACTGAATTTTGTATTTTCTTTGTTAGCCACCAACGTACCTGTGTATTATTTGTTCGTATAATAAACTTGTTATATACAATATATAGCTCAAATGCTAATAAACATTTATATAATGAACATAATTCTTTTCTATTTATTTCCCATTTTATTTCTGTTTCATTAAACGTTCCTGAATAATATCTACAATGATGTTCTATTTTTTCATTTTCATATCTATATTTAAGTACTCCATAACTACATTCACTAGCATCTGCTTCTACTATATATATAAATTTTCTATTTTCGTCTGGGAATTGTAATTTTGGTAATTCTTTACAAAGTGTTTTTATTTTCTAGACTTTTTTTTTATCTTCTTCGTTATAATTATATTCTACATCCTTTTAAAATTTTTTCTGTAAAGGCTTTAGATTTTCTGCTAATTTTGGTATATATATTCCCTTACTTGGTTTACTAATCCTAAAAATGATTGTAATTTCTTTTTTGTATCTAATTCTTCTTTAGAATTTATTATTTTTTGTACTATATGTTGTTGCATTTTTATTCCACTTTTACCTATTTGTATTCCTAAAAATTCTATATGTTTTTTCATAATTTCAGCTTTCTTTTCACTTAAACTTATTCCCGATTTTTCTATTATATCCGTAAATTGTTCTAATAATTTTAAATGTTCTTCTTTGGTTTTTGTATATAATAGTATATCATTTATAAATACTATACAATTAGGCAATTGTTTAAAATAACTATCCATAAAATGTTGATATCTACCTGGTGCATTTTTATATCCAAATGGTAGTACATTTCATTCATTAAATCCTTGTGGTACCGTAAATGCGGTTAATTCCTTAGAATCTTCTTCTAATTTTAAATGGTAAAATCCTGATTTACAATTAAATTTACTAAAGTAATTATATCCTTATATTTGTCTTATTTTTAATATCTTATTTGGTATTGGGTAATTATATGTCATAGTTTTTGCATTTAAATTTCTATAATCAATAACCATTCTACTTTTTTCTCTTTTTTGTTCACTATGTTTATTTACTATAAATGCTGGACTATTATGTTTACTATTATTTTTTTGTATATATTATTTTTCTAATAATTCTTCTATGTGCATTTTAAATTCTTTAAAATACTCAAAATTATATGTTAATGGTTTTTGAGTTATTATGTTATTTTTATCTATTAATTCAATTTTTATAGTGGTTTTATGTTTTTCCCATTCTTTTAATGGGTCTTCACTATATAATTGTTCTAATTTTTTCTTAATTATTTCTATCTTACTTATTAAAAATATAGTTATTTCCTTTTTATCTATTGAAAATACGACCAATTCTATTGTATCTTCAGCATTTTTTATATTTTCTAATTTTTGTGTAATTTTTTCACTTTCTTTTATCCAATCAGTTTTCTTTCTTATTTTATTAGTAACTCTTTTTGCTCTTACTTTCTGTTTACATGGTGTTGTAAACCACCAATCCGTTCTAGTTATTATATGTGGGTATAATTTATCTAAAAACGACATTCCTAAAAGTATATCTTTTGATGTTAGCTCATAATTATAGATTTCTTCTATTGTTAATATTTTATCCCATACTTGTGTTTTTACATTCTTAGCTTTGTAAGTAATTAAGCTTCCTTCGTTATTAAATCCTTTAACTATTATTGGTGTCTTTAATTGATCCCATTTACTTTTTGGTAAACAATTATATCTACATAAATTAGCTTCTACTCTTGTATCTATCATAGGTGTATAATATCTACTGTAATACCTTCTACTACTATCTTCATTAATACATATATTTTCATATCACGTTAAAGCTCTTCTTAAGAATAATTTCTCTCTGTTATATGTTATAGATAATTGTGTATGCTCTATATTATATGATTTTACTTGCTCTAGCCATTTTATTCCTAATATTATACCTGCCTTTTGCATTTCTTCCTTTATTTCAAATTCTATTTTTATTTTTCTAACTCCTATTGTTATTTTTTTTTCTGCTATATTTTTAGTGTTTATTAAGCTCCTTGGTAGATCTGGACATATATTATTGCCAGATTTTATTTCCTCATTTTTTATTAGATATCTTGCTATATAATTTTCTTCTTGTCCTGTATTTAAGAGTATTAAATATTCTTTTTCATTTATTGTTCCTGTTATGTAATATTGGTTTAAATTAGTTGTTGAACTTGTTTCATAACTTGTTCTTTTTGATGAACTTGATGATTCTGTTTTTTCATAAGCTATTCTTTTTGTTGTACTTATTCTATCATTTATTATTTCTAAATTTTCTTCTATATCTATGTCTTTATAACTATAATCATTATTATCAATTGTTTTTACAAATTGTTCGAAAGGACTTTCTATTTGTATTTTATTAATTTTATTTTTTCCCGTTATTTTATGTTTTGTTGTTAATACATATAGATTTTTACATCTTCCTGTAAATATTTTACTTCCTGGGGTTAGTTCTATTCCTGATATTTTCCAATATAATACTAATGATTTATCTATATTTTTATCTGTTATTGCTACTGAATAATTCACACTTATTATAAATTTAAATTTTTGGTGTATTAAATTTCCTTTTATGGCAGTTGTAGACACGTGATTTTTTTTCTATCCTCCCTAAATTTTAACTTATTTATCGATATTAAATATATTATATTTTTATATTTAATCACATATTATTTTGATTTTTTTTTAATTTTAAAAATAGATATTTTCTTTTATAAATTTTAATAAATAAATTAATAGTTTTAATACTATTTTATTATATTTATTTTTGTCTATTTATAAATTGTTATTATATTTTGTTAAATATAAAATTAATTAATTATTATTATATTTATTATTATTGTTATTTTATTTTATTTTATTATTATTATTATTATTACTAATATTTATATATATATAGAAAAAAAAATTAAAAAAAAGAGGGAAAAGATTTTTTTAAAATTTTAAATTCCCCCCCCCCCCTCCCCTTATCTGCTTTTAACTGTTCCCCCAAAAGAACCCCACTATAAAAAGGACTCTCCCCCCCCCCCCCCCCCCCCAGAAAAAAACGTACATTGACATTCATTATTAGATAGATAGAAATCAGATACTGAACAGAAAACCGTCAAAGTAAAAAGAGAGAGGGAGTGGAATATTCAAGATCATCCAAAAAAAAAAAAGATCAATCGAAAGAGAAAAAGAAGAAAGTAGGAATTTCGTTTGAATTTCCGGAGCAGCATTCAAATTTCTGATTTAATTCATATCTGTTTTTTTTTTTTTATTCAATCTTATATTATTTACGTTTTAAGTTTATTTGTAAAAAAAAATATATGTATGAAAGTATGCAAGTGATTCTATGTATTATTCAATCTGTATAATTAATTAATTATGTGAATTCAGCATTGTTACGTATTGTGTGATCAAATCATCGAACATAATATTGTACTATGTTAAATATTGTTTTATTAAAAATGAAAAGGAAAAGTTAAAAATAAATGCACAGACTATGCATGCACACATAATCCATTTTCTTCCTATAGAATTATATGTATATCATAGACTATTCATGTTCATATTCACATGACTTCATATATATATTCACTGATATATGCATCAACAAATTCACGTATTTATAAATTTTATTTTTTTTATTCCACGTATTATTACATAAATGCATATGATTAAAAAATAGCAAAAAAAAAATCAGTAGAAAAATGTGATTAAAAATTAGAAAAGGTAGAAACAATCGAAAAGAAAAACTGTTCCGGCGAGTTTTCGCCGGAAACTTGCCGAAAATGGCAAAATATGGCCAGCGCCGACCAGTCACCACCACCGGCAAAGCCAAAACGGTGAACCAACTGCCACCTCACCGACGAACGTCGTAGCATCTTCACACCGAAATCAATAACCCGCAACCCAAAACTCATTCCTCATCGTCCTACATACCAGATCTAATCACCACTGTCTCTACTCTATTTCCGTCACTGGCGATGCCAATAATGGAGAAGCCATGGACAACGACGAACATCCATCGCCACCGTCGTTCTCTTCTCCTCTTTCCCGTTATCTTCTCTCCCATTTTCCTCAACGATCGGTGGAAACGCCACTTCGGTGCCCCCCTTTTCTTCTTTTTCCTTTTCCTTTCCCCGTCGTCACTCCGTTACCGGCGTTCCACTGGAGAAGTGTTGTTGCCACGATTCAGAAAATCCATGAACTGTTTATGTGTAAACTTATCAAAAATAATAATATTATATACAATTTGTTGAAGTATAAAATGGTTTACAATTATTTATTTATATATGTGTGTTTTAATTTACTATTATCATTATTTATTTATTTAAATTAATTAAATAACAGTAGACTTAAAGATTATATTAAAATTTGTATTATATAGTTAGTTTTTTTTTAATTTATTTATTTATTTATTATTGTTATTATTTTATTTTATTTTTATTATAATATTATCATTAACAAATATTGATAATTATTTGTTAAAAAATGAATTTTGGTCAAGTTAATTAATATTAGGTAAATTTTAGACATGTTTAATATATTTGTCTCAATTAAGAATGCGGCATACGTATTTTTTTGAGACATTTAATATTCAAGGATGTAATAATGCACCTTGGCAAATATTTTTCTAAAAATTAACGTTCACTGATTTATTTAATATAAGATAATAAACAAGTTTCTGATATAATAAAAATGAGCGAACTTAGGCCTTAACATAATTTTTCAAAATAGTTTTAGTCAAGATAAGTCAATAAAAGTGATCGTGCTAGAACCACGGGACTCGAGGGGTGCCTCACACCTTCCCCTTGGTCAACAGAATTCCTTACCCGATCTTCTGTTTTCGCAGACCATAATAAGAGTCATTTCCTTTTGATTAGGGATTTAATAAGGTGACTTGTAACACCATAACTCAATTCCAAGTGACGACTCTGTGATTAAAAACATTCCCTATTCAAAATCATCACTTTAATTGGAAAAACCCTTCGACTTGATCCCTTCAAGCGAAAAAAAAGGGTGTGACATCTCTGGCGACTCTGCTGGGGACTAATAAGAATTCGAGCTTTTTATATTGACTTATACTTGCTTTAATTATTATTGATATTGTGTTTGTTGGCCTTATGTGTTAATTATCGCTTATTTACTGCTTTGATATTATTTGAACTATATTATATATTGTCTTCTCTCGCGTACCCCCTCTGAGTCTCTGAAATAGGATAGAGGGAATGCAACATATGCATCCCACTTTCTTTTTGAGATAACCGGAGTGTCAAGGCACCTGGTGAAGGATATAGTCACACATGTTAGGTGGAGTTCGGATCGACAACGAAGGCGGTGTTGCTCTGCTACCGACCAAGTTGTCCCTCCCCGGCTCGAGCATCCGCTCGGGTAAGCCAGTCTAGACACCTATCCCTATTAGGTTTAAACTTAGAAAAACTGAAAACTCAGAATCTGGTTATCCCTATTAGGTACCGCTTTATTTGCATCATATGCATTTGACTTAGCGGGACTCGGCACAGGGATCGGGTCTGTGGTCTGTCTAGGACAGGTGACCTAATTTATAAAGACCAACATGTGCATCCTACGTGCTCTTTGACATTTGCTTGGAAGACTATTTATTTGTTGACCGTCTTTAGGTAATTTTAAAATACGAGAGATTAATTTATTCTCAAATTTAGTTAATCATTTTTGAAAGAAAAAAATTATTTTTAAAATATAGACATTTTTTAAATATACAACAACATAGTTTTTATAATCTTTATGAACTACGAGGGTCTGATTCTCACATTTTAGTGGGATACGTAGGAAGTCCTTCCCAGGATACGACCCTATCTTTTGAAAAATTATTCATAGATTTATTGGGGAATATTTTGAAAATATGATTACTTTCATAATTATTTTTCTAATTCTCAAGTCCAATTTTTATATATATTTTAACAACCCTGAATCTTTAGGGATTATGAGGCTAAGATTTTATAATAATAATAATAACAATAAAATAAAAATATATTTCAATAGCCCGGAATCTTTAGGGATCATGAGGCTAAGTTTTTACAAAATAAATAAAAATAAAATATGAATTTTAACAGCCCGGAATTTTTAGGGATCATGAGGCTAAGTTTTTACAAAAAATATATATATATCAATTTTAACAGTCCTGAACCTTTAGGGTCGTGAGACTGAAATTTTTATACAACTTCATACATAAAATGGTCATTCTATTTTTCTTTATTTCTGAGTCCTTTTATTTTATTTTTGTACTTAGGGAATATTGTCTTCAAACATATAGATAAAATTATCTAGAAGTTTGTTATAACAAAGTTTTTTCTCGAGTCAATTTAAATAAGTGTTTTTCTTAAAATATATTATCAGTCTTGTTTCTCTGGCTTTGATTTTTGATAAAATTGTTCTTTGCAACTAAGTCCAAATAATGGTCGCACTAGATTTTACAAGTTAAGTCATAAATTCTTTTCAAAATTAATAAATTAAGTTTTGTCTAAGTCTAGATATTTATTAATCTTATGTCCCTATCAATAGGTATAAACTGTCCCCCCTGTTCGTGGAAAGCGTTCAAAGAGAAAGAGAGATGGGAGTGTACCACTTCAGGTTGTGGATTGTACCCCTCTGCAACTTTGGTTATGGTGGAATGCAATGGATACTTTCGATTATGACGAGATACATAAGTATTTGGGTTTTTTGACGAGTATCATGAGAATCAACCCTAATAGGGAAGTGATTGTTTCATTACTGAATTTCTGGGACCCGAAGAATAATGTATTCCGCTTTTCAAATTTTGAGTTGACACCTACTTTAGAAGAGATAGCGGGCTATGTTGGATATGGGGATATGCATCGGAAGAAACTTATAGCCCCAAGACTTATTTCAATAAACAGATTTTGCAAGCTCATGAACATACGGAATACAAAAGAAGAATCAATGAAAAAAGGTTGGGTTTCCTTGCAGTTTTTATATGACAGATACAGAAGGCAAGAGGGGTTTGAAAAGTACGGTAAACAACTTTGTAATAAGGGGAGTTTTGAGGCTTGGAAAATTCACAGACGATTTGCATTCATGGTAGCCTTTTTAGGCACTATGGTCTTCCCGAGAAGAGAAGAAAAAATTAATATTCGTTTAGCGGGAGTAGTACAGATACTGATTAAGAAAGATTACACTATGGTGCCAATGATCCTAGCCGATATTTACCGTGCTCTGACTGTTTGTCAGAAGGGAAATAGTTTTTTCGAGGGATGTAATATCTTGCTACAGATGTGGATTGTGGAGAATCTTTATCAACGTCCTACATTGACAAAGTTCGATCTTGAGCGATTTAATCGCATCAACGATTACGAGGAAAGAATGGAGAAATATAAATGTCCAAAAGAAATTGGAGATTGGGTTAATCTTTTTCATTCTTTGACAGCAGATAAAGTCACTTGAAATCTCCATTGGTTTCCTTGGAGGTGAGTCATATATAGTTCTATCATTCGTCCATTCTTGTTATTAATGGGTATTAGAGGTGTTCAACTGTATATTTCATTGAGGGTTCTACGTCAGCTAGGCAGGCGTCAAATAATTCCCATAACGGAAAACATGACTGAGTTCGTATTTGAGGTCAGACCAGAGATTCCACTTCCAGAAGATTTGGCCCAGCAGATTTGGGAGGGTTACCGTATTATGGGGATTGAAACGATGGTCATAGAGCGTGAGAAAGGAGAAGTGCACCCAGATTACCGTGAATGGTTTGAGGAAAATTCGAGTCCGCCAGTCAGACCAGAAAGATCGGTTAAGGGACCTATAGATCAGGAAGCTGCAATCAGGATAGGAATTGAAAGAGCCATGCGAGAACATCATGAAGCCAACCAAGTTTAGAGAGCAGAATTAGAGCATGCCAGGGCAAAAATAGACGAACAACAAAGGGAATTTGCTGAAGAGAAAGCTAAGTCAGCAGATATTGAGGTTGCACTTTGGGGACAAATCAAGTTTGCTACCACTAGGGGGTCACACGTTGCAGAACTTGCTGCATCTCGCCGACTACAACTTCAAGAAGTTGAAAAGAATATGCAAGAAGAATTTGATCGAGAGAGATCTTAGTGGATTCGTGAAAGAGGAATATTGCGAGAACAGTTGGAGGTTGCTTCTGCTCGTGAACAACGTGCAAGAGAGATGGTTGGTTGATTTCCGAGATCGACAGGCCCAGGAATGGGATCAGGCTTTCAGTTCCCTTCGAGGGAAGGTCCGCCGTGTAGCACAGAATACTGCCAGAATGGGTTTGGATTATCAGCAGTTGGATTGCGAGGACTTTTTGGCACAAGTACCAGCTTTCGCACAACGACTCACTACTTCATTGGAGGACATATATTTGAGTTTGGGAGGACATATTAAACCGAAATCTCTTTGAATGGATCGTTGTTTTCTTTGTCATAGTTTTTCATTTTCAGTTTTAAAATTTCTTGTTTAGATATTATGTCTTTTAGTTTTCAGATGTCAGTTAGTAGGTTTTATTTTAGGAGCTGGGTCAGTTATTTTGTCGTATTTATTTATAGAATGTAATGAAGTTGACTGTTTATTTCTATATATATTACATATGTTTTACTTCACTTACTTTATTTATTTTCTTCAATAATAATAATAAAAAAAGAAGAGACAAAACAATTTTGTTAAATTCCTCCCGAACTACGCAAGATCCGATTCATGTCCTGACATGATACGTAGGCAACCCTCCAAAGGGTTCGATCATAATTTTTGAAAATATGCCTAGAAAAGCCGGGATGAAACACAAAGCTTCCATGATAGGTTAGGAAATATATATAGAAACATGACATATAACGTGGCATTATAATGTGTTAAATATATAACACTCACCCATTTGCTACTTGGTTACAGAAAGATAAAATAATTGGTGGTTGGTTTGTGGTTTAAACTGGCATCACATCTGTATAACACCAGATACAAGGGTAAAAGAAGAATGACCCGCAGAGAAGATATAGGGTCTGATAGTGAAGAAGAGCAGAATCAGTTAATTTCGCAGGAAGTAGCATCAATGGAAGAAATAAAGTCATTAAAACAACAGATGGCGGAGATGTACCAAGCTTGGTTGAATGGACAAGCCCCACCTTCTTCAATCCCTAGACTTTCAACTTCAAATGATCCAAATTCTGACCCAGCTCAAACTAGTGATCCATTTTACCCACCAGGATTTGGCCCATTTGCTAATATGTCTGGAGTTGCTGGTACTTCTACCGTGAGCCCACCAAATCCATCTGTCGCAAATAACCCACTTTTTACTTCTGTAGCGCCAGCTACTGCGGGTACTCAACCGACAGTACCGAAGAATATGGGAAAACCAAATCATGATAAGTTATATCCTCCTGAAATGACTTTCAAATCCCAAAATCCACCTTATCATGTTCATCAACACGATACACCTATCGTGATTGAGAAAATTGCTAAGAATAAGGAACAAGATGAGATGGCTAGAAAAGTTAGAAGCCTGGAACAGAGTATGAGAAATATGCAAGGAGTAGATGGACCAAAAAGTGTTTCATACAAGGATTTATGTATGTTTCCTGATATCCATTTGCCGATAGGGTTCAAAATGCCAAAATTTGACAAATATGAAGGACACGGTGATCCTGTAGCTCATTTGAAAAAGTTTTGCAATCAATTAAGGGGAGCAGGAGGAAAAGAAGAATTATTGATGGCATACTTTGGAGAAATCCTTACAGGGATAGCTTCTGAATGGTTCATTGACCAAGACATTTCCCGTTGGTACATATGGGACGACATGGCTCGAGATTCCGTTCAACAATTTCAGTATAACATTGAGATAGTGCCAGATCGCACTACGCTTTCCAACATAAGAAAAAAATGATCAAAAGTTTTTGAGAATATGCCGTCAGATGGAGAGAGCAGGCTTTAAGAGTCAGACCATCGATAAAAGAATCTGAAATGATTGATATTTTTTTGCAAGCACAAGAACCTGATTATTTCCATCATTTGCTCTCTACTATCGGAAGCACATTTGCCGAAGTTATCAAAGTTAGAGAGATGGTAGAAAACAGAATCAAATCAGGAAAGATCATCAGCCAGGCCGCTTTGAAAGCAACAACACAGATAATTCAAAGTGGTGCAGGAAGTTTTGGGGGAAAGATAAGAAAAGTGGCTGTAGCAACTGTCATGACAGGTCAACGACAAAATTGGAGAGGTGCGCGTCAACCATACACACAGAATCCATTATATTTCATTCCATCCCCCAATATCCTATTTAAAATACACAACCATATGCTCGGGCTCCTTCTTACCCGCAGTGGCGTGCACCAGCAATCCAAAATCATCCAATGGCCCCACAAGTTCAAAGAGGCCCTCCGAGGTCTAATTTTTGGCCTAGAGCAGAATTCAAAAGGGATAAAATGGTAAAAGATAATTTCACTCCTATTGGAATATCTTACACCAGTTTATTTCATAGACTGAGAAAAATAAATGCTCTAAACTCAATTGAGAGAAGAATCCCGAATCCTCCTCCGAAGAATTTGGACTATTCTAGAAGATGTGAATACTGTTCTGATGCCCTAGGGCACGACACAGAGAAATGTTGGTATCTGAAAAGAGCCATTCAAGAGTTGATTAATACCCAACAAATTATGGTAGAAAGTCCAGGCGCTCCAAATGTCAATCAAAATCCGCTGCCAGATCATAATGAAACAAACATGCTCGAAGTGATACTCAGTGGTGAAGATTCTATGATTTCCTTTAAGCCGATCATTAAAATTAAAACGGATTTGGAAAAATCAGCAAATGTTGTGGATTTGACGAAAGAAAAGCCTGTAGAAGCGGAGGTGGTGATAGCAAAATCCGAATTATCGAATGCTCCCTTGGTGATGGGGAAAGAGATTTCAAAAAATATTGGGTCAATTCAAATAAAGCTGAAACTCATTGTTCCCGAAAGATCCAATAAGCCTTTTTTAATCATAAAAGGAGCTCCCGTAGCTCCTATTGTTATTAAACCAGTGTCACAGCTGCCTATGGTTGATGCCAAGGAAGTCCCTTGGAATTATGATCGCGTTGTGGTGATGCACAAGGGGGAAAAAGTGACTGAAGATGTAGATGAAGTAGGGGGATTAACTCGATCTGGAAGATGTTATGCTCCAATAGAGTTAAGAAAGAATAAACAAGGCTGTGAAGAACGAATGATAATCAAGAAGCCTGTCACTGATGAAGAAGCTGAAGAATTCTTAAAGAAAATGAAATTGCTAGAATATTCTGTTATAGAACAGTTGAAGAAGACACCAACACAAATTTCTTTGTTGTCTTTATTGATACATTCAGAGGAACACCGCAAGGCTGTAATGAAGATTCTTAATGAAGCATGTGTTCCTAGTGAGATTAGAGTAAATCAGCTGGAAAAAGTTGTTGGAAGGATCCTTGAAGCAAATAAAATTACTTTTTCAGACGATGAATTGCCTATGGAAGGTACGGAGCATAACAAAGGTCTGTATATTTCTGTGAAATATGAACATTCCATCGTCACTCGAGTGTTAATTGATGGAGGATCAGGCGCTAACATTTGTCCTATGTCAACTTTGTAAAAGTTGAATGTTAATGTGGAAAGAATCCGACCTAACAATGTGTGCGTCAAAGGTTTTGACGGATAAAAAAATGATGCCATTGGTGAAATAGAACTCATATTGACAATCGGGCCTGTGGATTTTGCTATGGATTTTCAAGTGCTGAACATTGATGCTTCGTATAATATGTTATTGGGAAGGCCATGGATTCATAGGGCTAAAGCAGTCGCATCAACGTTGCATCAAATGGTCAAATTCGAATGTGACAGATAAGAGATAGTTGTTCATGGAGAAGGAGACTTATCAATGTATAAAGACTACTTTGTTTCTTCCATTGAAGTAGATACTGCCAATGTGTTAATTCATCAATCTTCTGAGGTAGTGGCTGTTGAGCATATACTCGAGGAGAATCTCATCGCAAGACCATAATTATCCTCTGCATCTGTTATAGTAGTGAATGAAATGTTGAAGCATGGTTTTGAACCAGAAAAAGGTCTAGGGATGTTTTTGCAAGGCATAGTTCATCCGGTAAACCTCTATAAGAACTTTGGTACTTTTGGTTTGGGATACGAGCCTACTGCTGAAGATATAAAGAAGGCTAAAAAGCGTAAGAAAGAGTCATGGTCACTTACCAAGCCGATACCACCACTTCATGAGTCTTTTATCAAATTCAGTGATGTCGGATCCTCCAAGTTACCTGCTACAGAATCAATGAATGATGATGGTACAGAGTTGATTAACCTTTTTCAGAATATATTCATTGAAGCTGATATGGTTGAAATTGGGAAAGGTACCAGTAATGCAGATGTGCAGTTTGTCGGCCCTGATGTCCAGATTAATAATTGAGAGGCCACTCCTCTCCCCTATTCTGAAGGAGTCTTGGTAGTTTGTTTGTTTTTCTTACAATCTTAGTAGCTTGTTTTTCTTTCTGTAATTTGAATAATTTTAGGATTGTAATTCATACCTTTACCTTGGTATTTTAGGTTAAAACTCTTTCTAGTTTTGTTTTTAATAAGTCTCCTTTTGTTTTATTTTGGGTCTGATGTTTTTTTATTTATTTATTTTCTATCATACAGTTCTTTCTATGCCGATTCTAATGATATGACATGCATGAAGAATTGTTAACCAGATTTAAAAACCCAATCTAATTTTGAAATAATGAATAAAAAGGTTGAATACAATGAAGAGGAAACATTTGAGGATATAAGTAAAGATTTCAAACAGTTTGAGAATAAGACAAATCCCAATTTGGATGAAACTGAGGCGATCAATTTAGGAGATCTTGAAAATATTGGGGAGACTAAGATAAGTGTACATGTTCAACCACAACAAAAGAAAGCTATAATTGAATCTTTGCATGAGTATAAAGACATCTTTGCGTGGTCTTATGATGATATGCCCGGTTTAAGCACTAATTTGGTAGTTCACAAGTTGCCAATTGATCCTGCTTTTCCTCCTGTCAAGCAAAAGCTAAGAAAACTCAAAACTGACATGAGTGTAAGAATTAAAGAGGAAATTACAAAGCAACTTGAGGCTAAAGTCATTCGAGTGGCCCAATATCCTACTTGGTTGGCAAATATTATCCCTGTTCCAAAGAAGGACGACAAAGTTCGGATGTGTGTTGATTATCATGATTTAAATAAAGCAAGTCCAAAAGATAATTTTCCACTTCCCAATATTCATATTTTGTTGGACAATTGTGCCAAACATAATCTTGCTTCTTTTGTGGATTGTTATGCGGGGTATCATCAGATCATTATGGATCTAGAAGATGCAGAAAAGACATCATTTATTACTCCATGAGGGACATATTGTTATAGAGTTATGCCTTTTGGATTAAAGAATGCTGGGTAAACTTACATGAGGGCAATGGCCACAATGTTTCATGACATGATGCACAAAGAAATTGAAGTTTATGTGGATGACGTGATCATTAATTCGAGAGAGCAATCTGATCATATCAAAGATTTGAGAAAATTCTTTGAAAGGCTTCGGAAGTATGATCTCAAACTTAATCCAGCAAAATGTGTATTTGGAGTTCCATTAGGAAAACTCTTGGGTTTTATAGTCAGTCGACGTAGTATTGAGTTAGATCCTTCAAAAATAAAAACTATTCAAGATTTGCCTCCACCAAAAAATAAAACGGAGGTGATGAGCTTACTTGGAAGGTTGAATTATATCAGTAGATTCATTGCTCAACTTACAACAACCTGCGAGCCAATATTCAAGTTGTTGAAGAAGAATGCTAAAGTTGAATGGACTGAAGAATGTCAAGAGGCATTTGACAGAATTAAGAAGTACTTGTCGAATACGCCTATTTTGGTTCCTCCAGAGCCAGGCAGACCTTTGATATTGTACATGTCTGTGTTAGACAATTCTTTTGGCTGTATATTGGGTCAACATGATGTCACGGGTAGAAAAGAACAAGCCATCTACTACCTCAGCAAAAAATTTACCACTTATGAGGCTAAGTACACTCTTCTTGAGAAGACGTGCTGCGCCTTAACTTGGGTAGGCCAAAAGCTGAAACATTACTTGTCATCTTATACTACTTACCTTATCTCTCGTATGGATCCTTTAAAGTACATTTTTCAAAAGACTATGCCTACAGGCAAACTCGCGAAATAGCATATGTTGCTCATAGAGTTTGAAATTATTTATGTGACACGAACTGCAATGAAAGTTCAAGCCTTGGCGGATCATTTGGCTGAAAATCCTTTTGATAAGGAGTATGAGCCATTGAAGACTTATTTTCCAGATGAAGAGGTATTGTATGTTGATGAGTTTGTTTCTGACGATTGCCATTCGGGCTGGAAGTTGTTCTTTGACGGAGTTGCTAATATAAAAGGAGTGGGGATAGGAGCGGTTTTTATTTCTGAATCAGGACAATATTATCCTATAACAACCCAACTTCGATTCTACTGTACCAATAATATGGCAGAATATGAAACTTGTATCCTGGGATTGAGATTAGCCATTGACATGGGGATCCAAGAATTGTTGGTATTAGGAGACTCAGATTTATTAGTCCACCAAATCCAAGGAGATTGGGAGACTCGTGATTCGAAACTCCTACCATATAGAAGTTGTTTGCAAAATCTCTGTCAACGATTTGTATTAGTGAAGTTCAAACACATTCCCAGAGCTCATAATGAGATTGCTGATGCTTTGGCGACCTTATCTTCGATGCTTCAACATCCTGATAAAACTTATAATGACCCTTTGCATATACAGATTCATGATCAACATGCATATTGTAATGTGGTTGAAGAAGAATTTGATGGGGAGCCGTGGTTTTATGATATCAAAGAATATATTCAGACTGTGAAATATCCTGTACATGCTGATGGTAATCAAAAGAGAACCATTCGACGTTTGTCTAGTGGATTTTTCTTAAGTGGAGGAACCTTGTATAAGAGGACTCCTGATTTGGGACTTCTGAGGTGTGTAGATGCTAAAGAAGCTTCAAAAATCATGACTGAAATACATTTTGGGATTTGTGGACCACACATGAGTGGGTATGTTTTGGCAAAGAAAATACTCCGAGCAGGCTATTATTGGCTCACCATGGAGTGAGATTCCATCAATTTCATTCGTAAATGTCATGAATGCCAGATACACGGAGATTTGATACATTCCCCTCCATCTCAATTGCATACAATAACTGCTCCATGACCTTTTGTGGCTTGGGGAATGGACGTAATTGGACCAATTGAACCAAAAGCTTCGAATGGAATTAGATTCATCTTGGTAGCTATTGATTATTTCACAAGGTGGGTGGAAGCTGCGACTTTCAAGTCAGTGACCAAGAAAGTGGTGGTCGATTTTATTCACTCCAACATCATTTGTCGTTTCGGCATTCCAAAGATAATTATCACAGATAATGCTGCGAATCTCAATAGCCATCTGATGCAAGAAGTGTGCCAGCAATTTAAGATTATGCATCGAAATTCTACTCCTTATCGTCCAAAGGCGAATGGAGCTGTAGAAGCTGCCAATAAGAACTTAAAGAAAATACTCCGTAAGATGGTGCAGGGTTCCCGACAATGGCATGAAAAGTTACTTTTTGCTTTGTTGGGTTATCGTACTACAATTTGGACTTCAATTGGTGCAACTCCTTACCTGTTGGTGTATGGAACTGAAGCAGTTATACCTGCAGAGATTGAGATTCCATCTCTTCGAGTAGTTGTGGAAGCTGATATTGATGAAGATCAATGGGTCAAGATTCGTTTAGAGCAATTAAGCTTGATTGATGAAAAAAGATTGACGTCAGTATATCATGGACAACTATACCAAAAGAGAATGACACGATCATATAATAAAAAGGTGCGTCACATACATTTTGAAGTTGGTCAATTGGTACTAAGACGCATTCTACCTCATCAGATTGAAGCCAAAGGCAAATTGTCTCCTAATTGGCATGGGCCATTCATGGTGAAGAGAGTGTTACCTAATGGCGCGTTATATCTAACTGATGTAGAAGGAAAAATAGAAGGAATGCCGGTCAATGCTGATGCAGTTAAAAGATATTATGTATGATATTCATGTACAATTATGTTATGTATGTTTTCTACTTACATTTTTAAAGATTTGAAATGATGAAGTCATTTTGTTCTACTATCTAAATAATATATCAACCTTTGGTTACCCCTTTGAGCTTTTATTTTTCTTCATACCCCTCTTTTGGAATCAAATTAAAGTAAAAACAAAAAAGAAAAAAAAAAGAAATCAATCAAAAATTCAAAATCAAACAAAAGAATGATGTTTCATGAACTACGTTTGACCAGATTCTTGCTATGACAAGATACGTAGGCAGCCCTACTCCGGGGTTTGGTCTAACCAGAAGAAAATTCAAATTACCCAGAATGAAATGAAGCTGGGGCAAAAGTTATTTTCTTAAAAGAATCGATTCCAAAAGTTGTATGTTTCACCCAATGTTATATAAATTTTTGAGCCTCATGCCGACCTTTCTTTTTAACCCTATCCAAAAGTCAAGTTACAACCAAAGAAAGACCTTCGAATCAATCTTTGAGAATGTTAAGGCTAAACATGTTATGAGTACATGATATTTCATATTTTGGGTGTTTATCTAAAAAAAAATGATGAAAAAATAAAAATGAGAGTTTTATTGGTAAAAAACCTTTCGGGCACCATAAGACGACTGTGAGCTGAGACAGAAATGAAAAGGAGATAAGCTCGTTGGCAAAAAATCATTGAGGTGCCACTAGCCGAAGAAAGGTTGTTATCAAGAAGGAACAAGTTCAAGAATGGCTCCATTTCAAACTAAATAAGTGGACAAAAGTTGTAATGATTGGTGTGGGTAGATCTGGTTGTTTGATTCAAAATGCATGTCATAATCACCAGAATCGGTTTCCACATTCAGATAAGTTTTCTCTTTGTGTTGAAAAAAAAAGATGTCTATTGTCTTTTTCTTTTTGTTTTATTTTATTTTTTTATTTTTTGTGTCCTTGTCATCAAACAAAAAATAAATAAAAAAAATTGTGGTCTTTTGAGTCAAATTCACGTCAGGTCGAGTGAGAAAAGACTCCAAACTCGCTACCAATTCCTTTAAGGGTACAAAGCAAAACAAAGGGTCGATGTACAGAGACAACATTTCAAAGTAAAAGTAAGGTACTCAAGATGATTGTGATTTGACCATTTTAAACTCGTGAAAATCTAAGGGATGTATTGGAAGCTAAACTCAGAAGCATCATACAACAAAAATATGATTTGAGTTGAGGATCTCAGTAGTCAGAATTCTGAGTTAGAGGTACAATAATTCAATGAATATTATCATGGATTGGAAAAGAGTTGAGCATGACAAGTGCGAGAGCGGCTGCTTCAAAAGCCAAATGCCACAAACCAACCACCACATGTTTTAAAACTCACAATTTTTCTTTGTTTGGAACAAAGATGAAATAATTGTTTTCAGATAAAGGATGCAATTTCACACTTCTCTCAATGCAAGAAGCCTGGTTACAACATCCGATACTGGATCTCGGTCATGATAAACTTTATTCTTTGCGAGGACCCTCCTGAAGAATGGGACGGAACCCTCCTGAAGAATGGAAATTTATTTTTATGTTCAGGACCCTCCTGAAGAATGGGACAGGACCCTCCACAGGACCCTCCTGAAGAATGAAAATTTATTTTTATGCTCAGGACCCTCCTGAAGAATGGGAATTTATTTTATATCCAGAACCCTCCTAAAGAATGGGATGTTATTTTTCTGTTTCACTATTTGCTTTGAGTCCAGGAGCCCGCCTGAAGAACAGGGTGAAGAAGTTCCAAGTTCAGGAGCCCGCCTGAAGAACAGGGTGAAGAAAAAAGAAGTTCAGGAGCCCGCCTGAAGAACAGGGTGCAGAAGTTGTAACTCCAGGAGCCCGCCTGAAGAACAGGGTAAAGAAAAAGGAAGTCCAGGATCCCGCCTGAAGAACAGGGTGAAAAAGTTGCAAGTCTAGGAGCCCGCCTGAAAAACAGGGTGAAGAAAAAGAAAGTCCAGGAGCCCGCCTGAAGAATAGGGTGAATTTTCAAATTCAAGTCGCGAAGACTTGAATCAAGATTCTAGATATTGTAATTTTTACTTGTATTTTTTCATTTTTGATTTTATTAGTCAGTTGAATGTAAAGGCAGAAGTTGTTAATCGAAAATTCGACGGAATCCCACTCGACTTTAACTTTTTCTCTTACCAAATTACCTTTGAACTACCCATGACCTGATTTCCTTATAACCCAGGATAGGTAGGATGTCCAAAAATAGGACTCGGTCATATTTTTATTTTTATTTTTATTTTTATTTTTATCTTTCAAATAATTGAAGGGTCAAAAATCATATCTTGTCTACTTCTTTGTATGAAAACTCTTCGAGATTTCACACAAAGAGAGGCAAAAATGTAGACACGTGATTTTTTTTCTATCCTCCCTAAATTTTAACTTATTTATCGATATTAAATATATTATATTTTTATATTTAATCACATATTATTTTGATTTTTTTTTTAATTTTAAAAATAGATATTTTCTTTTAAAATTTTTAATAAATAAATTAATAGTTTTAATATTATTTTATTATATTTGTTTTTGTCTATTTATAAATTGTTATTATATTTTGTTAAATATAAAATTAATTAATTATTATTATATTTATTATTATTGTTACTATTATTATTATTATTAGTATTACTAATATTTTTATATATATAAAAAAAAAAAAAAGAGGGAAAAGATTTTTTTTAAATTCCCCCCCCTCCCCTTATCTGCTTTTAACTGTTTCCCCCAAAGAACCCCACTATAAAAAGGACTCCCCCCCCCCTCCCAGAAAAAAACGTACATTGACATTCATTATCAGACAGATAGAAACCAGATACTGAAAAGAAAACCGTCAAAGTAAAAAGAGAGAGGGAGTGGAATATTCAAGATCATCCAAAAAAAAAAAAGATCAATCGAAAGAGAAAAAGAAGAAAGTAGGAATTTCGTTTGAATTTTCCGAGCAGCATTCAAATTTCTGATTTAATTCATATCAGGTTTTTTTTTATTTTTTATTCAATCTTATATTATTTACATTTTAAGTTTATTTGTAAAAAAAATAAATATGTATGAAAGTATGTAAGTGATTCTATGTATTATTCAATCTGTATAATTAATTAATTATGTGAATTCAGCATTGTTACGTATTGTGTGATCAAATCATCGAATATAATATTGTACTATGTTAAATATTATTTTATTAAAAATGAAAAGGAAAAGTTAAAAATAAATGCACAGACTATGCATGCACACATAATCCATTTTCTTCCTATAGAATTATATGCATATCATAGACTATTCATGTTCATATTCACATGACTTCATATATATATTCACTGATATATGCATCAACAAATTCACGTATTTATAAATTTTTTTTTTTTTATTCCACGTATTATTACATAAATGCATATGATTAAAAAATAGCAAAAAAAAAATCAGTAGAAAAATGTGATTAAAAATTAGAAAAGGTAGAAACAATCGAAAAGAAAAACTGTTCCGGCGAGTTTTCGCCGGAAACTTGCCGAAAATGGTGAAATATGGCCAGCGCCGACCAGTCACCACCACCGGCAAAGCCACAACGGCGAACCAACTGCCACCCCACCGACGAACGTCGTCGCATCTTCACACCGAAATCAATAACCCGCAACCCAAAACTCCTTCCTCATCGTCCTACATACCAGATCTAATCACCACTGTCTCTACTCTATTTCCGTCACTGGCGATGCCAATAATGGCGAAGCCATGGACAACGACGCACATCCATCGCCACCGTCGTTCCCTTCTCCTCTTTCCCGTTATCTTCTCTCCCATTTTCCTCAACGATCGGTGGAAACGCCACTTCGGTGCCCCCCTTTTCTTCTTTTTCCTTTTCCTTTCCCCGTCGTCACTCCGTTACCGGCGTTCCACTGGAGAAGTGTTGTTGCCACGATTCAGAAAATCCATGGACTATTTATGTGTAAACTTATCAAAAAAAATAATATTATATACAATTTGTTGAAGTATAAAATGGTTTACAATTATTTATTTATATATGTGTGTTTTAATTTACTATTATCATTATTTATTTATTTAAATTAATTAAATAACAGTAGACTTAAAGATTATATTAAAATTTGTATTATATAGTTAGTTTTTTTTTTAATTAATTAATTTATTATTATTAATATTTTATTTTATTTCTATTATTATATTATCATTAACAAATATTGATAATTATTTGTTAAAAAATGAATTTTGGTCAAGTTAATTAATATTAGGTAAATTTTAGACATGTTTAATATATTTGTCTCAATTAAGAATGCGGCATACGTATTTTTTTGAGACATTTAATATTCAAGGATGCAATAATGCACCTTGGCAAATATTTTTCTAAAAATTAATGTTCACTGATTTATTTAATATAAGATAATAGACACGTTTTTGATATAATAAAAATGAGCGAACTTAGGCCTTAACATAATTTTTCAAAATAGTTTTAGTCAAGATAAGTCAATAAAAGCGACCGTACTAGAACCACGGGACTCGAGGGGTGCCTCACACCTTCCCCTTAGTCAACAGAATTCCTTACCCGGTCTTCTGTTTTCGCAGACCATAATAAGAGTCATTTCCTTTTGATTAGGGATTTAATAAGGTGACTTGTAACACCATAACTCAATTCCAAGTGGCGACTCTGTGATTAAAAACATTTCCTATTCAAAATCATCACTTTAATTGGAAAAACACTTCGACTTGATCCCTTCAAGCGAAAAAAAAGGGGTGTGACAGCAGTTATTATACTTTTTTCTATAGGTTTTATAATCCTATCATCTGCTAGGTATAATTCTATTGATGTATCTATTCCTTCTCTGAAACATGCATTTATTAATATCTCTGTACCTCCAAGATGCACATATTTTATTGGGTCTCTACTTTTTATATCATTTATTTCTTTATTAATTATCCTTTTTGTTACTAGTGGTATACTAGCTTTACCCTTTGCATATCTACAGTCTATTATATGTTCTTTTTGGCTTACTACGTTGTATTCTTCTTTTCTTCTACTAAATATGTTTTTTATTGTTGGTATTTTAAATATTTTTTCTACACTTAAATCTACTTTTTTTCCTTTTATTTCATCAAATATATGACTATCAAATATTATTTTTTGATATGTTCCTTCTTCATTTAAATATTCTTCTTTTGTTATTATTTTTATATCTTCTTCAGTTATTTGATTTATTCTTATATCTTCTTCAGTCATTTAATTCATCTAATTCACTATCTATTTCATTATCTGTTTCATTCTCTGAAATTTCATATATACTATCTTCACTTTCTAATTCGTAATCTATATAATCTATCTACATATATTCTATATTTTCTATTTTTATTTCTGATATTTGTTTATTTTTGGGTTTTTTAGGTAATTTACAATATCTAGCTAAATGTCCTAATTTTCCGCAATTATAACAAGTACATTCTTTTATAGATTTCTTTTTCCTATATGGTCTTTTATGTTTATAATTTTTTACATAATATCTTTTTCTTGGTTTCTTATATTTATATTTTGATTTTTTGTATTTCTTATGTCTTTTTATTTTCTTATAATATATTTCTTCGCATCCAAATTGAGGTGTCATTTTATCTTTGCAACATGCTAAATTTCTTATTAATGTTTTTTTTTTCATTATTATTTCTTCTCTATATTTTTCACATAGGTTTCTATACCATTATTGTAAAAATTTTATTCTTGCTTCTAAAGTATCTACTATTTTTGCTTCATCCCAACTTTTTATTATTTTTTAACTAAATGGTTCAAGTAATTTATCAAAGTATAATTTTCTTATTTCTTTACTTTCTTCTGTATTATATGTTCCTTTATAATAATATTCTTTAAATGCACAAGTATACTCATCTATATAACACTTATTACATATTGCTAATTTTAACATTAAATTCCTATTTGTATCTTTCTCTTCATTTTGTTCTTCTTCTGTTGTTGTCATGCTGCTAAATTCGTCTTTTATAGCTATTTCATATTTTTAAAATAATTCTATAGGTGTTAATTTAGTTGTAGTTGTTGATGATGTTCCTTCTGTAGGTTTATCAGTTCTTAATACCTTCTTGCTATTTTCAGTTAAATTGGAAAACCATAATTTCACTGTTCCTATTAGTGTTCTTTCTATATATTCTGGTGCATCTGTTACGTTTATATTATTATCTAGAAAAATCGGGAATAAGTTTAAGTGAAAAGAAAGCTGAAATTATGAAAAATCAGATAGAAGTTTTAGGAATACAAATAGATAAAAGTGGAGTAAAAATGCAACAACATATAGTACAAAAAATAATAAATTCTAAAGAAGAATTAGATACAAAAAAGAAATTACAATCATTTTTAGGATTAGTAAACCAAGTAAGGGAATATATATACCAAAATTAGCAGAAAATCTAAAGCCTTTACAGAAAAAATTTAAAAAGGATGTAGAATATAATTATAACGAAGAAGATAAAAAAAAAGTCTAGAAAATAAAAACACTTTGTAAAGAATTACCAAAATTACAATTCCCAGACGAAAATAGAAAATTTATATATATAGTAGAAGCAGATGCTAGTGAATGTAGTTATGGAGTACTTAAATATAGATATGAAAATGAAAAAATAGAGCATCATTGTAGATATTATTCAGGAACGTTTAATGAAACAGAAATAAAATGGGAAATAAATAGAAAAGAATTATGTTCATTATATAAATGTTTATTAGCATTTGAGCCATATATTGTATATAACAAGTTTATTGTACGAACAAATAATACACAGGTACGTTGGTGGCTAACAAAGAAAATACAAAATTCAGTTACAACAAAAGAAATTCGGAGATTAGTATTGAATATATTAAATTTTACATTTACAATTGAAGTAATTAGTACTAACAAAAATGTTATTGCAGATTACATATCAAGACAAAGCTACACAGACTGATATAATAGAAGAGGATACTCTAGAAAAGATATTCAACACCCTAACTACGCTTTCAATGAAAGTAGACAGTATGGGTAATGAAATAGAAAAGCTAAAGACTAATGAAGTTAAACTGAATTCTGAAGCTACAAATCAGCTAACTCAGCAGTGTGCAGAGCTATGTCGATCGGAAGACATTAAAATTCCAGAGTTAGAAGGAGACGTTGGGATACTCCATAAAACCCATAACATTTATCAATCTACTTCTGCAGGTACAAGCAAAGGAGTTAGGAAAAACACAAATATGAACCTAAACAGGCTATTTGATAAACCATTTATTCCAAATACACCAAAAGATCCTATGTTCATACCCCCACAAATTACCACATACCGAGATAGTTTAAACCAAGACAAAAAGACCTACAACTATACAGCCCGAACATACATAAAAAATATTTACAAAATACAAACCTTCTTAAATACCAACCCCAGAGCTATAAACATCCAAGAACCACATACGAATTACATAACCCAAAAGCTAACCGGATACAATAAGCTAATTGTTTTACCAAAAACCAAACCAAGTCTAGTTAAAACTTGTTACGAATATGGACTACTTAGTACCATATATACCCAAGACGGAAATGAAATATCCAATATACCAGAAATATATGATTCATTTAACATTTTTAAAAGAATAACCAAAGGTAACCTATTTTTTATAAAATTTTACACGGCACCAGCAGAGATATTGTATGATGAAGTCAAATCACCTATACAAGTTGTAAAAATAGGAATGACCCGAGATATGATTATACTAGAAGATATTATTCCACAACCAGAAATACCTAGAATTGAGATACCAAATTTTTATGCAAATAAGAGAATTATCGGACTATCTACAATTCTTCAAAAGTTAGCAAACACTTATCGCAACAGAAATCCCATATGGAGTTATTATTCAAGAGGTAATGTAATAGTATACTCAAATTCAAAGGAACTACGAGAAGCAGATATGGAAGACGTTAGGCAATGGATCTTGACGTTACTCAATCTAGAGAAAAAAACTATCGCCAGAGCCATTAGAGAAAAATTTATTTCGGAAGAATTATTAACCAAATATTGCAAGTTAATTGGACATAAATATGCAGATCATCAATGTTCAAAATGTAATGGAGATGATAATATTGTCCTCGAAGTTCAATTGGAATAGAAGAAGAAATCAACAACTGGAAGATACAAGATATGAAGCAATAATGGAGATACGAAGCAATAATACAAAGAAGACAAGTTAATGCTAGAAAATGACATATGGAAGATTAGATATCTTTCTTAATTCATTTACGTAAATTATTAGCTACTTTTTGACTTTTTGGCAACATGCCATTTTTAAGTTTTGTCCCTTTGTAGAAATAATTTAGGACCTTTGTAAATGTTTTCTACTTTTATAGATAGGTGTAAAGACTTTTGTAAAATAGGTAGGTAATAGATTAGGACAGATGTAAAAATGTAAAACGTTTACGGATTATCTTAACAATATAAATAGAAGAGCATTTGCTCAGAGGAAGGCAAGCCTTCATGAGTTGAAGCAAAAAAGCTCTCTCTCGTCTACAACAAATATTTTGCTTATTCATTTAAAAAAATAGGTATATTTTAATGAAAAAATCTATGGAGGAACAAAGCTTAGAATTATCAAAACTACCAGAACAGGTATATTCATTTACTATTATGAATAGCTAAATTCATAAATTCCTACGAACTATTAGTTGCTTTATAGTAGAATTATTCAAAAAATAGCATGTTAACAAGTTTATTAGCAAAGTGGAAAAGGAGAAAAATCCCTAAGAACTATGCCATCCTAAAGGTGGAACCGGTGAGGCAAGAAAGCCGTGATAGGGGAGTAACCAGAGTAGAGGCGCTGTTTAAGGGAAAAGTATCCAGATTACCATGCTAATAGTTACCGAAGAATAAGTTATTTAAGAATAATCTAGTATATAACAATCTAAAGTGATCATATTTTGTTATGTGCATGATTGAAGGGAATATTTTGAAAATAGCAATTTTCTGAAAAATGGACAGTTATTTATCTGACAAAATGGTAGATAAATTTAAAATACTCGTTTTATATGTACTTAAGGATATAGAAATAGTAGATATAAGAAAAATCATATTGGAAAAAATATTTGATTGATATTTTATGACTAGAATTAATTATATACCGCACCTACCGAACTATTCTTATAAATACTTACATACCAAACCCACACATTAACTATGATAAATTATGTATATTTAGAATTTAGGAAAATAGATATACAATATATACAATTTCTTAGTGAAAATATAGAAGAATTAATGAGATTAAAACAAACAACTAAAAAATATTATAATAAAGTATTTAGCCAATTTTAAATGATAGATAATATTAAAATCTTAATCTTATATATACTTAGAGATATAGAAATTATAGATATTAAGAGAATAATATTAGAAAAAGTATTAGACTATGAAATTGAAACTATAAATTGGATAGCACAGTTATACCTGGATAATTACCCAGTTGGATATTATTCAGATTAAGAGATGTTAGAATATATTAGAAAAACTAGAGAAAATCAAGATAATCTAAATGAAGAAATTAATTATAGAAATCGAATTAGAAAAATAATGGAGAATCTAAAAGAAAAATTAATATGGATAGAAGAAACCCTAGAAAATTTAGGAAAAAGTACATGTGATAGTTTATATAATTTAAAAAACTCGCTACGAGAAGAACAACACAAGATAATAAATAGCATTGAAAATGTAAAATTAGATATACATTACAGTACAATTAGGATAAATTATTATATAGAAATTTGTAACTCTACAATTACTACAGGATAAAATGATAGACTATGAATATTTAAAATATTGGAGACAAAATATGGATGAAATAATATTATTAGAAAAACTTATGAAAGATAATATAGTTGGATATTTTGAAACAAAAGATATAGAATATTTAGAATACCTTCAAAATAATATAGAAGAATTACAAAAACCAAGGAAAAAAATAAAAAATACTATAGTAAAACATTTAACCAATTACCATATAATCACTCCCAAGATATGAATATCGATAAAACTAACATAAATAAACTCAAAATAAAAATAAAAATTAAAATATTTAGAGAAGTTAAGAAATATCCACGCACAAATAAAAATAGATCTATAGTATTTATAATAGACAGATAGAGACCCTTTGTCCAATTTATTTATCTAGAAAAAAAATTCTCCTGAGCAGAAATAAAGAGGATAACAAAAGCAATCTTAATACAACTTGAAAGGGAAAAAGTAAAATGTTCCAATAATGTACGTATTATTTAATTTTGGACGAGGGCTACAATTCTTATCAACATATATAGTATCATCACAAGGGGAATCTAAAATTTATAAATAATATTTCTTTTCTTTTTTTTTTTTTGGGTGGGGGGGGGGGGGGGGAGAAGGAAGTCGATGACCATATTCTGAATTTCGATCATTTTAAAATTAAAGAGAATCAAGGTGATAATGATAAAAAAATTGGGGAATGGTGAAAGCTATGGCAGCATTGGAAGTGCATGTGGGGGCTTCTGCATATGGATGACTTATGCAGAAGGAGGAAAAGAAAGAAAAAGAAGAAGAAGAAGAAATAATAAAAATAACATTAAAAGGTAGAAAAATACATTTCATAAAAAAAAGCTTTTAAAAATAAAATTATAATCATTTTTTCTAGTTCGTCGCGCTCTTTAAGAGAGTGTATGCACTCTTTATGCCAAATAATAAAAAAAATGATGTAATAATATCAATTATAATTATTCGAGGGTAATAAGATACCCGCAAAATTAAAATATTTATTAACAAATTCGAGACAACTTTAATGATGATTTTATTCTTTTTCTCCAACTTTAATTAACAATGGGTGCATAAAATGTGATGATACAACAAATCCTAAAATAACTTTTCAAAGAAATGAATTTTATGGAATAAAAGCCATAATAATCTTCTATCCAATACTTCATTCTGAATTACTCCAATTTTGGGCTCGTTTATAATTATTCGTGGGTTATAAGATGCCCGTAAAATTAAAATATTTATTAATAAATTTGAGATAACTTTAATGATGATTTTATTCCTTTTCTCCAACTTTAATTAACAATGGATGCATAAAATGTGATGATAGAACAAATCCTAAAATAATTTTTCAGAGAAAAGAATTTTATGTAATAAAAGCCATAATAATCTTCTATCCAATATTTCAATATTCCTCTAAGTACACTTCCTTAAAAAACGACACGTTTTGCAATACCCTGCTGATCAAATTATAAAGGCTTAATAACATTAGAGATTTTTTATTCAAATTTTAGGAATGGAAAAACTCATGTTAGGAGCGTCGCCGTTAAAAATAAATTTTGCGACGTACGAATTCATATTTAATCAAAAATTTGATATATAGTTTGCTCTCGACTTGTAAATAAATTTTTTGATAAATCCCAATTTACTAGTAACACTTCAAAAATATCAGAATTCGAGAGATTTAACATTTATGGACTAAGAATGGGATCTTCATTTGAATAAATACATTTTTTAATATATATATATATACTAGTCGCATTTGGTCTGTGTTGTTTGGACCCAAAATTAATATTAAATTATATATTTATAAACTTTTTTTTATCTTATTGCTATTCTTGTTTTTTATTTTTCTTACAGATAGTTCGAACATATCTCAATATTTCTAATATTAATCAAATTATTGATTTTTTGGGGTAAATTGAAGGAATATTTTTTCCGCAGAGTTTATTTTAGATTTTCGGTTTAGTTTCAAACACATGCATGCATCAACACTATTTCCCTTTTTTTTTAGTGGTAGTTTTGGAGATTAAAGTTTTCAATGATCCAAATCGAGTTTTATCTTATGTTGAATTAACTTCATCATTTTTTTTCTCAATTCTTTTTCATTAAGTTTTTTCTAATTAAACTTATATTAATTAACTCATTTATTACAAAAATAAAATAAAATTCTATATTCAAAGTAATATAATAAATATGTAATACTGTAGATTTTTGTAGGATAACATCAATAAAGTTAACTTATAAATAATGATAGAATTTAATTTCAATAATTAAAAGATTTGATTCAACAAAATACTTTTGTAGATGTTCCTTCATGTCAAAAATAGATGTTTCATTCTGTTGGTCCATTTTAACAAATTAAGAGAGTATTATAGTACTATTTTTATCCATATTATTCTTAGTATTAAATAACTATATAAGTAATCGTAATTAAATTTATGATTTTAAAGCATCATTGATAAAATTAGTTCATTAAAATACATTTTTAATCAAAAAAAATTTTCTTCAATCATTCCTAAATAAGTGCTCCTTTTGGTTTGGGTACACCCTTTAATAAACTTTTCACTTCTAAAAAATTAAAAATTACTTTACCAACTCACTTTTAATTAAATTTAATCTCTTTTCAAATTTACATTGATTATTATATCTAAACTCAGAGGTGTAATAAAAAGATTATGATCAAACTACTCTGAAAAATTTAAATGTATATTTATTTAGAAACAAAATCACAACCGACAAAAATACCTATAAAGAAATGGACTAAATAAAAATTGTAGTAGGATATGAATGTAAATGGTGGAGGAGAAAAAAAACATAACAAAAATCATGTAAAATATCAATAGGATACACCAATTAAAAATGTCCACTTAGAAATGAATTAAAAAGAAAAGTAATGCAAAATGAGAATAGGCCAACTATAGCAATTTGTACCAATACAAAAAATTTAATATTATTTTATTTATTGTGAGGAATACCAAATTTGCCCCTCCTCACTTATATATAATAGTAATAGTAATATATATATATATATATATATATATATATATATATATATATATTTTCTATTATATATAAGTAAAGGTTTAGTGTGCTAATAATTTATCTTTTATGGTACTACCAAATATTTACTTATATATTTATTTTTATTTTACTATTACTATTACTATTACTATTATTATTATTATTATTATTATTATTATTATTATTATTATTATTATTATTATTATTATTATTATTATTATGTACTACTCCTATTAATTTATCTTTAGTGGTACTACCAAACCTTTACTTATATATTCATTTTTTTACTATTACTATTACTACTATTGTTATTACTATTATTATTACTTTATTACTATTATCAAGGGTATTTTGATAATTTTAGTCACCCCAACCTTCACACATATATAGTAGTAAATAAAATAGTTACACATGCATATGGACTTACATCGGTTCCGAAATATTTATTGTACCATAAAATTATCAAAATATCCTTGGTAGTCATTTAGTAAGGAATAAAAAGATATTTATAAAAAATTACTACTATGTATAATTCAATTACAAAGGTATAAATAAAAATATTATTAAAATAATACACGAGGACAAAACAAATAAATATAAGAAAAAAAATATGCATGTGTAACCATTTTATTGCACCATAAATATGACGACAAAACTAATAAATATAAGAAAAAAACAATATGCATGTGTAACCATTTTATTACACCATAAAATTATCGAAATATCCTTGGGGTATAAATAATAGGTAATCTAATAAGGAATAAAAAGATATTTATAAAAAGATACTATCATGTATAATTCAATTACAGAGGTCTAAATAAAAATATTATTAAAATAATACATGAGGACAAAACTAATAAATATAAGAAAAAAGTAGTATGCATATCTAATCATTTTATTGCACCATAAAAATGAGGACAAAACTACTAATTTGTCTTTTGTGGCACTACCAATATTGCATCATAAAATTATCGAAATACCCTAGGAGTATAAAACACAGATAATTTAATAAGGAACAAAAAGATATTAATAAAAAATTTCTACCATGTATAATTCAATTACAAATGTCTAATAAAAATATTATTTAAATAATACATGAGGATAAAACTAATAAATATAAGAAAAAAGTAATATGCATGTCTAACCATTTTATTACACCATAAAAATGAGAACGAAACAAATAAATATAAGGAAAACATAATATGTATGTGTAACCATTTTATTGCACCATAAAATTACCGAAATACCGTTGGTAATCATTTAATAAGGAACAAAAAGATATTTATAAGAAAATACTATCATGTATAATTCAATTACAAAGGTCTAAATAAAAATATTATTAAAATAACACATGAGGACAAAACTAATAAATATAAGAAAAAATCAATATGCATATGTAACCATTTTATTGCATCATTAAAATGATGATAAAATTAATAAATTACTATTACTTTACTATTATATATAAGTGAAGGTTGGGGTGACTATCAAAGGTATTTTCATAATTTTAGTCACCCCAACCTTCACTTACATATAGTAGTAAATAAAATGGTTACACGTGCATATGATTTTTTTGTTATATTTATTAGTTTAGTTCTTATTTTTACTGTGCAAAAAAATGATTATACATGCATATTGCTTTTTACTTTACTTTACTACTATATATAAGTGAAGATTGGGATTTGGGGTGACTACCAAGGTCATTTCGGTAATTTTAGTCACCTCAACCTTCACTTATATATAATAGTAAATAAAATGTTACACATGTTATAAATGTATTTACATTATAGTGAATGTCTATCAAGATCTATCAAGATTTACTTTGATATCTATTAGGATTTAAAGCATCTGTCTTTTAGTCAGACTAGGAGTAAATTTTCCCTATAAATAGAGGGATTTTGTTCATTGTATTTACAATCTTATGATCTCTCATCCTCAAAAGAAGAAATAAAAATCACTCTCTCTATTCTCTCTACTCTTCTTCTTGTTCTTTATTGTTTTATAACACGTTATCAGCACGAAGTCTCTTACCAATTGAGATCTGTTCGTACATGGCTACACAAGTTTTCGAGTCTCTAACTAATTTACTCTAGCCAAAGCAAAATTATTTTCTTTGTGAAAACCAACAAGTTGTTCGGTGAAAAAAAAAAATATTGAGGCAAAACGATGATAATAATGACCAGGTAAGTATATTGAATTACTATGAAACTTATGTTATGACAATAACATATCATTAATGATAAAGAGGACCAGAGTGTTTATATGGTCTATTGTTATTTCTTTAAGTAATTTTTAAATTGTTTTTACACTTTAAGAACGAGGTTGTTAGTAATATTTCATGTTTCCAACACTAACTAATTTATTAACCATCAAAAGTTATTTGGTCAAACTTGCTAAAAGTTTATATATTTTATGTTATTGGATAATTAGATTTTGAATGTATATTTGGCTATTATATTATTGAATGACTGTAAGATGGTGAATTTGAGTTTCATCGAACAAAAAGAGTAAGATATGCATGGTTCAACTCTCATCGATTTATGCCTAAGATGTTTATATATGGATAAGACATTGAGTTTGAATCTCAATGCACCATATTGATGATATTATGATGGCTTAGGCAAAATAATGGGTATTTGGTGAAAAGTCATGAAATCCGATCCATTGAATAAACTCCATTCCATGAAGTCAATGTGGTAGCAATATATGATAAGTATGAAATATGACAACTTACTTCATTATTGAGGTGTATGTGTAGCAGTGAATATTATGTCTGAAAGAAGACAAGTGATTGAATGCACGAATATAAGCGTGAATCGGATATAAGCGTGAAGGGACAATATGATAATAATCATCAAAAGTGATAATATTTTCACACGCTTATTATGACGATAACATATGTTAGAGAAAAAAAATTCTCTACATTATATGCATGCCTCAATTTGCTCCTGAAGTAGCAATATCATGAAAGAGGTTTATAAGCTATCATAATTTGATAGGCTTAAGGCACAATTATATTTCATTCCTAGGGAATGAGAAACTTATTAATACAAATGTGCACTTGATTGTGATGGTATCACAACTTACCTCCGAAAGAGGCAAAGTAATTGAGAGGAGTTACTTCGAAATCTACTTTTAAAGAAGTAAATATGAAATTTATTCATGTAATAGTAAATCTGAAATTTACTAAAGAAAAAAGTACATGTCATGGTAAACTTAGAGTTTACTAGAATAAAAGTTCATAAATTGATATGAACGATTGTGACATCTCGAAGATGTGCATATTGAGTATTAGACATGTATTAAGAACTAGAAGATTCTTCGAGAACTATTTATGTTGCTTGTTCTCATGATAAGTTGATTGGACCAACTAATATTGGGATTGGATTCCTTCAAATCTGAAAATTATAAAAAGGTGAATAAGGGCCCGTTCATCTATCATGTGATATGTTGAAAAGATGCATATATAAGATAATCACATGCACATTCATTGTCAACCTGCAGTTTGACATTCATAAAGTTGCTTGCTCAATAAAATTGAGTTAAGAACATAATTTTCAGATTGTTCAATCAAAAAATTATCTTGATGATGATGGTTTGACATTGAATGCCTTCGATAAATAGCTATACCATCGCTAATGAGAACAAAGCTTCATGTGTTGGTCTGAAATATGATATGTTGCATACAATAACACTTGTATGCATTAGACCAATAAATTATGATTATTTCTTCCCCCTCGATTGGTTCAAGGTCATGAACCAACTATTCCATCTAATAGTTTTGATGTGCGGTATACGATTAATGAATATACCATGATGCACAAAGATGGATTTCTCAAAGAAGATAGAGGATGTATGTTAGTTTTTCTAACATAAGGGGGAGATTATAAGCGCTATGAAATATGTTAGGAATTATCACCAGATCCTCATTCAAAAGATAATTCAAGTCAAATGCTGAAAGCATATCATATTAAGCGCAAGTGCTCTTATTTTGAGTTCCTAAAGGACAAAGTCTATGCATGCGTGAAGTGTGGTAGACTAATCGGTTCTAAATGAAATAGTCCTTGAAAAATAAGGAGCAAATAATCATAATAAGAAGGCAATGAGCTCTTGAAGATCCTACAACATAGCACTTCATGAAACCTTATGAGAGGTTCATGTACCTGAAAATAATGAAGTGATGAGATCTCAAACTGTTATGTCGCATTGTGAACCGATACTAAATGATATATCAACAATATCTTTGACACAATATTGGCTCAATATTGTGAAAGATTACGAGGATCTTAATTCTACTTTAATTTAAGCATGCTGACGTAGAAACATTTATCAAGTGACATGAAAGGATGCATCTTGGTAAGTATTAAACTTATTTGATTTGCAGTCCAGATATTTAAAGATGTCACTCATAAAATGTTGAATATTGTCACTTGACAAAACTTATGTAAAAAACTTTTAAGGATTCAAAATGCTTGAAGCATATAAAAGTTTTTGGAAAACTTATTTATAATCCTTATATTGTATAAAGCTTATTGCTTGAATATCATTGGAACTCTTGGAGAGTTTTCAAAGCAATAGATTATTTGCTGAAATTCGAAATATATCGAATTGGATTGGTTATGAAGTACCATATCTTAGTGAAATTGATGCACTCATGTACCTTGCAAATACTACAAGGCTGTAACACCCCGTATTCAAGTACGTGTATTGGCGTATTCAAGTACGTGTATTGGTCTTATTTATATAGAATTAATTTTTTATTTTATTTATACCGAAATTTGCCCGTCCATGGTTCCATGCGAAGGTTATTGAATAATCTTTCCAACGATATAAAGATTTCCAAAAATGGATAGGTTTCGGATATAATCGAGCACGTTCAAAACTATAAAAAGGTGGCCGGGATATTTGGGAATAGTAAATGTGCACGAAAAATTTCCTGCACACAAACCACTGAGGCCAGCCGATTTTTTGGGTCAATTTCGAATGATCATAACTCCCTTAATATAATGAACTGGGAGAGCTGCGACCTATGAAAAGAAATATATTTGAGTCTTATTTCCAATGCAATTGGTTTCATCCAAATCCAACGTCTGAGTAAGGAGTTATACTCGTTTTACTTCAGCCTATCAAAATAGATTTTTAGGGTCAACTTCAAACGACCATAACTCCTTGTACAGGACGAACTGGGTGGCCTACTTTATATGAAATGAAATTCCTTTGAATTATCCTTCCAACTATACCAATTTTACCCAAATCCGATATCATAGCAAAGAGTTATGGTCGATCTACTTTAGCTTATCAAAACAGTCCACCAAAGGACAAATTTGACATTATTTAAATTTTAAAGGCATTTTGGTCATTTCCTATTATATTATGGACGGGAATATGTGTATATATACATGTATATGAGTTCAAAAACTCATTTTCATCATCAATCATTGAGAAAGAATAAATCCTAGCCAAATTTGACCTTTAAATTACTTTTGCTTCAACCGTAGAAATTCCAAAGTAATCCGATAACTGCGTTTGTCATCTCGAGAGCTTCGAACGACACCTATTATTTGTGCAAACAGGATTGCATAATCAAGAGGTGAATTCTAAGGTATGAATATTGTTTGCCTTTGTTCTTTTCCATATGTATATGTGTGATAAAGGATTATATGTATTGGTTGTTATTGAAAGGTGATGGAAATAGGGTTATGGACTATTTTGCATGGTTTGGTTGTATTGAATTGTGGAAGGTGGATATGGTAATTGAGTTATGGAAGGTGGATATGGTGATATACTATTGAGTTGATGATTATTTATGTCTATGGCTCAATTTGGTTTAATGGATTGGTTGGAAGGATAAATGAATCCAAACTTGATATTGGAGGATGTTGTATGAATGTGCATGGCATGTGAATGTAATTGGAGTATATAAGAGGGTTAAAGTTACACCCTTTATGGTGTAATTAAAGCTTACTACTTAACCACTAGTTTGGTGAATTCAAATAATTGAATTGTGACGTTTGGTTGCTAATACTAGATTGCTATATATGTTCATTGTAGATAAGTAATCCGAGAAGACGGAAAGTCCATTTGGGACTAGTATTGAAGATTGACAATCAGGTATGTAAAGCATACTCTATACCATATCTTTGACATGAAAGTGAACAATTGTTCTATTAAGAAAGTTTCCAAAGTTATTCAATAGCATGTGATCCATAATGGTTTTGTATGATGTCCTACGTTACCAATGAACTTGTTTCCACCCTACAAGATGTCAAGACATTCCAATACTTACTTGTTTTCCAAATCTTACATATTTATTGCACTAATGAATGTCAGAAGGTATCCGGTTACTCAAACAAGATCCATGTGCTATTAATGACTCCAAAACGTTTCATTAATATACCAATAAGTTCCTACTTCATTGTTATGGCATTGATGACTCCAAAACACTTCATTGATGTGCCAATGAGTTCTTACTTCATTGTTATTGCATTGATGGTCTATTTATATGTCTCTTATTGATGTATCATTGTTTCAAAGTATCAAAATGCGGTGGCGACCGAAATAACAATCTCAAAGATTAATTGAACTAAGTGATGGTAGTTCTCTCTTATCGGGTGGTATCCCAGGGGTATAAGCCTATCATGGGTCGATCCCTATTTATGTGTTTATGGGTGGTATCCCAGGGGCATAAGCCTATCATGGGTCGATCCCAGTTGATATGTACTGGAGGCAGCCTAATGGTCACAGTACAGTACAGTAATGATTACAAAGATGATAAGAACGAAGGTAAAGTGATTGAATAAATACAATGTACAGGTTGTCACAAGTTCTAGTAAGTGTGGTCCACTCCTATTACGATTTATTTACTTGTTTCTGATTTCTATTGAGCTCCTATATCATATGTGATTATCTACAACTTTACATACTCAGTACATATTTCGTACTGACGTCCCCTACGGGGGACCTGCATTTCATGCTGCAGGCACAGGTACCTCAGCTCATACACCGCACAAGTAAGAGCCAGGATATCCAGCTGCTTTTGGTGAGCTTCAGTTTGCTTCGGGGCTTTCCGTGTCATATCCAGTCACTTTTGGTATTGTATTGAAGTTAGTTATATGTCGGGATGTGTCCCGACCTTAGTTAAACTCTGTGTATTGTCTAGAGGCTTTGTAGACCTAATGTACAGTCAAGGTGGTGTTTTGTTAATAGACGTGATGGCTCCAACGGCCAAGTATTATATATACATATATATATGTGTGCTCGAGCTTATACATGTTATTATTTCCTTTTATATGCGACATGATGCTGTCCGAATTTTGGGTTGTCATAGAGGTATGCATGGGAAGTATAAGGTTATGAGCTGGTTCTCCCGGGCCTCCTCGGTTACGAGTGTCAGTCCGCCCCAATAGAATTTGAGGCGTGACAAAGGCCTATAGCCTTTTCAGTCAATTTGTTAGCAAGGTATATTTCTGCTCCTACTATGAGACATCAAAATGGGATAAAACACATGAGCTTGTTTTATGCTAAAGATTGCAGTCCCGATCTTATTGATCATGCTGATGTTGGGTACTTATCTGACCCGCATACAGCTCAGTCTCAAATAGGCTATGTGTTCATATGTGGTGGCACTACCATATCTTGGAGATATACAAAGCAGTCTATCTAGCCACTTCATCGAATCATGCTGAGATAATAGCTATTCATGAAGCAAGATGAGAATGTGTACAGTTGAGGTCCATGATACATCTCATTCGAGAAAAATGTGGTGTGAAATATGGCAATCTACCCACAATTTTATACAGAGATAATTCAGCATGTATAGCACATCTTAAGGGAGGATTCATAAATGGAGATAGAACGAAGCACATTTTGCCAAAGCTTTTCTACATACATGAGCTACAAAAGAATGATGATATTAACATGCAACAGATTCGTTCAACTGACAATGTGACTGATTTATTCACCAAATCTTCTCCAATTGCAACTTTCAAAAAGATGTTGCACAAGATCGAGATGCAAAGGTCAAGGATGTTCTCATTAAGGGAGTTAATACGCGCTGTACTCTTTTTCTCTTACGAGGTTTTGTCCCACTGGGTTTTTCTTGTAAGGTTTTTAATGAGACAGCCGAAATGCGTATTATTAGAGATGTGTACTCTTTTTTCTTCACTAGATTTTTTTCCTACTGAGTTTTTTCTAGTAAGGTTTTAACGAGGCACATTATCTACCAATTAGACATTCAAGGGGGAATGTTATAAATGTATTTACATTATAGTGAATGTCTATCAAGATCTATCAAGATCTACTTTGATATCTATTAGGATTTGAAGCATCTGTCTTTTACTCAGACTAGGAGTAAATTTTCCCTATAAATAGAGGGTTTTGTTTATTGTATTTACAATCTTATGATCTCTCATCCTCAAGAGAAGAAATAAAAATCACTCTCTCTAAAAAATCACTCTCTCGATTCTCTCTACTCTTCTTCTTGTTCTTTATTGTTTTATAACAACACATGCATTATGATTTTTTCCTTATATTTATTATTTTTATCCTCATTTTTATGGTGCAATAAAATAATTACACTTGCATATTGATTTTTTCTTATATTTATTAGTTTTGTCCTCATATATTATTTTTATAATATTTTTATTTAGACATTTGTAATTGAATTATACATGGTAATATTTTTTTTTTTAAATATCTTTTTGTTCCTTATTGGGCGACTAAATTGAATGTATATATTATGTTAACATCTGTTCATTGTATTACATTTTTTTTTTTTATTTCTTTACTAAACAATTAAAATAAGTAGGAAATAATATTTCCAAAAGTTAGATTACTTTTGCATATTAGTGTTGCCAAAATACCCGTGCCTTGCACGGGCACGGCTATCTAGTATATATATATTCTAAGCTAGGTCTGCCCTACGGTCTCTTTTCTGGGCCTATATAAACCACCATTTGGGTATGCCATTTGTCATTACCTTCTCAGTATACAGCATACTTGCTACTAGGAGTATTATCTTTGAATAACTCTATTACTAATTCATCTTTATTCATTCCATGGAAACAAATAATATTCATCACTTTCGTCGTCAAGTTGCCAACCTTAGGCAATCCCTTTTCGATCAGGTGATCAACTCTTTCCTAATTATTATTATTATAAGGACGAGGCTACAGTATTACATAATATATATATATATATATATATATATATATATATTTCATTGCGGATTGAGGTAATTAAAACGATTTATGAATTTGATGGTTTCCGCAAATTTGGGACCCTAAAACTCCAAATACTAAATCCCTATGTGTTCCTCATATAATTTCCACAACGTTATTGAATCTTTCAATAGCCGGAAAAAATGCTTTAACTTATAGCTAGCTAGTTGTTGTATGCATATCAAAAATATCATTGGACTATTCAAAACAAGTCAATTTACCCTTTGTTGCATTTTTTTGCTCAAGAATATCCTTACCGGTCACCATTACGTTTTGGCTCAAAAATGCCATCCAACTAGCCAAATAGCTCTAAAATACTCTTCCTACTAACCATTGCTTCAAAACCAAAAAAAATAGGTTATAATTAATTGGAATCAGGTACGTGCATGGGTGCAGGGATATGTTGATGAGCAATTTATTGAGTTGGAAGAGCTACAAGATGATGCTACTCCTAACTTCGTTGAGGAAGTCGTTACTTTGTTTTATGAAGATTATGCTCATTTAATACATGCCATTGACCAGACCCTGTGAGTTTGTTTTTTTCTTTTTATCTCATCATGTCTTAATATTAATTTCAAGTCTTCCTAGCTCCCAGACATATATAATACACTGATTAATGATGATCTACTAATTATTTGTTGGTTGTTTCTTTTAGGAAAACCATCCTGTTGATTTTACAAAGCTTGACAACTATATGCACCAATTCAAGGGCAGTAGTTCAAGGTTATTATAAGAATATAGTTTAGTAATCCCGTTTAATTTATTGATCAAAATTTCTTTTCTACTACATGTATGGTTGATGTCATTTTTAGATTTTTGATGATACTTTCGTCATGTCAGTAACTACTTTGTTTATTCTCTTTGTATAATATGTATTAAGGAACCAACAAAATTATTTATTCACAATCATCAATTCTCCATTCCATATTATTTGTTTATGTTCTTTACACATTCTTAAGAAATCATGAATAAAAGTAGTATTTTTAATAGTTTACTCTTTCACTCTTCTTAATACACTCAATTATGTGTCTTATTCCTTAATACCTAGATTAACAATGAAGGAATGTTTTTGAAACTCTAAAATATTTATACTTTCAAAAAATATTAATTTTAAGGGTGAAATGAAAAAAAATAAAATTCTATCTTGAATGGATAAATAACATGCACAGTGGGAGTAGTTTGGTAACCCATCATTAATAGATGAGTTTATGTCTTATTTTATAAAGCTAGCTCTCTCAATTTTTTGGACATGAAATTTAAGTTTTCTGAAAAAAATATTACACATTTGAGAATTACGTACAAATTATTTTAATTCATAATACTTGATAATTTAAAATACTTAAAATATATTTTGATTAACATTTTATGATGTGTTTTCGTACTATAGTGTTATGAGAAGAAGTGCAACTTATAGTATTTTTTGTGTAATTCTAATATCTATATTTTAACTTTAAATCAAATTAATCTAGTTCAAATTCAGTTATGAAAATTAATCAACTTAATTTTTGACCAGTGAAACATGAAAATTATTTCTGAACTGGAGTGCAGTAAGTTACCACCATATTTAAATTATCTAATTATTTTTCAAAAGTTAACCACATTAATTAAGTATTAGCCTTCTTGCTTTTTTATTTATGGTTGAAGAATTCTCCTAACAATGGAGATAAGAGGTAATTGCAAATAGTTTAGTACATTAAATTCAGATGATAAGTTGATTATTTTTTTAAAAAATATTTTTTATTAAATTTGAAGACCTGCAGAGAATAAGATAAAAGACTACTAATGAAATTTGAACCCTTTTTTTTTTTCTTTTAATCTTTAGAAGATGGGGAACTCACCAATTAAGCTAAGGCTCAACTCTTAGCCTATAACAAATGTTATTTGAATTAACTAAGTTATAATTTTAAAAAATTATAATTGAATTATAATTATATTTACTACTAACTCGTTTTTTATTGGGTCCGTGCTTGCACAGGTTTGCCACCATCTAGTTAACTAATACAAAATAAGTAACGTTTTTTTTTTCCAAGCAGATTAAAACTAAATGTACACAATTCATGGAATACTGCAGAGCAGAAAATGTGGAAGGGTAATTTTCATTTGGATCTTCACTTATAGTCTTATACACATGCATATATGTATACACACACATTAATGGTATAGTGGTTTAGTTTTCTACACTATCAACATAATTTAATATGTTGTAACATATTATTATCATATGCCTTATCTGAATAGTTTTTTAGATGACTAGATAGTGTAAAAGAAAACTCCAATCTCAATCGGTATAGAAGTTAATATGAATTAGTATCAGCATTTAAATTTCAAAGTTCCATAACATGGACTGAACATTATCATGAAATTTTCAACTGTAAAATTCAAACTCCATAATAGTAATTTTAAAAAAATTATAGAGTTAAAAAGTACTGGTTATGAGAGGTAGAGAAGCACGTAGGCATTGGCTCATGTGGTAAATGTAACCAGCAAATTATACCAAATGACCTTGAAAGTGAATATATCTTGAATTTTTGAGCTTCAGTCATAATTAAGCAAATCTTTCAAAAATTACGAAACGAAGTCTCTAATAGTACATTTTATTCCCACTGCATATTCTTGCTTTTTATATATTATATATATATCCCCAAAAATCATGTGGAGCTTGTGGTAATCCATGCTCTTTGCAAGATGCTCGAACATGCTACTGGCTTATCTAGAATTTACTTTAATATGATTCTTTAGTTGTTGACTTTTATGTCGAGACAAAAAGAATCATTGCTATTCACGCATCACAAAATCGTACACTAATTAATCATGTTTAATATTGATACAGATTTAAGAATTAATTGATCTTATTAATATTGAAGGGGTTACAGCTGTATATATAGAGAACTGAAGAATAACTAATTACAGAATAACCCAGATGTATTTAATAATTATATATGTAGTCTATTATCCCCCCGCAAGCTGATCAGCGGTAACGAGGGGCAGCTTGGAGCAGAGAGACTGAAAAGGCTGTAACGGAAGAGGCTTGGTGAGAATATCAGCAAGCTGGTCAGTAGATGGGACATAGTGCGTGGCCATTGCTCCTGCAAGTACCTCATCGCGAACAAAGTGACAGTCAGACCCAACATGCTTCATACGATCATGAAGGACTGGATTTTTGGTAACACAAATAGTGGACTGATTGTCACAATAAATCTGTGGTTTCGTCGGGGGAATGCCAAGTGCATCCGTAAGGTATCGTAACCACATGGCTTCAGCAACACCCGCAGCCATGGCACGATATTCTGCTTCTGTGGAGGAACGGGACACTCGCGTTTGCTTCTTGGTGCACCAGGAAATCAGATTCGGTCCCATCATAACAATATATCCAGTAGTGGACTTTCGATCATCTTTGTCGTTAGCCCAATCCGAATCAGAAAAAACAGATATATCAAACGAGCCCTTTTGAAATAAAATTCCACAGTGAAGAGTACCTTGAAGATAGCGCAGAATGCGTTTCAAGGCCTGAAAGTGTTGTTCTGTGGGAGCATGCATTGATTGGGAGACTCGATTGACTGCATATTGGATGTCCGGACGAGTAACAGCAAGATAATGAAGTCCACCGACGAGGCTCCGATATAGTGTAGGATCGGCAAAGGGAGTATTCGGCCCTGGGGATTGGCGGACTGCCATGGGAGTGACCGCGGGTTTGCAGTCTGTCATTCCAGCCCGATTTAGAAGTTCAAGGGTATAATTTGTCTGATGCATCAATATGGTTCCCGATTTGCGGATGAGTTCGAGGCCAAGAAAGAACTCCAGAGGACCGAGGTCCTTAAGTTTGAAGTCACGATGCATAGCTTCAGTAATTTCAGTGATGAGTGATGACGAGCTGCCTGTAATAACAATATCATCCACATAGATAAGAATGATGACTGTCCCTCGAGAACAGTGAAGGGTGAAGAGGCTGTTGTCATGATGGTAGGTGCGAAAACCAAGACCCTGCAGAAAAGTAGAGAGACGTGTGTACCAGGCACGAGGGGCCTGTTTCAGGCCATACAGTGATTTGCGAAGCTTGCAAATATAGTGAGGACGGTTGGGATTAACATATCCCGGTGGCTGAACCATATAGATTTCTTCCTCAAGATGACCATGAAGAAAGGCATTGCTGACGTCTAGCTGATGAAGCGGCCAATCATAGTGAAGAGCAAGAGACAAGACCAGACGAATAGTCTGTTGCTTAACAACAGGGCTGAAGGTCTCCTTATAATCCACACCATACTCCTGATGATACCCTTTTGCAACCAGACGTGCTTTATAGCGAGAAAGAGATCCATCTGAATTTCGTTTGATGCGAAACACCCATTTGCACCCAATAGACTTTCGGTTACTAGGCAGAGGTACCAAATCCCATGTACGTTGTTCATTCAGAGCCTGAAATTCCTCATCCATAGCTTGGCACCAGAAACTATTTTTGGAGGCTTGGTTGTAGGTAGTAGGCTCAGTTGTGGGATGTGCATCAAAGGGTATTTGAGTGTGGTAGGCTTTGGGTTTGAAGGTACCGGCCTTGGCTCGGGTTGTCATAGGATGAGTGTTGAGTGGAGGGTGATTAGGAAGGGGTGGTGGAGTTGTATGATGCGTGAGCGGGGGTTGGGTGGGGCTGCCGTGGGAGCTGGGATGTGCAGCGGTGGATGGGGTGGCTGTATGTGTGTTAGGAGTATGATGTAGGGAAGTGGTGGGTTGTGTGGCAGTCGGCTGGGTGTTCGGGTGGGAGGTTTGGGGTTTCGGGTGGGTAGTGGTGTAGTGGGGTACCGGGTTAGGTGCCGAGTGAGCCGGAGCATGAGCGTGAGAAAAGGACGGAAATAATGGCACAACGCCAAGTGGATTGGGGGAGTATGGAGTAGAGGAAAGACTTGTGTAAGGAAATTGTTCCTCCACAAAACGAACATGACGGGAAACATATGTTTTCTGAGATACAGGATCGAAACATTTGTAACCTTTGATAGTGGGATGATAGCCTAGAAAGACACAAGGGGTGGACCGAGGTTGAAGTTTATGTTGAGTGTGCGGACGCAACCAGGGATAAACTAGACACCCAAACGGGCGGAGATGGATATAGTCGGGTGGATGATTGTAGAGACGGGCATATGGAGTGGAGTTGGAGAGAGTGTGAGTGGGCATGCGATTTATGAGGTAGTTGGCAGTAGCAAGGGCATCAACCCAAAAGGAAACAGGTAAGGTGGAATCATGGAGGAGCGCAACAACTGTTTCTATTAGGTGACGGTGTTTGCGCTCAGCAACGCCATTTTGTTCAGGGGTATATGGACATGAAGTGTGATGAAGAGCCCCTAGATTTTGAAGAAAAACACCAAATGCATTGTTGACAAATTCTTTGCCATTGTCACTTCGAAAAATTTTGATTTTGGCATTAAATTGATTTTGAACCATTCGGTCAAAGTTTACAAAAATAGTATAAGCTTCGGATTTAAATTTCAGAGGATAAAGCCAAGTGAATTTACTGTAATCATCAACAAAACAGATATAATAACGAAAACCTTGAACAGAAGGAACTGAGGTTGGACCCCAAACATCAGAATGAATTAATTGAAATGGCGCAGTGGCCTTGTGTTCAGACAGTGAAAAAGGTAAACGACAAGATTTAGACACTGAACAGGACTCGCAATGTAATTTTTCTGAAAAATTAAAACCTAAGGAAGATAAAATGGATTTGGTGATGGCGGATGATGGGTGCCCAAGCCGGCGATGCCAGGTTGACGAGAGAATGGCTTGACTCACAACAGACGGAGACCTGGATGGAAGAGTGTATAGCCCATGCTCACAGCGGCCCGTGTACCGCACCCGGTTCGTGGTATTGTCCACTATCTGGAAATTGGTGTCATTAAAAATGAGGGTGCAGTTATTTTCTTTAGTAAAGCGATAAACAGATAAAAGATTGGATGTGAGGGAAGGGACGTGGTGAAGGGTTGAGAGATGAAATTTACCATTTGGGGTATAGACATACCCAGAGCCGGTGTTTGTGATGGGAAGGGATTGACCATTGCCTACTGTAATAGTTTCTGAGCCATGATACGGATGAGGAGCTTGAAGTTGTGAATAATCCGACGTCACATGGGTGTTAGCACCTGTGTCTAGATACCAATCGCCAGATTGAGCGTTTGTGGACGCATGCATCGCCCTTGATCCTCCGGACTGGCTATTTACATTCTGCGAGTCATCATAACGATACCAGCAATTAGCCGCAGAATGGCCCCGTTTAGCACAAATTTGGCACGTCGGAAGATCTCGTGTGGGCATCCGCTGGTTTCCTCGTCCCTGTCCGCGGCCTGACTGGAAGCCGTCCCTCGGTGGAGGCCCGCCTCTGCCTTGCTGCCCGGTGTTTCGACGGTCACCGCCGCCGCTGCCTCGCCCTTGGTTACGGCGATCGTCACCGCGACCCCTGGCCGAGCCTCCGCTGCCAGCCGAGTAAAGAGCCGTGACGCCAGGGGTGGAACTGGCTTCTCCGAGCAGTAATTTGTGTTCCATGTCTAGATTCAATTCTTCTGCATTAAGCCATCCAGACAGTTGATTCAGAGTGATTTCGACAGGCGAGAGGCGAATATGCTGTTTGAGAGAGGAATAGCCAGCCGGAAGACCACGTATCACGGCATTCACCACGTCTCGTTCAGGAATAATCTCGTTCACAGCATCTAGGTCAGACAGAATAGAGGCCACATCATCAAGGTATTGAGTCATCGTCTTCGTTCCCTTCCGAAGAGTATGCAATTTGTCACGCAACTGAAAAATATGAGCCGTGGACACAGAGTTGTACCTTGTGGCTAGTGCGTCCCAAAGTGAAGCCGATGTGAGAAAACCCCGGGCGTGTTTGTGCACAGAGGGGCTAATAACTGCGAGAAGACAGGCTCGGATCTGAGTGTCTACGATCATCCACGGAAGGTAGTCGGGATTTGGGAGCTTGACGCCGTCCTTCTCGGCTGTCTCGGGCTGCGGCTTCTCCGCACCGTCAATCCATCCGAGCAGCAAGTTGGCTGCGAGGGCGGTGCGGACGTTAAGTGCCCAGGCCGGGTAGTTGTTGTCAGATAATTTTTCGGGGATGAGATTGTGGAGATTCCTGAGCAGTAATTTTACTCCAGACGGTAATTTTGACAGAGGATCAATAACCTTGTCCATGGCGCCGACCTACGGCGGAGGAGGGAGGCCGTGCGGCGTGGTGTAGACGGTGGCGGCGGCGCACACACGTCGGAAAAGAGGAGAGATTAGGGTTTGGGCGGAAGAAGAAACCCTAGCTCTGATACCATGATACAGATTTAAGAATTAATTGATCTTATTAATATTGAAGGGGTTACAGCTGTATATATAGAGAACTGAAGAATAACTAATTACAGAATAACCCAGATGTATTTAATAATTATATATGTAGTCTATTAAATATATTATACTACTGCAATTTTATGAAATATGAAACAGACATTAATTCCATCTCCTAATTACTGCTAAGCTTTTCATCAAATATTCGAAACTATTAAGGAACAAAATGATAAGAGTCATTTTTTGTTGCTCAAAAATGTCTTTAACTATGCTTTGTTTTAGGTGGGCTGTCTGTCGGGAGGAATCAAGGGGTGCATTGCATGTTCATTATATTAATTTGGACGGAGTAACTTTTCTTGTTCTTAGTTACTAGTATGCGTACTCATGCAATGCACAAACATTATTAATATTTCTGCGTAATATTACGTATATTTTCTACATGAATTGAAGCAGATGCAAGAGAACAGTTCAGCAATTAAAGGAAGAATATACAACACTCAGAAGGAAATTGGAAATTTATTTTCAGGTGGTGGCATATATAATATTTGCTTAATTATTTATGCTAATTACAATTAACTAATGTTACAATGATTGTGACGAAACTTGTTACGGTATGCAGTATGCAAGACAAGTTGGACCAACCGAGACAACGTCGTGCCGCCCAAAGTAACTCTGTTAATTAGGAATACATGGTAAAGTTTTAAAAAAAGGACAGTTCAGTGAAATAAAGCTCCCGCAATACATTGAGCAGGGCTCGTCAAAAATGCAAGAAAAAATGCACAATTCCCTTTTCCTTCTTAAACATAATAACTAAGGGAAGGATTTGTATTAACATTAGTATTTAAGTGGCACTTTATGAAATATATGAAATTCCCCTCTCCTCATTGAGTTTCTCTTTTAGCTTTGTTGTTATTTCAACTAATAAAACGAAAAAGGAATAGATATCTTCTTAAACTTTAATAAATGATACGTATATATCTTCCGTCACATTTTAGGTATAAATATATCCCTACCGTTAATAATTTGATATATATATACCCTTCTCTCTAACGACGTGCCACGTGTCGCGATCCTAGTCATTTATCTATTTTTATTTACCAAAATAATTAATCCACTCTAATTTAAAATTCACCACCCAACCCATACCTGCCTACCCGACCCGAATTGAACACCCAATGACATCTCCCTCTTTCACTCTCACTCACCCCCCACCCCACCCCACCCCACCCCCTCCCTCCACTCCCAGAGTTAAGGCTGGACATTCGGTTTGTATGTGTTGGTTTAAAACCGTTAAAGAGAAACAACACAGGAATCCAATTGTAAAGCTGGCCGCAGAAACAGAGATGGGAGTTTAAAGAAGAGAATACGCAGAGCAGTTGATTTTTTCTTGTAAAAGTCGTATGTCATTGATCAGCAATTAGCAACTTAAATAGTTGCTATTACAACTAAAAATAGGATAAGGAAACAACCTACTTCTACCAAAATTAAAATAACTAATTAGTTTCCTACCAAATATAGGACTCCTAATGTAACTAGGATTGTACTTAAAAAAACTGTTGGAGAAAACAGAAAAAACAGTTGCATTCTTAAAGTAACTTCCAACACTCCTCCTTGCTTTATGAAATGGAAACACCAATTCTTTGCCTTAGAAGCTCGAACTTGCTGACTGGAAGTGGCTTAGTGAACAAGTCTGCTAGCTGGTTTTCAGACTTGCAGTAGATTAGAGTCACTTCTCCCTTTTGTTGCACTTCTCTCAAGAAATAGAGCTTGATGTTGAAATGTTTGGTCTACCTATGAAACACCGGATTGTTTGAGATAACAATAGCAGCTTGGTTGTCGACTAGAATCTCAGTACTATCATTCTGTTCCATATTTAAATCACACATGATCTTTCTGAGCCATAGGGCTTGGTTTACTGCCGCTGTTGCTGCTATGAATTCAGCCTCTGCAGTAGTTTGTGCAACAACTTCCTTCTTCTTAGATGACCATGAAAAGATTCTTGAACCTAGGATAAAACAATGTCCAGAGGTACTTCTCATATCTTCAACGGATCCAGCCCAATCACTATCCGAGAAACCAAGCAACTTGAAGCTTTGAGACTTCTCAAACTTTACACCAATGTCAACCGTCCCTTTGATATATCTTAATATTCTTTTTGCTGCTCTTAAATGCATCTCACTTGCACAATGCATAAAACGGGATAAGAGACTCACAACAAATAAAATATTCGGCCTTGTCGCAGTGAGATACGTTAAGCATCTGATCAAGCTTTTGTAATACCCTTCATCAACTTTATCGGCTCTATCTTCTTTACAAAATTTCTCTTTTGATTCATTGGTGTGCTCATCGGCTTGCAATCCTCCATTTGAAATTTCTTTAGAATTTCCTTTGCATATTTCTTTTGGCAAATGAACACTTCACTTTTGCTTTGCTTGATCTCCATCCGAAGAAAATAGGACATAAGACCAAGATCTGTCATTTCAAAAAACTTGCATCATTTCTTCTTTAAACTCATCAAGCAACTTTAAATTATTTCCTGTTAACAGAAAATCATCAACATAAAGAGACACAATAAGAATATCATTATCTTTGTGTTTTACATAAAGAGTGGATTCCGATAAGCTTTTTTCGAAACCTAAGCCTAAGAGATGCTCATCTATCCTGATATACCAGGCTCTTGGTGCTTGCCTTAAACCATAGAGAGCTTTCTTTAGCAAATAAACCTTATTTTCTTGTCCGTTGACAACAAAACCATCTGGTTGCTCAACATAAATCTCCTCCTGGAGAAGACCATTGAGAAAGGCTGACTTAACGTCTAGTTGATAAAGTTTCCAATCTTTTTCCGCTGCAATGGCTAGTAGCAATCTGATTGTGTCAAGGCGAACAACTGGTGCGAAAGTTTTAGAGTAGTCGACTCCAAAGATCTGAGCGTAGCCCTTCACCACAATCCTCGCTTTGTGTTTGTTGATAGAACCATCTGCATTCAACTTTGTTCTAAAGACCCATTTAACACCAATGATCTTTCTGTCAGGAGGTTTCTCAACAAGCTCCCACGTTTGATTTTTCTCGATCATCATCATCTCCTCCTTATTTTTCTCGATCATCATCATCTCCTCCTTCATTGCAGCCACCCATTTTTCATCACCTTCTGCTTCCTCATAACTTGCGGGCTCACAAATTGCGGTATTGCATCTCTGATAGATATCAGAGATCAACCTCGTTCCCCTAACAGGAGGTTCATCTACTAGATCTTTTGGATCTAAATGAGTGATGACTGTTGGATATTTTTCGGGATTCTCCCAATTCCAATTTTGGTCTTCAATAAAGTGAACATCTCTAGTTACAACAATTTTTTCGTTTAAGGTTGATAGACCTTATATGCTTTGGAAACATTACTGTAGCCTATAAAGATGCCGGGAGTCGCATTTTTGTCAAGTTTGTCGTGTTTAACCTGAGGAATGTGAACAAAACATACACAACCAAACACTTTAAGAAAACTTAGTGAAGGTTTAAACCCATACCAAGCCTCAAATGGTGTTTTATCTTCCAAAGCCTTCGTTGGAAGTCGATTTTGCACAAAGACTGCAGTATTTGCTGCCTCTGCCCAAAATTTTTTAGGCAACTCCATCTCATGTAACATACATTTGGCCATCTCCATTACCCATTTATTTTTTCTTTCACTGACACCATTTTGTTCTGGTGTGTATGGAGTTGTAAGTTGATGCACAATGTCGGCCTCCTCACAGAATGAATCAAATTCCGTTGAGGTATATTTCTTTCCATTATCAGACCTCAAAGCTTGAATCATACAACCACTTTGATTTTCCACCAATTTCTTGAATTTCCAGAATACACCAGTAACTTCTGACTTGAATTTCAAGAAAAAAATCCAGTACATTCTTGTAAAATCATCAATGAAGAGAATGTAATAGATGCTACCTTTTAGTGATGGAGTTCTTTGAGGTCCGGCTATATCAGTATGAATTAGTTGCAGCTTTTGTGAAGCTCTCCAAGTTGATTCTGGAAAAGGCTTTCTGTGTTGCTTACCGAATTGGCAGGCTTGACATTCAGTAGCGTTAACATCCAAATCGGGAAAGTTCTCTACCATATTCAATTTCTGCATTTTGACAAGCCCTTGATAATGATATTGCCCAAGTCTCCTATGCCATAACTCAACAATGTTTTCTTTTGCTGAATACACCATCTGCTCTTCTTCCAATGGATTTAATGAGAAACTTCTGCCTCTCATTTTGACTTTAAATAGGTCTTGTCCAGATGCTTCCTTGATCAAGCAATGTTTATCTTCAAAATACAATTTGAAACCTTTTTCTAATAACTGACCAACACTTAAGAAGTTCTGGTCCAAATCAGGTACATAAAGAACATCGAAAATTATTTTAGTGCCCGATTGTGTTTCAATTGTAATGGTTCTCATTTCTTTTGTCGGAATATAACCACCATGACCGATTCTAACTTTTATAACTTGAGTAGGCCTCAAATATTTAAAAAGATCTTTATCGCAAGTCATATGATTTGTGCATCCGCTATCGATCAACCATGACTCGCTTGAGACACTACTTGTAAAACATAATGCCACAAAGAATTGATCTTCTTCCTGTTCATCAACAAATCGAGCCTCTGCATCGTGTTGCTAAGTTTATTCTTGCAGATTATCGCTTCATGCCCAAGCTGATTGTACTTAGTGCACTCAGCATCAGGCCTTTTCCAACACTTGAAAGGTGCATGTCCGAGCTTGCCGCAATGCTTACAAGGAAGGTAGTTTCTTTTGAAACCACCAATTTTGTTTTTGTTGCTTTGCGTTGCACCTTCTCCATCAGTTGGTTGGTACTTCTTATTCTTCTTCTTCTTAGAACGTCCATCATCGTGATGCTTGGCGGGTAAGGCACCTTCGACAACTCCTCCTTGTCTCATAACACGTCATTGCTCTTGTGCTTGAAAAACACTTAAGAGCTCTGCAAGTGTGATCTTAGACAAGTCCTTAGTATTTTCTAAGGTTGTTATGGTAGGCTCAAATTTTTCAGGTGCCGTTACTAGAATTTTTTCAACGATCCTTGAATCATTGAAAGTGGAACCCAACAATCTGATTCGATTTGCTAAATTAAGAAGTCTGTCGGAGTACTCCTTTATGGTTTCACTTTGTTTCATCCTTTGCAGCTCAAACTCACGTACCAGATTCAACACTTGCATTCCTCGAATCCTATCATCTCATTCATACTCAGTCTTGAGATAATCCCATACCTCTTTTGCTGATTGCAGAGACATGATACGAAGAAGGATGTTAGATGAAACTGCAGTCAATAAGCATGCCATTGCCTTTGATTTCCTAGTATTCTTCTCCTTGTGAGTTTTAATCTACGCCACCGTGGGATTGTCCGGCAAGGGAGCTATCTCATATTCAGCTTCAACAGCTTCCCAGAGATCCAAAACTTACAGATATATCCGCATTTTAACTGTCCAAATTTGATAACTTTCTTCATCGAAAGTTGGTGATGCTATTGAGGAAAAATTTGCTTCTCCGTTCATGATATCCACTGGATCAGATTGATGCAAACACTCACAGGTCCCTTAAGATTCAAGCTTTGATACCAATTGTTGGTTTAAAACCGTTAAAGGGAAATAACACAGGAATCCAATGGTAAAGCTGGCCGCAGAAATAGAGATGGGAGTTTAAAGAAGAGAATACGCAGAGCAGTTGATTTTTTCTTGTAAAAGTCGTATGTCATTGATCAGCAATTTGCAACTTAAATAGTTGCTATTACAACTAAAAATAGGATAAAGAAACAACCTACTTCTACCAAAATTAAAATAACTAATTAGTTTCCTACCAAATATAGGACTCCTAATTTAACTAGGATTGTACTTAAAAAAACTGTTGGAGAAAACAGAAAAAACAGTTGCATTCTTAAAGTAACTTCCAACAATATGGTTTGATAGTTTAATATCCATTCGATTTTTTGATTTTCAAATTGACAAATATGATAACCGTAACCAAATCAAAATAAATTTAGTTCGATTCGATTTCTATAAATTTGGTTCGGTTATTTCAAATTTTTATTTCGGTTTTGAAGATTAAAGTAGTGAACCTCTCTTTGTTATGACTGGACATTTAAAATTAATAAAAAAAAAGTTAAAATATTTTTTTTCAAACCTATTTTTTCATTCCCAGATATAAATAACTATAAATAACTCAACATGGATGAAACTAAATGATATAACCATAAGTTTAACATAATATATTACTTCATTATGTATAAGTTTGCATAAACAGTCAGATTGAAATTTATCCGAATGGTCGTTGCCTCGCTGGTCCCCGTCAATAAACAAATCAGATTGTCATTTGTCGGAACTCGAAAGAGTGGTCGCTACCGAAAAGACCACAGTCGGCGCTGCAAGCTGCAGCCCATAGTTGTCATCTGGTGGACTGATCACCGACTCTGGTGTCGTTGTACAGACGGTGATCTCGCCGGCGGTCTGTGGTTTGATCGGTTTTTCGACTATTTGACCGATTTATGTTGTTAGCTGTATGCGGTGTGCTATTACTTTTTAGTTATTAGGGTTGTTATTATATATTTATATTATATTATTATATATTAAATATATTATATATATAATAAAGTATATATATTATTAATTATTTTTAGAATTTCGGTTAATCGGTTTATCCGAATTATTTTTTTGAAAAAAACAAAAACGTAACCGTTTAACCGAATTAAAAAAATTGAAAATCGAAATCGATCTGAAAAATCTAAAAACCAAACGAAATTAAAATTTCGATTTGATTTTTCAGTTTTTTTGGTTCAAATCAAAATATGTCCAACCTTACCCACAGTCACCGGAATAAAATTAATTTATTTAATTAATTTGCTTCAAATTTTGGATTTGAATGGATTTTTATCCAAACCCTACAAATAAAAACCAGACTTTCCTTAAACATAAAGGTGTTCCAAGATTTCTATTTTGAGTCTATTTGGGACTCGAATCTAGCAATTTTTCTACTATATATAGGGAAGGGGAAGAGCAGGAGTCCTCGTCGATCGGCAATGGAGGAAATTAATTGGGAAGAACTTCAACATGATTTGCTTGCTCTCATTGCTAGGCGTTTGAATATGATAGAAGACTACAACAATTTCGACACTGTCTGCAAATCTTGGCCCTCTACAACCACCAAGAACAATATTAATAGTGACCTATCTAGAGTTTCATGGCTCATGTTAGAGGAGAAAGAGGATAATGAGGGAAATTCCCTTCGAAGATTCTTCAGCCTCTCTAATGGCACGATTTTGAACAAGAGGATTCTGAAAGCCAGTAGAAAACGATGTATGAAATCTATGGGTTGGCTTATCACAATGGGAGAAGACGGTTGTGAAGTAGGGGTGTACAGACCAAACCGTCAAATCAAATCAAATCGAAGAACCAAATCAAACTGAGAAAAAAAATTGATTTATGATTTGGTTTGGTTGATTTGAGGCTTGAAAAAAAACTCAACCATTCTTGGTTTGGTTTGGTGTTAATAAAAAAATAAATCAAATCAAACCCAAATCAAACCGATATAATATATATATATATATATATATATATATGTGTGTGTGTGTGTGTGTGTGTGTGTGTGTGTGTATGTGCGTGCGCGCGCGCGCATGCATATATATAATTTAACTTTTTATACATAAAACTAGTTACTAATAGCCCGGCAAGGCACGGGCCCAACAAATATTTTTTTAAAATTTATTTTAATTATTTGATTTATTGTATTTTTTAAAATATATATAATAATTTTTTAGATATCTTTAGTTATTAGCTATTGTAATTTATAATACTTTTTATGTAATTTTTAAATAATATATATCGCTCTCATTGTCCAAACTTTTGTAGCACTGATAGTCAATTACATTTTTAAAATAATTTAAGTTTTTAAATTATTGTGATGTATAACATTTTTATTCTATTCCAATTTAAGTGTTATGATGCTTTTTGAACATAATAATTAATTATGAGTGGTATAGTAAAGTTACGTGTCTTAATAACTCATAACAATTAATTAGAATTGATATAGCAAAATTACAATAAAAATATATATACTTGTGAAATTTTTTTGATTCACTTATCATTTTATATCTATTTTATCTTTTTTTTTGTCAAATATTATTATTTGACACAATGCTTAAATAGTCATAATAATTAATTAGGAGTGACATAATAAAGTCACGGTTGAAACAGTAAAGCAAACATGTCTAATTTGAAGTGATATAACAAAATGACTATACAAAAATAGTTGCGAAAAAAATTAAATGGATAAACGTCAAGTAAATTTAACATTAAATATTATAAATTTTTTAATACTTAAATGACTTTATAATAATTTTTTAATAATTAATTAGAGATGATATAATAAAATCGCAGAGGAAGCAGCTGAGAAGCAGGCATGTTGATGGAGACTTGCCTGCTTCTCACACGGATTCCCTCTTATAAGATATAATATTAATTGTAATCTACTTTTTAAATACTTTTTCAATTAGTTTTATTAATTTTCAATATTTATAAAGTAGATGTGTGTGTGTATATATATATATTCATATTTGCGCCTTTAAGTTGTAATATTTGTCCATTAATTGCTAATAAAATGATCCAAAATCCAATATAAACTTTAAAACTAATTTTTTCACTTTTTATCTTACTTTTAAGTTTTAGGAGAGTTTTTCGCTCCTCAATTTTTCATAATTGTGGTTTTTCATTAGCACATGAGTGAAAACATTCTTGATCTAATCTTTAATCACAATATAATTGTATTGTAAAAAGATTATAAAAAAATCGAGAAAAAATAAAACCAAAAGAACCGACTAAAACCTAAATCGAAAAAAATAATTTTATGTTGGTTTGATATTTTGGCCCCGTTTGATAAAGTTTTTCCATAAAACAAATGTTCTAACTGTTAATCATAAGGCAAATATTCATGACATTTCAAGGCAAAAAACCTAAACAACTGACCAGAAGTTCTACCTTATAACCCAAAGTTAAAACTTATTTAGCGGGAACAAAAAATCAAGGCCACACACTTTAAGGGATAAAATTAAAGACCTCACATTTAAAAGGCAAAAATTCAAAACCGACCACTTTTGAGATATTAGGCATAATTTCATGTCAAAACATCATCATGAAGTAGTTCCTACCGTGAAATTTCAAAATCCATAACAATGGCTAGCTCGTGTCACTAGATGTCTCAATCTTTTCTCAAAGGAGATATCGAATTCCGTCGAAATTTTGGAATTTTTTCACAAACAAACTTATTCGACCCTTTTTAAAGTGTGGCCGATGAAACCAAATATTCAATTTTGGTTCAACATCAATGAAAATTGAAAGTAGCATTTTCTGAATTTGGATCGTATAAACAATGCGAAAATCTTGTGTAATGAAAATTTCCTTTTTAAAAAATTCACCAAAGATTTCACACATGATTTAATTGGCAACAGGAAATTTCATATAACAACACTAGTTGTTAATTTGATAGAAGGTCGTATGAAATATGGTATAAAAATTTTTTGATCAGTGTATTTTAATATGATAAAATGACCTTCTGGATTCCTGTACTATGTCGATTTTGTAAGTTGGACACTTCTACTTACATGTTTGTCATCTGGACCCCTGAACCCACTAAAATACAACATTTTAAACCCTTTTTTGGTGAGTGTAACACACTCTCCCCCACGTTAGCTGCCACGTCTGCCACGTCATTTTTTTTAAAAAAAAGTATTACATTAAATTTTAAGTCATTTTTAAAATGCTACATAACAAATTAAAATTAAAATTAATTTAATTAAATAAGAAAAATTTGAATAATCATGTTTTTATTTTTGCTCACAAATTAAACATCAAATCCATTCCAAATAATTAAAATTCTTCTCCAACTAATTTAAATTTTTAACTATAAATTCATATATACAAACATAATAAATTTTTGATTTTTAAATTTGAATATTTTAAAGAAATTCACAACAAGTTTAATTTTTTTCAAGCGAAATTCACTATTTTTTTTCAATATTCACTATCACTCACTTTCAATTTAAATTTAAATTTTAATCCCCCAAAAAATAAAAAGATTTCAAACTTAAATTTTAATTAAAAAAATGAAAAGAATTGAATTGAGAGAAAAATTAAAATTAAAAATAAAAAGTGAATGTGGGGGGGGGGGGGGCTTGAAGAGTGTTGGGATGGGGTGTGGGGGCTGAGGGTGGGGTAAGGACGGGGCTGAGAGGGGTGTGGGGGCTGGGGGTGGGTGGGGAGGGGCTGGACAGGGCTGGTGGGGTGGGGTGGGTTGGGGATGGGCGGGGTGGGGTGGGGGTGGGGAAGGGTTGGATGGGGCTGGTGGGGTGTGGGGGGTTGGGGATAGGCTGGGGGTGGGGGTGGGGAAGGGCTGGACCGGTGTTGGGGTGGGGTGGGCTGGATGGGGAGTGGGGTGTGGGGACGGGCTGGGGTGGAGTGGGGAAGTTTTTTTTTTTTTTTAAAAAAATAATATTATTTTTAAAATTTTAAAAATATTTTTAAATTAAAAAAGATGAGGAAAAAAAAAGCCTTTTTTTTTAAATTTTAATATTTTTTAAAAAATTATTTTATGGAAGGAGCTGGGAGTGGGGTGGGATGGGGCTGGGGCTGGGTGGGGGGTGGGGGTAGGGACAGGCTGGGGTGGAGTGGGGAAGTTTTTTTTTTTAAAAAAAATTATTATTTTTATATTTTTTTAAAAAAATTTAAATTAAAAAAGATGGAGGAAAAAAAAGATCCTTTTTTAATTTATTTTTTAAATATTTTAATGTAAAATTGGACAAAAATTGACCCCACTCGTACCCCAGGCGAGTGATTACACTCTCCTTTTCCTAGTCACCATTTCAATGCCACATAGGCGAGGTCAACGGTCAAAGGGTGCAAAATGTTATTTTTTAATGGGTTCAAGGGTTCAGATGATAAACATGTAAGTAGAAGTGTCAACTTACAAAATCGACATAGTACTGGGGTCCAGAAGGTCATTTTGCCTTTTAATATGCTAATACACAAGTTGGTGTTAGTATTGGATAGTGGTATAATGTGTACTTTGATCAGCGTATAATGTATGGTATGGATGGTAGTATAATGTAGTAGAAATAACATAAATACCAACCTTTTAAAAGAAATTACACTCTCTCTCACTTTTTTAATTACTTTACTCTCTCCCTATTAATATACATAACATAGCCGACATATACATAACATTATGTATATATGTGGAATTTTTGTAATATATTTAGGGAGTTGAAATTTTTTGTAATATTAAAAATATAAGTTGTGTATTTGTGTAATTTTTAGTATAATGTATGGTTTGAAAATTCATGTATGGTTAGAAAATCAAAAGTAAAATCTAATGTGTGGAGATTCATAATTTGATTTTTAAAATCAAATTTTGGGTTTGGAGATTATTTTGTTCAAAAAAGAAGCTCAAGCTCAGAAAAAGAAAAAAAAATCAAAAAGACCTGAGCCCAATAAACGGCCCAAGTTCGAAAATGCCCTACTATATATACACTTCTACTCTTAGATAAATCTTCTCCCTTACATTTTCAAAAAAGTCACCGCATCTCAAGCATATTGCTGGATTGCTTTTGGCAAAACTCTCAGCTGTTCATTCTGCTTCTTTGGGTTGTGTTCCTCCTTATTCCATGAATTTGCTGCTTCTTGCTCTGTCTATCTAGTTCATTCTTGTCACTTGGTAAGTCTCACTCTACTTTTTTGCTCTCCCTCTTCGTCTTTTCTTCTTCATTAATAATGATTTTTCATTGTTGACTTTCAGATGGTCGGGGCTTTGCCTAAAGGGACCGATGCAATACTCCATCTGAAATTGTATTTCTTACTTTGGTAAACTTTACTCCCCTGCTTCGATTACTGTGTCTGTTACTCTTCTCATCTCTCAATCCTTCTTTCAACTGATGTTTGGTCTGCCTCCTTTTCAAGCTCGTAGATCTGATTGTTGCACTCTTCTTTGATTGTAGGATCCTCCTAACCTTGTTTTTTGGTAAAGTTTTTTTTTTTTAGAGAAACGACATAGATATACCATTAAAGTTGTCTCGAATTTTCAAAAAGATATCTAAAGTTAAAGAGGTTCTATTATCCCATGAAACTAGTCCTAATCATAATAAATACACACTTTTACACCAATTATGTTTTCATCCTCAGAGAATGTATCTCCCTCTCTAATTAAATAGTATAATATTCTATCTTTTTAATACAGGATCGAATAAAACTCCGACCAATTATCATTTTAACCCATTTAACTCTTTCATCACTATTCTTTTTTGACAGCTAAATCATCTTCTCCCCTCCATTCCTTGTCCGTTGAATTCCATTTCTAGTACTTTCTTCGTGTTGTCACTGAACAATCACATGCTCTTTTTGAGATTGTCAGTTGTAGATATGAGAGTTTTTCCTTTCTCTGCTACAAAATAATTTTTTTACCCCATAGTCCATAGCGAAATTTGAACCTCTGATTTCTCCTTTCTTGATCTTCGGAGACTCATTCTGAAATCGGACTCTCTTCTCCACCCAAATGGGAATAAAGAAAATTAATACCATCTTTTTCAATTGCTACCTCATCAAGGCAATTGCTACCTCATTGAGTCGAGGTGGATGTTGTGTTTGATACTTTTAGATCCATTAATGTCTTCTCCGATGAACATCATTATAAAATCAGAAAAAGAGAATCAAATTTTGATATTTGATGGAACATGAAATAAGAAATGTAAGAAAATTATTATCATGAATGGGGTTTTGATTAAAGTGAATAGATGGAATAAAGACACCAATTTTTTCTACTTTTACATTGATGAAAGAGAACTCTGTAATTTTTTTCGTTTTTCTTGTTTGGAGAAGATGAGTTGCTTAGAGAAGACAAGTTGTTAATGCCACATGACAACTTTACATTGGCTTGGAGGTAAATTTAATTCATTCACGCACCTCTTCATTTGTGAAATTATACTTGCTCAGAAAATAAATCAAAGTGGTATATTTACAGTGGTTGATGAGAATTTAGATGTCTTTTTAAAAATTTGAGACAACTTTAATGGTGTCTTTGTGATTTTTTTTTCTTTTCTTTATGAATTAAAATAATAATTGAAGTTAAAGTTACTTCGATATTAAGAAAGAAAAAATCATAAAATATTAAAAAAATATATTTTATAAGATGACAATAAGCTCAAACTTGAAATTCATTGAGATTATCTCTAATTCTTAACTGATCTTATATTTTTTGATAAATATAATAAGTATCAGAGTCATTTATTTTACAAACTACTTCTTTTACATTTGTTTTAATTCTTGACGAAATTTACATTTTCTGGTGCTGATTTGAGCTATAGTTTTAGTGCCGAGTGTCATACCCCTTTTTAATTCCAAAAAATTATATTTCAAAGTTTTGAAAGAGTTTTTTATTAAAGAGACAAAAGATGAAAATTTTTGTTTCGAAAAGAATTATTTACATTTAAACTTAGAGTCGCCACTTGACATAATCGGGTGTGTCAAGTCACCTTTGGAAATCTCTTTTCAAAACTGTTTTTGACTCTTTAAAACTGATTTGCGAATAGAGATTCCGGCTAAAGAATTCTGTTGACCGTGGGGAAGGTGTTAGGTACTCCTCGATCCTGTGGTTCGATCACGATCGCTTGGTGGAGCGTATCGGCCAATTTTGACACTAAGAATGTATAAACCACATCAAACATATAAACAAGCAACAAATACATCAAACAACAATCCAAAATCAAAATAATAATGTCCAGTCCAATTATACAGTCCAAAATAGAAAAATGCGAAAAATACAAATCCTATTCTATACTAGTCCTAAACTAAGCTCCACCTGACACCTCGGGCCTTCTTCATGAACGTCCTCCGGGTACAAAATACTTGGGACATTTCCCGACAAATAAACACAAATACCTCGGGGCATTCTCCGGCCAAATGAATACATCTGAATTAAATACGATAAACTAGAAAACATTCAACACACACATTTAAACATTCAACGCATTCAACATTCCACAAGTCCTGAATTGCCTATCCGAACCTAAACTTTGCCTATTAAGCTTTCGGCCTAAAATATAATCCTATCGAGTTTACAAACTTGATATTTATTTCGAATTAAACAAAACAACAATAAATCAAACTTAATCAAAATTCACCCTTTTTATCAATTTCTCAATTCCATCCCAAATTTCCTTTTACATCAAATTTCCACAATTCACCATCAACATTTCAGCCATACAAATCATAATCGAGGAACCAACCACGAATCAAAATAAACACGCATTCATCACCAACAGGAATCAAACCAACACACAATATTCAAGGGTGAAAATCATTTCCCCCCTCAACTTTACTTTAAAAATCAAACTCCCCCCTCAACTTTAAACAATAAGCATTCTCCACCTTTTTTCCTACTTGTCTTTTTTAAATATCTATTTAACCCTTACACTATTAATTTTTATTTTTCTTTACCTCTTTAAAATTATTATATTTTTTATTTTTAATATATATAGTAAATTTTTGTAAATAAAAAGAAAATTATTTTCTAGACAAAAAAGGTGAGAAACATATATTAAGTATATAAGTTAGTGATGTTCTAAATGAAATAAATGACCATGATTTGGAAATTTATTTATTAATAATAATTAAAACTGTAATATCTATTTATATTAGTGAAAATAACAAATAAAAATAATTTTATAAACATATTTCAATGCATGTAATATAATAACATATAACAAAAATGGTGATATATTTTATACTAAATTAATTCAAAAGTTTACTTATGTTATAAATATTTACTCCCTCGTTCACTTTTACTTATAACTATTTTTCTTTTTGAGATCAACCTGCATGAACTTTGACTAACATTTTAAGATGTATAATTTAATATTTAAATTTAAAATTTAGATGATTATAAAATATATGAAAAATGCTATAGGTTGCAATTCTTCTTCATATTAATAAAATGAAAAAATATATCTTAAAATATTTGTCAAAATTTATATGGGTTGACCTGGAAAAACGAAAAGTAACAAGTAAAAAAGAACCTAGGGAGTATATCGAAACTCATGTGCATACATATACATACATACATACATACATACATACATATATATATATATATTACATACGCACACACTTAATGTATGCAAAACAAAAGATAAGGTACAAGGTACTCCTAAATTATAGCTGAAGTTGTTATGACACACTTAAACTTTAAGGGGAATCTATTACCACCTAAACTCATTTTTTGTTGATCTGACCATCAAGTATCAGAATATTTTTGTACTTCTTTTGGGGAGACGAAAAACACTTGTGCGTTATCTCAATAAAATAACAAACATAAAAAATAACATTAGCTTTTGTGACAAGTTCATTAAAAAGATTAAACTAAAAAATTTAAATAAAAATATATAAATACTTGACTAAAATAAATAATGTATATTATATAAAGATATTATTAATGATATTATTAATACCAAGATTAAAATAAATATTATCAAGGTAAAAAGGAAAGAATACTTATTATTCAAATTAGAGAAAGAATTTAATTTTTAAAGTAAACTTGAGGGGATAATAATTTTCACCACCCCAATAGTCAATCCAAACACACCCAATATAGTAAACAATCAAATAAGAAAAAGGGAAAGAGTAGAAGGGAACCTCAATTGTGATTAGGACAGCAAACAAAACTCCAAACTCGATATCAAAAACCGCGATGGAACAGATTTAAATCCAACGAAAAATTTCAATACTAACAGAAAACCCACCGAAAGTCGCTGGAATCGGAGCTGATTTTGTTCGCAGCTTCTCCGGCTAGTTAAAACAGCGACGAGAGTCACCATTACGGCGAAAACATCGGCGGAAAATTAAGGGCCGATCTGTCCTTCTCTCTCTCGTCTGTGATTTTTTCCTCAATTTCTCTCTTCGTCTCACTGAAATCTCTCTCCCTCTCGATTGTCACATTTTTCTCCACTAATTTCTCACTGATTCCTCTCTAATCTGTGCGTGTATGTGTGTAATCAGTGGGTAAGTTGTGTATTTATGTGCCTCTGTTTAGGGAACCAGAAAAGGAAAAATGGCGATGATGGTCACTGTCCGTGCCTCTCTTCTCTCTGTCTGTAATTTGTGTTGGAAATAAGAAGAAGAAAAATGGATGGGAGCTGTGATCTGTATCTTGTTCTCCTCCTTCTGTAGTGTGTGAGATATCAATATGTATATATTGTGAGTGACGAATTGTGATGAATCTGTTATGAGTCATTCCCTGTGGTTCCCTTTGTGAATGATATCTGTGTGTATTGTATTCCCGTGGGTCCTAAAAAGGGAAAGAAAATGCGTGAAAAAAGGGTGGGGTAGGGTAAGGGAGTTGGGTGGAGGGTATGAGTTGGTTGAGATAAAATTTGTCAGGATAAGAGAATTTTAGGGATTTAATTTATTAGAAATTTATTAAAATTTTATTATTTTGTGGGGGTATAATTATGTGGATGAAAATGTATGATAACATGAGGTAAAAATGGATGAATTGATCTTTTGGGAGGGATAAAGTGATGCTTTTCATTTATTCTTTATATAACATAAAACATGCAAATGATAAAAATAGGAACAACAATAACAAAAGAAGAAGAAATTATATTGTATAGAGATTTAATTTCATGAAATCAAGGTTCCCCACTACTCATCCAATTTGAGTAAATGAGAAAATAATTAAGTTGAAGACCCTATTTATAAATTTGATGTCTATATATTTAATAAATGATGGATTACAATTGATTTATGAAACTGAAGTTAACATAAAATTATTCTTTTTATAAATGTTAAATAAGCTAGTTGAGGTAAAATAAGTGCTGATTAAAATAGTTCACATTAATTAATAAATAATGGTTCATTAATCCCATCTACTGATTTTATAAACCTCATTCTATACTTTTATTCGTTATTTTGCATTTCGTTTTAATTGAAAGACTACATTTTTATTAATTTTAAGTTTTTTCTAACGAATTTTACGTTACAAAAAATATTTTTACAATTGTTTCTTGCTTGAGTGACAGTGTTTGCTTGAATTTTTACTTCTATTTTATTTGTCGTATAACACTTAAAACGTACTTGTCTTCTCTTTTTGATTTGTAACGGCTATACTTAAAACGCGAATCTTTCTCTTTTTTTTTTTTCTTCTACTAAAGTAATTACATTTGTTAGTTTATCTCCCTGCTTCGATAACTGAAGTTGTCAGTAGTTGTTAATATTCATAATTGTGACATAGTCCAATTTTTTTAATAGTTTTTATCGCTTTTTTTCTTGTACAAGCCCCGCTTTCATAACATTGGTACGGAGGAGGAACTGATGAAAAAGAAGAAGATGGTGGAGGGAGAAAAGGCCGCCTGAAAGGCGGTGGTGGAGGTGGATACATAGAAACCTCAGGTGGCGGGAGTGGGGGGCGGAGGTGGAGGTGGATACAGGAGGTGGAGGAATGTGTATATGACAACAGGGGCGACTCCAATAAATTCGTGGCCTAAGGCAAAAATTAAACGGAGGCCTTACTTTTTTAAGAAAAAATAATTATTTTTATAAAGTCTATTTTTAAAATTATATAATCGTATTTAATAATTCTTTTTTATTTAATAATATAGCCAATGCATTAAAAACTTTTTACTATATCAAACTCCTAAATTTTTTTATATAAAAAGTTTCTTTTTTCTATAAATAGTATTTAATATATTTCTTAAAATTTATAATTTATTATTAATAAAAAAAAATGAGGCCCTCAAATTTTGGGGGCCTTAGACGGCCGCTTTTTCTCCGGAAGAGTTGAGTCGCCCCTGTATGACAATCCATCATTCCACTGCTAGTACTAGCTTCCCCTGGATTGGGATGGTGGTGGAGGAGGAACAAAACTCGACTGAGACACTTTCCTGGACACTTTTCTTTTAGGACGTAGGAAGCCATGGATACTTGTAGGGACTCAACGAAACAAACGGGGAAAACTCAATCTTGAAGAAAGTACATTAGCATTCACGCACAAGATTCAACAAAAAAAACAACACGAGCACTAAGTTTCATGAAAAAACAAAGGAATGAATTTCAGTGAAGAAAGTGAACTAGAATTCAGAAACAAAATGATTTCCACTTCAAAAAGTTGAAATCAAAAGGAAGACTGAAGAAAGAAAGGAGGAGCAAAGTTCAGTAGGAGATGCAAAGTGAGAGCAGAGACAAATGTTATTACGAGTTCAGTAACATTCAGTATCCCGCCTATTTATAGTAAGTCACCTGATATTTTTCGAGTTCTGACCAACATATATTTTTCGACAAAAAATAAGCAAATAGTAAATGTAATATATATGTCCTTTACTTTTTTTGTCCAACAGGTTTGGCGACTCGTCTGCCGCAACCAGAGAACCTAGTGTCATATGCTGAGAGTTACGTTGCATGTACAGTCCAAGTTACCGAAGCTATCGCTAGTCCTCCCTCATTCTCATTGTTGCTTTCAAGAGTAGTTAGTCATTGACATCTCTTTCTCTTCCTATCCTTTTTTACTCTTTTGAATTTCTCAGTTCAATTTTCTATGTTAGGGAGCAGGAGTTTTTATTTAGTAAGCCTTATTATATTTGTTGGATGTCACTGTAAATAAATATTCGGGGTTCATCATATTTATGTAATTCAAAAGTCATCTATCCTTAGATTTCAGTTGATGAAATGAAAACAGTGGAATTGTATGTCTCAATATACTTTAGCCATCCAAGTAAGTGCTACACCATTAACAAGTAAAATAAATCCTGGATAAATATTTATGAGTGCAACAATTCAGTCAGCCCCAACAATTCAGTCTGCAATTTAATATTTAGTGCTATTGGTTATAGGCTCTTATGAATCAAGGACGGTACATTTTCTAGATATCTCCTTCATCAATCTGGAAGATAAACATCATATTTTTAATAAATTTCTCAATATAAATACAGGGTTTAAGCAAAAATTATCGAACTCATTCGGTTCGTACCTAATATTCAATAAAAACATGTCTCACACCCTTCAAATCAACAGTGAACTGATATTTGTGAATTGAGAAGAAAGAAAAAAAATGCCAGACTTTTGGGACGAACACCAAAATTCAAAGCAATAAGTGGGGTCATAGAGGAAAGGTTTGATTCTGAATCTAACAACACATATGAAAGACACGAAGCATACCAGTGATCATATCTGTGGAGCTCTCCTGCTCCTGGTGAGAAGATAATGCATAAAATTGATTTTGATGTTGACTGCCATTGGCACTGGATGATGCGCCTTACTGTTGAGCTGAGCGATCTATCTAAGCTGCTGAAGTAGTTCTCTGAGCCCTGCCTAGCTAATGGACAAATATAAAAGGTAACCGTTTCAAATCTGTAAGGTCGTTGTAGTATAGTGGTGAGTATTCCCGCCTGTCACGCGGGTGACCCGGGTTCGATCCCCGGCAACGGCGTCCTTTTTCCATGTTTTTTAAATTTAATCAGCAAAACTATATGTGGAAACTTCAAAAAAAAATAAGCACCTCTTAAGAAGCAATATCCAAATCTTAAGGTCATGGAGTAACCTAGCTTTGCCACTCCAAAATTTATTTTCAATGTGTGCTTTTCATTTAAGTACTACTTATGCTACAGATTTTTATACTATATTTATTACTTGGTATTTTAAGGACTAGGAAACTGAACATGTTCCTAAAACTAACTAGTTGCAGTGAGACTGTTTATTTCATTATTTTTTGTGGGGGTGGGGTGGGGTGGGGTGGGGTGGGGGGCAATGTGACAGGCAATGTGACAGAAGAATAGATACCCTCAATTTAAAAGCTAACTTTGGTATGGCAAAATGCATTTATGGTTCAGTTTATAAGTTGATATGAACAATTGTGACATCTCGAAGATGTGCAAATTGAGTATTAGATATGTATTCAAGAAATAAAAGATTTTTCAAAAATTGTTTATGTTGCTTGTTCTCATGACAAGCAACCACGTCCTTTTTCCATGTTTTTTAAATTTAATCAGCAAAACTATATGTGGAAACTTTAAAAAAAATAAGCACCTCTTAAGAAGCAATATCCAAATCTTAAGGTCATGGAGTAACCTAGCTTTGCCACTCCAAAATTTATTTTCAATATGTGTGCTTTTCATTTAAGTACTACTTATGCTACAGATTTTTATACTATATTTATTACTTGGTATTTTAAGGACTAGGAAACTGAACATGTTCCTAAAACTAACTAGTTGCAGTGAGACTGTTTATTTCATTATTTTTTGTGGGGGTGGGGTGGGGTGGGGTGGGGTGGGGGGCAATGTGACAGGCAATGTGACAGAAGAATAGATACCCTCAATTTAAAAGCTAACTTTGGTATGGCAAAATGCATTTATGGTTCAGTTTATAAGTTGATATGAACAATTGTGACATCTCGAAGATGTGCAAATTGAGTATTAGATATGTATTCAAGAAATAAAAGATTTTTCAAAAATTGTTTATGTTGCTTATTCTCATGACAAGTTGGTTGGACCAACTAATATTGGAATTGGATTCCTTAAAATCTGAAAAGTATAGAAGGTGAATATGGGCCCGTTCACCAGTCATGTGATCTATTAAGATGCATCGATATAAGATGATCACTTGTACGTTTATTGTCAACCTGCAGTTTGACATTCATAAAGTTGTTTGCTTAATAAAATTGAGTTAAGAACATAACTTTCATATATCATCAATGATATCTTTGATAGAATATTGGCGCAATATTGTAAAAGACTACGAGGATCTGAATTCTATGTTAATTTAAGAATGCTGACGTAGAAATATTTATCAAGTGACATGAAAGGGTGCATCTTGATAAGTGAAAACTTATTTGATTTGCATTCCACACACTTGAAGATGTCACACATGAAATATTGAATATTGTCACTTGACAAAATACATCTTGCAAATACTACAAGGTCTGATATAGCCTTTTCGATTAATTTGTTAGCAAGGTATAGTTTTTATCCTACTGGGAGACATCGAAATAGGATCAAACACATGATCTTATATTATTATAAAGATTGCAGTCTCGATCTTATTGATTATGCTGATGCTCGGTATTTAATTAACCCACATAAATCTCGATCTCAAACAGGCTATGTGTTCATATGTGGGGATACTGTCATATCTTGAATATATACAAAGCAGTTTATCGTACCCACTTCATCGAATCATGCTGAGATAATAGCTATTCATGAAGCAAGCCGAGAATGTGTATGATTGAGGTCCATCATACATCTCATTCGAGAAAAATGTGGTTTGAAATGTGACAATGTACCCACAATTTTATACAGAGATAAAGTAACATGCATAGCACATCGTAATGGAGAATTCATTAAAGGAGATAGAACGAAGCATACTTCATCAAAGTTTTTCTATACACATGATCTACAAAAGAATAGTGATATTAACGTGCAACAGATTCGCTCAAGTGATAATGTGATAGATTTATTCACCAAGTCTCCTCCAATTGCAACTTTCAAGAAGATTGTGCACAAGATCGGGATGCAAAAGTTCATTGATGTTCTCATCAAGGGGAGAAAATACGCGTTGCACTCTTTTTCCCTTTCAAGGTTTTGTCCCACTGAATTTTCCTTGTAAGGTTTTTAATGAGGCGGGGAGCAAATACGTGTTGCACTTTTTTTCCCTTTCAAGGTTTTGTCCCACTAGATTTTCCTTGTAAGTTTTTTAATGAGGCAACCGAAATGCGTATTATTAGAGATGTGTATTCTTTTTCCTTCACTAGATTTTTTTCGTTGAGTTTTTTCTAGTAAGGTTTTAACGAGACATATTATCTATTAATTAGACATTCAAGGAGAAGTGTTATAAATGTATTTACATTATAGTGAATGTCTATCAAGATCTATCAAGATCTAGTTGATATCTATCAGGATTTGAAGTATCTGTCTTTTAGTTTCCCTATAAATAGAGAAATTTTGTTTATTGTATTCTCAATCTTACGATCTGTCATTGAAATAAGAATTACTCTCTGTTCTCTCTCTATTCTTCTAATTCTTTGCTTTGTATTTCATAACAAATGATGACTTTATTCTTTTTTTCTGACTTCAGTTAACAATGGGTGCATGAGATGTGTGATACAACAAATCCGAAAATAACTTTCCAGAGAAAAGAATTTTATGGAATAAAGCCATAATAATCTTTTCTCCAATACTTCATTCTGAATTACTCCAATGTTGGGCTCTCGTTCATAAATTCACTTTTCCAGATTTAGTCACTTTAAGGAATGAAACTGTTTTTCAATATTCCTCAACTCCACTTCCTTATTGGACTCTTTGTCATGCGTTACATCACTATAAGGCATCAAAAAACGACACGTTTCCCAATACTCTACTGATCAAATTATAAAGGTTTAATAACATTGGGGATTATTTGGTTGGGAACAAGTTATTTTAAAATAATTAATCTCGAGATTAATTATTCTGAAATTAGTTATTTCATGATATATATGAGATAATTTATCCCATAATTAAAACATAAATAGTGAGATAAATAATCTCTTGACTAATTAATACCTCCAATCAAATATGAAATAAAATAATCTTATATTTTATTTCGAAACTATCATGCAAAACCACCCCTTAGAGATTTTTTATTCAAACATTTAGGAATGAAAAAAGTCATGTTAGGAGCGTCACTTTTAAAAATAAATTCTGCAATGTACAAAGTCATATTTAATAAAAAAATTTAATATATAATTTGCTCTCGATTTGTAGATAAATTTTTTGACACACCCCAATTTTACTAGTAACACTTCAAAAATATCAGGATTCAGGAGATTTAACATTATATTTATGGACCGAGGTCCAAGAATGGGACCTTCATTTGAATAATATGTGGGGTGGGGGTGGGGAGGCAAAAAATTACAGAAAGTAGCATACTTAAGACTATAATTACAATGACTAACAACACTTTTTACAAAATTACAGTTTATAGCAAGAAGAACATTATTTTGTCCATTAGCTAGATAAGCGCCTGTTTTACTCCCATTATTTTACGTTTTTTCCTATTTTCACACCACTATTTCACTTTCCTCTAATGAAAATACAATAAATGATACTTTTTGACCGGACTTTCATTGGGTGTGTCTCACCTAACGTTCACCTAAAGCTCCAACGGTTGACGCCGGCGACGACATCGCCGACAACAGGTAAGGTCTCTCTCTCCCTCACTTCTCTCTCTCCCCATCCCCGTCTCTACCCTCTTCTCTCTCCTTTACCCTTTGCCTCCCCTAGGACACTGCTATCGCCGGCGGGCGTAGGGTTCCCGACGGCTCGACTTGACTCTGGCGACAGGTAAAGGTACAACATTGGTAAGAGTAGGTTGGTATGAAGACCCAGTCCTGACAAGTCCCAGAGGTCACTCCGACGTCATTCCGGCGATGCACCGGCGGGCTTATTCCGGTGACCCTTCTCCGGCAACCAATTTCTACGACAAACTTGTCGGAACCAGCAGTACGCAGGAGTATCTCGGTGACATCTAAACCACTGATTTTTAGTTACTTCTTACTATTTAGTTTCATTGTACTTTTCTTCTATTGTGAATAGAGCTGTGACTGGATGGTTTAGCTTTTGGTGGTTATTGTGTGTTGTTCTAGCTGCTAGACCGGTAAGGTGTTTTGTGCGTGAAGGTTTTTTTGTCCTTCTTTTGCCTGTTAGTTTGCTGTCTGTTTGGGGTTCTGTGTAGGTCCTTGAGTAGTGGCTTTGGGGATTGATGATGGAGTAGGGTCATGTCCGAAAGGGCTGGGGCGGGGGGTTATTTTGGGAGTGGGTATATTGAGGAGGACAGGGGTGGGTGTGAGGTCGAGGCCGGAAGGTAGGGATGGTGCAGTGAGGGGTGGTAGAGGTAGGAGAAAGGCTAGAGAGAATAGGTTGAGGGTAGGGTCTTGGAACATAGGGACCCTTCAGGGGTAAGTCCGTTGAGCTAGTGAAGATTCTTAAGAAGAGGTTGATTAATATTGCGTGTGTTCAGGAGACTAAGTGGGTAGGGTCTAAGGCTAGGGATGTGGATGGGTACAAGTTGTGGTACGCTGGGAGTGAGAGGCGTCAGAATGGAGTGGGCATCTTAGTGGACGAGGAGCTTAGAGGGCAGGTAGTGGAGGTCAGGAAGGTCAGTGATAGGCTGATGATGATTAAGTTGGTCATTGGGGGGTTTACACTGCATGTGTGTAGTGTTTATGTTCCGCAGACAGGCTTGGATGAGGAGGTGAAAGCGAGGTTTTGGGAGGCTTTGGACGGGGTGGTGCGAAGCGTGCCTAGCTCGGCGAAAATTATCATAGTAGGGGACTTCAATGGGCACATTGGGGTTCTACCGGGAGGCTATGCTGATGTGCATAGAGATTTTAGTTTTGGTGATAGGAATGGGGAGGGAGCTGCTCTGTTGGAGTTCGCGAGGGCCTTTGGGCTAGTGGTTGTGAATTCGAGTTTTCCGAAAAGGGAGGATCACCTAATTATCTTCCGAAGCGCGATAGAAAAAACTCAGATTAACTTTTTGCTGCTTAGGAAGGGGGATCAGGCCTTCTGTAGGGACTGTAAAGTCATCCCGGGTGAGTATCTTTCGACCCAGCACAAGCGTCTGGTGATGGACATGATTATCAAGAAGAGCAAGAAGAGAAGGGTCGGGGAGGGTTGTCTTAGAATTAAGTGGGGAGGCTTGACGCTTGTTACTGCGCTGGAGATAGGGAAAAAGGTGGCGGGAATAGGGGTGTGGGAGTGCAGGAGGGACGTGGATGTTGCGTGAAATAGGATGCCAGCTGCATCACGAAGACTACTAGAGAAGTGTTGGGTGTTTTTATGGGTCGAGAAGAACGACATAATGGAGACTGGTGGTTGAATGAAGAAGTTAAAAAGAAAGTGGAGAGTAAGAAGAGGGCGTATGTTAAGTTTTTTTAGAGAAAAAATGAAGAGGAGAAACGAGTGAATAGGAAAGTGTACAAAGTAGCAAGGTAGGAGGCTAAGTTAGCAGTTACGGCTGCTAAAACAACAGCGTTTGAGAGCTTGTATGCGGGGTTAGAGGAGAAAAATAGGGATAAAAGACTATATAGGCTGGCTAAAGCTAGAGAGTGAAAGGTTCATGATCTCGATCAAGTGAAGTGCATTAAGGGGGAGGATGGGAGAGTTTTTATGGAGGACGTCTACAGTAAGAAGAGATGACAAGAGTATTTTCTTGGCTTATTAAACGAGGAGGGGGACAGAAACATTGAGCTAGGGGTGCTGGAGAACTCGGAGGAAAATCGGGATGTCGGTAACTGTAGACATATTAAGGTTGAGGAGGTCAGAGAGTCTATTCGTAGGATGCGGAGGGGTAGGGCGACGGGGCCTAACGAAATTTCGGTGGATTTTTGAAAGTTTATTGGTGGAGCGGGTTTGAGGTGGTTGACTGATTTGTTTAACAAAATTTTTAAGTCTGCGAAAATACCTGAGGCTTAGAGATGGAGTACGATGATTCCATTATATACAAATAAGAGTGACATTTAGAGTTGTAACAACTATAGGGGTATTAAGTTATTAAGTTATACTATGAAGATTTGGGAGAGTGGTTGAGCGGAGATTGAGGAGGGTCGTGCCCATTTCAAAAAATTAGTTTGGTTTTATGCCTGTTCGCTCGACGACAGAGGCAATCCACCTGGTGAGAAGATTGGTGGAGCAGTATAGGGAAATGAGGAGGGATTTACACATAGTGTTGATCGACCTGGAGAAGGCTTATGACAAAATCCTGAGGGAGGTTCTTTGGAGATGCTTGGATGTGAGAGGGGTCCCGACGACGTACATCAGAGCTATTAAGGACATGTTCGACGGAGGAAAAACTCGGGTGAGGACGGCGAGAGGAGACTCAGAATATTTTTCGGTAGAGACAAGGTTGCATCAAAGATCGACTTTCAAACCGTTTTTGTTTGCGCTTGTGATGGACGTGTTGACGAGGAGTATTCAAGATGAGGTGTCATGGTGTATGTTATTTGCAGATGATGTAGTGTTAATTGATGAGCCGTGAGGGGGGTGAATGAAAAATTAGAGGTTTGGAGGCAAACTCTCGAGTCAAAGGAGTTCAGGTTGAGTAGGTCCAAGATGGAGTATATGAAATGTAAGTTTAGTGCTTGGAGAAGGAGGAGGGAGTGGTGGTGAGGTTGGATTCCCAGGATGTTTGTAAGAGGAAAATTTTTAAGTATCTTGGGTCGATGATTCAGGAAAATGACGAGATTGATGAGGATGTCTCTAAACGTATTGGAGCATATTGGATGAAGTAGAGGCTTGCCTCGGGAGTGTTATGTGATAAGAAGTTTCCCTTAAAACTTAAAGGCAAGTTCTATAGAGTGGTAGTTCGTCCGGCCATGTTATATGGTGCGGAGTGTTGGCCAGTCAAGAGCTCCCACATTAAAAAATTAAAGGTAGCGGAAATGAGAATATTGCGTTGGATGTGTGGACTTACTAGAAGGGATAGAGTTAGGAATGAGATTATCCGGGAGAAGGTGAGAGTGGCTTCGGTGGAGGACAAGATGCTGGAAGGAAGGCTGAGATGGTTTGGGCATGTGATGAGGAAGGGCACGGATGCCCCAATTCATAGGTGTGAGAGACTAGCTTTGGATAGTTTCAGGAGGGGGAGAGGTAAACCAAAAAAATACTAGAGAGAAGTGATTAGACATGACATGGGGCTACTTTAGCTTACTGAGGACATGACTCTAGATAGGAAGGTGTGGAGGTTGCGGATAAGAGTAGAAGGTTAGTGCGTGTGTGGGTGGAAATGAGTAGTTAGGGAGCTCTGGTGTAGTCAGGTTAGTAATATTTGGACTGTGTTCTTTGGTAGAAACCGCTAGTGTTGGCGACTACGGGGAGTGGTTGCTTCTTATTTCTTATCTCCTATTTTTATTAGTATTGCTCTTATTTTCGTGTCTTCCTTAGCATCTATTTTTATTATTTTTCATTTCTTATTTCGGTTATGCCACACATTCTATTTCATGTAGTACTAGGACCTTGTTTTACTATTCTTTATCTTGAGCCGGGGGTCTATCGAAAACAACCTCTCTACTTCTTCGGAGGTAGCGGTATGGACTGCGTACATTTTACCCTCCCCAGACCCCACTTTGTGGGAATACACTGTTTTTTTGGTTGTTGTATTTCACTTTCCTCCAATATAGCCGTATCTTTTACCTTTTTTTTTTCATCTTATTTTTTTATTTTAATTTTTTTAAAAAAAAAAATCTTTTCACTTTATCTTTTCTCTTCTATTTCTCTTTTTTTTTTCGTATTTTTTTCTTTCTAATATTTAAAGATAATTATATTCATGATCTTCAAAATTTTGAAACAAAACATCATTACTGTTTTTTTCTCCTTTTCACTCTCTTATATCTCTAACTTTATTTCTTGTTGTTGTTTTTTCATCTTATTTTTTTTATTATTTTAATTTTTTAATTTGATTTTTTTTCTTTCCACTTTATTTTCTCTCTTCTATTTCTTTTTTTTTTCCTTTTTTGTTTCTTTCTTTATTTTATTTTCCTTTTCTTGTATTTGTTTTTCTTTTTCTATTTTCGTTTTCTTCTTCTTTTTTCTATTTTTTTTGTTTTCTTTTATTTTTTTACTTTTACACTTCTATTTCTCTTTCTTCTTCTTTTTTTCTTTTTCACTTCCTTTTTTTTTTTCGTTTTTTCCTTTTTCTAGTTTTTTTTTTATTTATTTTTTTACTCTTCTATCGCTAACTTTTATTTTTAAAAGACAAATATATATATATATATATCACATATACATATTCAAAAAATATACAAAATACATAGCCATACAGATCTGGGTATGTATTTACAGTACAAAACATACATATGTATTTGCTTATGTGTTTATAGAAATACATATCTCACTCATATGTATATATACACATATAAGACACAAAATCTCTATAACAAAAAGGACAATTATATACATATACATTTAGGTAATAAAAAAAATACATGACACATATCTTAAACAGTAAAAAATATAAATAAATATGTATGTTATCATCTAGAATGACACAGAACAGTTCAAAGACAGATTCAACACCGTACAAAAATACATATAGATATGCATTTATATATACAAAATACAAATACATTCACATGCCCCTAAAAAAATTATAATACATTTCTGATATAATATATCTGCCTAATTGCGCTTGAACTACACATTTTTTTAGTTCATGTAGACACCACAAATATTCTTATGACAAAAATTCGTGTACTGCTCCTTTGATAACATCGCTTTAATACGTTCTTCATTATCATTAACTGTGTGACATCCTATATGTGGTGCAAACCTTGGAAGTACTCTTGCCATGAATATATGATCATGCAACACCTATAGAACAAAATAATGACATAAATATATATTACATGTACTTATCACAAAAATATAATACAAAATACATAGTATGCATATGTTTTCTTTTACATAATATATATTATATTACAAAAAAAATACGTATAATTCTGCATGTGTATTTACAGAATACATGCCTGATCCATATGTATATTACTATACAAAAAATACAAATATGACTTTATTATGTATTTACAAAATACATATCATATTCATATTAAACAGTAACAAACATAACTATACTATATATCTTCATATCTATTTGCGAAATACAAAGGTGACTCATATAAAATTAGAATATACATATGGATCAGGTATGTATTCCGTAAATACACATGCAGAGCTATATGTATTTTGTATGGTGTTGAATTTATCTTTGAACAGTTCTATGTCATTTTAGAGGGTAACATTCTATTTATTTGTATTTTTACTGTTTAAGATATGTATCATGTATCTTTTGATTACCTAAATGTATATGTATTTAGTTGTCCTTTTTGTATATACAAATACATATTCATATGTATTTTTGTACGATGTTGGATTTGTCTTTGAATTATTCTATGTCATTTTAGAGGGTAACATATATACTTATTTGTATGTTTTACTGTTTAAAATATGTATCATCTATTTTTTGATTTATATATATATATAGTTGTCCTTTTTGTTGTAGAGATTTTGTGTCTTATATGCTTATATATACATATGAGTCAGATATGTATCTATATATCTATATATATATTAAAAGTGCGAAGACCCTTAAAAAAGTGATTTGAACTTTTTGTCCTTTATTAAAAAATTCTACAATAGACAAAATCGTTTTTTTACTATTTTACTCAAATTATTGTAATATTAAATATTGATTACGATAAATCTATGAAAAAATTTGGTCTCTAAATATATGGAAAATAAAACTCCTAAATAAATGGAAAGTTACACAACCTTAAATAATTACATTTCTTAAAAATAAAAGATTTTCTTCCCTGAATACACTCACAATCCCTTTTCTTTTTCTTAAAACTAATTGGTTCTAATTAGGGTTTTTTTTTTCAAAACCGAATAGGAAAAGAATAAATTGATTTGAACTACTTATCCAAATAAGGAATCAACTTGAATATAAACCAAATAGAATTTACTATATTTAAACCAATTAATTTAGACAATTTTATTATTTTCTCAAATTATTAATTAATTTAATTTTCCTTTCAAGTGAAATATTCCATATAGAATTCGTATTAGTTAAAAAATTACAACTATATAAGAATAACAATAAACGCAAACTGAGTTTTTCTCAACTCCCACAACTCTATTGCTTATCAAGTTATCATCAATTGTAATTCTTTATCTGATTTTAAATTGATTTGATTCTTGATCGGATGACTTTAAATTGGTTTGGTTCTTGATCGGCTTAATAATAAACCTTATAATATTTTAAATTTAATTACGTATTCTTGGATTTTCTTTTTGATCAATTATTCTTTGATGATACTGCAATTTGTATGATTTTCTAGTTATGTGTTATCTGTTGGTATATTATATGATTTTTTTTATTTGGTGGATATCATTCTTAATTTTTCATTGTGTTTCTAATTTTTGTATATTTTTTATTTCACGATTTGCTTGAAAAATTTGTGTTGACACCTAATTTTTGCCCTCCATGACTAAATTTAATCTCAAGTTTCTTCGATTTTTAATAAAATTAAAAATAATTATTTCATCCGAATAAATTTTCTTTGAAAAGTATTTGTACGTGATTTTGTCACTTTTAAGTAGCAATTACATATTATCATGGTCAATTATGCGATACTATATAATTTGATTGCTTAAATGTTTATTCTATGGAATATCATATTTTAATTAAAGATTATTTTTGAAAATAAATATGATAATTAAAATCTCGAGTTGAAAATGATTTACTTCAAAAATAGTTTATTTGGAGAAATGCTTACTTGATTTTATCGAATCAAAGAAGCTCGGGATTAAATTAGTTGCTAAGTTCGTTTCAAATCTTGATTCAATTCGGTCAATTTACTAAATTAGATTTAATTGAAGTTGATTTGGCTACAATTGCAACACAATTGGCCGACTAATCCTCAATTAGGTCAAAATTTAAACACAATTGGCTAAATCCTATCATAGGCTATTTAACAAATAGCCCAAAATCTAATACATCTTTTTATTTTAACCCAAACAATCTCCCAATCCCTAACCAAATTTGGGCCAGCTGTGCAACCCAACAACATCAGCTGACCCAACCCGTCTTAACCAGACCCATAACTGACCCCCATTTTCTTTCTTCCTAGCTAGCCCAATTCAACAACAGGCCCAAAGTTCTACCTACCCGGCCCATTTGCTTATCTTCTACAACAAATTTTGTACGAGCAACCTTCAATAGTCAGCATACAACATAGCAAAGACGCAAATCCAAATCGTGATAAAACCATCTGCAAAACCTGATAATCAGCTCCAAACGACCCCTTAACCCGTCTTCAACCCGCATCGACCTGGCAATATACCATCATTCAACCCTTGGCCATACCCGACCGTTTTGTAACCTTCTTCGCATGTCCCACGCATACCCGTACGAGGAAGACGCCAAGAAACCTTCTAGAAACATGCCTAGGTGTCTCGTTAAACGTTTAAATCCCTAGAATCTCGGTTAAAGGGGTATGAGTTCGTACCCCTATGGAAAAATTTCATTGGTTCTTGGAAGGATGGTTTTGCATTGGCTAATCCATTTTGGATTTCTTGAGGAAAACGACGAAGAGAGGTACAGACCGTTGAGGGTAGTCGGATTTGGGTGAAATTTGGAGTTTTCCCTTATTTGAAATCCCTAGGGAAACCCTAATGGGACTTCTATAAAAAGGGTCCCTAGGGTCACTATTGAAGGGGGCTTCTTCCTTTCTTCTCTCTTCTGGAAGGGGCTAGGAATTTCGGGTTGGGAAATTCAGGAGGTTAGGTTTCTTTTGGAGAAATTTTGGGTTTCTTTCTTTGGTCCCTTTTTTGGGGGTTCTTCTTCTCTTTGTGGGGAGATCGAGGCTCAGATGAGGGCTGTGGAGATGAAAGAAATAAGAATTTTATTTTTCTCTTCTCTCATTTTCTTTCCCTTTCGAGTTGGAAGTTTTACAGGCAAAGGGAGTTTCGAAATATTTTCAGAAAAAGATAAGATTTGAAGATATTTAGTTTGAAAATCTGGGGGGGTTGCAAAATATCTAAGAGGTAAAATCCAAAGGGACGCTCCGTTGGTGGTGGACGTCATGAGATTTTCTATAGCGATAAGTTTGTTGATAGCTCGTCGTCCCGTTCGCTGCCCCGAAAAAGGTAAACGCACGCTCGTCCCTCTTTCCGCTTCATTTTCTCTACTTCATCCCTTTCTCTTCATATAAAGTAGTTATCTGTGTATCTTGAATGAGGCTGGATCTGTCTGTTGTAGTTGGCCGTGATAGCCTTAGGGGTTGTTTTGTGACTGTTGTTGTACCATTTCTCTAGAGCAGCGCTCAAGTCGTAATTTTAATGTGACCATGTCGAACATTCTGTCCTAAACTGATGTGGTGGTTTACCTGAGAGTCCATGGTATGAGTCAAACATATACACTAGCAAGATTTTACCTTTCATTTCTTTGCGTGTCTAGAGATTTGCTATACTATGTTGATTGTTGTTGCAATCGTTTGATCCCCGATTTTAACTTTGTTTTTCTTCCTTCAGTTTTCAAGCTCTTGCTTAAACCCCCAATATCGTTACTTAGTTATTTATCCATTTTTTTCATTTCACATGTTGCTTTTTCACTGTAAACGGTTCGCCTAGATATTGCGACTAGCCTAATAAGATTAGAGAAAAATTTCCATATTTAATCTTGTGTTTCTTAATTCTCAACGACGGGTGGCGGTAATAGGTTTAGAACTCCTCTAGCATATTTTTGATCTTTCAATTTTTCCTCCACAGATACTTCCCAGTTTTTTTTTTATAAATGTTGATTTTCTTTGCCATTATGGTTGTTTGTTGGGAATTAGCATATGCTGGAATTTAGTGTGCTCAAATCGTTAAGGCAATTTGTTTTATCGTTGTTGGAATTCAGAATGAACATTCTGAGTGTGCTATGTATGATGTAACTTGGAATTTCATTTGGCATAACGTTGTGCTTTCCGGATAGGTTGACATCCTATTCATATCTAGTATCTTACTTCTCCAATCTATTTAGTTAGGAGTATAGTTCGAACATCTGCAGTGTTCAATGTCAATTAGGTATAATGTTAAATGCTCTTGACATCATACTGTTGGATAACCTTCATGTACCTGAAAATACTAGTCTAACAGTGATTGGTTCATCACATACCCCAAGTGGATAGTTCTTATGTAGTTGAATCACCATGAGTTTTCTTTTGGTTTCTAAGGAGAAATTTTATGTGATGTGTAGTTTCTAGGATATAGTTTTCTCTCTCTGTGATAATTTTGGTATCAATATTTTGAAACTTTGCACCCCGCTTAGTCTTACAAATAACGAAATATCGAAAAGGAGATTTGACTCCAATGACGGAAAATCTGTTACACTCAATCAAGTCAGTGATATGTATTAATTGCTTTAGATTTGCTGTTTTGGTTGAGTTTGTAAACTTGAATCAGTGCGAATACGTCTTACTATTTTTCATATCGTCTTATGATTATTTAAAGATTCATATCATGATCGGTTAAAACCGCAATAGTTTTCGTCAAATTTGTCCTTTCTTTGACAGAAATGGTGCGTTAACTAATTTTAATTCATTTCTTTCCCCTTGGTTGGCCGTGTGCTAAATTTATTTTCTATTTTCCTTCGTTAATGATGTGTTAAGGTCCTTTATGTTTCCTTATTTTGCATGAAAATTGTTGGAGTCCAAATGGACTATTGCCTCTTGCATTTCATGAGGAAACAGTGAGGCCCATCTCTTTGGATCAAGCCCGAAGGTCTAAGTTCAAAGGTGATCCCGTGGCGTCCAAATACGAGAAGTTCTAAGGAAGAAAGAAGAGGCTTATCTCCTTTTATTAGTCTTGTTTTATTCCCTTTATTTATTTACTTATTCATCTATTTATTTTTGGGCCTCGAAGCCAAAGTTGTATTTAGTACAGGTGAAGCGAAAAACTCGAGCCAAAGGGCTCGAAAACATAGGAATAGGACAGGTGAAAGGAGAAATAGGTTGAAAACTCAATTAGATTAGGACAGGTTCAGCGGTTTGGGCTTCAAAGCCTAAATCGCTACTTCTCCCCTTTTCTTTTTCTTTTTGATTATTTGTTTTGCATGACTTTTGCGAACCTAGTTAAATCTCCTAATGAATTCGCTAAAAATTAAGTTTTGCAAACATTCAAAATATTTCTAAAATCAATCATTTTTCGGCAAATTAATATTTAGAAATTAATCAAAGACGTTTTCAAACAAATCGGATAACCTCAAGTTAGCGGACATTTTAGGTGCCTAACACCTTCCTAAAACGTTAATAAGAACCACTTACTCAGAATCTTCAAAACTTAAACCGATTTTCCTATTTTGAATTGTTTTAAGTAACTCTTTAAAGGTTTCTTAATTCCTTTTCAAAATTAAGTGGCGGCTCTCAAAAGTCAAAAATTTCTCCGCAAAACAGAATGGCGACTCTGCTGGGGATTTTTTGAACTAGGTTCTAACCAAACGTTTGATTTCGTCTTTTGATTAACTGTTTATGTGTTTATATGTTTCGATTCTGTAAAGTTTAACTATCACACTCATGGCATAATCCTGCATTATATAAACTATTTTGAGGTTTCGTGGGTATCCCGGCCCCTATTGATCAATTCCAAAAATCTGTTAGAAATACAAACAGTTTATTAGCATGTGAGTCGTCTGATGGCTGTTCGTATTTTCAAACTCAAGTTGTCCGCTTGAGAACCAGTGTTCAAACCCACTCTAGATACCTAGGATAGAGCGAAACCAAAACCCTATTTTAGGCATGAGCCTAGGACAACCCAATACCCGAGCGGGGTATTGGGCCCATTAGAAAACCTGCCCTGCGTCTATTGACCTCGAGTCAATTACAAACGAATCATATTTATGTGTTGAAGAAATATATGCTTTTCTAATTCAATCCATTACCCTTTTGGGACGGGGGAAGGCTTATCTTTGTTTGCTTTCGTGTAGGTATGGCTCAATTGAATACCCACGAGAAGTTCAAGATGGTTACTAAACTCGACGATTACCTGAAACTATGGTGGGACTATATGAGCGCAGAAGAGAGAAAAATTATTAGAACACACATCGGATACCTGCCTTCATTGATCGAAATGGATGTTTGGCCCGAAATGATCCACGTGCTTACCACTTTTTGGGATGATAAGAATATGGTGTTTCACTTCGGGGATGTGAAATTGACCCCTACCATCGAAGAAGTGTTAATTTGCTATGAGAGTATTGAAATGTGTTTCAAGAGAAAGGAAAAAACTGATAAGAACATTTTGGTTCCCGCCGTGTGGGACCGTCAAATTATCAAAGAGGCATTTTTAACTGACGACAACACCTGGCTAGGGGAACATGATGGAGAAAATATCACTTTTCGAGAGTTGTTTCATCGGTTTGGAAGATTCAATGCCTTCCACAAATTTGGACATACATTTGAGTCCGAAGCAAAATGGAAGGAGATGAGAGCCTTTGTGGAACCATGGTGTTCCCACAGGGAAAAAATGGCACAATTCATCCAAGGGTTGTTACGGTGGCTCATGCACTTTTCTTTGGAGTAGATTACGATTCTACCATGGTATTCCATAATTTATCTCCCATGATTGTCACTGACATATATCGAGCCTTGGGAAGGTGTCAAGTCGAAAATCATTTCTTTCAAGGTTGAAACCTCATATTACAATGGTGGATGATGAAGCATTTGGTAAAGGATTCGAGAACGGTACAACCTGATCATAAAACAAGGGTGGATATGTTGGCTTCGTACGACATGTGGTTGTTTCTACACAAGTTCAAAAGGGAAGCATCTCATGAATTTTGGTTTAAGACTTTCGGGGAATTAAGAGATGACGATGTGCAATGGTCAATTAACTCTCTTCATTCAGGGAAATACACCATTCGAGGGGGCAAGTGGCCTTTCCTAGTGCTTCCCGGTCTTAGGGGGACCCGTCCCTACTATCCTGGAAGAGTTCTTAGGCAATTCGAGATCAAACAAGAGGCACCACAAATAGATTCCATGCTTAGGTTTTTCACTGAATACGATGAAAGTGAGTCTCCACTCAAAGAAGACATGATAAATCGATGAAGAAGAAGAAGGTAGACGGAAGTGACTTTCTGTATAGAGCATGACCCTGAAGTCAGCGACACTTACAAGGAGTGGTTGAAAAAGAGTCTCGCCGGAGCATTGATTTCGGGACCAAATGTGCCCACTCGGGTTGTGGATGTAGAATCCGAGCATCAAGTTCGGCTCCACATTCTACAAGATGAGTTCCAAAAAAGTGAAATCGCGCACCGGCAGGTACACATGGAGGATTCTTTAACAATACGTATGTTGAGGGAAGAGCTGAAAAGAGCTAGGCAAGAGGCTGATGATGCTAGGCAGTGTTTAATCAATTTGGATGATAGCATGGCCTCTCAACTCGATAGTATAGGGAAAATGACTTACGACAGCAAGACACAATTATACGGGAGTCATCTTATCATCAATAGGTATCAAATAGCACAGGAGGTAAACAAGGCAAAGGCAGACGAAGGAGCCTCCAGTAGCTAGTTTTTCTATTTCTCCTGCGCGTGAACTAATCTTCTTTCATGTTATTTCCCTTTCTCCCTATAGATTGTATCCCTTTTTCGTTATCTTTTTTAGGCATTTATGCCCTTTTTCGTGTCTATATAAGTTGGGGTTAATGGATTGACTTCGAGGAAGCATATATTTTCTTCAAAAAATCGTTAGGCCTGAAACCTTGGCTCAAAAAGGGTCACCCCAGCTAGGATACGCGTTATTATAATGCTTTTGTGTTATATAACTGTTTTATGTGCTTATGTGTGTTTGTTTGGATCGAAGGCAAGTTTATCCACTATGTCCTATGGATGAATTTGGCTATGACTCAAGCAACTCTATGTTGTTATTTCCTGTCAAATATTTTACATTATTTATCATATACGGAAACTAACACATCTGCCTTTGATTTGTTTTACTTTACAGATAATAGAAGTTACTCCGTGTTGATACAAACTAGAAGAACATCCCTACCTCACCTGATCGAAAGTGCACAAAATCCCATCCTCTGACCATTATTAAAAAATGACAGAAAATGACGAAGAAAGTGCACTGACTATCCGGGACAATGTGATAGCAGAACAGAATGAAATGATTGCGTAACTTGCTGGAAAGTTAGAAATGCTTCAGGAGGAAATAAATCGCACTCGATATTTGGCTAAATTGGCCATCACCGTCAATGCCCCCACTCCAGGAGGACACGGGACTCCACTCCAAATCCCTCCCCTCAGCACACCTATTCTCGGGGATCAGCCAAATAATGTATCATCCGTCTCTGCTCCTCCATTTATCCAAAATACTAATCGTGAAAATAACCCAGACGCCTACCATCCATAAAATCCATCTGTGACCCCATAGAACCCGTCTCCGAATCCATTCCCAAATCCTCAAAACATATTTTCAAATCAACAAAATGCATTCTCAAATCCGCAAGATTCACTCTCAAACCCACAAAATACGTCAAACCTACCTTTGAATCCACCAAATTCATTTCCAAATCTGTAAAATCCTTCTCATATTCCGCCAAACTACTCACAAAGTCCATAGAACCTTTCCAAATTTCAAAACATCCTCCCCACTTACCAACCAAGTTCCTTTCTTCCGCAAATTTAAGCCTCCCTTCCAAATCCCCCTCAAGCCATCATATCCCCTGATATTTATGAACCCCTTCCTAACCCCGAGATAGAACATTACGAGGAGAAGGATAAAGAGTGGAGGACCCAGCATGAAAGGAATTTACTAGCTATGAAGGAAGAGATCATGAGGATCAAAGAGTCTCATGGAGCCAGGGACCACGACGGTTTGGGGTATGACGATTTATGTGTTCACCCAGGAGTAGAGCTACCAGATAGGTACAAAGTCCCTAAGTTTGAGATGTTTGACGGTACCAAAAATACAATGGACCATCTGAGAGGGTACTGTGAGCAACTGGTAGGGATAGGGAAAAATGAGGCGTTATTGATGCGACTATTCAGTCGAAGTTTGAGTGGCGAAGCCTTGGAGTGGTTCATGTCTCAGGAGCCAAAAAAGTGGACTAGTTGGAAAGCATTAGCCAAGGGTTTCCTTGACCGATTCTCATTCAACATTGAAATAGTCCCTGACCGATATTCACTAGATCGGATCAAACAGAGGAATGTTGAGAGTTTTCGAGACTATGCTTTTCGTTAGAGGAAAGAAGCCGCCAAAGTGACACCCCCTATGTTCGAGGAGGAAATGGTATCCTTGTTTACTCACGCTCAAGAAGGAGAATATTATACCAAGATGGTGTCTGCTGTCAGGGCAACTTTTACAAATTTCGTAAAAATAGGAGAATCATAGGAAGAAGGTATTCAGACAGGGAAAATTGCCAAAACCTTGACATCGTCTGGGACTGTCATGTTTTCGAAGAAGAAAAAAGAAGATATAGGTGTGATTTCTGCTAATCCTGTTGCGAAAATGAAAAAGAGGTTCAACTCTAGAAATGTTTTATCTTCTCCGTCGTCACCCAACCTTCAGCACGTGTTCTACGCCCACCCCCAATACCTAGCTCCACTCTCAAATGCCCAACCTCAGTACCAAACTCCACTCCCAAACCTCCAATCCTCATACCAAGCTCCACAACCAAATATCTTTCCCCAATACCCAGTTCTACATCCAAATTATCAGTCTCATTTCCAATCCACTCCTCCAAATAACCAAACAAATTTCCAAGCGCCTCAAAATTATCACCAAGTACCTCCTCCTACAAATCAAAGCCAGTACAACCCACAACATCCAAACCACGAAAAGAAACCTCCCCGAAACTTCACCCCACTAGCTGAAAGTCGCACCCAATTGTTTGAAAGATTGAAGAATGTTGGTCATTTGCAACCAATACAGCCAAGGCATGTCAATCCCAACTCTCACTTTTTTAATGCAAATCAACATTGTGCCTATCATTCAGGAGCAGTGGGGCACAGTACAGAGGATTGTGGCTACCTGAAACATAGGATCCAGGATTTAATCGATCAAAAGGTCATCACGCTCCAGGCACCTACACCAAATATTAACAGTAATTCATTGCCCAACCATGGGGGATCTACAGTTATCATGATTGAAATAGAGGGCGAATGGGCATCTGGTAAGACCATTACCCATGTGAACTACGAAAAGCGCAAAAGAGCGAAAGAGGTAGGAAAGATAGAGAAGGTTGTGGATGCCTTGAGTATCAACAAGAAAGCCTCATTTATAGTGATGACTGCACCGACTCAAGTGTGCTCTCCCCTGCCAAGGAAAGAATTTATTGTGCAGATCATTGCTGCCCAAGGGATGACGCGATCGGGATGATGCTACATCCCTGAGGAATTGACCAACAAAAGGAATTCACAGAAAAGGCCAATCACTGAAGGAGAGGCTGAAGAATTTTAGAGGCGTATGCAACCCAAAGATTATTCAATTGTCAAACATTTAGAGAAGACACCATCTCAAATCTCTTTCTTGGCGCTATTAATGAGTTTGCAATACCATCGACAAGCTTTATCGAAGGTCTTGGATGAAGCATATGTTCCCGCAGGGACGAGTGTTGAGAACCTGGTTGTGATGATAGGAAATATTGTGGGGAATCATCCCATATCATTCAGTGATGAAGAGTTGCCGTTTGAAGGGGCGATGCACAACAAAGTCGTGCATGTTACCATCATTTGTCGAGATTATGCAATTAATCAGGTATTAATAGACGAAGGATCTGGTGTGAATATTTTTCCCCTCTCTACGTTGGTTCAAATGGGCTATGATTTGGGAAAAATTTATCAAAGCCATGTAAATGTGAGAGCATTCGATGGAGGGCAAAGAGATACCATAGGACAAATTGATTTGCACATCCAAATGGGGCATGCTGAGTTCAAGACTAAGTTTCATGTTATGGATATCCATCCTAGATACAACCTTCTCTTGGGAAGACCATGGATACACGGTGCAAAGGCAGTTTCATCACCCCTTCATTAATTATTGAAGTTCATTTGAGAGGATCATGAAGTAGTCATCTAAGGAGAAGGAAGTCGAGCGGATCATCCCAATGGTTATGTGCCGGTGATTGAAGATGTTCAAAAGGTAGAAGTTTCTATACAGTGGAAATTGTAAATGCTGTGGACAGGGATTCGACGCCCAAAGTACCAATGCCTTCTGTCTACAAAATGATTGCAACAGTGATGTTAAGAAATGGGTTCGAACCTGGTCGAGGCTTGGGCAAGAATTTACAAGAAATTATCGAGCCTATTACGATCCCAGAGAGAGGATCTAAGTAAGGATTAGGATATCTGCCTACCAAGAAGGGTAGGGTTGAGGATGAGTCAGAGAAAAGTTTGTTTAGGCCCTTGCCACTCCTGTGCTAGTCATTTCCTGTACGAGAGGTGTCAGATGATGATGGTCTTGGGGATTGGATAGGATATTTGTTCGAGGGATGCAATGTTGTATCAGAAGATTTCCCAAAATCCAGCGGGTTGAAGAAGATGGCGCCAGGGGAGGCCTTGCAAAATTGGACCTCCACTCCACTCATAACTCGTCGCCTATTGTGGTAAATGAAAGGGCAATTACTAATAGTTTTGAAATCGGTGATGATTCGGAGGAGGCCCTGTAATCCACCTTTTATATTTCAAAACTTTCTTTTCGTATCTCACTGCTTTCAAAAAGGCATAGACTTGTATTTGTGCAAGTCGCGAGCCATGGTTTTGTGATTATCTCTTAAATTTCAATGAAAAGGCCTTCATTTATTTGGAAAATTCTATTATTTCTAAAACACTCCTAGTCATATATTTTGTTATTATATTGTTATCATCTAACTTGGTTTGTTTGTTCATTATAGTAACAGTAAATTAAAATCTGCCAATGTTGTGTCATGTCAAAGCTTGAACGAACAAAATAAAGGGAACGATGATGATTGGAAGGACGATGATGAGGAATAATTAGTTGAATATATGGAGGAATTTGAGAATCGGGAAAAACCCAATCTGGAGGAAACTAAAATAGTCAATCTGGGAGATCACGATGAAATCAAAGAGACAAGTGTCAGTGTCCACCTGGCGGCACACCAAAGAAAAGAGCTCATCCACCTGTTGCGGGAATACATCAATGTGTTTGCTTAGTCCTATAATGATATGCTAGGGTTGAGCACCAGCATTGTGTCACATAAGTTGCCGATAAATTCTGAGTTTGATCCAATCAAGCAAAAAATGTGAAAGTTCAAGCCAGACTTAAGTTTAAAGATCAAGGAAGAAGTGATGAAACAAATCCAGTCCAAGGTAGCAGAGGTCACAAAGTATCCGACGTGGTAAGCCAACATTGTCCCCATGCCAAAGAAGGATGACAAGATTCGTATTTGTGTTGACTACAGAGACTTGAATAGAGCCAGTCCTAAAGATAATTTTCCATTGCCCAACATTCATATCCTCATTGATAATTGTGCAAAGCATGAAATGCAGTCTTTTATTGATTGTTTTGCTGGCTATCATCAGATATTGATGGATGAGGAAGATGCAGAAAAAAAGGTTTTTATTACGCCTTGGGGTGTCTATCATTACAGGTTAATGTCGTTTGGTCTCAAGAACGCGGGTCCAACATATATGAGGGCTATGACGACCATTTTCCATGATATGGTCCATAAAGAGATTGAGGTGTACGTGGATGATGTAATTATCAAATCCCGCGAGAGTTCGGATCATCTGACCCGTCTAGAAAATTCTTCAACAGATTAAGAAAGTACAGTTTGAAGTTAAACCCTGCTAAGTGTGCTTTTGGTGTGCCATCAGGAAAGTTGTTGGGGTTCATAGTAAGCATAAGAGGCATCGAGTTAGACTCATTCAAAATCAAGACAATTCAGGACTTGCCACCGCCGAGAACCAAGAAGGAAGTTATGAGTTTCATGGGTCGTTTGAATTATATTAGCAGGTTTATTGCTCAGTCGATAGTCATATGCGAGCCAATTCTCACGATGCTGAAGAAAAATACATTGAATAAGTGGACAGAAGAATGTCAGAGAGCTTCTAACCGTATCAAGGAATATTTGTTTGCGCCGCCAGTTTTGGTACCGCTAAGAGAAGGAATTCCATTGTTTCTTTACCTGTCAGTCTTAGAAAATGCTTTTGGATGTGTCCTGGGGCAACATGATGAGACCGACAGGAAAGAGAAAGTCATTTACTACTTGAATAAAAAGTTCATGCCATATGAAGCCCGTTACACTCTTGTAGAAAGGACATGTTGTGCTTTGACTTGGGCAGCACAAAAGTTGAGGCATTATCTGTCGTCCTACACAACATACCTCATCTCGAGAATGGATCCATTAAAGTATATATTCCAGAAGGCCATGCCTACAGGAAAGCTAGCCAAGTGGCAAATGTTGTTGAGTAAGTTTGACATTGTGTATGTAACCCAAAAAGCAATCAAGGGGCAAGCCTTAGTAGATCATTTGGCAGAGAATCCGGTTGATGAGGAATATGAGCCACTTCGAACTTACTTTCCAGATTAGAAAGTTTTGTTTGTAGGAGAAGACGTTACAGACATTCACCCTGGATGGAGGCTATTTTTGATGGGGCGGTCAACTTCAAAGGGTCAGGAATCGGAGCAGTTTTGGTGTCAAAAATGAGCCAGCATTATCTGGTAACTGCTAAGTTACGTTTCCCATGCACCAATAACATGGCTGAATATGATGCTTGCATCCTGGGTCTCAAATTAGCACTTGATATGGGTGTTCATGAATTGTTAGTCATCGGGGATTCAGATTTGTTGATTCACTAGGTACGGGGAGAATAGGCGGTAAAAAATCCCAAGATTACTCCTTATGTGGAGTTGGTGCAAGAATTATGTGAAAGATTCAAGAAAGTTGATTTTAGACTTATCCCACGGATACAAAATGAGTTTGCTGACGCTTTGGCCACTATATCTTCTATGATTCAGCACCCGAATCAGAGTTACATTGATCCTTTGGAAATAAGCTTGAAGGAGAAACCCGCGCATTGTGTACACGTGGAAGAGGAGACTGATGGAAAGCCTTGGTACTATGACATTAAGAGGTATTTGGAATCTGGAATATATCCTGAAGAGGATAGTAACAACCAAAAGGATTGCGTTTGGCGAAGAATTACTTTCCAAGTGGGGAAATTCTTTTTAGGAGGACTCCTGATTTGGGATTCCTAAGATGCGTCGATGCTGCGGAAGCCAATAAATTGATAAAAGAGGTACACACTGGAGTTTGTGGGCCCCACATGAATGGGTTTGTCCTTTCCAGAAAGATCCTGAGAACCGGTTACTTTTGGATGACTATGGAAAATGATTGTGGAAACTATGTGCAGAAATGTCCAAAATGTCAGCTACACGGAAATTTGATTTGAATGCCTCCACATGAACTTCATGCAATGAATTCACCTTGGCCTTTCGTAGCTTGGGGCATGGATGTTATCAGACCAATAGAGCCATCAGTATCGAATGGGCATAGATTTGTTTTGGTTGCCATCGACTACTTTACTAAGTGGGTTGAAGCTTCTTCATACAGAGCCGTCACTAAGAAAGTGGTTGCAGATTTCGTCAGGAATAACTTGATCTGCCGATTCGGAGTACCGATATCAATCATTACGAATAATGGGGCAAACTTGAATAGTCACTTGATGAACAAAATTTGTGATCAGTTCAAAATCGCGCATCGCAACTCAACTGCGTATCGTCCCCAAATGAATGGAGCCGTGGAAGCTGCCAACAAAAATATCAAGAAGATTTTGAGGAAGATGGTCGAGAATGGTAGATCGTGGCATGTGATGTTACCTTATGCTTTGCTAGGATATCGTACAACGGTTCGAACCTCCACCATGGCAACTCCTTATTTGCTTGTTTATAGGAATGAAACTGTAATACCTGAGGAGGTTGAAATACCTTCCCTAAGGATTATTCAAGAAGCTGGACTGAGTAACGAAGAATGGGTTCGTGCTCGATATGAACAACTCATGTTGATTGATGAAAAGAGAATGGTTGTTGTATGCCATGGTCAGTTGTATCAACATAGGATGGTTCGTGCCTTTAACAAAAAGGTGAGAGATCGAACATTTGAAGTGGGGTAACTGGTTCTCAAACGAATATTCCCTCACCAAGAGGAATACAGAGGCAAGTTTGCTCCAAACTAGCAAGGGCCATACATAGTTCGCAAGGTACTATCTGGAGTAGCTCTGATTTTGTCTGAGATGTATGGACGAGAATGGACCAAACCAATTAATTCTGATGCGGTAAAGAGATACTATATTTAAAAGATGGTTTAATTTTTGTTTTTCCTTAATTGACTTATAATTGCTTTTGTAATAATGTTGTTGTCTAGTGTGTAACTGCCTAGAATCCTTTCCCTTTATTTACGAACTACGTTTGACCTGAATTCCCAAGAATGGGATACGTAGGCGGCCTATGTCGGCTTCGGTCAACCCCTAGGATGATTCATCATTTCCTTCTTATGTATGAACTACGTGATGACCTGAATTCCCAAGAAAGGGATACGTAGGTGGCCTATGTCGTCTTCGGTCAACCCATTAATTTCTAGCGTAGTCCTGAACTACGTTTGACCTGATTCCTGCTTCAACGGGATACGTAGGTACCCCAACGGCTCGGTCATATAACCCCAAGAAATGGAATCTGGGGCAGAATATTTGAGAAGAAATATCAAAAATTCATAAGAGAAGATCGACATCCAACAAAGAGAATGAAGATCAGCAAAGACTTCAGATCCACTCGGATTGGTATCATCTCAAATAACTTTAAACTGGGGAAGAAATTTTGAGGATACCTCTAAATTTCCACCAAATGCCATAACATATTCCAAATTCCCCAGCACCAGAGGTTAAAGTCAAGATTTGGAAGCCACCAACTGTAACAAAGTCTGGGTAGACTTAATTTTTGGCTATGATAGAACTACTTGAGGAAACCCTCCAACAATGATCATGAGTTTTGGAAACCATCCGTCAGATATAGTCAAAACTATGAGGAAGACGTTCGTTGAGCTAGTACATGACATGACTGGCAGAGATTTTCTAAAGTTTTACAGAAGTTTTCGAAATTATTTTCAAAAATTTAAGACTATTTTCAAAAATCTTACGACTCACTTATTTAGTACCTGCCTAGACATCATTTGGGATGGGGTTCAGGGTGGAAGTCCCGATATGGTGGAATGCCCAAGAGATGGCAAGGAGAAAATCAAGGATCGAAGAAGGTCAACACGGAGTAATTTCATTCAAACTAATCAATTTTCTGTGGATACAAGGTTCAATATACAAAATGAGGGTCTTTTTCAAAAATCCCCGAGCAAAGTGGGAGCCACAATAGAGCATTAATTCCCAAGAACGGTATTTTAGGGTAGCCCTAAAAATAGGTTTAATGCCCATTTATTGAGGACCTTTTGATTTGTCCATTTCATTTCTTGAGATCGTAGGCGACAAGCAAAAGCTCTTTGTCTTCTTTACAAATATTGTATTTAGAAGTTTCCTAAAAATAGTCACTAGTAAAAGCGACTTTGTGTCTACTAATCGTCTACCTTGAGTACAGGTACATGTAGAAAGCAGGACACTGACGAATGAAGCCAGGTAAAATTATTTTATCATTGCCGCAAAGACCATTACATATCATTGCCGCAAGGGCCATTGCATATCATTGTCGCAAGGGCCATTGCATATTATTGTCGCAAAGGCTATTACATATCATTGCCGCAAGGGCCATTGCCGCAAAGACCATTACATATCATTGCCGCAAAGGCCATTACATGTCATTGCCGCCAGGGCAATCGCATATCATTGCCGCAAAGGCCATCTCATACCATCGCCCTAGAAGGTATTCAATATCTGTTGACGCGCTAGACACAAAGATGGCGTCGAGGATATCATCGTCATTCAATATCTGTTGACGCACTATACACAACGCTTGCGTTGAGGATATCATCAGCATTCAATATATCTGTTGGCGCGCTAAACAGAACGCTGGCTTCGAGGATATCATCATCTTTTCATGAATCAGCATCTGAATGCATCGAGAGCACACGATTTGAAGGAACGCCTTTAAGTCGTTATCTAATGATGAATGATATATAAGGTTTCCTGGAATTTGAAAATTTAAGGGTCATCTATAAGTCATATTATTTGAAATAGGATAGTGTGCAAGATCACCTATGAGTTGATAGCATGTAGGTCATCCGTAAGCCACAAAAACATCCTAATCGGATAGTGTGCAAGATCGCCGAAAAGTCGATAGTTCAAAGGTTATCCATAAGTCGCAACTAAATCCTTACTGGAGAATATGCAAGATTATCAAATTGGTACGTCCAAGGGTTCTCTATAAGCCACGTCATATCCAAGATCGATTATGTGCAGGATTACCCAAAGACTAACAATTTGAGGGATTATCTATAAGTCATATTGTATCCAAGGTCGGATGATGTGCAGGAACTCCTGAAAGCTAGCGATTGGAGGGATATCTGTAAGCCATCTCTTATCCAAAGTCGGATAATATGCAGGATTACCTAAAATCTAGAAATTCAAAGGATATCTGTCAGTCGCCTCGTATCCAACGTCAAATAATGGGCAAGATTATCCAAAGATTGACAATTTAAGGAAAATTTATAAATTGATCATCGGCTATAACTAGGGAGGTTATTTTTCCACGTACAACAAGTGATATAGTTAACCAAAAGGGTTGCCACACCAACATAAGTTTACACGGTTGTAGGAACCGTTCTGCATAAAGTATCGCCGGTGTCCAAAAGGGCCACCCACTTTGAAGACATGTTCGCTCGACAAATAAGCTAATTATACAACAACCAAGAAGGTTGTTATGTCTGTTACTGCAAGTTATTTCTTCCAAACAGGTACAAGAAGAGATGACTTCACTTTTTAGACAACAACTCATGTAGAGATATGGTAAAATACCACACACCTCTTTTGTGAATTGGGCTTATCACTTATGATTTCTGTTTGAGATATTGTCGAGAGAATCCGAGAGGATGAAAATCTCAAATCAAAACCACAAGTGCAGACGACTCTAAAAAGGACGCAACATAACGTGGAACTCTTTCTTAGCAGCAAAACGGCACATAGTTTAGAGAGGGACGTCAAACTCTCTGGACGCGAGCTAAATGATGATCACCACCACTATCTAACCATGCCTCTATTAGAAGGCATGTGGGTATTTTTAGATATTCTGGTCTCGGCCTTACCTCTGGGATATTTTCTTAATTCATACCGAGGGGAACTTTCTCCTTCGGGTGACAACATACTTAGAGTTTTGGAAATTATATCTAGATAAGTTCTTTTCTATGGGTGAAGGATCCCACATTCATGATTTAGAGGTTACAAGCCTCTTTTCCGCAACTCGATCAACTTGTCACTCATCCTGATCCAAAGATTGTCTGAAAATAGAAAACTATCTTTTCTACCAATAGAGTCGAACTACAAATAGTCTGATTCCCTAAGTCTCAGGGATATGTAGGCTGGGATCTATGTAGAAAACTCTACTGCATTCCAACCTCCCTCCAAATCCCTCTATTCCCCAGCTTTTCGGCTTTATCAAAAACTCTACAAATTGAGATACCTTGTGAATTTTTTGAAAATCGTGCTTTAAATCAAGCTCTATGAACTACAAGTGGCCTGAATTCTCATGTAACCTGAGATATATAGGAAACCTAATACCGTGGTTCGGCCATGACTATATGAAACTCGTGCGAAAACTAGCTTCTTTCAGATTCGAATCTATGGTCGGACAAAAATTAGGAACGTCAACCTCTCTTTACCCAGGATTACTTGCATCCATCCTACCCAAAGGGAGGGGGCAGTTGTTGACACCTAATTTTTGCCCTCCATGACTAAATTTAATCTCAAGTTTCTTCGATTTTTAATAAAATCAAAAATAATTATTTCATCCGTATAAATTTTCTTTGAAAAGTATTTGTACGTGATTTTGTCACTTTTAAGTAGCAATTACATATTATCATGGTCAATTATGCGATACTATATAATTTGATTGCTTAAATGTTTATTCTATGGAATATCAACTTTTAATTAAAGATTATTTTTGAAAATAAATATGATAATTAAAATCTCGAGTTGAAAATGATCTACTTCAAAAATAGTTTATTTGGAGAAATGCTTACTTGATTTTATCGAATCAAAGAAGCTTGGGATTAAATTAGTTGCTAAGTTCGTTTCAAATCTTGATTCAATTCGGTCAATTTACTAAATTAGATTTAATTGAAGTTGATTTGGCTACAATTGCAACACAATTGGCCGACTAATCCTCAATTAGATCAAAATTTAAACACAATTGGCTAAATCCTATCATAGGCTATTTAACAAATAGCCCAAAATCTAATTCATCTTTTTATTTTAACCCAAACAATCTCCCAATCCCTAACCAAATTTGGGCCAGCTGTGCAACCCAACAACATCAGCTGACCCAACCCGTATCAACCAGACCCATAACTGACCCCATTTTCTTTCTTCCTAGCTAGCCCAATTCAACAACAGGCCCAAAGTTCTACCTACCCGGCCCATTTGCTTATCTTCTACATCAACATTTTGTACCAGCAGCCTTCAATAGTCAGCATACAACATAGCAAATACGCAAATCCAAACCGTGATAAAACTATCTGCAAAACCTGATAATCAACTCCAAACGACCCCTTAACCCATCTTCAACCCGCATCGACCTGGCAATATACCATCGTTCAACCTTTGGCCATACCCAACCTATTTATAACCTTCTCTGCGCGTCCCACGCGTACCCGTACGAGGAATACACCAAGAAACCTTCTAGAAACATGCCTAGGTGTCTCGTTAAATGTTTAAATCCCTAGAATCTCGGTTAAAGGGGTATGAGTTCGTACCTCTGTGGAAAAATTTCATTGGTTCTTGGAAGGATGGTTTTGCATTAGCTAATTCATTTTGGATTTCTTGAGGAAAACAACGAAGAGAGGTACATACCGTTGGGGATAGTCGGATTCAGGTGAAATTTGGAGTTTTCCCTTATTTGAAATCTCTAAGGAAACCCTAATGGGACTTCTATAAAAAGGGTCCCTAGGGTCACTATTGAAGGGGGCTTCTTCCTTTCTTCTCTCTTCTGGTAGGGGCTAGGAATTTTGGGTTGAAAAATTCAGGAGGTTAGGTTTCTTTTGGAGAAATTTTGGGTTTCTTTCTTTGGTCCTTTTTTTCGGGGGGCCTTCTTCTCTTTGTGGGGAGGTCGAGACTCAGAGGAGGGCTATGGAGCTGAAAGAAATGAGAAGTTTGTTTTTCTCTTCTCTCCTTTTCTTTTCTTTTCGAGTTGGAAGTTTTATAGGTAAAGGGAGTTTCGAAATATTTTCAGAAAAGGCTAAGATTTGAAGATATTTAGTTTGAAAATCTGGGGGGTTGCAAAATCTCTAAGAGGTAAAAGCCAAAGGGACGCTCCGTTGGTGGTGGACGTCGTGAGATTCCATGTAGCGATAAGTTTGCTGATAGCTCTTCGTCCCGTTCGCTGCCCCAAAAAAGGTAAACGCACGCTCGTCCCTCTTTCTGCTTCATTTTCTCTGCTTCATCCCTTTTTCTTCGTATAAAGTAGTTATCTGTGTATCTTGAATGAGGTTGGATCTGTCTGTTGTAGTTGGCTGTGATAGCCTTAGGGGTTGTTTTGTGACTGTTTCTGTACCGTTTCCCTGGAGCAGCGCTCAAGTCGTAATTTTAATGTGACCATGTCGAACATACTGTCCTAAACTGATGTGGTGGTTTACCTGAGAGTCCATGGTATGAATCAAACATATACACTAGCACGATTTTACCTTTCGTTTCTAGTTTCCTATTGTGTGTCTAGAGATTTGCTACACTATGCTGATTGTTGTTGCAATCGTTTGATCCGCGATTTTAACTTTGTTTTGCTTCCTTCAATTTGCAAGCTCTTGCTTAAACCCCCGATATCGTTACTTAATTATTTATCCATTGTTTTCATTTCACATGTTGCTTTGTTCACTGTAAATGGTTCGCCTAGATATTGCGACTAGCCTAATAAGATTAGAGAAAAATTTCCATATTTAATCTTGTGTTTCTTAATTCTCAACGACGGATGGCGGTAATAGGCTTAGAACTCCTCTAGCATATTCTTAATTGTATATGTTTGGCGCAAGAGAAATCAAAGGGTATGTTACTATACATCTAAAGAACATTATTTCCTCCATTAAACAGAAAAAAAACTGTTCAAAAGGGTAAGTGATAGAGGGGTTTTAAAGTGAAATGTCAGTTACTTTTTGCTCTAATATTTAATATTTTAAAATTAACCAAGTTTATTATTAATTCTTTTCTTATTAAAATTGAAAGTTTGAATATTTTCAAAGTATGTATAATTAAAGTTATCTTTAAGTACACTTTTTATCTTTAAAAAATTTATGTTATTTTTTTAAAGTTATATACTTAATAATATAACATACGCACAATAATTTGATCTCTCTATATACATTTATTATTACTTAACGTGATGCACACGTGCAAAGCACGTACACTTGTCTAGTTTCTATAAATATATATGCAGATATATATGTATGTTTTGTACTATAAATACATATGCAGATCTGTGTGTCAATTTATTTTTTATATTTTTTTAATATGTATATGTGATATAGATATTTGTCTTTTAAAAAATAAAAGATAGAGATAGAAGAGTAAAAAAAATAAAAAAAAAAAGACAAAAAACGAAAAAAAAAAATCTAAAAAAAAATGAAGGGGGGGGGACAAATAGAAGTTAGAAATAGAAGTGTAAAAATAAAAAATAAAATAGAAAGAAAAAGAAAAAAAATGAAAATAGGAAAAGAAAAAAAAATATGAGAAAGGGAAAAAAATAAGAAAACAAAAAATAAAAAAAAAAAAAAAAAAAAATGAAAAAAGAGAGAAAATAAAGTGGAAAGAAAAAAGAAATCAAAATAAAAAAGTAAAACGATTAAAAAAAACTAACAAGAAAAAAAAGTTAGAGATATAAGAGAGTGAAAGAGAGAAAAAAAAACAATAATGATATTTTATTTTGAATTTTTGAAGATCATGAAAATAATAATCTTTTAAATTTGAGTTTGATTTGTAAAAGGAATTTACTAATTGAAATAAAAGTAATTTATGGAAAAAAAATTCACCGCAGTAATTTATGAAAAAAGAATTTACTGCTTACTTATTTAACTGAATTGATTTGACTAAAAAGAAGTATAATAAATCTTGTTGTATATGTATTTGAGTAGCAACATTTTTATAAAATACAAAGTACAACTTGTTATTTTTCATAATTATGAAACAATTGCTATGAAAGTTCTAATTATAGCTATATATTTGCTACTTACGAAAAATTCTCCCGCCAAAAAGGATAGATCCTAAACCCACATTTATATTTATTTATAAATATAAATGATAAATTTGATATACAAATACAAAACGGTATATTTGTATCAAATGATACATTACATATTTAAATGTTTTAGAATCAAGAAAATACAATTAATGAATTCACTTGTTTGTGTACATATATAAATGATAAATTCTACATAGTCACGAATAAATACAATATGCAATCAACTTACAAATACAAAATACTTCTTTAAAAATAAAAAGATATCGATGAAAATAGAATTCAAATACAAGTATAATCCAAATATAATCTAAATATACAAACACAATATAACCATAATATTAATATAATTCAATATAATATGCAATCAATTATAAAATATAAATACAAAACAGTTCTTTAAAATACAAGGGCGAATTATATAAAATATAAATGATGGTGCAAGCTAACAAATACAAATACAAGTGTGAACTATAAAATACAAATGCGAACTATAAAATATAAATACAAGCGCGAACTTTAAAATACAAATACAGTTGTATTAATGAATACAAAAATATAAATGACGGTGTGACTACAAAGACGATAAATAATTGTGGTATTTACATTATCATCCATAATTTGTGCTCGACTAGTCATATTTTTTTAAAATATAAAATAGAACAACAAAATGATAAAGAAAATAAGTAAAAAAAAAAAAAAAAATCAAACAAGAAAAGAAAAGAAGAAAGAGAAATATAAGTTAGAGATTAAAGAGAGAAATAAAGAAAAATAAATAAAAAGAAAGAAACGAAAAAAATAAAAATAGAAAAAAGTAGAAAAAAGAAGAAGAAAAAATAGGAAAAACACGAAAAAGAAAAAAATAATAATGATAGTGTTTTTTACAAAACTAAATATGTAGTTTATTTATGTATTTTACTAATACAAAGCACTAAGTAAAAATGAAAACAACAATTATAAATGATAACTATGTAAAATGTGGCTATGAAAAAATCCACTATATAAAATTGAGGGGAAAAAAAAGAAAAGTTAGATGGTAAACCGACAATTTGTACGCTGGGTCTGCCCTAGGGTTCTTTTTCTGGTCCTATATAAACCACCATTTGGGCACTACCATTTCCCATAACCTTATCAATATTCACCGTACTTCCTACTCGGAGTATTATCTTTGAATCACTCTATTTACTAATTCCTCTTCACATCACTCATCCTATATATATATATATATATATGGAAGCAAATAAAATTCATCACTTGCGTCGGCAAGTTGCCAACCTTAGGCAATCCCTTTTCGATCAGGTGGTCAACTCTTTCTTTTCCTTTCTACCCTAATTATTACTAATTTATTCTTATTACTATTATTATTATTATTATTATTATTATTATTATTATTATTAGGGTGGAGCGGATCAGCTAGTTGTTGTATGCATGTCAAAAATATCATTCAAAACAAGTCAATTTTACCCTTTGTTGCATTTTCTTGCTCAAAAATATCCTCACTAGTCACCATTACGTTTTGGCTCAAAAATGCCATCCAACTAGCCAAATAGCTCTAAAATACTCTTCCTACAAACCAATTGCTTCAAAAAAAGGAAAAAAAAAAAAAGAAGAAGGTTATAATTGAAATCAGGTGGGTGCATGGGTGCAGGGATATGTTGATGAGCAATTTATTGAGTTGGAAGAGCTACAAGATGATGCTACTCCTAACTTCGTTGAGGAAGTCGTTACTTTGTTTTATGAAGATTCTGCTCGTTTAATACATGCCATTGACCAGACCCTGTGAGTTTTTTCTTTTTTCTTTTTATCTCAGCATGTCTTAATATTAATTTCAAGTCTTCCTAGCTCCTAGACATATATAATACACTGATTAATGATGATCTAAATAATTATTTGTTGGGTGTTTCTTTTAGGGAAAACCATCCTGTTGATTTTGCAAAGCTTGACAACTATATGTACCAATTCAAGGGCAGTAGTTCAAGGTTAGTAATAGGAATACAGTTTAGTAACCCCGTTTATTGATCAAAATTTCTACTATTGTAGAAGAGGGAATTAACTTTGGGTCTCAACATGTATAGTTGATGTCATTTTTAAATTTTTGATGATATTTTCATCATGTCAGTAACTACTTTGTTTATTCTCTTTTTGCATAATATGTATTAAGGAACCAACAAAATTATTTATTCACAATCATCAATTCTCCATTTCATATTACTTGATTATGTTTTTTATACACTTCTTAAGAAATCATGAATAAAAGTAGTATTTTAATAGTTTACTCTTTCACTCTTCTAAATACACTCAATTATGTGTCTTTCATTAGTACCTAGATTAACAATGAGAAGGGATGTTTTTGAAACTCTAGAATATTTATACTTTTAAAAAGAATTAATTTGAAATGAAAAAAAAAAACATAATTCTATCTTGACATAATGGATAAATAATATGCACAGTGGGAGTAGTTTGGTAACCCATCATTATATTAATAGATGAGTTTATGTCTTATTTTATAAAGCTAGCTCTCTCAATTTTTTGGACATGAAATTTAAGTTTTCTGAAAAAAATATTACACATTTGGGAATTACGTATAAAGTACTTTAATTCATAATACTTGATAATTTACAAAACTTAAAATATATTTTGATTAGCATTCTATGATGTATTTTTTTTCTACAGTGATATGTAATATTTTACGTGTAATTCGAATATCTATATTCTAACTTTAAATCAAATTAATCTAAGTTCAATGCAATTCTGAAAATTAATCAACTTAATTTTTGACAAGTGAAACATGAAAATTATTTCTGAACAGGGGTGTAGTAAGTTATCACCATATTTAAATTGTCTAACTATTTTTTAAAAATTAACCACATTAATTAAGTTAGCCTTCTTGCTTTTTTATTTATGGTTGAAGAATTCTCCTAACAATGGAGATAAGAAGTAATTAAATGCAAATAGTTTAGTACATTAAATTCAGATAATAAGTTTATTATTTTTTTAAAAATTACTTTTTATTAAATTTGAAGACATGCAGAGAATAAGATAAAAGACTACTAATGAAATTTGAACCTTTTTTTTTTTTTTTTTTATCTTTAGAAGATGGGGAACTCACCAATTAAGCTAAGGCTCAACCCTTAGCCTATAACACATGTTATTTGAATTAACTAACCTATAATTTTAAAAAATTATAATTGAATTATAATTATCTTTACTACTAACTCGTTTTTTATTGGGTTCGTGCTTGCACGGATTTGCCACCATCTAGTTAACTAATACAAAATAAGTAACGTTTTTTTTCCTGACTAATTGTATGCAGCATTGGAGCCAAGAAGGTTAAAACTGAATGTACACAATTCATGGAATATTGTAGAGCAGGAAATGTGGAAGGGTAATTTTCATTTGAATCTTCACTTATACATATATATATATATATATACATTAATGGTATAGTGATTTAATTTTCTACAACATAATTCGATATGTTGTAACATGGTATAATCATATGTCTTATCTGAATAATTTTTTAGATCACTAGATAGTGTAAAAGAAAATACCAATCTCAGTCGGTATAGAAATTATTATGAATTAGTATCAACATTTAAATTTCAAAGTTCCATGACATGGCCAGAACATCATTATGAAATTTCAACTGTAAAATTCAAACTCCATGATAGTAATTTTTTAAAAATTGTAGAGTTAAAAAGTACTGATTATTATGAGAGGTAGAAGAAGCACGTAGGCTTTGGCTCGTGTGGTAAATGTAACCAGCAAATTACACCAAATGACCTTGAAAGTGAATATATCTTGAATTTTTGAGCTTTGGTCATAATTAAGCAAATCTTTTTGCTAAATGAAATCTAGTATATTTTATCCCCACTGCATATTCTTACTTTTTTTAATATTATATGTCCCCAAAAATCCTCTGGAACTTGTGGTAGTCCATGCTTTCCAAGATGCTCGAACATGCTATTGGCTTATCTAGAATTTACTTTTATATGATTCTTTACTTGTTGACTTTTATGTCGAGACAAAAAGAATCATTGCTATTCATGCATCACAAAATTGTACACTAATTAATCATGTTTAATATATTATACTAATGTAATTTTATGAAATATTAATTCCATCTTCTAATTACTGCTAAGCTTTTCATCAAATATTCGAAGCTATTAAGGAACAAATTGATAGAATCAATTTTTGTTGCTCAAACATGTCTTTAACTATGCTTTATTTTAAGTGGGCTGTCTGTCGGGAGGAATCAAGGGATGCATTGCATGTTTATTATATTAAGGGTAACTTACATAACTCCCTGAATTTTTAAGTGATATTACATAAATTTTGATTATTTTATTAATTACCTTTTAGCTCGATTTTTTGAAATGTGATACATATATTATATGGTGATACATATAAAAAAGTGATACATTTGAAACTAATAAGATATTTATTTAAGGAAATAATAGATTCTCTTTTATTCATTATATTCTTTTATTTAAGGAAAAATATCTAACTTTTTTCCTTTTTAGATTTAATTTAGATGTTTTAATTATATTTTTTTTTTCGTCTTTAATTATGAAAGAATATTTTTTTTTGTTTTTTTTCTCTTTTTTTCGTCTTTAATTTTAGTCTGCTTTTTTAGATTTAATTTTAATTATGTTTCAATTCTGTTTTTAGTCTTTTTTAAAAAAAATATTATTACTTTTATTGCCTACACTGACTACACCATTATCTTTCATTAATAACATATGAATCACCCATAATACCATATATATCACCCAATAATTGAAATAAATAAGTGTATCTACCATATGAATCACCATAATATCATATATATGAATCACCCAATAATTGAAATAACTAATTGTAACTACCATATGAATCACCAAAATACCATATATATGAATCAACCAATAATTGAAATAAATAATTGTATTTACTATATGAATCACCATAATACCATATATATCACCCATTAATATCATATGAATCACTCAATAATTGAAATAAATAATTGTATCTACCATATGAATCACCATAATACAATATGTATCACCCATTAATATCATATGTATCAACCGTTAAAATCATACAAAATGTATCTATCGTATGATACACCATAATACCCATTTACTGATATCATATTTATCATTCATATGAATCACCATTAAAGAAATAAGAGATAATACGCAATTACCCCCTGAACTATACCCAAAAAGGTTATGACACACCTCAACTTAAAGGGGGTCATATTACTCCTGAACTATTTAAAAGTGTAATTTTGACACCCTTGGTGCCTACGTGGCACATGCGTGACACATACGTGGCACAACACACTGAAGTGTCCACGTAGGCACACGTGTGTGCCACGTATGTGCCACATAGACACTAAGGGTGTCAAAATTACACTTTTAATTAGTTCAGGGGTAATAGGACCTCCTTTAAGTTGAGGTGTGTCATAACCTTTTTGGGTATAATTCGGGGGGTAATTGGGTATTTTCTCAAAAAATAAACATGTAGAATAACTAAATAAATTTATATATGTATCAATAGACTTTTAAAAAAAAATGGAAGAGATTTTAGGAGATGAAAAAAAAAGTTGCATGCATTAATAGAGGAGAAAAAATCAGGAAGGAAGATGATTTAAGCATTAATGGAAGATAAAAAATCAGGAAGGAAGATGATTTAATTGTTGATAATTAGGGAGGTATTTTAGGGAAGAAAATCTTGAATGAGTTAATGGTGGAGTAAAATTAAGATGTGGGATTTTTTTTATATGTATCAACAGTAAAGTTGAAAAATGAGATTTTATGTAAATTTTTAAAAAGTAAGAGAATTTTTAAAAAGTAAGGGATATTAGGTAATATAGTCTCTTAAGTATGAGATTTGTGTAATTTATCCTTGTATTAATTTGGACTTTGGAGTGACTTTTCTTGTTCTTAATTATTAATATACGTACTTATACAATGCACAAACATTATTAATATTCTTGTGTGATTTTATTTCGTATATTTTTCTACATGAATTGAAGCAGATGCAAGAGAACTTTTCAGCAATTAAAGAGAGAATATACAACAGTCAGAAAGAAACTAGAAATTTATTTTCAGGTGATGACATATATAGTATTTGCTTAATTATTTATGCTAATTACAATTAAGCAGTGTTACATAATCAAATGATTGTGACGAAATTTGTTACTTTATGCAGTGTGCAAGACAAGTTGGACCAACTGAGACAACGTTGTGTCACCCAAAGTAACTCTGTTAATTAGAAATACAATATAAGTTAAAGGAAAAAGACAATTCAGTGAAATAAAGCTTCCGCTATATATAGAGCAGGGACTCGTCAAAAAATGCTATGTAAAAAATGCACAATTCCCTTTTCCTTCTTAAACATGATATAACTAAGGGAGGGATTTGCAGTAGCATTAGAGTTTAAGTGACACTTTATGAAATGTATGAAGGCTTTCTTCACATCTTTAATTTACTCCCCTCTCCTCATTTAGTTTTATTTTTAGCTTTGTATGTTGTTATTTCAACTAATAAAAGGAAAAAGATATCGTTTTCATCCTAAATTATACATAAAAAGTCTAGTTCACATCTAAACTATACTAGTGACCTATTTAACACCTAAACTATAAAAAAGTGATATTTTTTACACCCTGTCAGGCATTATACCACTTGCACGTAGTGTGATGTTGTACACGTGTCTGCCACGTCAGCGCCACATCAGCATGATACGGAAAAGATAATAAATTTATTATTTTCATAAATTTTTCTTTTTTCTTTTTAATTTAAATTCTTTTTCTTTCTTCTTCAATATCCAGAATTTTCATTGTTGTTCCAAACCTCCATTGTTATGAGGTCAATTTTTTTTCTTTTTCTTCAATATCCAAAATCTCCATTGTTGTCCAAAACCTTCATTGTTCATTTTTTTTCTTTTTCTTCACTACCAATTCAAGATTGTGTTTCCTCTGCAAATAGCCTACTGGACTACTAATGCAACTTTGCACTCCTCTTTTATCTTTCATACGGTCCACCAATCCATATCAACTTCGGGTTATTAAAGCTCTCAAGCCCAGAAACCATGTTTAAATTTTTTTTTTTCTTGAATTGAGTTTTGGGAAGTTTCAACATATTCATACTTTTGGGAAATTGAAGGAAAACTTGTTTTGCCTGGAATTGAGAATTATGAGGATATTTCATTAATTAAAGATTTTCTTCTGCTGAGTTTGGGACTATTTGAAGAAATAAGTTGTGTACTTTGTTGGAAAAATCAGTTGCAAACTTTTCAATTCATCTAAAGTGATTGAAAGTTTGTATCTTGATTTAATGGAGAAAGAATTCGATGAGAAGAAAGCATGGTCTATAGGTCCATTTAGTCTGCTGATGCTAACGGAGATGATAAAAGGCTCCGACAAATACCACGAGTCATTGGATTCCGACGAACCCGTTTAAGCTTAGTTCGAAATTAGTGATTTGGAATAAATCTATAAAAAAATATTAAAAATTAAAAATTTGTTAGCTAAAAGAATAATGGTGACGGATTAGATGACTAATCAATGGTATTATGAGAAAAATTGGTGGTTATAGGTGAAATTGACATTGATTCGATTGGGTGGGCGGATCGGGGTATGAAAAAATCCCGTTATTTGGGGCTGGGGTTGGAGTTTAGGGATGGTGAGTGATGAAGAAGATGTGTTGGTTGGGTTGGGGTTGGAGTTTAGGGGGTGGGGTGATGAAGAAAATGTTCGGGGGTGTGGGGGTGATGAAGAAGAAGATGTTTGGGGGTGGGGGAGGGGAATTTTTAATTATTTTTTTCGTTATTTTTTTATTTAGACGCGCCTTTTTAAATTTAAATAATTATGTTTTTTCCACGTCAGATTCAGGGGTAAAAAATTTCACTTTTAAGAAGTTTAGGTGTGTATTAGGTCACTCCAATAATTTAGGTGTGTCTTAGACTTTTCGAGTATAGTTTAGGGTGGAAACGATACCTTTTCCCACTAATAAAATAATGAAAAGGAGAGAGAAATATGCATGTTGGTAAAATGATCAGATGGATCTTGTATTTGTCTGAGTTTGTAATGTGATACTTGTACTTATTTTTTTTATCATTTAAACTCTTAAATCCATCAAAACATAATATTTTAAACCTTTTTCTCATCCAATTGATATGGGTGTGATACAATTGGCTGCACGCGGCATGCCACGTCATTTTTAAATGACACATGAGAAATTAAATATTAAGAATACAATAAATTTTGCCCATAAGACGGACGTTCTAACTCTTATTCATAAAGCTAATATTCATGACTTCAAGACAAAAAACTTGCACAATTGACCAGAAGTTTTACCTTATAAGCAAAAGTTAGAACTTATTTAGTGGGGATAAAAAATCAAGATCACACACTTTAAAAGATAAAAATTCAAAATCACAAATTTGGAAGACAAATTCAAAACCAACTACTTTTGAGATACTAGGCATAATTTCATGTCAGACATCATCACCAAGTTTTTACCGTGAAATTTCAAAATCCATAACAGTGAAATCATGTCTAAATCTTTTCTCAAAGGAGATATCGAATTCCGTAGAAATTTGGGAATTTTTTCTCAAATGAACTTTATTCGACCCTTTTTAAACTGTGCAAGATGAAACCAAATATTCAATTTGATTCAATATTAGTGAAAAATTGAAGGTAACATTTTTTGAATTTGGATCGTATAAACAATGCAAAAATCTTGTGTAATGAAATTTTCTTTATTTAAAAATTCACTAAAGATTTCACACATGATTTAATTCGAAATAGGAAATTTTCTATAATAACACCAGTAGTTAATTTGATAGCAGGTCATATGAAATATGGTACATAAAAATTTTGATCAGCGTAGTTTAATATGTTAATACACAAGTTGGTGTTAGTATTGGATAGTGGTATAATGCGTACTTCGATCAGCGTATAGTGTATGGTATGGATGGTGGTATACTGTATGGTTTGGAAATTCATGTATGATTTGAAAATCAAACGTAAAATATTATGTGTGGAGATTCATAATTTGATTTTTTTTAAAATCAAATTTTGGGTTCGGAGATCATTTTATTCAAAGAAAGAAGCCCAAATTCACAAAAAAGGAAAAAATCAGAAAAACCTGAGCCCAACAAATGGCGCAGGTTCGAAAATGCCTACTATGTATACACTTCTACTCTTAGATAAATCTTTTCCCTACATTTTCTAAAAAGTCGCCGCATCTCTAGCATGTTGCTGAATTGTTGTCGGCAAAACTCCTAGTTGGTCAGTCTGCTTCTTTGGATTGTATTCCTTCTTATGCTATGAATTTGTAGCTTCTTGCTCTGTCTATCTACTTCACTCTTGTCACCTGATAAGTCTTCCTCTGGTTCTTTGCTCTCCCTCTTTGTCTTCTCTTCTTCATTAAAAATGATTTTCAATTGTTGATTTTCAGGTGGTCGGGTATCAGAGTCATTTATCTGAAATGAGGCAACACTCTATTTGAAATGACATTCAGATAGAGAAGAGAAGAGAAGAAATTGAAAATGATGCAACACTCTATCTGAAATGAAGCAACACTATCTAAAAAACTATCGTTCAAGTTAGCACCAGAAAATGTAAATTTAGTCAAGAATTAAAAATGATGCAACACTTTATCTGAAATGGCATTCCTAACTCTGGTATCAGAGTCATTTATCTTTACAAACTATTTCTTTTGCATTCTCTTTTTCATTTATCTTTACAAACTACTTTTTTTGCATTCTCTTTTTAATTCTTGACTAAATTTACATTTTCTGGTGCTAACTTGAACGATAATTTTCGTGCTGAGATGAATGACAATGTTGTTCTTCTGTGATTTTGATAAATATCTATTTAACATATCTATTTTATTAATTGATGGAGTGACGTTTTTCATTTGGGTGTTGTATAAAATAAAACACGTAGATGATGAAAATAGAAACAAATATAACAAAAGAAGAAGTTATATTGTATAGAAATTTAATTTCATGAAACCAATATTTTCCCTTACTCATACAATTTGAGTAAAGTGAGAAAATAAGTTGAAGACCCTGCTTATAATTTGATGTCTATATATTTAATAAATGATGGATTATAATTGATTTATGAAACTTAAGTTAGATTAAATTATTCTTTTTATAAGTGTCAAATAAGCTAGTTGAGTTAAATAAAGTCTGATTAAAATAGTTCACATTAATTACTAAATAATGATTCATTAACTCCCGCCTACTGATTTTATAAACCTCGTTCTATACTTTTATCCGTTATGTTTGTGTTTCTTGTTGATTGAAAGACTACATTTTTATTAATTTTAATTTTTTTCTAACAAATTTTATGCTACAAAAATTATTTTAACAGTTGTTTCTTACTTGAGTGACAGTGTTTGCTTGAATATTTACTTCTATTTTGTATGAAATATAGCACTCAAAATGTGACTTGTTCGCTTTTTGATTTGTAACAACTATACTTAAAACACAAATCTTTCTTTTTTTTAAGCTCATTTTGTGTTTTATTTTTTTATTTTTTCTTCTACTAAAGTAATTACATTTGTCAGTTTATCTCCCTGCTTCGATAACTGAAATTGTCAGTATTTGTTAATATTCATAATTGTGACATAGTCCAATTTTTTAAATAGTTTTATCCCCCTTTTTTTGTACTAGCGTTGCTTTCATAACGTTGGTACAGAGGGGAAACTGATGAAGAAGAAGATGGTGGGGGGAGAAGAGGCCGCCTGAAAGGCAGTGATGGAGGTGGAGGTGGATGCATAGAATCCTAGGGGGGAAGCGGAGGTGGATACAGAGAATCATCAGGAGGTGAAGGAGGCAATGGAGGAATATTGTGCTGTGTATATGACAATTCATCATTCCAGCGCGAGTACTAAATTCCCCTGGATTGGGATGGTGGTGGTGGAGGAACAAAACTCAACTGAAACACTTCCCTGGACACCTTTCTTTTAGGAAGTAGGAAGCCATGGACACTTGTAGGGACTCAATGAAACAAACAGGGAAAACTCAATTCTCAAGAAAGTACATTGACATTCACACACCAAGATTCAATAAACAAAATAACACAGAGCATTGAATTTCAGGAAAAAACAGAGGATTGAATTTCAGTGAAGAAAGTGAACAAGAATTCACAAACAAAATAATTTTCACTTCAAAAAATTGAAAGAAAAAAGAAGACTGAAGAAAGAAAGGAGGAGTAAGTTGGGGCTTTGGACTCTAGGTGACAAAGAGTTTTAAAATGAAGTGTGGGTGACACAAGCCTTAATAATTGATTGAATGTGACAATTACTTTATTAAGGATTAAGAAAGTAAGAAAATTTTGAAAATAACCCACAAGTTTTTTAATTTACACTTTGATCGAATGTAAAACCTAATATAACTAGAAATTGAGGAAACAAATGCATGTTTCTCTCTCTTCTCATTTATTGGAGTTTTCTCTCTCTTTGTGATTTTTGTTGTTCATTGTTGTTGGTGGTTTATTCATCATCTTCTTCTTCATTATCATCATCTTGTTCTTCATTATCATCTCTTCTTGTTCATCATCATCTTCTTCTTCTTGTTGAACATTGTTGTTACCGCTACTATTGCTACTTGATCAAATTTTTTTAGGTCAAAATTTATTCGTATATCACTTGGGAATTACTTATAGGTGATTTTAGTAAGTAAAATTATAATTTTTAGTTGAATTTCTCATCTGAGTGTATCTGCTACTGCTGTTTTTTCAACAGTAGATAAAATATGTAACGTGAATCCAACAGATGAGTAATCTGTTGCAACATATTGACTAATCTGTTGCAACATATTGACTAATCTGTTGCAACATATTGACTAATATGTTACAACATATGAGTAATCTATTGCAACATATATGACTAATCTGTTGCAACAGATTACTCATCTGTTGGATTTGTATTATAGTGTTGTAACATGAATCCAATGTATGGGTCATCTATTGCAACAGATTAGTCATATGTTGCAACAGATTACTTACTTGTTGCAATAAATGACTATATATTGGATTCATGTTGCAGGTTCTATCCATTGTAGCAGTAGCAAATATATCAAATAAAAAATTCAACAAAAATCATAATTATACTTACAAAATCACCTATGAAGTAATGTCCAAGTGATATACGAACAAAATTTGACCTAAAAAAATTCTAAAAATTTCAACATGGGCACAACGAATAAGTGAAACACATGAAAAATTTCATGAAATAGATAAAGAAGACAAAAATAGTGTATCATACATCAAATACAAAAGGATTGAGGGGACAAACGTTTGAGTTCTCGTAAAAACACTTAAGTTCCCTAGTATTTTAATTGCTTTCTAATGGATAACCCATCTATTATAACAGATTTTCTATCTGTTTGATAATTTTCAACAGATGAATCATCTGTTGCAACATGTTAGTCATCTGTTGATTCAAATTAAGCAATTATTGGTAATAACTAAATTGATTTAGCTAAAATTAAAGACAAGTCTTTAAGACAATGGGACAAACATTTGAGTTCTCCTAAAAATGTTTGAGTTCCCTAGTATTTAATTATTTTCCAACGGATCACCTATTTGTTGCAACAAGTTAGTCATCTGTTGCAATAAATGCTTATAACAGGTTAGTCATTTGTTGATTCAAATTAAACAATTATTAATAATAATTAAATTGATTTAACTAGAATTGAAGACAAGACCTTAGACAAGGGGAAAAACGTTTGAGTTCTCCTAAAAAGTATTTGAGCTTTAGTATTTTAAATTATTTTTCAACACAAATTTTGTCTATTTAGTAATTTTCAACAGATGAATCATATGTTGCAACAACTTAGTCATCTGTTGCAATAGATGTCTATATTTGTTTGATACTTTTTAATAGATGAATTAGTTGTTGCAACAAATGAGTCATTTGTTGCAACAGATGTCTATATCTGTTTGGTTATTTTCAACAGATGTTTTTATTTGTTTGGTTATTTCCAACAGATTACTCATCTGTTGTAACATGTTAGTCATCTATTGATTCACATTAAGTCATTATTAGTAATAACTAAATTGATTACTAAAATAAAATATGAATTAATAAGTTTAATTACAGTTTCAATTAATCTCATGGTAATTACGCGATCAACTAAATATGTTCGTCCTAAGTAGAGTGATCAATTGACCAATTTTATTTGAAATGATTCAAACTAAGTCATCATTAGAAATAACTATATTGATTTAACTAAAATTAAAGATGAATTAGTAAGTTCAATTACGATTTCAATTAATTTATAGTAATTACATGATCTATTGAGTGTTTCGTACTAAGTAGAATGATTAATTGACAAATTTTATGTGAAATAATTCAAATTAAACCATTACTAGAAATAACTACATTGATTTAACTAAAATTAAAGATGAATTAGTAAGTTCAATTACGATTTCAATTAATCTCAGTAATTAAATGATCAATTAAGAGTTTCATCCTTAGTAGAATAATTAATTGACCAATTTTATTTTAAATGATTCAAATTAAGCCATTATTAGTAATAACTATGTTGATTTAGCAAAAATCAAACATGAATTAATGAGTTCACTTACAATTTCAATTAATCTCATCGTAATTACATGATTAACTAAGTGTATTCGTCCCGAGTAGAGTGATCAATCGACCAATTTTATTTGAAATAATTTAAATTAAAATATTATTAGTAATAACTAAATTGATTTAACTAAAATTAAAGATAAACTTATAATTGAAGTAATTAAATTAACAACTAAGTGTATTCGTCATGATTAGAGTGATCAATTGACCAATTTTATTTGAAATGAATCAAATTAAGCCATTATTCGTAATAACTAAATTGATATAACTAAAATTAAAGATGAATTGATAAGTTCACTTACAATTTCAATTAATCTCATAGTAATTACATGATCAACTATGTGTATTCGTCTCGAGGAGAGTGATTAATCGATCAATTTTATTTCAAATGATTCAAATTAAGTCATTATTAGTAATAAATAAATTGATTTTGACTAAATTAAAGATGAATTGATAAGTCCACTTACAATTTCAATTAATGTATTCGTCCTTAATAGAATGATCAATTGATAAATTTTATTTAAAATGATTCAAATTAAGCAATTATTAGTAATAACTAAATTGATTTAACTAAAATTAAAGACAAGACCTTAGACAAGGGGACAAACATTTGAGTTCTCTTAAAAACATCTGAGTTTTAGTATTTTAAATTATTTTTCCAACATATATCCTATATGTTTGATAATTTTCAACAGATGAGTCATCTGTTGCAACAGATGTCTATATTTGTTTAATAATTTTCAATAGATGAGTCATTTATTGCAACAGGTTAGTCATCTGTTGCAACATATGTCTATATTTGTTTGGTCATTTCCAACAGATGTCTTTATCTGTTTGGTCATTTCCAACAGATGTCTTTATATGTTTAGTCATTTTCAACAGATTACTCATCTTTTGCAACATGTTAGTCATCTATTGATTCATATTAAGCCATTATATTAGTAATAACTAAATTTATTTAACTAAAATTAAACATGAATTAATAAGTTCAATTACAGTTTCAATTAATCTCATGGTAATTACACTATCAACTAAGTGTGTTCGTCCTGAGGAGAGTGATCAATTGACTAATTTTATTTGAAATGATTAAAACCAAACCATAATTAGAAATAACTATATTGACTTAACTAAAATTAAAGATGAATTAGTAAGTTCACTTACAATTTCAATTAATTTTATAGTAATTACATGATCAACTAAGTGTTTCGACTTAAGTAGAATGATCAATTGACCAATTTTATTTGAAATAATTAAAATCAAGCAATTATTAGTAATAATTAAATTAATTTAACTAAAATTAAAGATGAATTGATAATTTTAATTATGATTTCAATTAATCTCATAGTAATTACATGATCATCTAAGTGTATTCGTCTTGAGTAAAGTGTTAATTGACCAATTTTATTTGAAATGATTCAAATTAAGATATTATTAGTAATAACTACATTGATATAACTAAAATTAAAGATGAATTGATAAGTTCAATTACGATTTCAATTATTCTCATATTAATTACACAATCATCTTAGTGTGTTCGTTCTGAGTAGAGTGATCAATTGGCTAATTTTATTTGAAATGATTCAAATTAAGCCATTATTAGTAATAGCCAAATTAATTTAATAATTTTAATTTTAATTAATCTCATAGTAATTACATGATCATTTAAGTGTATAACCTATTGCAACAGATTTAATCTGTTGCAACAAATGAGTCATTTGTTGAAAATTATCAAACTTATATACACATATGTTGCAATAGATTAGTCATCTGTTGTAACAAATGTCTTTATTTGTTGGTCATTTCTAACAGATGACCAATCTGTTGCAACATATGACTTTATCTGTTTGTTATTTCCAACAGATTACTAATTTGTTGCAATAGGTGACTAATCTGTTGCAACAGATGTCTTTATCTGTTTGGTCATTTTCAACAGATTACTCATCTTTTGCAACATCTTAGTCATCTATTGATTCATATTAAGCCATTATATTAGTAATAACTAAATTGATTTAACTAGTATTAATAAGTTCAATTACTGTTTCAATTAATCTCATGGTAATTACACGATCAACTAAGTGTGTTCGTCCTGAGTAGAGTGATCAATTGATCAATTTTATTTGAAATGATTCAAATCAAGCCATAATTAGAAATAACTATATTGATTTAACTAAAATTAAAGATGAATTAGTAAGTTCACTTACAATTTTAATTAATTTTATAGTAATTACATGATCAACTAAGTGTTTCGTCTTAAGTAGAATGATCAATTGACCAATTTGATTTGAAATAATTAAAATTAAGTAATTATTAGTAATAACTAAATTGATTTAACTAAAATTAAAGATGAATTGATAATTTAATTACGATTTCAATTAATCTCATAGTAATTACATGACCATCTAAGTGTATTCGTCTTGTGTAAAGTGTTAATTGACCAATTTTATTTGAAATGATTCAAATTAAGACATTATTAGTAATAACAACATTGATTTAACCAAAATTAAAGATGAATTGATAAGTTCAATTACGATTTCAATTAACATGTTGCAATAGATGAGTAATCTGTTGGAAAAAAACAAACAGTTAAAGACATTTGTTGAAAATGACCAAACATATATAGACATCTGTTGCAACAGATGGCTAACCTGTTTCAATAGTTAACTCATCTATTGAAAATTATCCAACAAACATAGACATTTATTGCAACAGATGACTAAATTGTTGCAACATATGACTCCTCTATTGAAAATTATTAAATAGACAAGAATTTAAAAAGTGATCAAAATAGGTCACATATTTAAAAAGTTACCAAAATAGGCTAAATGTAATAATTTATTATGTTTTTTATTTTTTTCTTAACGGTCAACTAACGGAGTTGACTTTTACAAAAAACGTAAGAATTTTTACGGTTTACATTTTTATTTTGTAAAACGTAAGAAATTCTTACGTTTTATAAAATAATATAAAACGTAAGAATTTCTTATGTTTTACACGATGACCGAGGAAAAAAATGCAGTGAATTATCAAATCAATTAAAAAGATACTAAAAAACGAGTTGATCAATATAACAAAAAGTTACGTTCTTAACTTTTTTATAGCAGTGGTCTCCCACCCACAATTCCTTTTTCCACAAATGTCCCATCACTTCTACTTTTTCCTCTTTTTACATATGATAATTATTAATTTTTTGATTAGTTGAATTTATCTATATTTTACATGTAGTTCAAATAATTTATTTTTTCCTCTATGTGATAAATTTTTACATTTTACATAAAAAATTAAAAAAAAAAGAAGTATCAATTACCTCATTAACTTAACAATTTTCTTATATTTATTCTACATCAAAAAATAATCACTTCTATCCTTAATTATCCGAATTCTCTCTAAAAAAAATATACTTTTGAGTTTTCCTCTACTCCAAAATAGTGAAATGTTGAATTATCGTCTATCAAATATGCTACTATATACAAGAATTATATTTTTTTGTTGTGTTAAAAATATGAAATTAATTTTTTCGGATAGTGATTCATCGTAGTTTTCGATTAGTGTTTCGATTAGGATATTGAGGAGACTCACATGCACAAATACGTTTTATATTATAATTAATGGAGTAAAAAATCACAATTTAATTTAGGAACACTCCTAAATTAATATAAGAAAATATTTTTTTTTAGGAACACTCCTAAAAAAAATATAATTCTTGTATATAGTAGCATATTTGATCGACGATAATTCAACATTTCACTATTTTGGAGTAGAGGAAAACTCAAAAATATAATTTTTTTAAAGAGAAATCGGATAATTAAGGATAGAAGTGACTATTTTTTTATATAGAATAAATATAGAAAAATTGTTAAGTTAATGAGGTAATTGATACTTCTTTTTTTAATTTTTTTTTATGTAAAAAGTAAAATAAATTTAGAAAAAATAAGTTATTTGAACTACATGTAAAATATAAATAAATTTAACTAATAAAAAAATTCATAATTATCATATGTAAAAAGAGAAAAAAGTAGAAGTGATGGGACATTTGTGGAAAATGAAATTGTGGGTGGGGGACCACTGCTATAAAAAAATTAAGAACGTAACTTTTTGTTACACTGAACAACTCTTTTTTTAGTACCTTTTAAATTGTTTTGACAATTCATTGTATTTTTTCCTCGGTTATCGTGTAAAATGTAAGAAATTCTTACGTTTTTGTAAAAGTCAACTCCGTTAGTTGACCATTAAGAAAAAAGTAAAAAAACGTAATAAATTATTACGTTTAGCCTATTTTGGTAACTTTTTAAATAGGTGGCCTATTTTGATCACTTTTTTAATTCTGTGGCTCATTTTGATTCCGAGTTCTATGTGTTGAAAAACAATTTAAAATACTAAAGCTCAAATATTTTTAGGAGAACTCAAACATTTGTCCCCTTGTCTAAGGTTTTGTATTAAAGACTTGTCTTCAATTTTAATTAAATTAATTTAGTTATTATTAATAATTGATTAATTTGAATAAACAAATGACTAACCTGTTATGAACATTTATTGCAATAGATGACTAACTTGTTGCAACAAATAGATAATCTGTTGAAAAATAATTAAAATACTAGGGAACTCAAATATTTTTAGGAGAACACAAATATTTGTCCCATTGTCGTAGAAACGTCTTTAATTTTAGCTAAATCAATTTAGTTATTACTAATAATTGCTTAATTTGAATCAACAGATGACTAGCATGTTGCATCAGATGATTCATCTATTGAAAATTATCAAACAGATAGAAAATTTGTTGTAACAGATTGGTCAACTATTATAAAATAATTAAAATATTAGAGAACTTAAACATTTTTAGGAGAACTCAAATGTTTGTCCCCTTGATCTTTTTGCATTTGATGTATGGTATATTATTTTTGTCTTCTTTACCTGTTTCATGAAATTTTTCATGTGTTTTATTTATTCGTTGTGCCCCTGTTGAAATTTTTTTAAAAAAAATTAGGTCAATTTTTGTTCGTATATCACTTGGACATTACTTCATAGCTTATTTTGTAAGTAAAATTATAATTTTGTTGAATTTCTTATTTGATGTATCTGCTACTGCTATAATGGATAGAACTTGCAACATGAATCCAACATATGAGTTATCTATTGCAACAAGTAAGTAATCTGTTGCAATAGATGAGTAATCTGTTGCAACAGATGACCTATATGTTGGATTCATATTACAACACTATAAAATGAATCCAACAGATTACTCATTTGTTGCAACAAATTAGTCATATATGTTGCAACATATTACTCATTTATTGCAACAAATTAGTCATATATGTTGCAACATATTACTAATTTGTACAACAGATTAGTCATATATGTTGCAACATATTACTAATCTGTACAACAGATTAGTCATATATGTTGCAATAGATTACTAATCTGCGCAACATATTAGTCATATATGTTGCAACAGATTACTAATCTGTGCAACAGATTAGTCATATATGTTGCAACAAATACTCATCTGTTGGATTCATGTTACATGTGCAGATACATCCAGATGAGAAATTCAACTAAAAAATAACAAACATTAAAAAAAATAACAAAAAACATAAAAAAAATAACAAACACCAACAAATCAAGTTCCTCATTTTCGTCATAACTTAAAAGCCCTAATTTTTTACTCATGAAAATCGAAAAGAAATGATGAAGAACTCGAAGTTGTTTTCGCCGGAGAATGTTGTCACGTCGACTGACGGTTGAAAGTAAAAAAGGAATGAGCAAGAACTCAAAACTATTTGTTGCCAGAGGTTGAAGTTGCACAAGATTGAAGGGAGAAATTTGAAAAGTTATTGGTTGGGAGAAGTTAGAGAGAGAAACTATCGAGAGAAAGAGAGAAGAGAGAATGATTGATTTGTAGAGGGGGGGGGGGAAGTTTTGTGGGTGTGGGTTATTTGTATTTTTTGAAAAGATTAAAAAGTTTAGAAAATATTAATCAAGTCCGCAATTAACCTAATCAAGTTTTTTAATTATGTTTGACCCTTTAAATTGGTCAATGTCACCAATCCTTCATTCAAGACTTAAAAGACACCTTTCCTTCAATTTTTTTGAGTAAGTTCAGTAGAAGATGCAAGGTGAGAGAAGAGACAAATGTTATTACCAGATCAGTAACATCCAAGATCCCGCCTATTTATAGTAAGTCACCGGATATTTTTTGAGTTTTGACCAACATATATTTTTTGACTAAAACTAAGCAAATAGTAAAATCAGATTCACTTTACTAATTTCATCTTATTTATTATGTGTTACGATTAGTTATCGATGAGTGATTTTATTAAAACAAATTGAAGATATATTTGATAATTTTGTTATTTTTGAGAATATTTTTTTAATGGCAACTCATTTTCCTTTTCTGAAAGTCTAATGATCTGAAGAGCGTCGATTTCAAGTAATCTAAGTTTTAATATAATATAATTCTTTCTTTATTTATCGTTGGTCTTGGTTTCATCACATGTGCATTTTATTGGATATGAAGGTAAATAAGGAACAACACTCAATCAATTAATAAAATAGTATGTTAGACTTCCAACAAGGAAAATTGAGTTGTCATTAAAAACTCTATTTCAAAAATAAAAAGTATCAAATAATCTATTAAATAAAATCATTCTGCAATCACTAATCATAGCACACAAATTAAGTAGAAAAGAAATTGAAATAAATCAAAGTATAAAAGAAATCACATTTTTGGAATTTGATTTTATTATTGCTTATACAAAAATAGTTGTTGGTCAAAACTCAAGAACATCAACGGACTTGCTATAAGCGGTACTGAACTGGCAAAACATTTGTCTCTACTCTCACTCTTGCTTCTTCTACTAAAATTGTTCCTCCTTTCTGTTTCAGTTTGCTTTTCCTTTAGGCTTCATTTCGAAGTTTTGTAAGCGGAATTCGTTTTCTTCGTGAATTTTGCTATGTTCGTTTTCTTTATTCGAATTCAATCCTCTGTTTTTTTTTGCTGAATTTTTGTGTGTGGGGTGCCCAATTCTTTGATTTTGTGAATGCCAAATATACTGTCGTTGGGAGTAGTTGAGTTTTCCGTTGTTTTTTCGTTGAGTGTCTAAAAGTGTCTATGGCTTCTTACTTCCTTAAAAAGAAAGAGTCCAGGTCTACTCCGTCTCAGTTGAGTTTTGTTCCTCCGCCACTGCCATTCCAATCAAGGGGAGGGGAAGCCAGTACTCGCGGTGGAATGATGGATCGTCATATATGCAGCACAACACTCCTCCGCCTCCTGATGATTCTTTGTATCCAACTCCATCACCATCACCGCCACCTCCACCTCCCTCACCGCCTTCTTCCTCTTCCTCCGCCACCTCCTTTATCAGTTCCTCCTCTGTACCAACGTTATGAAAGCAATTGATGATCTTCCATTGTGCTTGAGAATTTCGATGGAGCTCCAACTGCTCATTCAGAAGACTACAACAAGTAGGACAAAACTGTTGTGATGCATATGAATCACAAGTGAAATTATTAACTAAATTACTTTCTCCAAGTTTGTAATGATTTTCTCCAGGTTAATTAGCCAAGGGAAAGACTCCTTTGGTCGGTAGACGTGAAGGAGCAATTGCTACGTGAAAGAAAGATTGGCAAAGTTTGCTTTTCCATAAAAGAAAATTGTAAGCTGAGACCCCATCTCGAAACTTAGGATCTATAATCATTTTGTGATCAGCTTCTTGTCCAACATCAATTGACCAAAGCGAGAATGTTCAATCCAAACTTTTGTTGGGTAGGAAAATCTTGGGGGTCTTTCCTTCTAGTCCGTGAACATAATTATTTGTCTCTGTCACCAGCGTTGATGATATTCCATTTGCCCTCGGACCTCCATGACACTATGATATATGGATGCAATCTTAATGAACATGAATTTTGATTTGCAATACACCTTGCAGGCCATTATGAAAAGCTTTGAGGCTACAAGCTCAGATGCAGATAAACCTGACAAATTTCTGGCATATATGGTCCCTGCACCAAATGAGGTGAAAGTTCATCTTTTTTTAAATGGAAAGGTTGGTTCAATGGGCATAAATATTATTTAATGAAATTCTGTTGCTTTTCGTCGATTGCGACAGCTATCAAAGGATATGTATGATGAAAATGAGGAAATCTCATACTCTTAGGGGTCGGGAGTATCACTGGGATGTAAGTACATTTTCTGAGTGTTTAACTCGGCTTATCTACACTTTTATACTTTGATAAATTACTTCGGTGTATTATTATTTCCCTCATATTCCCATTTGCAGGTACGAGGTGATGATGCAGATGATCCTACTACATATGCTGTGGCGTTTGGTGAAACAGAGGCCCATTACATGGTAAAACTGTGTTTTACTTGTAAAACTTTTGTACGTTGGTGCGGGAAGAAACATATCCCCTGAGATTTTCTCTACCCTTCTTTACTAAGCTGGACAACTATATCTATATGCGCCAGTTCAAAGGCGGTAGTTCCAAGTATCCGTATATATCACGGAGGTTAGCAGTAGCATGTATCACATATACAATTCTGTGACAAATTTGAAACCGAACAGAGCAACTCATTTGGGGTACCGGCAAATTACCCCAAATGACTTTGAAAATGAGTATTCTTGAACTTTTGAGCTCTGGTCATAAGCAAATCTTTAAGGTCAAAAGTTAGGAATCGAAGTCTCTAGTAGTATATTTTATCCTCACTGCATATTCTTACTTTTTTTTTTTATATTATGTATCCCCAAAATCCTCTGGAACTTGTGGTAATCCATGCTTTGCAAGATGCTGGAACATGCTACTGGCTTATCTAGAATTTACTTTACTATGGTTTTTACTTGACTTTTATGTCGAGACAAAATGAATGATAACTATTAATGCATTCATGCATCACAAAATTGTACACTAGTCATGTTTAATATATTATACTAAACTCGTATTATTCTGTGCCAGTTAATTAAGCCAACCATCTTGATTGGGTCTTCTGGCACTGGGAAGACGTTTACTAATGAAGTGGTGCAAGCTATGGCAACCTTCAATAAGGTACTATTCCTTGTTCCTTGAAATCCTTCATGTAGAAAAGTTGCATTCTGTAGTCCACCCAGTTAGGGTAAAGAGTAAAGACTTAACCAAATGTAATTTATTGTTCTAAATGGTTTAGAATGCAGAAATCGGTTATTTTTGCTCTCTCCAACCCAACAGCACAGTCTGAATGTACTGCTGAAGAGGCTTATACATGGAGCCATGTAATTAAGTTAGTGGACAGTCCATTTTTACGTGTGAAGTTGGTGTCACTCTCTCGTCCACAGATGTTTTGATTTTTCGCAGTTGTATAATTTTCCCATATTCCATGCAGGGGCGGGCCATTTTTGCTAGCGGGGGTCCATTTGCTCCAGTTGAGTACAAGCGGAAAGTGTTCATGTCTGGTCAGGTCCGTACTGTCAAAACACACGCTCTACATTTTCTCTAAATACATATTAACTTCATATATAACGTTAGTACTAAACTCCTCTCTTTCATATCTAGGCAAATAATGCATACATCTTCCCAGGGTTGGGTCTGGGACTGATAATATCTGGTGCGATTCGCGTTCATGATGACATGCTCCTGGCAGCCTGTACGTTATGCAAAATGTTATATTTTAAGATCACCGAAAACTGACTTCTCCTTTCTGCTCCCTGGAAAACTTATAATTCTCTCCGATTCTTTCATATGAACAGCGGAAGCTTTAGCAGCAGAAGTTAGTAAAGAGAATTTTGAGAAGGGATTAATATACCCACCATTTGCCAACATATATAAGGAAGATTTCAGCTCACATTGCTGCTAAAGTAGCAGCCAAAGCATATGAACTAGCCAACTAGGTATTTTTCTCCTCTATAACATTGTCATTGGAAGACTTTCACCCATATATATTATGTATCAAATTTAATATAAATGTACTTTTCTTTTTGCCCAACAGGATTGGCGACTCGTCTGCCGCAACCAGAGAACCTAGTGTCATATGCTGAGAGTTACGTTGCATGTACAGTCCAAGTTACCGTAGCTATCGCTAGTCCTCCCTCATTCTCATTGTTGCTTTCAAGAGTAGTTAGTCATTGACATCTCTTTCTCTTCCTACTGTTAGGATTCGGACAAAATAAGCAAACCACAAGTAAAAGAAAACAATAACAACACACAGATTTACGTGGAAACACTTGCGGGAAAAAACTACTAAATCGCACTTATATATTACGTGCGTACAAATAGGTCCTAGGCCCAAAAACATAAAGGTCCATCAACCAAAATTCGGGTCATAACTCTAACAATATCCACCTTGACACGAATTCTAATTCAGAACTCAAATCTATTTCAAGACAAACTCTCCACCTCTACCACAAAAAGCCCCTAAGGGCACATCTTAACAGCTAACACTAACCAAGTTCAAGCAATGCTCAAACTTGGCACTTGGTAGTGTCTTGGTCATCATATCAGCGGGATTTTCATGAGTACTAATCTTGCTCACCACAATATCACCACGAGCAATAATTTCAAGTACAAAATGATACTGAACATCGATGTGCTTTGTCCTCTCATGAAACATCTGATCTTTCGTAAGGAAGATAGCACTCTGACTGTCGCAAAAGACCGTAGTAATCTGTAAGTCTTTGCTAAGTTCACCAAACAGACCCTTCAACCAAATAGCTTTCTTGAAAGCCTTTGTATAGCCATGTACTCTGCCTCAGTAGTTGACAAAGCAATCGTAGTCTATAAGGTAGCTTTCCAACTAATAGCACAACCACCAATGGTGAAAACATAGCCTGTAAGGGACCTCCTTTTATCACGATCTCCTGCAAAATCAGGATCAACATACCCGATTACTCCATCTCTATTTTGCCCAAACTGCAAACAAACATCAACAGATCCATGCAAGTATCTGAAAATCCATTGAATTGCTTTCCAATGTTCTTTGCCAGGATTTGCCATGTATCTGCAAACTGCACTGACGGCATAAGATAAATCTGGTCGGAAACACACCATTGCATACATAAGAGACCCACCGGCACTAGAGTATGGAACTCGAGACATATAGTCACGCTCATCATCTGTTTTTGGAGATAAAGTGGCTGAGAGTTTGAAGTGAGCTGCCAATGGAGTACTTACTAGTTTGACATTTTGCATATTAAACCTGTGAAGCACTTTCTCAATATACCTTTTTTGACTAAAATATAACTTACACTTTTCTATCCCGCATAATTTCCATGCCAAGGATCTTCTTTGCTGCTCCTATATCCTTCATCTCAAACACCTTACTGAGCTGGGCTTTGAATTTTATTATCTCTCTTATATCCTTTGCTTCAATCAACATATCATCAACATACAAGAGAAGATATGCGAATGAACCATCACTTACCTTCTTGAAGTAGACACAACTATCATAGTCGGTCCTCTGAAACATATGAGAGGTTATAAAAGAGTCAAACCTCTTATACCACTGCCTAGGCAACTGCTTTAAGTCATAAAGAGACTTTTTCAACAAGCATATATAGTCCTCCTTTCCTGAGACTACAAAACCCTCTGGTTGCTTCATATAGATGTCCTCCTCAAGTTCTCCATGTAAGAATGCAGTTTTGACATCCAACTGCTCAAGCTCAAGATTATGTATGGCCACAATACCAAGCAATGCTCGAACCGAACTATGCTTTACATCTGGAGAAAACACATTTGTGAAGTCAATACCTGAAACCTGACTGTATCTTTAGAAACTAGTCTTGCTTTGTACCTAACATCTTCAACTCCCGATGTTCCTCCTTTCTTTTTGAATACCCACTTACAACGGATAATTTTCTTATCTTTAGGCAATCTCACCAAATCCTGGTGCCATTCTTATGAAGTGATTCCATCTCCTCCTGCATAGCAATCATCCATCGGTCGGAATCATCACAACTAACTGCCTCTGAGTAAGAAGAAGATCTTCATCGGAATCAATACCTTCTGCTGCACTCAATGCATAAGCAACCAAATCAGCTTCAGCATACTTCTGAGGAGGTCTAATATCTCTTCTAGGCCTGTCTTTAGCAATAGAATATTGTGGCGTCACTGGTGATGAAGAAGAAATAGTACCACTCTGTATCTTCGGTCTAGACTGAGAAGTAGGCACTAGTGTAGACTCTGCTCCAATCTGCAATTCAACATGGGTGCTTGACTTTTGCTTATTCATGTCGCTAAGCTCATCTGGGGGCGAAACACTAGATTTGGAGGGAGCCCGAAGCATGGCAGTTTCATCAAATACAACATCCCTGCTAATTATAAACTTTCTACTTTCTGGACACCAAAGCTTATAACCTTTATCACCAGGCTTATAACCCATAAATAAGCACTTAACATATTTAGGTTCCAACTTTCCATTATCAACATGAGCATACGCAGGACATCCAAATATCCTCAAATCAGAATAACTAGAAGGAGTACCAAACCATACCTCTTGTGGATTCTTTTTATCAATCGTGACTGAGGGAGAGTGGTTAATAAGAAGGCAAGCTGTGGAAGCAGCTTCATCCCAAAACGACTTGGGTAAACCCGCATTAGAGAGCATACAACGTACCTTCTCCCTTATAGTCTTATTCATTTGTTCGGCCACAACATTCTGCTGCGGAGAATGACGAACTGTCAAGTGTGTCACAATTCCTTCTGACTTGCACAAAGCATTAAATTCATTAGAATAGAACTCTAAACCATTATCGGTCCGAAGGCATTTTACCTGCTTCCCTGTCTGTTTTTCAATCATAGTATTCTACTCCTTGAAAGTAGGCAACACATCATTCTTTTGCTTTAGAAAGAACACCCAAACTTTTCTGGAATAGTCTTCAATAATAGTCAACAAGTAATTAGTGCCTCCTCTAGAAGGTACTCTAGCAGGACCCCAGATATCAGAATGAATGTAATCAAGTGTGCCATTAGTTGAGTGGATGCCTTTAGTGAATCTGACTCTCTTCTGCTTCCTGAAAACGCAGTGCTTACAGAACTCTAATTTGGTAATACTCTGCCCATCAAGAAGTCCTCCTTTGCTTAGTTCAGCCATCCCGTTTTTACTTATATGCCCTAGACGCATATGCCAAAGTTTAGCAACGTTACTTTCTAATAGAGAGGAGGTAGAAATGACTGCATCACCTGTAACAGTAGAGCCTTGCAGGACATACAAATTGACAGACTTTCTCTATCCCTTCATCACAACAAAAGCACTTTTAGTAACCTTCAGGACTCCACCTTCACCAGTGTACCTATAACCGTTCGAATCAAGGGTACTCAAGGAAATAAGATTTCTCTTCAGGTCTGGGACATACCGCACATCAACAAGTGTCCTCACAACCCCATCAAACATCTTGATCCTTATTGTTCCAATACCAGCTATCTTACAAGGTTTGTTATTTCCCATCAACACAGCACCTTTAGAGACTGTTTCATATGTTGTAAACCAATCCCAATTACGACACATATGAAACCTGTAAGCTGAATCAAGAATTCAATCCTCACAAGGTTTGGAGTTACCATAAAAACTACCAAGAGTTCTCCATCACTACCTCCATTTTCAACAAAACTGGCTTCATCGGACTTCTCTGGTTGGTTTCCCTTCGATTTTGGAGCTTCTCTTTTCTCTTTATTCTGTAACTTCCAACACTCGGATTTGATATAGCCCTTTTTCTTGCAGTAATTATAGGTTTTGTTTCTATTTTTGGATTTCGACCTATTCCTGTCATCACCCCCAGAATTCCTCTCACGATTCCTTCTTTCTCGAACAATGAGATCATCTCCTTGAGTCTCTGACCCATTCACAAGATGTTTTATCTTCTCCTTAGAGAACAATGCATCATAGACTTCATCAATCGTCAGGGTATCACGACTATATAAAATTGTATCCCTAAAGGTCGTGTATGATGCAGGCAGCGAACACAACAAAATTAACCCTAAATCTTTCTCATCGTACTTAACCTCCAGAGTCTCTAAATCAGAGACGATTTCTTTAAAGACAGATAGGTGATCTTCCAAAGACGCATCCTCAGACATACGATGGGAATAAAGTCGTTGTTTGAGATGCAACTTACTTGTTAGGCTTTTCGTCATGCATAAAGATTCCAGTTTCAACCACAACGCAACGATAGTGGTCTCCTTCAAAACATCCTGTAGAATCTGATTGGATAAATGGAGATGGATCTGAGATAGAGCCTTTCGATCCTTACGCTGTTTGTCCTCGTCCGTCCACGATGAGGGCATCTTATCAAACCCTAATAGAGCATCATCCAAATCCATCTGCGCGAGCACAACTCGCATCTTAACCTGCCATAACAAAAATCTGGTGTTGCGATCCAACAACGGAATATTATACTTTATGGTTGCCATCCCCGAGAAAATAATTAACCAAGCTCTGATACCAATTTGTTAGGATTCGGACAGAATAAGCAAACCACAAGTAAAAGAAAACAATAACAACACACAGATTTACGTTAAAACCCTTGCGGAAAAAACCACGGGCAGAGGTAGAGGAGGTTTCACTATAATGGAAAGAGAGTACAATATGTGGAGAAGGCTGAATTTTCTGAATGATAAAATAACCCACTAAATCGCACTTATATATTACATGCGTACAAATAGGTCCTAGTCCCAAAAACATAAAGGCCCATCAACCAAAATTCGGATCATAACTCTTACACCTACCTTTTACTCTTTTGAATTTCTCAGTTCAATTTTCTATGTTAGGGAGCAGGAGTTTTTATTTAGTAAGCCTTATTATATTTGTTGGATGTCACTGTAAATAAATATTCGGGGTTCATCATATTTATGTAATTCAAAAGTCATCTATCCTTAGATTTCAGTTGATGAAATGAAAACAGTGGAATTGTATGTCTCAATATATTTTAGCCATCCAAGTAAGTGCTACACCATTAACAAGTAAAATAAATCCTGGATAAATATTTATGAGTGCAACAATTCGTCAGACCCATCAGTAATTCATGACTTGTTTTGGTGATTGAGTTTGTAATTTAATATTTAGTACTATTGATTGTAGAATTTTATCAATCAAGGACGAAACACTTTCTATATCTCCTTCATCTACAAGATAAACAACATACAATTTTTTTTAACATAAATACAATGGCAAAGCAAAAATTATCGAATTCGCTCGCCACCTACAGTGAACTGATAGTTGTGAAGGAAAAAATAATGCGTTTTGTTGTAATGAAATAAAAAACAGTAATTACACTATCAGCAAGGTTGTTGTAGTATAGTGTTGAGTATTTGTGCCTGTCACCCGGGTTCGACCCCCGGAAACGGCATCTTTTTTTCATGTTCTTTTGTTTATTTTATTCTGCAAATAAGCACTTCTTAAGAAGCAATATCCAAAGTAACTAGCTTTGCCACTCAAAATTTATTTTCACTTATATACTTTCATTTAAGTATGCTTTTGATAAATTTCTATACTAGATTTATTAAGTAGTATTTTAAGGACTAGGAAATTGAACATGTTCCTAAAACCAACTAGATGCAGTACGTGAGTGTGTTTATTTCATTATTATTTGGTGGGTGGGGAAATGTGACCCTCAGCAGAATGGATACCCTCACTTTAAAAGCTAACTTTGGTATGGCAAAATGCATTTTTATATGCTTCAGTTTATATGTTCGCATTCTTCCTGCAAAGTTGTATTGATTGACCAAAAAGCTGGGACAATTCTCCAGAGAGAGAGAGACAGATAGAGACCCTTGGTACAATTTATTTATCTTGAAAAAATGCTCCAATAATGTACGTATTATTTAATTTTGAACGAGGGCTACTATTCTTATCAATATATATATAGTATCATCACAAGGGGAATCTAAAATTTATAAACAATATTTCTTTTCTTTTCCTTTATTTGGGGGTGCGGGCAGAAGGAAGTCGATTAACGTATTCTGAATTTGAACCATTTTGAAATTGAAGAGAATCAAAGTGATAATACTCCCTTCGTCTTATATTACTTGGCATATTTGTCTTTTACATAATTTTTAAGAAAAAATTAATAAGAGATGCATTAATATAACTTTATTAAACTCACATTAAATATTATCATTAATTATTGAAGTTAATTACCCTTCCATTAAATTATTAAGGATAAAGTTGAGATAATTTTTTTTAACAAACATGTCAAATAATATGAGATAAAAGGAGTGGTAAAAGATTGGGAAATGGTGAAAGATACAGTGACATTGAAAATGAATGTGAGGGTTTCCGGAAGATATGAGGAATAGATGGCAACGTATGAAAGACTTACGAAGAACAATAAAAATACATTAAAAAATAGAAAAATACATTTCATAATTTTTATTTTTTAAAAAAAAATTATAATTCATTTTTTAGTTCCTAACGCTAGTGTATGCACTTTTTATGTCAAATAATCAAAAAATAATATAATAATATCAATTTATAATTATTCGAGGATAATAGAACGTCTGCAAAATTAAAAAATCCTTTTAGCAATTTCGAAACAACTTCAATGATACTTTATATCTTCTCAACTCTAATTAACAAATGGGTGCATGAGATGTGATGATACAACAAATCCCAAAATATCTTTCTAGAGAAAAGAAATTTAGGGAATAAAGCTATAATGATACATTCTCAATTACTCAAATTTTGGGCTCGTTTATGAATTCACTTTTCCAGATTTAGACACTTTAAGGAATAATACTGTTTTTCAATATTCCTCCGCCACTTATTGGATTCATTTGTCATGAGTTACATCAGTATGAGGCATCCAAAAACGACATGTTTTGCAGTACTGTTGATTGAATTATAAAGGTCTATTACAAGATTTCGAATTCAAATCTTTAGGAATGAAAAAGGTCATGTTGGGAGTTCCGTTCCTAAAACAGAACGCATCTTTCTTTAATGTAGAACGCAATTAACATCATATCTATTAATGCGGGATTGATAAATCCCTTAAAATCCGTAACAACTTTGAATTTCAAAATTTTGAAATAATCAAATCAAGACAGTCAAAGAACATCAGATTTTGTATTTTCGATCAAAATATTGCTATTTTCTCAAGCTCTGTTTCTTCAAAAAAAATTCTCAATACGATGAACACTACAATACTGTTGAGACATTTCGGTGTATTTCATTTCCTGTCTTTAATATGCAACAAAACTTAAACAAAAATTTTCAATACTGATAATACAAATGAGCAATGGCTAACATTCTTCCATATATATAAGTGTGCTAAGTATATAGGTTGAAATAACACAATTCAGCAGATCCAATAGAGTCCTATACATAACTATGATATGTATATGTTATGTCAATACAGATGCACAATTGCTTATGTATTCTATATACATAACATAGTTATGTACATGTGGAGAAACTTGAGTGTGGAGCCAAATCAATTCTCCATATGTACTTATTGGAGTCCATTTCAAGTTTTAATCATAGAGTATTTGTTTCACAAGTCAGAGTGTTTTTCTTGTGTCATCTCCCCGCCCCACCCCTATTTTTCATTTGTAACTCACTCTCCCTTCCCCTTTTTTTATTCACCTGTAAACTCCATCTTTCGTCTTTACACCACTCCACCCTTTCCTTTAAAATTTGGACTCAATCATTTTTTGAGGTTCATTATTTTTTATTTTGGATCAAATTGTTGAAATTTTGATTCTTAAAAATATTTTGCTATATATTTAATTGAAGATGATGGATAGGAGTGCAAAAAAATAATCATTATAATTTTGATTCTTGCAAATATTTTTATATGTATTTAATTGAAGGTGGTCGATGGGTAAGAGTAGAAGAAAAGAAGTAATGTTGAAATTTTGATTCTTAAGAATACTTGTTATGTATATGATTGGAGATGGTTGATGGGTAGAAGTGAAAGAAAGAAAAAAAAAAAAGAGGACGGGAAGAGAAAGGGCGGTGGGGTGTGAGGAAGGAAAAGAGAAGGAGTGGTGGGGTGTGAGAAAGAAGAAGAGAAGGGGTGGGCGGGTGAGAGGAAGAATAAAGAATTTTTTTTTGTAAAATTTAAAGCGGATCCCACCTTTTTTTGGTCATTTACGCGCTGAAATCTGTGAAATTTGCCACATCAGTTGTTGAGGTGATATAAAATTCGCTTGAAAGTTATTAAGGGGGTATACAATTGTCCGTGTAGTTTAGGGTCTAAAGTAAGTTATGCGAAAAAGTTCAGGCATTAGGGTACATAATGCCTTCACTGTTTTAACCACTCATATATATGGATTGAAATAGCAACTTATTTTGATACGTGATTTTGAAGTATTTGACTCAGCGTTAAAACTTCTCTTGTCTTTGACTCGGCATTAGAATTTCGTCAATGCTCAAATCATCAAAGTATTTTCGAAGCTCGTTGGGTGAGAGAAACTTTTGGGGTTTTACTAAATGTTTTATTGAGGAAAAGAGGAAAGATGAAGCGGTTGACTGGTGGCCGTCGTGGACCTCTCTCCGGCCACTCGATGTTTCACCTGTACGTAGTACATCACTTCTTTATATTTCTGTAGTTGTTAGGATCAGCCTTGGACAAAGCACGGGTCAGTGGTGTGATATTGACGGGAGAAAAGGTGGCGGGTTGAGGTGATGGTCTGGCAATGGTGGAGCAGTGTCACCGTTAAAGCCTTCATTGGTCGTCGAAAGAGAAAGGCCGGCAATGTGATGACTGCGGCTGTGGTGGTTGAGTGTCACGACCCAAAAACGAGGGTCATGATGGAACTTGTCGCGGCGTACCTTGACAAGTAAGCCTATCACCCAAACTGATACAAAAAGAGGAAAAGACAGAAACATTCCAAGGTAAGACTTCTAGAACGAAGTCGAACCATATAAGTAATCTTAACAATACGGAAAGAACTTATCCAAAACTCCAATCATCCCCAAAACCAGTTGTCAATAGTGTAAGAACTACTAATACAATCCAAGAGTCAAATACATTAGAAAAATAACCACAAAGGAATAATATTTGTCTCCGAATACTAAGAAAGACATAACTACTATAAAAAGATAGAGGTGAACTTCGGACGCATGAAGTCCAACCGCTACCTTGGAAGCTCCAACAATCGCTCGAGTCAAGCAAGCTAAGGCACACTCAAGCTAGGACCTGCACCGAAAGGGTGCGGTAAGCATGGGTATGGTCCACTTGTACTCAATAGGTATCATAGGCCGACCAAACAAAGTAGTAAATAAAGTATACAAAATATACACTAAGGGCACGCCACCTGCAATCAGAAAATGTCCCACAACGGTAGCCCACACCGCTTGCACTAACAGTTCTAATATATATCACATATATTATAACATCACACCAAGATAGAACACAAGTATGCATTATATCACATATAAGTAGAACAAGGGGAACATGCAGATACAAAATCAGCAAATACAAGTAAAAGAAGATAAGACAATTACATAGATGGTGAGTCAATATGACAATACAACACAATAAAAACACAATAAAGTAAGGGCAATTTATATGATGATGGTAATGCACGAGGTCGTCGCACAATCCCCGTATATACCTACGGAGGCAAGCCTCCCAACACAGGACCCATGGGGGGTTCGTCAACCCGTATACAATCCACATATCTCATATCTCCTTTTCGGTACATCCCTCGGAAAGGATTTTATAAGGTATTACAATATCTCCTCCCTGGCACATCCCTCGGGGAGAGTTTTAAAAAGGTGTTGTCTCAGATGTTGCCACGGTGGTACCAATGTTTCATGAATGAGTATGCTATGAGGATATAATGCTCACACCCTATCACAATGAGTATTTTCACAATCATCCACATGATATATTTTCGTAACCAACCACATGGTATATTTTTACGACCAATAACAATGATATATTTCCACAACCAACCACACGATATATTTTCACAACCAAGCATAATGATATATTTCCACAACCATGTGAACCAATATTCACTCATTATTTCAGTTTCATCCACGAATTTTCACATGTCCCATATGCCTATAAAGTATGTATATAATCACAATATACTAATTGTACCATATTAAGCATCTTAACAATACAATACAATTATTCACATATATTCAAGGCTATTTATATCAAATAGGACCCCACACGGTCACACATATAACATAATAACTCAATTTCGATAATTACATCACATATAGGCCCCCGCACAGGCACAACACATAAATAGCCATTTTTCATGATTAATTCCCACCCTTAACATGCATTTTGTATCATTATTTACTACTCATCACAATCTGAAAGAGTTAAGCCATAACCTACCTCAAAAGTCGAAAATCGATCCGCTACACTTCAAACCCACAACATTACTTTTCATGAACAATTTCGAACTCCACTAAAAACATCAAATATGAAATCTACGCATAAAAAAACAGTAACACCCATATTGACTACTTTTGATTCGGGATCAAAACGGACTCCCAAAATGAATTTTCGAAAAAGAAGAGCAAAATTAGAACTTTACCTCAAAAAACATGTTTTTCATATTTTTAGAAACCTACAACTGAAAACCCAAGTTAAATCGGGTAAAAAACGAGGTTCAAATCGAAGAAAAATTATTTTTAAGTTTTACCGGATAAAATCTTTGAACTTCGGGTTAAAATCAAGAATCAGAGTTGTTTTGAAGTTTAAATTGATGAAAAACTAGTAATTATAAGATAAAAATATTATTCAAGTGAAAAAGTGAAATTGAGGTATAAAATCAAGCCCTAAGATTTTTGGGTTTTGAGAAATTAATCAAGAAATTACTAAGAAAAGAGTGAATTTTTGGCTTAAATCCGTAATAGAATCAAGAAATAGGTGATAAGCTAGCTTCCTAAGCTCCACAGACTTTACTTTTAAGCTTCCGCACTATTTTAGGATTTAACTCCCAAGAGGGGCAGGATGAAAAAATAAGCAAAAATGGGCCCAAAAACTGATTTAATGGTGCAGAAAAATCTGCACCAGCAAAGAAGAAAAAGTTGTTGTTTTTCTTTATTTTAAGTCCAATTCGGACTTCGACGGGGCGTTCGAGATTCGTTTGGAGTCCGATATACACAAAAGAACTTGTAACCACACTAAATTCGACGTTCCGAACGTGTTGGGGAAGTCGGATTTTCTAAAAAACATCGTTTACAAAAAGTTGACCTCCGAAACCCGAAATCGTAATTTTTCAAACCGAGGGTCGAAATGAGATTTAAAAGCCATAAAATTACACCAAACATGTCACCACTCCAAAATCGACGTTCTGGATCTGCTGGCGAAGTCAAATTTTTCATCCGAGATCGTTTCAACCAAATGTGAATCCCACGCCCATATTTTAAATTTTCCAACTTTATGATCAATAGGTCGAAATGAGTTCGGATGCACCGGGACCCGAATCAAAGGTATACCTAGCTTAAAATCGATTTTTTGGAGTTGCTGGTGCAGTACGTTCAGCCATTTGTCGCCCGGATCAAAATATATCCACATAAGTCCAAAATAAGGCTCTCGAAGCCATCAAAAATCACAATACGCATAAATGATACCAAAATGCATCGGAAATCATGTCAATTACTCTCACACCCCAGAAATACCATAATGCAACTATGGGGAGGGGTAAAATAGTCAAATCACACAAAATCACAAATTACACATATTTTATCAATTTTTTAGGTCGTTACATTGTGGTTCCTTTTTGTTGAAAGATTGATGTTGAGTAATTTGAGAAGAACACGTTTGTAAAATTCAAATTTAAAAACCGCTTGATTGAGGTTCCTTAATTTTAGGCACTCTTTGAGGAGCATTAAGCGTAAGAAATGGGTAGGTGAGATATTTATATGACGTTTGGAGAGAGCTTGCGTCAAAAAAGGATTTTCATAATTACTTTTGATAGTTGAAATTTTATATATATATTACTACTATTAATAAGAGTGAAGAAGCAGACAACTCTTCGTCAACATGCCTGCTTCTTCACCTGCTTCAGTTGTTCCGTAATTTTACTATATTATTCCTAATTAATTATTTTAAGTCATTTATATATAATAAAATTAACAATACTTAATAAAAAAGGTAAAATAGACATTTATGATATGTCTATTTCAGCTGCTTCAATCGTAGTTTTATTATATCACCTCAAATTAATTATTATAAGTCATCTAGGTATTAAAAAATTAATAGTATTTAATAAATAATAAAATAGATATAAATGATAAATCAATTCTTGATGTTTTAAATTAATAGAACATCTTATATGAGACTTATTTTAAAAAATTTACAAGTATGTTTGCTCCATAATTTTACTATATTACCCCTAATTAATTATTTTAACACATTTACATATAAGAAAATTAATAATATTTAATAAAAAAGGTAAAATAGAGATTTATGACATGTCTACTTCAGCTGCTTCAACCGTAATTTTACTATATCACCCCTAATTAATTATTATAAGTAATTTAGGTATTAAAATTTTAATAATTTTTAATAAAAATAAAATTGACATAAAATGATAAATTAATTCTTGATGTTTTAAATTAACATGACATCTTATATGAGACTCATTTAAATTTTTTTCACAAATATTTTTTCATAGTAATTTTGCTATATCACTTCTAATTAGGTACTATAAGTCATTTGGGATATATTCACTTCGTTGTTTCAATAATAAAATTTGGTTGACTCTCGAATTTATTTCAGTGTTATTAAAATTGGAATAGAAGAAAAAGTATTATAAATAATAATAATTAACAACTTAAATTATTTTATAATTGAATATTAATGCCACAAAAATTTGGATAAGGAGAGTAACATATATTATTTGAAAATTACATAAAAAAAATATTATAAATTACAATAGCTAACAATTTAAAATATTTAAAAACATATTAAAAATCTGATTGATTATCTAAATTATATTTGTTTCACGTAAATTCGGGATAGTTTTGACATTTTATAATTTGCATGTTTTATTGTTTTAATTTAGTAATTTGTTGATCCAAATGATGTTTTCGAATTTAACATGTTTTAAGAATTTAGTATTTTGTTTATTTTAATTTATTTACTTTATTTTGGTAAAATATTATATATTTAAAAATTATGCAAAAAAATAATTATAAGTCATAACTATTAACATCTTATAATATTTTAAAAACATATAGTAAAAAATATGATTGACTTTTGAAATTCTAATAGTGTCAGATAAGTTGTGATAAAGCAAGTAACATAAATTATTTGAAATTACATTAAAAGATACTAAAATCACAAAGATTAACAACTTAAAATATTTTAAAAAAAAATATATTAGTAAAAAAAATTGACGGACTCACTAAATTTTAAAAAATAAGACAAAACGCATAACATAAATTACTAAATTACATAAAAGATATTATAAATTACAATAATATGTTGGGCCCGTGGTACAGTATCTAGTATATATATATATGAGAAGAAAAAAGAAAAGTTAGATGGTAAACCGACAATTTGTACGCTGGGTCTGCCCTAGGGTTCTTTTTCTGGTCCTATATAAACCACCATTTGGGCACTACCATTTCCCATAACCTTATCAATATTCACCGTACTTCCTACTCGGAGTATTATCTTTGAATCACTCTATTTACTAATTCCTCTTCACATCACTCATCCTATATATATATATATATATATGGAAGCAAATAAAATTCATCACTTGCGTCGGCAAGTTGCCAACCTTAGGCAATCCCTTTTCGATCAGGTGGTCAACTCTTTCTTTTCCTTTCTACCCTAATTATTACTAATTTATTCTTATTACTATTATTATTATTATTATTATTATTATTATTATTATTATTAGGGTGGAGCGGATCAGCTAGTTGTTGTATGCATGTCAAAAATATCATTCAAAACAAGTCAATTTTACCCTTTGTTGCATTTTCTTGCTCAAAAATATCCTCACTAGTCACCATTACGTTTTGGCTCAAAAATACCATCCAACTAGCCAAATAGCTCTAAAATACTCTTCCTACTAACCAATTGCTTCAAAAAAAGGAAAAAAAAAAAAAAAAGAAGGTTATAATTGGAATCAGGTGGGTGCATGGGTGCAGGGATATGTTGATGAGCAATTTATTGAGTTGGAAGAGCTACAAGATGATGCTACTCCTAACTTCGTTGAGGAAGTCGTTACTTTGTTTTATGAAGATTCTGCTCGTTTAATACATGCCATTGACCAGACCCTGTGAGTTTTTTCTTTTTTCTTTTTATCTCAGCATGTCTTAATATTAATTTCAAGTCTTCCTAGCTCCTAGACATATGTAATACACTGATTAATGATGATCTAAATAATTATTTGTTGGGTGTTTCTTTTAGGGAAAACCATCCTATTGATTTTGCAAAGCTTGACAACTATATGTACCAATTCAAGGGCAGTAGTTCAAGGTTAGTAATAGGAATACAGTTTAGTAACCCCGTTTATTGATCAAAATTTCTTTTCTACTACATTCTCGTCATTCAAGTAAATACTTTGCTATTCTCTTTTAGTATAATATTAACAAACGCCAACAAAATTATTTATTCACAATCATCAATTCTCCATTCCTTATTATTTGTTTATGTTTTTTACGCACTCCTTAAGAAAATCTTGAATAAAAGTAGTATTTTTAATAGTTTGCTCTTTCACTCTTCTTAATACACTCAATTCTATCTCGATATAATGGGTACATAATATGCACAGTGGGAGTAGTTGGTAACCCATCATTAATACATGACTTTATGTCCTATTTTATAAAGCTAGCTCTCTCAATTTTTTGGACATGAAATTTAAGTTTTTCCAAAAAAATATTACACATTTGAGAACTACGTTCAAAGTACGTTAGTTCATAATAATCGATAATTTAAAATACTTAAAATATATTTTGATTAACATTTTATGATGTATTTTTTCACTATAGTGATATGAGAAGAACTGCAACTTATAATACTTTTCGTGTAATTCAAATATCTATATTTTAACTTTAAATCAAATTAATCTAATTCAATTCAATTCTAAAAGTTAATCAACTTAATTTTTGACAAATGAAACATGAAAATTAGTTCAGAACAGGGGGTGTAGTAAGTTACCACCATATTTAAATTATCTAACTATTTTCCAAAAATTAACCACATTAATTAAGTATTAACCTTCTTGCTTTTTATTTATGGTTGAAGAATTCTCCTAAAAATGGAGATAAGAGGTAATTGCAAATAGTTTAGTACATTAAATTCAGATAATAAGTTTATTATTTTTTTAAAAAATATTTTTATTAAATTTGAAGACATGCAGAGAATAAGATAAAAAGACTACTAATGAAATTTGAACCTTTCTTTTATCTTTAGAAGATTGGGAACTCACCAATTAAGCTAAGGCTCATCCGTTAGCCTATAACAAATGTTATTTGAATTAACTAAGTTATAATTTTAAAAAATTATAATTGAATTATAATTATCTATTTTACTAACTCATTTTTTTATTGGGTCCGTGCTTGCACGGGCTCGCCACCTTCTAGTTAACTAATACAAGTAACTTTTTTTTTTTTAATTTCCTGACTAATTGTATGCAGCATTGGAGCCAAGAAGGTTAAAACTGAATGTACACAATTCATGGAACACTGCAGAGCAGGAAATATGGAAGGGTAATCTTCATTCTTCACTTGGATCTTCACTTATATATACACACACAAATAGTATAATGATTTGATTTTCTACACTATCAACATCTATATCTATAATCTATAATATATTAAAAGTGTGAAGACCTTAGAAAAGTTATTTGAACTTTTTGTCTGATCCTTCATTAAAAGACTCTATAACAGACAAAATTGTCTTTTCACTTATTTTCTTTAATTATTATTTATTTTTATAATATTTAAAATTAAGGAGTCCGAAAATATTTTGGTAAGAGAGTAATATATTTTAAAATTGAAGAGTTCTAAATTATTTGGTAAGAAAAAATATATGGTAATAAATATATTTAAGGAGTTCTAAAATTTATGGTAAGAAGAAGAACTATTTTCTCAAATTAAAAATTCAAACTAAATAATATTCTTTTTACAAGACTTTTCTATTCAACGATAAAAACTAGATTTACAACGGAATACTATCCAATACTCATCATATTATAAGAAGAGAAATAATTATCCCATCGATTAATGAACACTTGTTATTGTAGTTTTAAAAAAATATGTCAAAACCACATAAATTTGTTCTTTTTATATTCAAAGATTATAATTAACGTGATATATACATGCAAAACACGTACACTTAACTAGTAATTTACTATGTTGTAACATGTTATTATCAGATGCCTTATCTGAATAGTTTTTTAGATGACTAATTTAATAAGTTCCATAACAATGGGCGGGGGCGGAGCCATCTTTGCTGTAGGGGCCCCCTTCGATGAAAAATAATATTATTTAGATATGTTTAAAATAACTTTTTATGTATATATAGTATAGGTTGAACTCTCTTCGACTCGTTCGTATGTTTACCTTTTCAATTTTTGAACCCTCTTAATATTAATTCTGGCTCCGTTTCTGACAATGGATATTTGGATATGGCCAGAACATTATTATGAAGTTACTGTAAAATTCAAACTCTATAATAATATATAATTTATAATTTTTTTTAAAATGGTAGAGGTAAAAAGTACTGATTACTATGAGAGGGAGAGAAGCGCGTAGGCACACAAAAGTTGGAAGTCTTAATTTGGCTCGTGTGGTACTAGAAAATTACACCAAATGACCCTGAAGATGTGTATTCTTGAATTTTTAAGCTCCGATCACAAGTAAATCTTCAAGATAAAAAATTATGAGATGAAGTCTCTAGAAGTATATTTTATCCCCACTGCATATTCTTACTTTTTATTTATATTATATATATATCCCCAAAAACAATCCTCTAGAACTTGTGCTATCCATGCATTGCAAGATGCTCGAACATGCTACTGGCTTATCTAGAATTTACTTTAATATGGTTTTGTACTTGTTGACTTTTATGTCGGGACAAAACGAATCATAACTATTCATGCATTCATGCATCACAAAATTGTATACTAGTCATGTTTAATATATTACACTAATGTAATTTTGTGAAATATGAAACGATATTAATTCCATCTCCTAGTTACGGCTAAGCTTTTCATCAAATATTCGAAACTATTAAGGAACAAATTGTTAGAGTCAGTTTTTGTTGCTCAAAAATGGCTTTAAGTATGCTTTATTTTAGATGAGCTATCTGTCTGGAAGAATTAACTGATGCATTTCATGTTCATTATATTAATTTGGACTTTGGATTGACTTTTCTTGTTCTTAGTTACTAGTATGTGTACTCATGAAATGCACGGATATTATTAATAACCATGTGTGATTCTATTTCGTATATTATTTTTCTACATGAATTGAAGCAGATGCAAGAGAACTTTTCAGCAATTAAAGGGAGAATATACCACACTCCGAAGAAAACTAGAAATTTATTTTCAGGTGATGGCATATATAACATTTGCTTAATTATTTATGTTAATTACAATTAACTAGTGTTACATAATTAAATGGCTGTGACGAAATTTGTTACTTTATGCAGTATGCAAGACAAGTTGGACCAACTGAGACAAGTCACCCAAAGTAACTCTGTTAACTAGAAATACAATGTAAAGTAAAAAAAAATGATCCAATAAAATAAAACTCCTGCTATACATTGAACAGGGGCTCGTCAAAAGATGCTAAGTACAAAATGCACAATTCCCTTTTTCCTTCTTAAACATAATAACTTCTTAAACATAATAACTAAGGGAAGGATTTGTATTAGCATTAGAGTTTTAGTGGCACTTTAAGAAATATATGAAGGCTTTCTTCACATCTTTAATTTATTCCCCTCTCCTCATTGAGTTTCATTTTTAGCTTTGTACGTTGTTATTTCAACTGATAAATAATGAAAAGGAGAGAGAAATATAGTAAGTTCTTTAGCTGTGTGTAGATGAAATGATCAGATAAATCCTTGTATTTGTTTGAGTTTGTAATGTACTTCTATTTACCTTTTTATCATTTGAGCCCTTAAACCCATCAAAACATAATATTTTAAGTATTTTTCTCATCCAATTAATATGAGTGTAATACAATCGACTGCGCAGTGACATGCCACGTCATTTTTTAAATGACAAATAAGAAATTATATATTGAGAATACATATAAATATAAATAATATTTTTTTTAAAAGAAAAACAAAAGAAACTCGCCCCCCCTCTCTCTCATCCGTCAACCTCAATTTTTGGTCGTAACACACAGAGAAACGATGAAGAGCAACATCAATCTCTTTTTTTTTTTAAGACATTGAAATCTTTTATGTGACCTCAGCTCTACCTCCGCCTCCATTAACTTCATCGATCTCACCCACAACGACAACGACCTCCACCTCCATTAACTTCGCCCCTTGAACACCAGAAACAACAACCTAAAACTTCCTCCATCTTCGATTAAAAACAACCTCAACATCGCTCTTGTCTTCCTGAAAAACACAACCGGCTAACTGGTCCCACCGACGACTCCAGTCAGTCTTTTCTTTCTTTTTCTTCATCGAAAAATCACTGGTATCCATCCCTCCATTGAGAACCACAATAAAAAATCACTACTTCAACTACGTTAGTGACCAGCCCCAAACGACATAATCGCAAAATGCTTGGTGGGGGTTGGGGAGAATAGTTGGCTGGATATCGTGGTGGTGGTCTGGGTGAGGATGGGGGACGAGGGAGGGGGAGGGGTCGATGAAGAAGAGAATTTTAAGATTCTTTTTATTTTTTGTCCCTTTTTTAAATCTACTTTAATTTCTAAATAAAAAATACTAATTTTACTCGCTTAAAAACGCGTGCAAAGGCATATTTTTTCAGCTCAATAATTTAAGTCATATATACCTGGTCAATATTCAAAAGAGTTTAAAATATTGTGTTTTAATGGGTTAAAGGATTTAGATAACAAAAAGATAAGTAGAAGTGTTTACATTACAAACACAAATGAGTACAAAGGTCCATCTGGTCATTTCGCCGCTGCGTGTTCCCTCTCCTAGTGGAGATGGAGGATTACAATTCACTCATGTAGTTATTTCTTTTGTTCACGTAATTGAAAAATAGTCATTATCGTGGAGTTTAAAATTTCACAAGTGAAACTTCAGAACATGGGTTAAGTTCAGAAATAACCCTAAAATGAGCTGGTTTTGATAGTTTGTCCCCCGTAAGGAAAAAAAAGGCTTACAAAAAAGGTCTCCATAAGGGATGTTTTTGATATTTTGGCCCCGCTTGATAAATTTTGCCAACAAGACAGATGTTCTAACTCTTATTCATAAGGCAAATACTCATGACATTTCAAGGCAAAAAAGCTTACACAACTGACTAGAAGTTTTACCTTATAAGCAAAAGTTAGAACCTATTTAAAGTGATCGGATAAAAAATCAAGATCACACACTTTAATGGATAAAATTTAAGACAACACATTTGAAAGACAAAAATTCAATATCGACTACTTTTGAAATACTAGTCCTAACTATAATAAATACACACTTTACACCAGTTATGTTCTCAGCCTCACTCAGCCTCTAATTAAATAATATAATATTATTTTTTATGTTTTTAATATTGGATCAGATAAAACTTCGACCCATTATCATTTTAACCAATTTCACTCTTTCATCACTATTCTTTTTCGGCACCGAAATCAACTTCTCCCCTCTTTTCCTTCTTCATTGAAATTTCACTTCTAGGACTCTCTTCGTGTTGTCACTGAACAATCACATGCTCTTTCTGAGATCGTCAGTTGTAGGTATAAGAGTTTGTCCTTTCTCTGCTACAAAACAAACTTTTTACCCCATGGTCCATAGCGAAATTTGAAACTCCGATTCCTTTGTTGCTTTCGTTGATCTCCGACGACTCATTCTAAAATTGAAATTTCTTCTCCACCTAGATGGGCATAAAAAAATTAATACCATCTTTTTCAATTGCTACCTCATCGGGGCAATTGCTACCTCATTAAGTTTAGGTGGATGATGAGTTTGATACTTTTAAATTCATTAATGTCCTCTCCGACGAACATCATTATAAAATCACAAAAAGAGAATCAAATTTTGATACTTGATGGAAGATAAAATACAAAATGGAAGAGTAAGAAAATTGTTATCATGAATGCGGTTTTGAGTAAAGTGAATAGATGGAGTAGAGACATCAATTTTTTCTACTTTTACATTGATGAAAGAGAACTCTGTAAATTTCTTCTTTTCTCCTGTTTGGAGAAAATGTGTTGCTTGGAGAAGACAAGTTGCTAATGCCACATGGCAACTTTACATTGGCTTGGAGGTAAATTTTAACTCATTCACGCATCTCTTCATTTGTGAAATTGTACTTGCTCTGAAAATAGGTCAAAATGGTGTATTTATCGTGGTTGGTGAGAATTTAGGTGTTTTTTTTTTTAAATTTGAGACAACTTTAATGGTGTCTTTATATATATATTTTTTTTAATGAATTAAAAAAATAATTGAAGTTAAAGTTACTTCGATATTAAGAAAAAAAAATAATGAAATATTGAAAAACTATATTTTATAAGACGACAATAAGTTCAAACTTTTAAATTCATCTCGAGGTTATCTCTAATTCTTGACTGATCTAATATTTTTCAATAAATATAATATGTATCAGAGTCATTTATCTTTGCAAACTGCTTCTTTTACATTTTTTAAAATTCTTGACTAAATTTACATTTTTTTGTGCTAATTTGAGCGATAGTTTTAGTGCCGAGATGAATGACAATGTTCTTCTCCTGTCATTTCGGTAAGTATCTATATAACATGTCTATTTTATTAATTGATGAAGTGATGCTTTTCATTTGACCTTTATATAAAACAAATCACGCAAATAATAAAAATAGGAACAATGATAACAAAAGAAGAAGAAATTATATTGTATAGAAATTTAGTTTCATGAAATCAATGTTCGCCGTTTCTCATCCAATTTGAGTAAATGAGAAAATAATTAAGTTGAAGACCCTACTTATAAATTTGCTGTCTATATATTTAATAAATGATGGATTACAATTGATTTATGAAACTTAAGTTAGATAAAATTATTCTTTTTATAAGTGTCAAATAAGCTAGTTGAGTTAAATAACTATTGATTAAAATAGTCTACATTAATTAATAAATAAATAATGGTTCATTAACCCCCGCCCTACTGATTTTATAAACCTCGTTCTATACTTTTTTCTGTTATGTTTGCATTTCTTGTTGATTGAAAGACTACATTCTTAGTAATTTTAAGTTTTTTCTAACAAATTTTATGATACAAAAAATATTTTTACAGTTGTTTCTTGCTCGAGTGACAGTGTTTGCTTGAATAATTACTTCTATTTTGTTTGTAATATAGCACTTAAAACGTGACTTATCTTCGCTTTTTGATTTGTAACGACTATACTTAAAACACGAATCTTCCTTTTCTTTGGTTCATTTTGTGGATTTTTTTAATTTTTTCTACTAAAGTAATTATATTTGTCCATTTATCTCCCTGCTTCGATAACTAGTTGTCAGTATTTGTTAGTATTCATAACTAAGACATAGTTCAATTTTTTAAATAGTTTTTATCGCCTTTTTTTTGTACTAGCCCTGCTTTCATAACGTTGGTACGGTGGGGGAACGGATGAAGAAAAAGATGGTGGAGGGAGAGGAGGTCGCCTGAAAGGCGGGTGGCAGAGATGGAGATGGATACATAGAATCCTCGGGGGGGGGGGGGGGGGGGGGCGAAGGTGGAGGTGGATACAGAGAATCATCAGGAGGTGAAGCGGCGGTGGAGGAATGTTGTGCTGTGTATATGACAATCCATCATTCCAACACGAGTATTGGATTTCCCTGAATTGGGATGGTGGTGGTGAAGGAACAAAACTCTACCGAAACACTTTCCTGGACATCTTTCTTTTTGAAAGTAGGAAGCCATGGACACTTGTAGGGACTCAACGAAACAAACAGAGAAAACTCAATTCTCAAGAAAATACATTGGCATTCACACACCAAGATTCAACAAAAAAAAAACACGGATCATTGAATTTCAGGAAAAAACAGAGGATTGCATTTCAGAGAAGTAAGTGAACAAAAATTCACAAAAAAAATGATTTTCACTTCAAAAAGTTGAAAGTAAAAGGAAGACTGGAGAAAGAAAGGAGGAGCAAGTTCTGTAGAAGATGCAAAGTGAGAATAGAGACAAATGTTATTACCAGTTCAGTAACATCCAAGACCGTGATGGCACCTATAGTAAGTCACCTGATATTTTTTGAGTTCTGACCAACATATATTTTGTTACGGCCTAAATCGAGACCGTGATGGCACCTATTCCATCCTCCGTTATAGGTAAGTCAAATACCCAATTTCAAGAATAACATCTCAAACTTATAGAAGCGGAAGAAAATAAGAACATAACCAATTCTGAATAATCTCATAAGTAGATTAATAGCCTAGTAAAATCAAATCATAGATAATCCCAGGTCTGGAAATCACTAATACAAGCCACTAAATACAGAATCAAAAGAAAGTTTGAGCCTTCCAAAATGCGGAAAATGCATAAGGATAAGGGCTGAAGGAGATTTCAGTAGTCTCTAAAGTTAGTAGCAGCTACCTCGAATCTCCAATGATTCTAGCAAAAAAGGAACCACAGGAAATTAATATTCGAAGGTCGTCAGATTTGTACCTGCACGTAAGGTGCAGAAAAAGCAAGAGTAAGTACGAAACCACGTGTACCCAGCAAGCATCGTCGACCGACACTAATTCAAAGTGGTGACGAGTTACACCACGTCAATCATCTAAAAACAAACATACAACCTGCATTCAGAAAAACCATCCTAATCTAACTGAATAGTCAAGTTTAACAATTATAAGGATATCATACACAATCCAAAAAATTCTCAATCCAGTGAAATAAATAATACATATACAGTAAGTACAAGATCAACAAATACACTTTAACCAATTTGAACCAAATGAATCAATGCAATGCAATGCATATGTTGTGTACACACCTGCCGAGCAATGGCTTCAAGGTCAGGACCCATGGGGGGCTCACAAGGTCCATGTACTGTGCAGGCGTACACTCTAATCTCAATGAATATACTGTGCAGGCGTGCACTCCGATCAGTGGCGGATCCAGGAATTTTCTTCAGGGGGTTCGAAAAATAAAAATATAAATATGCGAATAAGTCAACAAAATATAATTTCAAGGGACGTAATAGTATATAGGAAAAAAGAAAAAAAGGGTTTTAAGTTTTTTTGTTGTTTTTATATTTTAACTTATTAAAAAGTTTTTATATATATATATATATATATAGCAGGTGAGGTATGCATCTATTTTTTAATAGCTAATGGTTGTAGGCGTCTTTTTTTTTTATAGTTGTACAGAACTAAAGTAGCAGCTGTACAAAACAGTTTATTTATAAAAAATATGCAGCCTGGTGGGGATCGAACCCGCGACAAGGGTTGTGGTAGCGCCCTAAGAAGCGGAGAAAGTACCACTAAGCTATCCCACAACCTTGTGTCAAGTGGTTCAAAATTAATATATGTACATAAATATAGATTTTCTACTTTATATATACGTCGTAATTTTTTGCCCCGAACCCCCTCGCTACCATGTAGGTCCGCCCCTGACTCTGATCCCAATAAATATACTGTGCAAGCGTGCACTCCGGTCCCAATAAATATATATAATATTGTGCAGGCGTGCACTCCGATCCCAATAAATATATATAATATTGTGCAGGCGTGCACTTCGATCCCATATGAAATGCAATGCATGATGTGCAGGCGTGCAACTCCTACCCCAAATCATCAATAAAGTCAAGCAAAACACTTTGTGTCTTAAACCAGATCAGACATCACTTTCAAGTCTACTCAACTTATCAAGTTAGAGTATCATCATTAGCTAGCTCTTTCAATAATTTATTTATCATAGCAAATTAGTCCATCAGGCTAGAAAATATGGAAAAACAGCTTAAACATACAATTAACTTATTTTATCCCCTCAATCAACACCGGTACCCGCATAGATGCTCGTCACAATCACCTATACGGGACCCCCAATTCCCATTACTCCCATTACGTATAACTAACAAATATTTAGATAAGCATTTTGAAAAAAAAAAAAAGTCTTAAGAAGAGTCTCAACTTGCCTTAAAGAAAGATCCCTGAAGTTAACCCGAAGTCGAAAGGATCAGATGAAAGCTTTACCCTTTTTAGTCGCCTCCGAATGAGTCCAATCTAATCAAATACAATATTTTCAGTTTAATAAATTCTTACTCAAAAGAAAATGGTAGGCCTAAAACTCAATTTCTCTTACTTTCGAAATCTGAAGCGAGACACAGAAATAGTAAACTGTAGTACCATGCCTTCAAATACATCGGAACTGTTAGACAATTACCCATTCTGTCACTATTGCCCAAACAATAAAAATTCACACATTATCATTAATAGCTTGTTACATCTCATGTTTAAAAATTCAAATACATCGGAACTGTTAGACAATTAACCAGATTTTCCATTAATAGCTTGTTACACCTCATGTTTAATTTGTCTAATACTACGACCGTAGAACCAATTAACACCATTCCACCTATACCTTGCGGAAGACATAATTTGGTTATTAATCTACTCCTAATTCCGTCACGTTACAGACAATACTACCTTGTAAAATCAACTCACCTCAAAGCATTGTAGGCAGATAGGCCAGTAGGACATTAATTCGCATAAAAGGGCTATACCTGAAACTTAACCAAGAGGTTCTCTGAAGAGAAAGAGGTTCTCTTCAAGTCTACAGAACTTCCGACTTCCTCTTGCTTAACCTTATTTAATAATACTCTTCTAATTTTATTTAAACCCTTCCCACTTAGTTTATTTTATACATAGGTATCAAGAGTTTAAAAAAAATATATCAATTTAGCCTATTATTATAGAATAATGTCTAAAAAAATTATGAGGTGGATTAAAACGGGATAATTTTGTAAAATAATTTATAGGGTCGTTACATATTTTTTTTTGACTAAAACTAAGCAAATAGTAAAATCAGATTCACTTTACTAATCTCAATCTTATTGATTATGTGTTACGATTAGTTATCGATGAGTGATTTTATTTAACAAATTGAAGATATATTTGATAATTTTTTATTTTTGAGAAGAAGTTTTTAATGACGACTCATTTTTCTTTTCTGAATGTCTAATGATTTGAAGAACGTTGATTTCATGTGATCTAAGTTTTAAATATAATATAATTCTTCTTCTTTATTTATCTTGTTCTTGTTTTCATCACATGTGCATTTTATTGGATATGAAGGCAAATAACAACAACACTCAATCAATTAATAAAATAGTATGTTATACTGATCCTTAATCCGTAGAAGTTATAACATACAATTTCATTAGACTTCCAAGAAGGAAAATTGAGTCGTCATTAAAAACACTTTCAAAAATAAAAAGTAACAAATAATCTTCTAAATAGAATCATTCAGCAATCACTAATCATAACACATAAATTAAGTAGAAAAGAAATTGAAATTAATCAAAGTATAAAAGAAATCACATTGTTGGAATTTGATTTTATTATTGCTTATACAAAAATATTTATCGGTCAAAACTCAAAAACATCAGCGGACTTACAATAAGATGGTACGCAAAACATTTCTCTACTCTCACTCTTGCTTCTTCTACTAAAATTGTTCCTCCTTTCTGTTTCAGTTTTCTTTTCTTTTAGGCTTCATTTTGAAGTTTTGTTAGCGGAATTCGTTTTCTTCGTGAATTTTGCTATGTTCATTTTCTTCATTCGAGTTCAATCCTCTGTTGTTGTTTTTTTCTTTTTTTTTTGCTGAATTTTGGTGTGTGGGATGCTCAACTCTTTGATTTTGTGAATGTCAAATGTACTGTTATTGAGAGTTGAATTTTCCCCTGTTTTTTCGTTGAGTTTCTAAAAGTGTCCATGGCTTCTCACTTCCTTAAAAAGAAAAGAGTCCAGGTCTACTCCGTCTCAGTTGAGTTTTGTTCCTCCGCCACCGCCATTCCAATCAAGGGGAGGGGAAGCCAGTACTCGCGGTGGTATGATGGATCGTCATATATGCAGCACCAACGTTATGAAAGCAATTGATGATCTTCCATTGTGCTTGAGAATTTCGATGGAGCTCCAACTGCTCATTCAGAAGACTACAACAAGTAGGACAAAACTGTTGTGATGCATATGAATCACAGGTGAAATTATTTACTAAATTACTTTCTCCAAGTTTGTAATGATTTTCTCCAGGTTAATTAGCCAAGGGAAAGACTCCTTTGGTCGGTAGACGTGAAGGAGCAATTGCTACGTGAAAGAAAGATTGGCAAAGTTTGCTTTTCCATAAAAGAAAATTGTAAGCTGAGACCCCATCTCGAAACTTAGGATCTATAATCATTTTGTGATCAGCTTCTTGTCCAACATCAATTGACCAAAGCGAGAATGTTCAATCCAAACTTTTGTTGGGTAGGAAAATCTTGGGGGTCTTTGCCAGAGAGTTGATGTATCATTCCTTCTAGTCCATGAACATAATTATTTGTCTCTGTCACCAGCGTTGATGATATTCCATTTGCCCTCGGACCTCCATGACACTATGATATATGGATGCAATCTTAATGAACATGAATTTTGATTTGCAATACACCTTGCAGGCCATTATGAAAAGCTTTGAGGCTACAAGCTCAGATGCAGATAAACCTGACAAATTTCTGGCATATATGGTCCCTGCACCAAATGAGGTGAAAGTTCATCTTTTTTAAATGGAAAGGTTGGTTCAATGGGCATAAATATTATTTAATGAAATTCTGTTGCTTTTCGTCGATCTATCGAAGGATATGTATGATGAAAATGAGGAAATCTCATACTCTTAGGGGTCGGGAGTATCACTGGGATGTAAGTACATTTTCTGAGTGTTTAACTCGGCTAATCTACACTTTTATACTTTGATAAATTACTTCGGTGTATTATTATTTCCCTCATATTCCCATTTGCAGGTACGAGGTGATGATGCAGATGATCCTACTACATATGCTGTGGCGTTTGGTGAAACAGAGGCCCATTACATGGTAAAACTGTGTTTTACTTGTAAAACTTTTATACGTTGGTGCGGGAAGAAACATATCCCCTGAGATTTTCTCTACCCTTCTTTACTAAGCTGGACAACTATATCTATATGCGCCAGTTCAAAGGCGGTAGTTCCAAGTATCCGTATATATCACGGAGGTTAGCAGTAGCATGTATCACATATACAATTCTGTGATACATGACCTTTAATTGACAAATTTGAAACCGAACAGAGCAACTGATTAAATTTATTACTCCCTCCATCCCATTTTATGTGTCGCCATTTGACCGGACACGGAGTTTAAGAAATAAGGGAAGACTTGGTAAAGTTTACCAAATTATCCTTTATCAAAAAATGTGTCAATATTTTTTTAAAAAAAATTAAGTGGGACCAATAAGGTTAAAAGAGTAATTGTGCCTTTAAAAAGTTGTCAAATAAGGAAAGACGACACTTATTTTGAAACGGACTAAAAAGAAAATGATGACACATAATTTGGGACGGAGGGAGTACAAGATTGAAGTTGGAAGTTTCAATTTGGCTCGGGTGGTACCAGCAAATTACACCAAATGACCTTGAAGATGAGTACTTTTGAACTTTTGAGCTCCGGTCATAAGAAAATCTTCAAGGTCAAAAGTTAGGAAACGAAGTCTCTAGTAGTATATTTTATCCTCACCGCATGTTATTACTTTTTTTTAAAAAAATATTATATATTCCCCAAAATCCTCTGTAACTTGTGGTAATCCATGCTTTGCAAGATGCTCGAACGTGCTACTGGCTTATATAGAATTTACTTTACTATGTCTTTTACTTGTTGTTAACTTTTATGTCGACACAAAAAGAATCATAACTATATTCACTCATTCATGCATCACAGAATTGTATACTAGTCATGTTTAATAATGTAATTTTATGAAATATGAAACAACATTATTTCCGTCTTCTAATTACTGCTATGCTTTACATCAAATATTCGAAACTATTAAGGAACAAATTGCTAGAGTCAATTTTTGTTGCTCAAAAATATCTTTAACTATGCTTTATTTTAGGTGGGCTGTCTGTCGGGGAAAAATCAATTGATGCATTGCATGTTCATTATATTAATTTGGACTTTGGAGTGACTTTTCTTATTCTTAGTTACTAGTATGAGTACTCATGAAATGCACGGACGTTATTAATACCCATGTGTGATTCTATTTCGTATATTTTTGTAAATGAATTGAAGCAGATGCAAGAGAACTTTTCAGCAATTAAAGGGAGAATATACAGCACTCAAAAGGAAACTAGAAATTTATTTTCAGGTGGTGGCATATATAATATTTGCTTAATTACAATTAACCAGTGTTACACAATTAAATGGGTGTGACGAAATTTGTTACTGTATGCAGTATGCAAGACAAGTTGGACCAACTGAGACCGCGTCGTGTCACCCAAAGTAATTCTGTTAATTAGGAATACAATGTAAAAAAGAAAAAAAAAGGCAGTCCAGTAAAATACAGGTCCCGCTATACATAGAACAGGAGCCCGTCAAACAATGCTTTTTTAAAAATAATACAACTAAGAGAAGTTCCTTGGAGTGTGACAATGGAGGTCAACTCCATTAGAAGTTTAAAGGCTCTTTTGACAGTAAGAGTATAACACTCCTTTAGGGAGGGAAATACTCTTGCTAATTATTTTGCTAACCTAGTTTTTGATTTTGCAGGTACCTATGAATTTCAGAATTTTCAGGAAGTCCCATTAAAAGGCAAGAGAATCATTCTCCTTGATAAGCAGAGTTGTCCTAATTTGAGGATCAGACAAACAAAGGATGCAGGTGCAACATCATAAGGTAGTTGATATTGTTTAACAATGACTATAATGGACAGTAATCAGAAAGATAAGTAAACAACTACTAATATACTTGTGATGCCTGAATAATTTTCAGTTGGTCACTATACCATGCACCTGGTGAGAGCTTGAGGTGTTAATTATGGTATGTTACCAGGACTCATGGGTTATTAGTAATGTGTTTACTTGTCTAATGATTAGTGTTCATTCACAGAAGATATGGCTAATTCTAAGTGGCGTTAGTTTTGGAGGATATCTGGTGGTATTAACCTGATTTGGGTTCAATCCATTAAAGATGATATTTAAAGAATCTAAACGATCTTAGGATCTGCTGTTATCAAAGCGGTCAAATACTGTATTAAGATCCTTTTCATGGGATTGAATGATACCTGGAAGCAACCGTAGTATCATCGCAACTTGGAGGTTAAATAGCAACCGTAGTTCAGCTTGGAAATGGAAAGGATGATTTCTGTCAAAATAGGCACAAGAAGAAAGTAGATCGAAGAAATTGAAGGTAAAATGAAATTCTTACCTTGGTGGGTATGTAAATATTCCCAAACTTCGGATCTGAAGAAACCAAGTGAAGAACTTCGATTGTTGGAGATCTTGACAACCGTTTGAAGGAGTATCATTTCAATGAAATTTTCAAAAAAAAAGATGGACAAGAACAGCTCATTAATGGTGGCAGCAGCAGTAGTTTGGTATAGTGGATGGAAGATCTGGTAACTTTTCTTTTTGCACATTTGTTAAGATCAGATATTTCTGGTAGATTTTATTGTTGCTTTTATGGACCGGATCACTGTTGACCCGAATGTAAACAATTAATTTTGGGTTTTAAATAAATGGGCCGAGTAGCCCAACTTTTAATTTGAAAAAAAAAAAGTATTTAAGTGGCAATGAAATACTAGTTTAATAAAGTATGAAGTTTCAGTCAAATTGACCCTTGAAGGTTCTGAAGCGTCAAATTTGCACCATTTACTTATTTGGGATCATGGTGAATGAGCAAGACTGGCAGAACAAGTCAACTAACCAAACAATTAAAAATATCAATTTTGTTTGGAAGTCCAACTCCTTTGCTAGAATTCTTATTCTAATTCCTTCTTTTTTTTTTCTAGAAAAGAAATGTAGTATTTTCTTTTTTTGGTAATAAATGTAAATATTACCATTAACCCACCAAGAACAATTACATCTAAAGAGCGCCTAAACTCATGATCAACCTTGAACAAGATGTCATGCAGTTTAAGCCTCCGACAGACTAATTACAAAGAAATCTCTGAAGCCAAAAGCTAAATCTAGTGGCCTTTTTTGTACCAAACATGACTACTATTCTTAAACTAAACTCTCTCTTGATTTGTGCTGTTACAATCTCAGAGTTCATAGTTTTCCCTGAATGCACCTTTTTATTCCTTGCTTGCCAAATGTGATATATCATGCTACTCCAAAAACCTGCAATGACCTCTTTCTGAATTTTCTTCCATCTTCTCCTCTTGATCCCTTCCAACACTTGTTTCGTGTCACCTCGTGGCCACTGCACACCTGCCCACTGCACACCTGCCCACTGAGCAAGTTCTCCTCTTATGTAACTAGACCTCTGACATTCACTGAATAAATGAGCTTGAGTCTCAGGTTCCTGAGTTTCACAAAGGCAGCAATTGATTGTCTCTACCTGAATATGCAGTCTCTGAAGTCTGACTTTTGTAAGCAATCTCCCTTGTACCACTAACCAGGTTATAAACCTGTGCCGAGGTAGTAGAATACTACTCCAGATCAATTCCACGGTTCTTAGCCTTCGTTGATCACCTAACCTGGTAGTATAACTTGCTGAAATAACACATTT